>CM035433.1:16634686-17234686 GCA_020310875.1 Ceratopteris richardii | reverse complement strand
GTAATCTTTTGATGCCTTGTGTCTTCAAATGCTTCACCTTTCAAACTTTAATGGAAAACTTTACAAAACTTCTCGTACCTTTGTCGCCTTCTGCTCTTCAGGACCTTTCTGCTCTGATACCACTTGTTGATGTATGAAACACCACAAGAAATGAATTAATGTGACACTAGAACACCTCTATGGTCACCATTAACTCATTGCCACTCCAAACTTTGAGAAATGATAGCCTAAAGTGAGAACTTTGCTTCTATAGAAATTCCTAGTCACTGAAATGACATACCTTCAGTATTTTGCTAATTTCTCCTAGATCAAGTATTATTTCTTCATGAAATTTTATAGGCTGAAACTAGAAGAGTAGAGCTTTCCAACAAGCTATCATATGCATCAAACGGATCTCTAGAACTCAAGTTATGGCTCTCACAAGATGACCTTGTATGACCTTCCAAAACTGGAAATTTTACCTGTTTTAGTAAGAGCGCCTGTTTAAAATTAGAATTCGATGCCTAGCATCGACTTGCAACGAGAATTCGATGCCGGGCATCGACTTGGAGTGTTTTTGGCCACTTTTCAGCAGGGATTCGATGTTGGGCATCGACTTCCCGCATAAAGTCTTGATCTTTTGGACACCAAAACTAGAGGTGATTTCATGCACACATAGAATATGACTTATCAACTGGAATTCGATGCCAGGCATCGAGTTGCTCCAACAACATCATGTTTTTCAAACACTTCAGTACTGAATGAAAAATATAAAAGAAAATATGAATTATCAACAGAGATTCGATGCCAGGCATCGAGTTGCTTGGAAAACTTGATCTTTGTAACTCATCACACAGTAGGTAATCATGGAGATGATGGAGAGAGGCTCATACACAGAACTTTACTCAGTTCTTCTCAT
Organism: Ceratopteris richardii; assembly: GCA_020310875.1. Lineage (NCBI taxonomy): Eukaryota > Viridiplantae > Streptophyta > Polypodiopsida > Polypodiales > Pteridaceae > Ceratopteris > Ceratopteris richardii. The sequence continues at coordinate 17,233,788 of CM035433.1, read as the reverse complement.
AACTATAAAAACTCAGAAGTTTTACAAATGCTTTCTCACTCAGAGAAGCTCGACTATACTCAGTCATACAAAAATGAGTTCTTCTCACTTTCTCTCTCTCTCCGCGTCAGTTGATACAAACTAACTTATATAGATTTTCTCATTCCCGTAACTTTTGAAAAGCTTCTAGAACTAAAGTGAACTAACTTTACAAGTATGATACACTTGTGAATTTGTCCCTTCACATAGGCATGGGGTTTTCTTTCTAAGATTTGACCTTCAAATATATGTCTAATTAGTGATTGTTTCTCCAACAATGTAGTGGAAGAGGGAATAAATTAGGGAGGGAGATCTGCCGTGTGCTACAGGACAACGGTAGCATAATTAATTTCACGCATTGCAAAGACATCCATCGATGCAAATGGAATGATTCACGTGCGGTTGACTACCCAAAATATGGAAGCTACACAATCCATGTTGAATATTGAACTTCTGCTCGTCCTCTTATAAGTTCAAAGCAACATTCATCTTAACAAGAAGCTGAATAGCGATCTGCATGGATTCTTGCGAACATCTTTTATGCTCTAGGGAAACCAACAAAGGAGTTTTCTTTGGTGGCTGTTGATCTAAAACCAACGAAGACATTCTGTTTGATGGTCATCTCCTGAGGAATAACTAGGGAAAACTTCATTGTTATTGTAAGTGATTATCTGCATTACACTTTGTTGTTTGGAAACTCATGTTAGGTGACCATGTCATCCTATGATGATGCATTTATTTATTTTTTGGAAACTCTAATGATAATTGGAAACTTTTCAAGGATCTGAAGGTCACCTGAAATCAGAAGAGAGGAGTTAAGAAAAAAAAAACAATTGTACATCAAATGCTTATATGTATGCAGCACAGAAAAGTTGTTGTAAAAGTTATCAAGTGCTAATTCGAGTTTTAAAAATGATTATTGGATGGTTTGATTGGTGCATGTCTGTGTCGAAGCATCAGATATTCTAAGTGTGTGCACATCTGAGGGCATTATTTTGTGAAGAGTGTGCGGTTGTGAATAAGGGTGTTGGTGAAGTTATGAATGGGAAAGTGTGCAAATGCATGAGTGAATGAGCGAGGGAGTCTTAGGAGCTTTCAACTGTGTGTGAAAGTGTGTAGGTGTGCTGGTGTGTACATATATGAAGTGGTGAATTTGTATGTGTTTATTGGTGATTGAAAGTAAAGGAATAGAAATCTTGGATGCTAAGGATGGGGGCAATAGGGGAGTGAGAAAGCAAGTGCATTGATGCATATTTGCGAGCCCAGGATAAGAAAAGTGTGCGCGAATATAGAAATCCAAGCTATTTGGTTGCAAGAAAACACCTTCTTTGCGGCTTCAGTAGATCCCATCATTTGGCACGCCCGGTGGGACTTGGCTTAGCACATCTCATAGAGATTGCTACGGGTTCGCTTGGTGCCCCGCTCGTGTGGCACAACCATCCGGCCTCACAATTGCCTTGGTTCTTGTTAAAGAAATGGTTCAGAGACACAAAACTCCTCTTTGCAATTTTCCATGCTTTCTAGGCTCTTCCGACGAAGATTCGGATGCCCACATACTATTACTTGAGGTAATATGTGGTGTCCATGAAATAGTGGACGACGATAGAAAATTGTGTATTTTCCCTGCGACTTTGAGAGGGGATGCAAGTGAATGGTATGCGAACTTGGGCGTGCAAGACAAAACAACTTACGAGGATCTAAAAACCAATTTCTTGAGAAAGTTTAGAGGTCTGGGATGTGAAGAGAAATTAGCGAAGCAATTGGAACACTTACGACAAGGGGCAAGCGAGAATATTGATAAACACATTGATCGAATGGACACCATTGTGAGGAAGTTGGGAAACAGTGCACCTGACAGAGAGACTTTAAAAAGACGGTTCCTAGTGGGCTTGCATGATGAGAAAGTAGAACGATATATTAGGTTAAAGAGACCAGCTAGTCTAGAAGAAGCAAAGCATGAAGCGAGGGTTTGGGAAGAGGTCCAATATGTGCTTCAAATGCATGGAGATAGATTGAGTGCACATTCAAGAGGTCTAGGAGAAAACCAAGAGTGCTCTAAGATAGTTGGGATCACTGAGGAGAAATTATTGGAGCTCGTAGATAAGCTGCAAGCTGACAACATTGCAAGAGTGGAACTCACTTGCCCAGTGAATGTGAGAGCATTCGACTTTTCTCAAGAATCGAGTACACTACAACCAAACGGTGAATGGCAAAGAAAGAGGATATGTGGTGCAAATGGTTGGAATGGTGGTGTACTTCGAGCCCATCAAGAAGATGGAATACTGAAAAGAATGAACTGGAATCCACGACCACATATACAAAAAGTGCAATTTGACTCAAGGGGATTAGTTTGTTGGACTTGCAATCAAAGGGGACATATGGCTAGAGAATGCCCAAGTTTACAAAGGTCGAGGAGTGATGCGCTGATGAATAGATATGATAGGATAAGGGAACATCTAAAGGATGAGAACACTACAAATGTGTTAGAATCCACTAATGGTAATGTATCCACAAGCCCTATTACTAGCCCAATCTTTAGGAAAGTTGAAGGTTTTGATGAATGTAGACCCAAAGTGCAATTGAAACCAAGAAGAAAGATTATTGTTAACCAAAGGTGTTCCAGAGGTAGAAGTGGTTCCTCGAGCTCAAGCAAGTAGATGCGAAGGAAGACCATGTGGAGATGGGAAGCCCAAGAAGCAAGAACCCTTGCATGCAAGGGATAAAGATGAGCATAAGAATGATGCAATCATAACATCTCAAATTGTTACTGAAGTAGAATGTGAAGCCCTAAAGGATGTGGGATTGCAATGCAAAGTGCAAAAATTAGAATGCGAGCTTGAGAAGCTAAGAGATGTAGTTTCCCACCTAGAGAGCGAGCTGGCACAAGAAAAGACAAACATGATGCAACAAGTAGAAGGAGAACAAGGGTGTCCAAGAGTTGATCAAAAGATGGGAAATCTATCGGAAATTCAAAGAGAGAAGATAGTGAAATGAAACAAAGAAATGCAAAGAATTAGAACAAAAAGTTGAAGTGTTGATGGAAAAGGTACAAATTTGGGAAAGGAAAAAAATAGAAAAGGTAGCATCAAAAGAAAAAGGAGAGAAATTGGGGTCTCGACACGTTGAGTCGAAGGAATGTAGGACTAAGAAAGAATCAAGATCTAGAGAAGAAGTTAATGGAGATAGAGTGTGTGGGAGTAAAAAAGGAGAGGGAGAGTGAAGTGAGATTAGAAAGAAAATTACCCAAGAAGTCAAGGCTAGCAAGGCAAATATGACAGAACCATCAAGGAAGAATATCCCCAAGAAAATCAAAGCTAAAGACTTTAGAAAGGATTGTAAGGGAAAAACAAGTGATGGAAGAGAGAAAAGAAAAGGGAGTTCAAAGATTCTTGTTGAGCGAATGGATCATAATGAGCATGAATGTGTAAGGAAATGTGACGAAGAAATTAGTCAGGGAGATGGTCTCACAATAGATGAAGGGGTCGTAAGGAAAGAAAAATTTTCAAAATAGGTGAATCCTTTGTACGAAGACATAGAGAGAGAACGTAAGGGTATAGCAAAACGTGAACAAAAATGTTATGATTTGCATGATGGGTTAGCGGCTTAGAGAAGAAGACATTAGGAACTATGTGGTTGTGTCGTATGAACCCATGTTTTGAAGAAGATGATCGTTTTGAAAACGATGCACATTTGTAGGGATTTATGAGCTTGTGAAGGTGAAGTGATACGGATGTTAGAGTGTCGAGTGCAAATAAAGAGAGGATGAAGGATATTGATAATAAATTGATGAGTGTGCCTTTTCCTCAGTGGCATGTTGGTGTTGCAACACTAGAGGAGGATGGATTGAGTCTGTAAGGCACGAATATGAGCGGCTTTTGAGGTGATGATTCTTTGGTAAGGGGTGGTTTTGAAGAGGCTTGGAACGGGGTGGATTCAAGGAGAAGTTAGGGCAAGGGGTGGTTTCTGATGAAGAGGGAGATGAAGCTTGAAAGGGGTGGGATCCTATCTAGTGTTTGCAAGCCAATGCCTTGTTGGGAGAAATGAATGAGGAAGCTGATGGAAAAGATGTAGGGAGTAGAAAAAAATGAGGTGATGATTGAGGTGGTCAAATATGAGTCGAAGAAATGAGAGTAGATGGAGAAAAAAAAAGAGAGAGCGAGCATTAGAAAAGATCGAGAACGAATACAAGTGGAGGGGAGAGTTCATTTAGAGAGTGAAAAGCTTAAGAATTGGAAAAGATTGAGTGAAAATCTTGAGAGAAAAAGAAAAGTGGATTCATGGTAGTATGTGTTTGACTAGGCATGCCATTGGCAAGGATAGCTTAGGTCTAACCAGGGTTGACTTCATTAGAATTGCAAGTCTAAAGTGTGAGGATAGACAGATCGAGTTGTGTTGCAAATGTAGGAGACCAAGTGACACTTTCTGAGGTTGCAAATTGATGAGATGGTTAGTATGTGCGGGCCTTAAGAGAAAGAGTTGACCATAGAGTGTAGTGGCTGGATTTTAGCTCGAGTAGCGGAAGAGAGATGGTATGCTTCATTAGGATGTCCATGGGGGGTTATATGTATGCATGTGATGTGTTGGGATGGTCGAGAAACAATACCCTTTCTTCTGTCTCCTAATTCTCGAGACCTTGGAATTGAAAAAAAAACACAAAAAAGAAATAATTGTGTATATGTGTGTGTTGTTGATGCGCTACAGTGGGCTAGTAGGCGGGTGGAATAACCTTGATCGGGTGGTCAAGGCCACGAACTGACGCTAGTTTTGCTATAGGCCCAACCTATATGTGGCTATGCGCCTATGTGGGCCGATAGGCGGGTGGAATCACTTTGGCCGAGTGGTCAAAGCCACAAGCTGACCTCGGTTTCGCATAGGGCTAGTGTTGTGCATCGCGTGCAAATAAATAAAAAAAAAGAGAAAAAAAAAGAGGAAAAAAGGAAAAAAAAGAAAAGAAGATTCCTCTCTCGAGGGGGGATAGAAGAGAGGAGAGAGCATGATGCTCAAATGGGAATATGTATATATGTCTTGTGGGGATATGGGTTGATTCGGACTTCTGATGAAGCATGTCAAATCAAAGCTCAATCTTGGCTAAAATTTAGCTCGTTACGAGTCTATGGAAGACTTGGACTTGATAGATCTAATCGTACTAGTTATCTTGTTTGTTTGCGATCCTCTTGAAGGTCGTGCACTTCGACTCTTAGGTTGTGCAACAACTTGTGGAGTCTTGAATCACATTGACGACGGGTAGTTTTGTGCAAGTAAACCTAGGTTAGACTTGAGAGGTTCTTGCAGATGCATGTGCATGGTCAGGAAATCTTGAGAGAAGTGAATGAATTAGTGAAGATTGAAAAGTTGGATTTGATTGATGAAGAAAAGAGAGTGCGGAGCATAGAAAAAGAAAAAGCGAGAGAAGAAGATATAGGTGGAACGGGAACGGGAAACATGTGAGAGATACCCATGTTAGAAAAGAGAAGAGAGATGAATCAGGGAAGGGTTGATTATGCAGAAGGGATAAGTGTGTGTCTACTTTCATTGGTTGCTTGGTGTGATCCTTGATGTGCTTTTGATATTTTGATATTTTTGGTATTACTGATATTTTTTGTTGCGCAACAGATTTCTTCCTGTAAGCAAAATTTCCTCTAGTGACTCGAAGGTAGAAACGGAAGTCGTCAAAGGTAAGATTGATTAGATCAGTTTTTGTGCATATGACGGAAATGTTTTTCTTTTGCAGCACCATGAGAGCAGCGTATATCGCTCGTCGAGGACGAGGTCGCAAATAAGAGGAGGGGAGTATGTTAGCTCATAAAATTATTGATTTTTGTGCACTGATGTATTGCATTTTTTTATTACATGTTGATTCCAGGTGTCTTGCAAGGAGAGATGCTGCTCAACAGCGATAAATTCAATCGAATTTGGTGACATGGAGAAGTTCATAACAGCAAGTGTACAGGACATCTGGCCAAATTACTGCTACATTTAGGATGGAGTTTGAAGGAACTTTATGGTAGTGGTTCTGACCCACAGCCCAAATTTGCAAGAACAACTAATGTTGTCAGATTAGTAGTGTTTTTCTTAAGTATGCGATTGAGCGTTTGGGCAATGATGAATTGAGAAGCTGCTTATCTCTCTCCTTGAATGATGAAGAGGTTGAATTTTGGGGGCTCAGAAAAGGTCGCAAGTCGAAGGGGGGCTGTTGTTGCTTTGGCCGATCGTTCTCTTGTAGCTTTGCTGTGTGCAGGAGGTGGACGCAAGGAAGCAAAGGGGGAATTTCTGCTCTCTTGAGGGCTGAGGGAGGGGCTCGAGCATGGAGGGTGTTCATTGCAACTGTGCATTTATGTCATGCCTTGAGCTTCTGAAGGGAGGGAAGTGCTTGCAAAACTCTGAGTGGCTAAGGGGATACACCCCATAAGGGAGTTGTTCGAGACACTCTAGTCGGCTGAGAGAAAGACGACAGAGGCTGCTAGAAGGGAGGTCGTTGGCACAGGTTGAGGACATCTGCAGGAGCAATTGCAGGAGGGGATTCGAGGAACACGAGGGGGAGAAATTGGCCCCAACAGAGGAATACATAGCTCTGGATTTTCTTTGTGCTTCTTGCCATCCGAAAGAGGAGAAGAACCTCTTTGTCTGCAATTTGCTGAACCAAAAGTTGATGTGGGAAGTGGCATGCACTTCAACAGGAGTGCAAGAGGAAGTGTCTTGGGCATGAAGAAGGACAACTGTTGATCGCCAGATTCATCCACTCAGAGATCTTGGAGAGTGACATAGAGCCTATGTCCAAAAATGCCCTTTCCTTGAGAAGCCACCCATGTAGCTCTGGCAGATACTTCTTCACACCATCTGCACTTTAAAAAGAATTCGAAGTTTGATGACCTCCTTCCCCACTGAGTTCACCATCACAGGATGTTCTTACGATGTACAGAATTTGAAGGGTTTATGGTTAATAAATAGTCTGTGGCATAGAAGGAGTTTGATCTCAAGTCACTAATCTGACGGTTACAATTAGCTTCCCATCAAGATGTTGAAAGAGGAGAAGCTGCTGGGGGAGAGCTGCTTGCTGTGCTAGAATTATGAGGAAGGAGGGTGCAATTAAAAGGAGAAGTCTTTTTGGGCAAGCAAGGGAGGCAAAGGACCTTCGGGGATGAAAGCATGCATACAACGTTTCAAAAATTTGGGCCTCTCCTCTCATTTCGAGGCACGAGGACATAAGGAGGAGCTTCGAAAAAGAGACCTGATCGATTTGGAGGGGACTTCTTGTACTCATGGAGGAATTGGCTGCGAGGTGGGATTGAAGGGGTTTCTGGTGAGTATCTGTGTGCAGGTGTAAAGGAAGGGTTCCTTGGTGACTAAGGAGAGGGACAACAAGGCTTCGGCTTGAGCCTTGAGGATCATAAGGGTCGCATAAGGAATCAAATACTGTTAAAGGAAGAATCCATCGATATCTAGGGCTTCTTTGCTAGTTAATGAGTCTGTTCGAGGTTTAGTGTATTCGAAGCACTCTTATGATTTCTCTTCCCTATTGGTATGGACTACAAGAATGATTTCAAAACTGAGAACATCTAAGGGATTGAGTGCTTGTGTATAGGGTTTTGTTCAACATCGTATTCCTACTATCTGAGAAGCCGTGGCTGTCATCTATTATGATAACCTTGCATATTTGAGTCTTGGTACATGCCCATTCTACCTTTGGAAAGGGCTATTCAGTATGCCACGAGTTCAGAACTATGTGATGGTCTCTATTGAATCTCATTCGGCCATTCTTCTGTTGAAAATAAAGGTGAGATAAGTATGAGAGCTGGAAGGTGCCCATTCTAGGGGAGAGACGATGGATCTTCCACAGGGGATTGCATCCACAAACTGAAGGTATTCCCAAGGGCATGGAACCAGCAGCCTGAGAGGAGGGAAAAGGGGCTTCCATCCTAAAGATAGGCACAACTGGAGGAAGGCTTCTGAGATTGACATGTGAAGGTGGCGGCACACAAACTTGTCAGAAAGAGAGCAGGACTCAGTGTCGATTGGTGAAGATTGAAGCAGAGCACACGAACAGACCTTTAGGGGGGAAGAAAATGAAAGAGGGAGAAGAGAATTGGTGTTTTTTTTGGTTTTTTTTGTGCAGGTATCGCAAGGACGAAGGTCGGGGAGCTGTGGGCTCAAGGGATCAAGAAGGAAGAAGTTCACAGGGGGGGAGGAATTATCGAAAAAAGGAAGAAAAAACAGTCAACAACTCTGGGTGATGAATATATGTTAATGCCCTGAGGCAGGCAACAGGTGCTGTTATTGGAGAAGGCTTCTTTGAAAGGAAGTAGGAAGCCAGCCGAAGTCCGTAGCTGGTGTTTTCACGTTCTCTACCAAGGAAAAGGTTGTTCATATTCAACTTTTAGAGGAGCAAAAACAAACGTTTGTGCTGTGTTCGTAGAGGGATTTCTAAATCTCGTTTGGTGAGAGCGCTGAACATTTTGGGGGGCCTTTGTAGGGGAAGAGATGATGGAGGAAGGGAAGGCATCAATAGAGGAGATTAGGAGTTAGTGCACAGGAGTCTCTACAAGAATCTTGCTGCATTTTTTTTGGCTATTAAAGAGTTTTATTCGGCCAATCCTCTGAGCACACATAAGGAGGCTGGGGGAATTGAGTGTTTTTGTCTATGGGGAAACTCAAACAGGCCTGCTTCCTCATTGTGACTGCCCTTCCTCTAGAAGTGAGAGTTCGTAGTAGAGACCCCAGAAAGACATAATTTAGCAGCGTTCGGTGTTAACATGCAGTTCACTAAAGTATTATGATCATCAAATGCCTTGAATAATCTATGCTGCACCTGAACTTCTGCCGAAGGACTTGTATCGTCATCAACCACCTTGAATAATTCATACGTCACCCGAGTTCTTGCTGAAGAATTTGTAAGGAGATCCTTCTTCAAGCTCAAAGTGGGGAGGCATAAAGCTATGTCATTGCCATGTCACTGTCAGGGAAATTTTTGGCTGAAAAAGAGAAGCTTACAACTATAAACAACAGATGCCATATGCGCCGGGAAACAACATGCAGTGGAAGATGGAATAAATTAGGGAGGGAGATCTGCCGCGTGCTACAGGACAACGGTAGCATAATTAATTTCACCCATTGCAAAGACATCCATCGATGCAAATGGATTTATTCATGTGCGGTTGACTACCCAAAATATGGAAGCTACACAATCCATGCTGAATATTGAACTTCTGCTCGTCCTCTTATAAGTTCAAAGCAACATTGATCTTAACAAGAAGCTGAATAGCGATCTGCATGGATTCTTGCGAACATCTTTTATGCTCTAGGGAAACCAACAAAGGAGTTTTCTTTCGTGGCTGCTGATCTAAAACCAAGGAAGACATTCTGTTCGATGGTCATCTCCTGAGGAATAACTAGGGGAAACTTCATTGTTATTGTAAGTGATTATCTGCATTACACTTTGTTGTTTGGAAACTCATGTTAGGCAACCATGTCATCCTATGATGATGCATTTATCTATTTTTGGAAACTCTAATGATAATTGGAAACTTTTCAAGGATCTGAAGGTCACCTGAAATCAGAAGAGAGGAGTTAAGAAAAAAAAAACAATTGTACATCAAATGCTTATATGTATGCAGCACAGAAAAGTTGTTGTAAAAGTTATCAAGTGCTAATTTGAGTTTTAAAAATGATTATTGGATGGTTTGATTGGTGCATGTCTGTGTCGAAGCATCAGATATTCTAAGTGTGTGCACATCGGAGGGCATTATTTTGTGAAGAGTGTGCGGTTGTGAATAAGGGTGTTGGTGAAGTTGTGAACGGGAAAGTGTGCAAATGCATGAGTGAATGAGCGAGGGAGTCTTAGGAGCTTTCAGCTGTGTGTGAAAGTGTGTAGGTATGCTGGTGTGTACATATATGAAGTGGTGAATTTGTATGTGTTTATTGGTGATTGAAAGTAAAGGAATAGAAATCTTCGATGCTAAGGATGGGGGCAATAGGGGAGTGACAAAGCAAGTGCATTGATGCATATTTGCGAGCCCAGGATAAGAAAAGTGTGCGTGAATATTGAAATCCAAGCTATTTGGTTGCAAGAAAACACCTTCTTTGCAGCTTCAGTAGAGCCCATCATTTGGCACGCCCGGTGGGACTTGGCTTAGCACATCTCATAGAGATTGCTACGGGTTCGCTTGGTGCCCCGCTTGTGTGGCACAACCATCCGGCCTCACAATTGCCTTGGTTCTTGTTAAAGAAATGGCTCAGAGACACGAAACTCCTCTTTGCGATTTTCCACGCTTTCTAGGCTCTTCCGACGAAGATTCGGATGCCCACATACTACTATTTGAGGTAATATGTGGTGTCCATGAAATAGTGGATGACGGTAGAAAATTGTGTATTTTCCCTGCGACTTTGAGAGGGGATGCAAGTGAATGGTATGCGAACTTGGGCGTGCAAGACAAAAAAAATTACGAGGATCTAAAAACCAATTTCTTGAGAAAGTTTAGAGGTCTGGGATTTGAAGAGAAATTAGCAGAGCAATTGGAACACTTACGACAAGGGGCAAGCAAGAATATTGATAAATACATTGATCGAATGGACACCATTGTGAGGAGGTTGGGAAACAATGCACCTGACAGAGAGACTTTAAAAAGACGGTTCCTAGTGGGCTTGCATGATGAGAAAGTAGAACAATATATTAGGTTAAAGAGACCAGCTAGTCTAGAAGAAGCAAAGCATGAAGCGAGGGTTTGGGAAGAGGTCCAATATGTGCTTCAAATGCATATAGATAGATTGAGTGCACATTCAAGAGGTCTAGGAGAAAACCAAGAGTGCTCTAAGATAGTTGGGATCACTGAGGAGAAAGTATTGGAGCTCGTAGGTAAGCTGCAAGCTGACAACATTGCAAGAGTGGAACTCACTTGCCCAGTGAATGTGAGAGCATTCGATTGTTCTCAAGAATCGAGTACACTACAACCAAACGGTGAATGGCAAAGAAAGAGGATATGTGGTGCAAATGGTTGGAATGGTGGTGTACTTCGAGCCCATCAAGAAGATGGAATACTGAAAAGAATGAACTGGAATCCACGACCACATATACAAAAAGTGCAATTTGACTCAAGGGGATTAGTTTGTTGGACTTGCAATCAAAGGGGACATATGGCTAGAGAATGCCCAAGTTTACAAGGGTCGAGGAGTGATGCACTGATGAATAGATATGATAGGATAAGGGAACATCTAAAGGATGAGAACACTACAAATGTGTCAGAATCCACTAATGGTAATGTATCCACAAGCCCTATTACTAGCCCAATCTTTAGGAAAGTTGAAGGTTTTGATGAATGTAGACCCAAAGTGCAATCGAAACCAAGAAGAAAGATTATTGTTAACCAAGGTGTTCCAGAGGTAGGAGTGGTTCCTCAAGCTCAAGCAAGTAGATGCGAAGGAAGACCATGTGGAGATGGGAAGCCCAAGAAGCAAGAACCCATGCATGCAAGGGATAAAGATGAGCATAAGAATGATGCAATCATAACGTCTCAAATTGTTACTGAAGTAGAATGTGAAGCCCTAAAGGATGTGGGATTGCAATGCAAAGTGCAAAAATTAGAATGCGAGCTTGAGAAGCTAAGAGATGTAGTTTCCCACCTAGAGAGCGAGCTGGCACAAGAAAAGACAAATAGGATGCAACAAGTAGAAAATGTGAAGGAAGTAGAAAGAGAGACATGCAAGTGGTTCAAAGATGCACAAGACATGAGGGAAAAGGAAAGTAAAAGGTTAGATCAATTAGTGAAGGAGAACGAGGGTTTCCAAGAGTTGATTAAAAGATGGGAAATCGATCGGAAAATTCAAAGAGAGAAGATAGTGAATGAAACAGAGAAATGCAAAGAATTAGAACAAAAAGTTGAAGTGTTGATGGAAAAGGTACAAATTTGGGAAAGGAAAAAAATAGAAAAGGTAGCATCAAAAGAAAAAGGAGAGAAATTGGGGTCTCGACATGTTGAGTCGAAGGAATGTAGGACTACGAAAGAATCAAGATCTAGAGAAGAAGTTAATGGAGATAGAGTGTGTGGGAGTAAAAAAGGAGAGGGAGATTGAAGTGAGATTAGAAAGAAAATTACCCAAGAAGTCAAGGCTAGCAAGGCAAATATGACAGAACCATCAAGGAAGAATATCCCCAAGAAAATCGAAGCTAAAGACTTTAGAAAGGATTGTAAGGGAAAAACAAGTGATGGAAGAGAGAAAAGAAAAGGGAGTTCGATTCTTGTTGAGCAAATGGATCATAATGAGCATGAATGTGTAAGGAAATGTGACGAAGAAATTAGTCAGGGAGATGGTCTCACAATAGATGAAGGGGTCGTAAGGAAAGAAAAAGTTTCAAAATAGGTGAATCCTTTGTACGAAGACATAGAGAGAGAACGTAAGGGTATAGCAAAACGTGAACAAAAATGTTATGATTTGCATGATGGGTTAGTGGCTTAGAGAAGAAGACATTAGGAACTATGTGGTTGTGTCGTATGAACCCATGTTTTGAAGAAGATGATCGTTTTGAAAAAGATGCACATTTGTAGGGAGTTATGAGCTTGTGAAGGTGAAGTGATACGGATGTTAGAGTGTCGAGTGCAAATAAAGAGAGGATGAAGGATATTGATAACAAATTGATGAGTGTGCCTTTTCCTACATGGCATGTTGGTGTTGCAACACTAGAGGAGGATGGATTGAGTTTGTAAGGCACGAATATGAGCGGCTTGTGAGGTGATGATTCTTTGGTAAGGGGTGGTTTTGGAGAGGCTTGGAACGGGGTGGATTCGAGGAGAAGTTAGGGAAAGGGGTGCTTTCTGATGAAGAGGGAGATGAAGCTTGAAAGGGGTGGGATCCTATCTAGTGTTTGCAAGCCAATGCCTTGTTGGGAGAAATGAATGAGGAAGCTGATGGAAAAGATGTAGGGAGTAGAAAAAAATGAGGTGATGATTGAGGTGGTCAAATATGAGTCGAAGAAATGAGAGTAGATGGAGAAAAAAAAAAGAGAGCGAGCATTAGAAAAGATCGAGAACGAATACAAGTGGAGGGGAGAGTTCATTTAGAGAGTGAAAAGCTTAAGAATTGGAAAAGATTGAGTGAAAATCTTGAGAGAAAAAGAAAAGTGGATTCATGGTAGTATGTGTTTGACTAGGCATGCCATTGGCAAGGATAGCTTAGGTCTAACCAGGGTTGACTTCATTAGAATTGCAAGTCTAAAGTGTGAGGATAGACAGATCGAGTTGTGTTGCAAATGTAGGAGACCAAGTGACACTTTCTGAGGTTGCAAATTGATGAGATGGTTAGTATGTGCGGGCCTTAAGAGAAAGAGTTGACCATAGAGTGTAGTGGCTGGATTTTAGCTCGAGTAGCGGCAGAGAGATGATATGCTTCATTAGGATGTCCATGGGGGGTTATATGTATGCATGTGATGTGTTGGGATGGTCGGGAAACAATGCCCTTTCTTCTGTCTCCTAATTCTCGAGACCTTGGAATTGAAAAAAAAAACACAAAAAAGAAATAATTGTGTATATGTGTGTGTTGTTGATGCGCTACAATGGGCTAGTAGGCGGGTGGAATAACCTTGATCGGGTGGTCAAGGCCACGAACTGAGGCTAGTTTCGCTGTAGGCCCGACCTATATGTGGCTATGCGCCTATGTGGGCCGATAGGCGGGTGGAATAACTTTGGCCGGGTGGTCAAAGCCACAAGCTGATGTCGTTTTCGCATAGGGCTAGTGTTGTGCATCGCGTGCAAATAAATAAAAAAAAAGAGAAAAAAAAAGAGGAAAAAAGGAAAAAAAAGAAAAGAAGATTCCTCTCTCGAGGGGGGACAGAAGATAGGAGAGAGCATGATGCTCAGATGGGAATATGTATATATGTCTTGTGGGGATATGGGTTGATTCAGACTTCTGATGAAGCATGTCAAATCAAAGCTCAAGCTTGGTTTAAATTTAGCTCGTTACGAGTCTATGGAAGACTTGGACTTGATAGATCTAATCGTACTAGTTATCTTGTTTGTTTGCGATCCTCTTGAAGGTCATGCACTTCGACTCTTAGGTTGTGCAACAACTTGTGGAGTCTTGAATAACATCGAGGACGAGTAGTTTTGTGCAAGTAAACCTAGGTTAGACTTGAGAGGTTCTTGCCGATGCATGTGCATGGTCAGGAAATCTTGAGAGAAGTGAATGAATTAGTGAAGATTGAAAAGTTGGATTTGATTGATGAAGAAAAGAGAGTGCAGAGCATAGAAAAAGAAAAAGCGAGAGAAGAAGATATAGGTGGAACGGGAATGGGAAACATGTGAGAGATACCCATGTTAGAAAAGAGAAGAGAGATGAATCAGGGAAGGGTTGATTATGCAGAAGGGATAAGTGTGTGTCTACTTTCATTGGTTGCTTGGTGTGATCCTTCATGTGAAATATTTTTGGTATTACTGATATTTTTTGTTGCGCAACAGATTTCTTCTTGTAAGCAAAATTTCCTCTAGTGACTCGAAGGTAGAAACGGAAGTCGTCAAAGGTAAGATTGATTAGATCAGTTTTTGTGCATATGACGGAAATGTTTTTCTTTTGCAGCACCATGAGAGCAGCGTATATCGCTCGTCGAGGACGAGGTCGCAAATAAGAGGAGGGGAGTATGTTAGCTCATAAAATTATTGATTTTTGTGCACTGATGTATTGCATTTTTTTATTACATGTTGATTCCAGGTGTCTTGCAAGGAGAGATGCTGCTCAAGAGCGATAAATTCAATCGAATTTGGTGTCATAGAGAAGTTCATAACAGCAAGTGTACAGGACATCTGGCCAAATTACTGCTACATTTAGGAAGGAGTTTGAAGGAACTTTATGGTAGTGGTTCTAACCCACATCCCAAATTTGCAAGAACAACTAATGTTGTCAGATTAGTAGTGTTTTTCTTAAGTATGCGATTGAGCGTTTGGGCAATGATGAATTGAGAAGCTGCTTATCTCTCTCCTTGAATGATGAAGAGGTTGAATTTTGGGGGCTCAAAAAAGGTCGCAAGTCGAAGGGGGGCTGTTGTTGCTTTGGCCGATTGTTCTCTTGTAGCTTTGCTCTCTGCAGGAGGTGGACGCAAGGAAGCAAAGGGGGAATTTCTGCTCTCTTGAGGGCTGAGGGAGGGGCTCGAGCATGGAGGGTGTTCATTGCAACTGTGCATTTATGTCATGCCTTGAGCTTCTGAAGGGAGGGAAGTGCTTGCAAAACTCTAAGTGGCTAAGGGGATACACCCCATAAGGGAGTTGTTTGAGACACTCTAGTCGGCTGAGAGAAGGACGACAGAGGCTGCTAGAAGGGAGGTCGTTGGCACAGGTTGAGGACATCTGCAGGAGCAATTGCAGGAGGGGATTCGAGGAACAGGAGGGGGAGAAATCGACCCCAACAGAGGAATACATAGCTCTGGATTTTCTTTGGGCTTCTTGCCATCAGAAAGAGGAGAAGAACCTCTTTGTCTGCAATTTGCTGAACCAAAAGTTGATGTGGGAAGTGGCATGCACTTCAACAGGAGTGCAAGAGGAAGTGTCTTGGGCATGAAGAAGGACAACTATTGATCACCAGATTCATCCACTCAGAGATCTTGGAGAGTGACATAGAGCCTATGTCCAAGAATGCTCTTTCCTTGAGAAGCCACCCATGTAGCTCTGGCAGATACTTCTTCACACCATCTGCACTTTAAAAAGAATTCAAAGTTTGATGACCTCCTTCCCCACTGAGTTCACCATCAGAGGATGTTCTTACGATGTACAGAATTTGAAGGGTTTATGGTTAATAAATAGTCTATGGCATAGAAGGAGTTTGATCTCAAGTCACTAATCTGACGGTTACAATTAGCTTCCCATCAAGATGTTGAAAGAGGAGAAGCTGCTGGGGGAGAGCTGCTTGTTGTGCTAGAATTATGAGGAAGGAGGGTGCAATTGAAAGGAGAAGTCTTTTTGGGCAAGAAAGGGAGGCAAAGGACCTTCGGGGATGAAAGCATGCATACAACGTTTCAAAAATTTGGGCCTCTCCTCTCATTTTGAGGCAGGAGGACATAAGGAGGAGCTTCGAAAAGAGACCTGATCAATTTGGAGAGGACTTCTTGTACTCATGGAGGAATTGGCTGCGAGGTGGGATTGAAGGGGTTTCTGGTGAGTATCTATGTGGAGGTGTAAAGGAAGGGTTCCTTGGTGACTAAGGAGAGGGACAACAAGGCTTCGGCTTGAGCCTTGAGGATCATAAGGGTCGCATAAGGAATCAAATACTGTTAAAGGAAGAATCCACCAATATCTAGGGCTTCTTTGCTAGTTAATGAGTCTGTTCGAGGTTTATTGTATTCGAAGCACTCTTATGATTTCTCTTCCCTATTGGTATGGACTACAAGAATAATTTCAAAACTAAGAACATCTAAGGGACTGAGTGCTTGTGTATAGGGTTTTGTTCAACATCGTATTCCTACTATCTGAGAAGCCGTGGCTGTCATCTATTATGATAACCTTGCATATTTGAGTCTTGCACATGCCCATTCTACCTTCGGAAAGGGCTATTCAGTATGCCACGAGTTCAGAACTATGTGATGGTCTCTATTGAATCTCATTCGGCCATTCTTCTGTTGAAAATAAAGGTGAGATAAGTATGAGAGCTGGAAGGTGCCCATTCTAGGGGAGAGACGATGGATCTTCCACAGGGGATTGCATCCATGAACTGAAGGTATTCCCAAGGACATGGAACCAGTAGCCTGAGAGGAGGGAAAAGGGTGTTCCATCTTAAAGATAGGCACAGCTGGAGGAAGGCTTCTGAGATTGACATGTGAAGGTGGCGGCACACAAACTTGTTAGAAAGAGAGCAAGACTCAGTGTCGATTGGTGAAGATTGAAGCAGAGCACACGAACATACCTGCAGGGGGGAAGAAAACGAAAGAGGGAGAAGAGAATTGGTGTTTTTTTTGGTTTTTTTCGTGCAGGTATCGCAAGGACGAAGGTCGGGGAGCCGTGGGCTCAAGGGATCAAGAAGGAAGAAGTTCAAAGGGGGGGAGGAATTATCAAAAAAAGGAAGAAAAAACAGTCAACAACTCTAGGTGATGAATATATGCAAATGCCCTGAGGCAAGGAACAAGTGTTGTTATTGGAGAAGGCTTCTTTGAAAGGAAGTAGGAAGCCAGCCGAAGTCCGTAGCTGGTGTTTTCACGTTCTCTACCAAGGAAAAGGTTATTCATATTCAACTTTTAGAGGAGCAAAAACAAACGTTTGTGCTGTGTTCGTAGAGGGATTTCTAAATCTCGTTTGGTGAGAGCGCTGAACATTTTGGGGGGCCTTTGTAGGGGAAGAGATGATGGAGGAAGGGAAGGCATCAATAGAGGAGATTAGGAGTTAGTGCATAGGAGTCTCTACAAGAATCTTGCTGCATTTTTTTGGCTATTAAAGAGTTTTATTCGGCCAATCCTCTGAGCACACATAAGGAGGCTGGGGGAATCGAGTGTTTTTGTCTATGGGGAAACTCGAACAGGCCTGCTCCCTCATTGTGACTGCCCTTCCTCTAGAAGTGAGAGTTCGTAGTAGAGACCCCAGAAAGACATAATTTAGCAGCGTTTGGTGTTATCATGCAGTTCATTAAAGTATTATGATCATCAAATGCCTGGAATAATCTATGCTGCACCTGAACTTCTGCCAAAGGACTTGTATCGTCATCAACCACCTTGAATAATTCATACGTCACCCGAGTTCTTGCTGAAGAATTTGTAAGGAGATCCTTCTTCAAGCTCAAAGTGGGGAGGCATAAAGCTATGTCATTGCCATGTCACTGTCAGGGAAATTTATGGCTGAAAAAGAGAAGCTTACAACTATAAACAACAGATGCCATATGCACCGGGAAACAACATGCAATGGAAGAGGGAATAAATTAGGGAGGGAGATCTGCCGCGTGCTACAGGGCAATGGTAGCATAATTAATTTGACCCATTGCAAAGACATCCATCGATGCAAATGGAATGATTCATGTGCGGTTGACTACCCAAAATATGGAAGCTACACAATCCATGCTGAATATTGAACTTCTGCTCGTCCTCTTATAGGTTCAAAGCAACATTGATCTTAACAAGAAGTTGAATAGCGATCTGGATGGATTCTTGCGAACATCTTTTATGCTCTAGGGAAACCAACAAAGGAGTTTTCTTCGATGGTTGCTGATCTAAAAGCAACGAAGACATTCTGTTCGATGGTCATCTCCTAAGGAATAACTAGGGAAAACTTCATTGTTATTGTAAGTGATTATCTGCATTACACTTTGTTGTTTGGAAACTCATGTTAGGCAACCATGTCATCCTATGATGATGCATTTTTTTTTTTTGGAAACTCTAATGATAATTGGAAACTTTTCAAGGATCTGAAGGTCACCTGAAATCAAAAGAGAGGAGTTAAGAAAAAAGAAACAATTGTACATCAAATGCTTATATGTATGCAGCACAAAAAAGTTGTTGTAAAAGTTATCAAGTGCTAATTCGAGTTTTAAAAATGATTATTGGATGGTTTGATTGGTGCATGTCTATGTCGAAGCATCAGATATTCTAAGTGTGTGCACATCTGACATCATTATTTTGTGAAGAGTGTGCGGTTGTGAATAAGGTTGTTGGTGAAGTTGTGAACGGGAAAGTGTGCAAATGCATGAGTGAATGAGCGAGGGAGTCTTAGGAGCTTTCAGCTGTGTGTGAAAGTGTGTAGGTGTGCTGGTGTGTACATATATGAAGTGGTGAATTTGTATGTGTTTATTGGTGATTGAAAGTAAAGGAATAGAAATCTTGGATGCTAAGGATGGGGGCAATAGGGGAGTGACAAAGCAAGTGCATTGATGCATATTTGCGAGCCTAGGATAAGAAAAGTGTGTGCGAATATAGAAATCCAAGCTATTTGGTTGCAAGAAAACACCTTCTCTGCGGCTTAAGTAGAGCCCATCAATAAGCGTCAGGTAGTTCATCCGTCACTCCTTGTGGTGGCTCTCCTAAAGTAATGCGAGATAGGTGATCTGCTCTGAGGTGGGTTTACCTTTCCTAACAACAACTTCAAAGTCATATTCCATTAGTAAGAGGAACCATCTTACTAATCGTCTTGTATTGCAAGGTTTATTGACCAAATATAATAAAGCTTGATGATCAGTGAAAAACTTGAATTTGTTGGCCAATAAGTAGTGTCTAAACTTCTTCACAGCGTATACCATGCCTAAACCTTCTCTCTCTGTTGTTGTATAATTTCGCTCAGCTGTAGTGAGCTGTTTGCTAGCATATGCTATAGGCAAATCTAGATTCCCTTCACCTGTGGGTTGTGCTAGCACACATCCTATGGCGTGATTGGATGCATCCTCATGGACATGGAATGGCTTATTCCAATCGGGAGTGGTTAGTATTGGTGCCGTGCACAAATGTCTCTTCAGCTCATTGAAGGAATTCTCGCATTCTACCATGGACATTGCAGTCAATGAAGAACAATGGACACCTCATTGTGATGAGGAGGGTTATGATATTTTAGTGTTCATGTGTCAGCCCTTGCTAGAAGAATGTGACCCTAGTGATGTCATAGAAGAGGAAGAGAATGACGATGATCTAGAGTCCATTGTGATGGATAGTTGCTTTAACTCAGAGAAGCACTATCTAGAAGATATAGGAGTGTTTACCCAGAAAGAAGAAGAACCTCTCACAAGCATTAAAATGGTAAATTCAAAGGATGGAAGTGAGAGTAGTCAAAAGAAAAAGAAAAGAAAAGCACTAAAACAAGAAGAGGAGGAGTCATTGTTTGAAGTACCAGAAAATTTCAAGAAATATGAAGTTGAAGACCGAAAAATTTTGGTACGAATGCCTAAGAGAGAGGCCACCATAGGAGAATCATATGATAATAAAGAAAAGACCAAGAAGATTGTTGTGACCATTGAAGGGAACGAAGAGCGATGTACTTACATAGGAAATGACCTAAGTGCCAAAGAAGAAGCAGATTTTTTCTAAATGGTTGGATAAGTGAAGAGGTATACATGTCACAACCTCCAGGTACCCTAATCATACATCTTATGTTTGCAGCCTTAAGAAATCACTGTATGGATTGAAACAAGCTACTAGAGCTTGGAATTTCAGGTTGGTTACATACCTTCAAGATCATCCCTAGAAACTCAAATCCTTCGTTGTTCATCAAAAGGGATCACAATGACGTTATCTATCTGTGTCTATATGTCGATAATTGTGATAGGTGATGACTTGAATCAAGCACCAATAAACAATTCTAGTAAGTGCATAGCATCCATAGAGCACTGACTTTTGTTTCTTGTACCAATGTTGATGTGCAAGATGTATCTGATCAATGATCCAATGTGGCATATTGATTGTCAAATTCAGCATGTTTGCCAAGTATAAACTAAAACAAATCTTCTTGGATGGCATCGTAAATCTTTCTTGGGTAGGGAATGCAAAGTGCCACATGCACATTTGGAGGTGGATGGCAATAGTTGGAGTCATTGCCACCATATCCTTTAGCTTAGTTAGGTTCCTGTTCTTCATGTTGTCTGGGATCATTGTCTCCTTCTCCATAGGGATGTGCATACCTCTGATTTTTAGAGCTTCCCTTACCAAATTGTTGGTCAATTTAAAGCGCATCAGTTCATTTCCTCGTGTAAGAGATGGTAGCACAAAGGTGCTTGTCCCCTTTTTTCTTTGCTGGGAGTGAGTGTGCTAATTAGGTATGAACACCTCACGAAGTCTGGCTTTGGTAACTAAGCTTTGAAGTAATCATCCAATCCAGCCTTCTTCCATATTGGTTGCAATCCTTCACTATTTTGAAGCTTTTCAAACTCTCGTGTAAAGAAATGATACCGGCCCCACCGTCCATTAAACTCTATCTCAGCCTCCCATAAATAGGCACCATCCCCGAGGGGTCCTGCGACTTCACTGAACCAATGGGAGTTCTTGCTAACTGGCAATGTGTGCCCCTGGGGAGGATTTTGAATCTGTATGGCATGGAATACTCTTAAAGCCTATGGCCATTCCTTCAACTCCTCCTGAATAGGGAGACTTTCAATGTCTACTACCTGAGGACTGGTGCCTGCCTAGGAGCTCGTTCTTGCTGCCTCTGCCATGTTTGAGAAACTCGATCACCGGTTTTGTGAGAATATACAAATGAATGTTAACATTGCAATGGACACAAAGTGATCCTGTGTCCCCGTTACAACATTAACATGATGAACTGTGATGTAGCTAGTTGATTAGTTAGCGGTCGCGTGGGTGTGAGTGTGAGGTGTGGTTAGTGGATGCAGGGTTCCTATGTGCTAATTGGGGTGGTGACTTGTAGTGTGGATACAGTTAGTAAGCAGAAGTGGCTTTACAATGGATCTCATGGTTTATTACAAGATTTGGGCTACCAAACACAGTGGATGGCTTTCTCTTTTGATTTTGTTGAGACTTTGGAAGGCTTTATAAGAATGTCTACTTTGAAATGAGGCTTTTTAAGGACCCATGTACAAGTAATTCTGCCCATGCCTATGGATGAATATGTGTTTGTGCATGTCAAATAAGAGTGGGTATCAGTTGTTCGAGTGAGTGAATCATGTTGTACATGGTGTGGTTTATGTGTGGCTATTTGAGCCTGCAAGCAAGCCTTAGGCACCCAAATTTGTCTTGATTGTTGGTCAGCCTTCATTGACTTCTTGGGTACCCAGATGGACTTTACTTCCGTAGAAGAATTTTTGAGAGACTTCTTATTAGTGTCCTATCACTGACCACTAGTAGGACGTTTGGTCAATGGTTGTAACTTGACCGCAACAGGATGCTTGCATTTCCATACCCATACTTGTTTCGGTGGCTGAGACACCTTGCTTTGTACTTTCCTTTGACTTCGAGCATATGTTGTCTACTTCTTCTGCAATTGGTACTCCTTTGGTTGCCGTGTTTCTATCACTTTTGCAAAAGAAGGGAGTTCCATCGTATCATTGAATTCTTTGTTGAGAAAATAATCCCTCTGCATCACATAGTTTTGGACAAGAAAAGCATCGTCATCTTCATGTGTACTCCTGGAAGGACCAAGAGTTGGTGCCTTTCCTAGTTCCTTGAGTGCTTCATTTTCTAATTCGATTATAATGCAATTCTGATTTACCTAGACCTGAAGAGATCCACTTCTTGGTTTAGGTTGACTCCATGATCATAGATCCAGTCTTGACCCAAGACAAGAGGTTCATTGAGATCCTCGTCTTGACACACTAGAACCTTAACTTTCATGATAGCATCTTGAATGTAGAGGGGAAGTTCCACCTCGCCCATGCAAGGGGTTTCCACACCTCCCAATCCTATGAGATATGCTTCTACAAGATTGACATCTAAGTTCAATTCTTGACAGTAAGAAAGTTTAACAACACTGGTGGTTGCACCTGAATCAATTAAAGCCCATACAGTTCTTGCACTATTTCCTTGTCCTACCTCTAAGGTCACAAAAGGACATCGGTCAAGTATTTTATGGGAACTTACACCTGAGACTTCACACATAGCCATATGATACCCTGGAGCTTCATAGGCATTTGTTCTAGGCTGATCTCTACCCTGTCTCCTCAATTTCATTCTTCGGATGCATTCCAAGGCTTCTGCCTATGCTTCTTCTCGAATTCGTTTTTCTTCTTCCTTACGTTTCTTGGCAGTGTTGAGTCGATTGAGCATTTCCTGAGTGAGGGGTTCTTGATATTGTTTGACTCTGCACCCACTAATGTAACTAGGGAGAACATCACCTTCTAGTGTAGCTAATTGAACTGCTCCACTAGTTGAGATCCTATTTATGATCATAGGCCCATAGCCATGCTTCTCTAGCTTTCTTGCATGTTGTTTCATAGTATACACCAAACTAAGTCTCCAGCCTTCAAGCCTTTATCCTTAACGTGGGCATCGAAGTATGCCTTCTGTCTTTTCTTAGCTGCATATATCCCTGCGGTAGCTCTCAGTCTTGTTTCCCCTAGCCGTTCAAGATCAAAGATCCTAGAAGAGATTTCATGCCATGTCCACTCATGCTCCTATGCTACTTTCAGTGTTGGTATCAAGAAGTCTAGTGTAGCACTGCGTTTTGGCCAAACACCATCTAAAAGGGTGTGGCTTGGAGTACCGTTTTATAGGCAACTCGGTATGCCCAAACAGCATGGTGTAGACTTCTTGTGTATCACCAAGAACCCTTGAAGAAGATTTTCAATGACTTCATTCAAGAAGTGAGTGCCTCTATCACTTACTAGCTCTATAGGTAGCCCGTATCTTGTGAACACATTCTCAAATAAAAACTTAGATGTCGTTTGAGCATTGTTCTTCGTTGTGGATTTCACTTCTACCCACTTGGTTAGATAGTCTGTGGCCACGATGATGTACTCCGCATGGGAACTCTTAGTTGGGGGATTAATAGGACCTACAAAGTCTATTCCCCACTTCGAGAATGCACATCCACCCATCATAGTTTTCAGTGGCATCTCATCTTTGCGTATAGGATACTTAGTTTGTTGACAAACGTCACACCACTTCACATAGGTATGTGCATCCATGTGAAGAGTTGGCCACCACAAGCCTGCAAATAGGATTGCCTTAATCACACGGTCTGGACCAAAGTGTCCTCGTGCTACACCTTGGTGAGCACTTTCCAAGATCTTAAGGTATTCACTCTCATGGACACATAGCCTTAGATATCCGTCTTTTCCACGCTTGTATAGGTTATCACCAATGAGTGCATAATCTAGGGCTTCTTGTTCTAAACTTTGTTGCCTAGCCAGGGTCATATCTTGAGGGAATATTTTCGTCCTCAGGAAAGCTGCCAATGGTTCACTACAATCTAGTATTAGAGACACTTGGTACAATGTAGCGTGCTCCATAGGTGGTCTAATACGATAGACTGGGCATTCCTTACACAACTTATGGACATGTGCTTCCATAGTCGGCCAGTGCACTCGAGTCTCCTTAGTGGCTGTAAAGTTCTTTGCCTTGAGTAGTGTTGCTCCAATGCACCTACGTGTGCTAATTGCAACCATTTAAGGTACTCATCCTCTTCCACACAACAAGCTAATATTCCTTGATCTGTATGCTTGTACATACTTCTTGCCATGATATGGTACTTCTGGGCCTTTACTACCTCCCTATCTTGAGTGTTTATTACTGGGATGGTTAGGCCTGTATGTCAACACTGGCACTAATGTCTTAGCCCACTGAGGTACAACTTCCAAATTAAATAAGTAAGCATCAGGAAGGTCATCTGATACTCCTTGTGGGGCTTCTCCGTATGTGAGCCTCGAGAGATGATCTGCTCTCAAGTGAGACTTCTCTTTTCTCACCACTACCTCGAAGTCATATTCCATTAGTAAAAGAAACCATCTTACTAATCTACCTATATTGCATGGCTTGTTCACTAGATATAGCAATGCTTGATGGTCTGTAAAAAATTTAAACTTATTTGCAAGTAAATAATGTCTAAACTTTTTAACCGCATATACCATACCTAACCCTTCTCATTCAGTAGTGGTATAATTTAGTTCAACTGCATTCAATTGTCTACTGGCATAGGCAATTGGAAGATCCATGTTACCTTCGCCCGTAGGTTGTGCAAGTACACACCCAATAGCATAATTGGATGCATCCACATGGACATGAAAGGGTTTGTACCAATCTGGTGTAGTCAAGATTGGTGCTGAACATAATCGCTGTTTAAGCTGATTGAAAGATTTCTCACATTCATCAGTCCACTCAAAATTGGTCAAAAGTCCATAGAGAGGCTTTGCAATGATGGCATACATGTGTATAAAATGTCGGTAATAGACACAATGCCCCATGAAAGCTTGCACTTCCTTGACATTCTTTGGCCTAGGTAGTTCTGCGATGGCTCTCACTTTCTCTTCGTCAATGGATATGCCGTTCTTTGACAGTACGTGTCCTAGAATCTTGCCTTGACTGACCATGAAAACACACTTTTCTGGGTTCAAGCAGACTTGATATTCTCTACATTTGTCAAAGATATTCCTGAGTTCAGGTATATGTGTCTGTCTAATGTTGGAATGAGCATAAAGATCATCAACATAGACTTCTAAATTCTTCCTCAGGAATTCCTTAAACACGTGGCACATCAGCCTCTGAAAGGTGGCAAGTGCATTGGTGAGACCAAATGGCATTACCCTAAAAGCAAATATGCCCCACTTTGTGGGCTGATCTTCTGGAGCAATAGCTACCTGATTCTAAGCAAAAAATCCATCAAGGAAGCTGTACACTTCCTTGCCTGCTACTCTTTCTAGTAGATGCTCTGTAATAGGAAGTGGATAGTTATCTCGAATGGTGGATGCATTAACCTTCTTCAAGTTAATAACTTTCCATTCTTCTTGGGCACCACTACAATGGGGGATACCCACTCAGTGTGCTCAATTTCATAGATGAATCCAACTTCCACCAGTGTATCTATCTCCTCTTTAATCTTGGCAGCATAGTTGTCATTATATGTGTATGGCTTCTGTTTAGAGGGTTTGGCATCTAAGGTCATGGGGATCGTGTGTGAGCATATGTCAGGGACTACACCTTTCAGGTCCTTGTAACTCCATGCAAACACATCTCTATATTCTCGTAGTAAGGCTGTCAACTCCTGCTCCTCATCTTAACTTAGGTCGTCTCCTATGTATGTGCATCGCTCTTCACCTTCCTCTATGGTACTATGATTTTCTTTGAAGTTTCTTTGTTATCATAGGTCTCTCCTATGACAACTTTGCATTTAGGCATTCTTATTATGACTCTCCTATCTTCTATTTCATATTCCTTGAAATTTTCAGGGACCTCAAACAAAGATCCTTCTTCCTATGGTGTGACTTCTCTCTTCTTCCTCTTCTTGCCTTCGTTCTTAGTGGTCACTTGTGTGGTTAATCTCACCTCATTCATAATTTCTTCGTGTCTTTGAGGGTGAGCTTCTACTTCATAAAAATATTCCTCATCTGATGCAAAGGGTGGGTCCATAATGATTGAATCTAGATCGGAGTCACTTTGCATCCTCGAATGCATGAATGCTTGGTGCACATTCTTCAATAATTGGATCACACATGATTGGATCTATTGTGAAGACTCAAATGTCATAGCCATCCTCATCACAGTGGGGTGTCCATTGTTCTTCATTGATCGCTACATCCATTGTTGCTAAGATCTCCGCCCAACCATGAGGTTCAAATTCTTCATCAAGAAATACTACAAGTGCATAGGCTGGGTCTTGAGTTGATCTATGAGTTTCCTTCACACCTACCTCTCTAGCCTTTTCCCTTTTCTCTTCCTCTTCGGCCACTTTACACCTCCATAAGTGAGTGTCTTCATGCACCCATGAGGATCCTCATCCTATGGAATGCACCGACTTTGTATCATCTGTGGCTCTATGGATGGGATTCCATTGGATGGGGGGTACATCTCTATGAGAGTAATCCTTGAGATTGACTTTGGTTGTAACACCTAAGTGTTGCAAATACAAAGAATTGGTTCCCCAATCTTGTACCACTTGCAACTGCCGCATAAATGGTCTTCCCAAAATCATCTCATAGGCCTGATTTTTGCCAAAGTCGCATATAGCAAAAGTATGCTCAAACTCTACACCACATGTACTGAGAGTTATTCCCTCTAGCAGTCCTAAGGGTCTCTCAATGTGACCATCGACCATATGTAATTTCATTCTCATGGGCCTTAGTGTTGGCTAGCCCCAACGTTTCCATAGGGAAGTGGTAGCAATTGCAACTCATGCACCTGAGTCCAAAATTGCCTTGGTTGTGTACCCTTGATGGGTGATTGGAAGATAGGTGTTTCCTTCTTCCCCTTCACTCATGTCTCCTATCTTGTCCAAGGGTATTTTTGGCACTGTTATATGAGATCCTACCTGGGAACGAGGTTTTGCTACTTCTGGCACTTGATTGGTTACATGTTTCCACAGTTCTGGCCTAACCTTGAGTAGTTCTTCTAAAGTGAGATTGCACTGCACCTTAGTGTTCATCACAATCTCTGTGTTCCTAGGTATGACTGAGTCTTCGTTTCTTACCATGACAGTGGGTGCTCTCATACAAGTAGAGTTAGCTTCCCATGGGCCTGTGAAATGGGGTAGTTCTTGTAAGGAATTAGACTCGAAGTCTAATCTCTGCTGGGATTGGGCACTCTCCTGCTCTCCGTAAATGGAAGGAATGCCTTGTGGGAATTGATCATGCAAGTCATCCACAAGTTCAATGGGAGGAGGAACTTCACTCTCTTTAGCCCATTTCTCTTCTGGAATCTCTCATAGGAATTCTGGTGAGTACCGATTCATAAAAGAAGGGGTGTCTGGTTCTGTGGAGCTAGGCACATAAGCACTCTAGGTAGGAAGGCTTATCCTTTCACTTGCCTTGTCCTTACTTTGAGAGGCAGGGTCCTTTTTTGGTTGTGCAATTAGCCTCTCCAATCTTTCTAGCATTCCATCAAAGTGCAAGTGCGTCTTAGCTGAACTAGAGAAGTTAAAGAGGCAACTGGCTTCAAACATGGTTTGAGCCAATTGCACCATCTTGACACAAATTTTAGTTCGTTCAAGCTCCAATTCAGCTCTAGGGTAACACTTTTCATGATCCGTTATGTTTGGCCCTTCTTGGATTCTGGCCTGATATGCCTTAAGCATCATGTTTAGGTCCTCAGGAGTGGGATCGGCTAAGACTGATCCAACTCTAGGGGGTGGCGGAATTGTATGAGGTGGGTTGGAAGGTGGTGGATTGGATGGAGGTGGAAATGGTGGGTGTGGAGTAGTGTGAGAGTGAGTTTGAGATGTGAGTTCAATTATCTTGGCTTTTGTTTCTCTTAGAACTTCCTCAAGTTCGCTCATCTTCTTTGCCCATTGCCTTTTCATTCTCTCTCGACTATCCTTCCAAGCTATGGTCCTCTTCTTAGTTATGCTCTGAGTTTCACTAACCTCAGAAGTCTTTTCCTGTCCTAACCCTTGGTTTTTTTGTAAAGCTTAAGCTCTAGTGACCACTTGCACAGGGGCGGTGGAAGTTACACTTCCTATAGGGTCTACAACTAACCCAATAAGGTTGATGGGAGTGATTTTTGGCATATCATTGGGGTTCTTAGGACAGTCTCGCAAGAGATGCTCTTTCCCACAACCTGTACAAAAACCTTGAATTGTCACAGATTGGGGTTGTGTGGGTGCAGGCATAGGGCAATCATGAATGAGGTGATCTCCCTAACATCAGTAGCATGGTCCTCTAGGAAATGGTGGTCTTACCTGCGTCGGTTGAGATTTGGGGTTTGCGTACATGACATTTGCATATTCTGGTTCCCAACTAGGTTCACTCGGATCTTCATAATAGTATGACTCGCTATGCTTAGGTGACTGCATGTAGTAAGCATGTGGACTATCAATGTGAGTAGAGTCAAAACTATGATCACTAGGGTCACTTACGGAAAGCAATGATATTACTGACACTATGGCTCTATTCAGATTCTCTTCTTCCACTGCGTACTTCACTGGAATCACATTGGCTGGAGCAGGGGGTTTCTGTGCTAGAATTGGTTAAGATCTTTGCTGCCCTTGATAGGGTGGTTGATAGGGTTGTTGGGGCCTACCATACTGTTGTGGTGGATATTGATTCTGGTATCTGCCCTATTGTGGATATGGCTCAGGGTAATTTTGTTTGACCGTTTGTTTATTATAAGGGCAATCTTGTGCGGTGTGGTTGGTGTATCTTCGCTCTATGGTCCAGTATTAGCTGCTAGGGTTCACTTGGGGTTGAGCCATAATGGGGCATACATTCGCCATATGGTCGAATCCACAAGTATAGCATCTTTTCACTAGGGCAAACCTTGGTATTTGTTTGCTTGAGACTCCTAACTTCTAAGCTACTTTCTCTGCAAGTTCTTCAATAGATGTGGATGGGCTTGAGTTAAGGCTAGTAGAGCTATCTAAATCTCTATAGATTTTTGAAAGCTCTAATTCCTCCCCTAGGTTATCCTCGATGTCAATGCACATGCGCACACACTCTTCTATGGTTCTAGGGTCCTTCAAGTACACATATGATCTCAATTTGGTACTTAGCAGTCCTCTAAGAATAAAGCCACTTGTTTGGCTGGTGTGGGTAACTCAGGAACATGAAATCTGTCCACGTATTGCCTAAACCTTCTTCTTGCAAGTCTAACGGTCTCTTGAGGTGTCTGCTTGAAGCTATGAATCAGAGAGGAACTATTATGCCATATACCACTCTTAGAGAATTCGAAAATGAAAGCCTCTAGAAGTTGGTCCATGTTCCTGAACTACCTCTCATTTAGTGGTTGAAACCATGTAAGGGCTGTGTTCCTTAGGGTTAGACCGAAAGGATTGTACTGCGTGAATAGGTCCTCATGTTGTTCAGCTCTTAAGACTTGCCTAAACTCGGCTACATGATCGTATGGGTCTCCCGTGCCATCGAAGTAATTCTTCATGGACTTAACCAACTAGGTTGGCCTCAAGGTCCTAGTGTGTTCTCTAGGCCTTAGCAAGGGAAAATCATCAGCATTTTTTTGGTTTCTCGGGTCTCTAGGTCTCTCAATTTCCACTCTATCCGTCCCCATTCACGTTCATTCTCTTCCTATTGGGTTAGCAAAGCTTACCTCAGGTCTATCTCTATTTCTATGTCTTTGAGCTCCATGAGCTTGTAATGTTCCAGCTCCTTGGTGGCCTCAAGAGACATTAAATCTTGGTTGGGGAAAAATAAACTCACCCTTCCAAGTGTAGGCATGTCTACCATGTTCTGAGACCACAAAGATCCTTTCTGAAGTATTGTCCAGATAGGTCACTTTGCCTGGGCTATCAAGATCTTTAAACTCATAGATTGTGAGCATTCCTGCTTCATTAGACTGGTTAGTCTTATACCTCCAAGAGGATTCATCGGTCTCTCGGTTCAAGAGAAAATCTATGCTCTTATTGTCATGGGGAACCCACTCTGGCGTGATGATTCTAGTGAGGACTGATTTGCCTGGAGGAGTTTTGGGCTCTCTTGCTAAGTTCCCTTGCTCTGTGTCACCTAAGTCCGTCTCTGGAATGCCATTACCAAATTCGTATGTTCGATCCGGTTGGCTGGTGACTATGTACAGTGTCCCTTCTTTATCCAAGTATGCACGATTCTCAAAGTTAACAACTGGTTGTTCTAATCCAAAGGTTTGATCAGAGTTTATAATCTAGACAACAGATCTTCTCAGATCATCCTCATAGATGTGAGCACCTAATTGGTTGGTCCTGATGTATTCAAGTTGAGTTTTGTATGGGCCTTTGGGTTTCTCTAAGTACGCCACACCCGAACTTCCTGTGGGTCTCTCCATAGCATAAGACATCTCTGACTCACTAGTTTCAGAGCTAGGATAGTGCGGATAATTGCTTAACTGCTGGGCCCAAGACCTAGTAGTGTGATTGACACTAGCCTTTGAAGACCTAATGCTTTTTCTATCTCTCCCTAGGTGTCATCCTGATCTAAGGTTCATGTGCCTGATTGAAAAACCCCAATTTTCCCAAGTACAACCTCATTGCAGATCAATTTGTATCAGTCACTTAGTTCTTTTTTCGTTGGTTATCATGTTTATGCTCTTGTCTGATATCACGTCATCAGGAATATTTGAGTGATTTTCCGCACTTCAAGTTAATTTTTCCACGTTAAGTTCTTTTCCTTTTAAGTTATCGATCACAAAGAGATTATATTTTTGCTTGAACTTGAGTATTTAAGAGTATTCAACGTGATAGGTGCCTATCGTCACCCTATCTTACTTATAGCCCAACTCCCACTTAACCTAAGCTAGGAATTGACAAAGGGAGTTGAGAATAATCCAACCTCACTTGCTTATCCCTTGCTCCTTGGTGCTCAAGAACCCCATTCTCAAGCTTGTACTATGCTAGTGCTCTGGAAGTTCTTCGATGCTCTCACTAGATCTGTAAAAGTCCCAAAGTTAGTACAAGATTTTAAATTCAAATGACATAACAAACCTCTTTCATTCATGTAATTCAGATATCAATTTGCCCTTTGGCTTTATGAAAAAACAATTCTAGAGACCCCTTAGTTTTCTTCCCCTTGGGTATGGTCAACTTCAAAATACCCTATCTATAACTCCCCCTATTAGTTTTACAAAAACCAATTGATGTTTTAGTGGGATTCAAAACGAGCTTTCCAATGAGCCTAAGATCACTCCGAATGGATTTTGTATGAGGAAGTTATGACTATTCACGGTTCTAGGGTAGAAACAAGATCGAAACAGGCTAACAGGTCCACAGGATTTTTCTCAAATTACTTCTATAGAGGCCTCACAAGACTCTAAGTGCTTGATTTTTGTGCCCATAATTACCCCAAACTTTGAAATAGAAAACCCTAAAATTTTAGCCGAAAATGCCTGTCAATCGCGATCGACAGGTGTGTCAATCACGATTGATAGAGGTGTCCATTGGGCATGTCAGTCACAATCGACACGCGAGTCGCGATTGACGGTGTCAATCATGATCGATAGAGTTGGTCGTGAGGTCTGTCAGTCGCGAATGATGGTGTCAATCGCGATCGACACTTTTTTCACAAATTTCGGGGCAAATTCAGTCGATCGTGGGTGTATCCGTCATGATGGATACGTGGACACACGAATATTTGTGTCAATCATGAAATTTCAGCTGATCGTGATCGACGGTGTCAATCACGATTGACTGAGTCCTACATGGTAGTTAGTCATGGTCTGTCATGCGATTGACAGAGTCTGTCGATCGTGGCTATTGGTGGCGATTGACAGTGTCAATCACGATTGACAAAGAATTAAGGAATTTTTTAAGTTTGATTAGTGAAATGTGCTCATTATGTGTATCATGGTGGTGCACTTTGTTTTACCAAAAGATGAAATTTTTTGTCGATCGTGATCGACAAAGGTCAATGCCTCGGGACTTGCACAATCAAATTTCTCACCTGTTGGAGCTTCAATGGAAGCTGATACTTGCTAGAATGCTCAGAAAAACATAGAATGGATATGGTGTGTAGAAGGGAATAGGAAGGTAAAAACAAGTAAAAGAAATGCTTACCTACTCTTCCAACGTCTCTACTCTATGTCTTACCATCACATGCTTGTCCTCAAAGCTCAATCCCCAGCAACGGTGCCAAAATTTGGTGTAGCTCAGTGGTGAGTAGCACCTCCTTTAGTGTCAATCCAAGAAGACATGAGGATAGTATGAAGACCTCAAACAAGTGATGTCACAAGTGTGTGAGTGAGAAGCACACGAACATGCACACACATACACACATGCACACACAAGGCAAGAACAAAGAGAGAGAGACAATGGAGTTCTTTAGATTACCCAAAAATTCTCATATAAAAGCTCAAATCACTAACAAGCCACCATCGAAAATGAGCTCTCTAGCTCTTTTTATAGTTTTTACAAGCTTTGGTCCTGTCCAGACCTAGTGTCCGGCCTAGTTAAAAATTAGGTTCTAAGGCTATTTTGGAGGCTCAAACAAGCTCTAAAAATTATGAAAATTGGTACATAAATATTATTAATACTCCTCAAGCTCGAGGACTCCTTGGCTTGCACAAAATGGAGTCGGAATAATCAAAGAATGGTATTTACAATGGTGTGAAGGGGCTAAGATCACTATTTGGGAAATATTTCTTCATGAAAAATTATAGGGCCTATTGGCATGTATTCAACCTATTAGAGAATAAAGACTCAAGCATATTTTTGCTTGAGGGGGAGCTATTGGATCACCAAGCTTTCACTATGTTTGAAATGAATTCCCTTCTCACTTCAACCATTATATGAATGGTTCTATACATGTACTTTGGGAGTAGCCCTTATGTGCACACTTTTCTTTGTATTGATTGTATGATTATACTTATGATCATTTATTTTATAAAGTTCAATGTCTTAACCTTTGTAAAAGAGAAAAGTAAAAGGCCCTAAGTCCTCCATTGCAATGAATCCAAGCAACATGCGCAGGGTAGTCATCTTGACCACTCGAGAGAAGATTTCCTCGAAATCAACATCATGTTGTTGCTTAAAACCCTTTGCAACAAGTCGTGCTTTATAGAGAAGCACTATCTGATGTGAATTTCAGCTTATATAACCATTTACATGGTAAATCTTTCTTGCCCTTTGGCAAAGGTACCAAATCCCAAGTACCATTCTTGTGAATAGAATCTAACTCACTCTTCATGGCACGCTCCCACTTGACATGATCATCTATCTGCATAGACTCTTTGTAGCAAGAGGGCTCACGGGCATTTGTTAGCATAACAAAATCTAAACCTGGAACATATCTATCAAGTGGATGTGAGACATGTGCAAAACATCTCAATGGTTTTTGAATAGGAATATGTGCAGACTGATCTGAATGGACATTCTCTTGAACGTCCTTATGTGCAGCATTTTTATGCATGCTAACTGGAGGACTAGTATCCTCAAACACCACTCTTCTCACTTCAGCCTCCTTAATGGGCTGTTTATGCATCTTCAAATCATTGAAAATGACATCACTACTTCTGATCATTGACCGTGTTTCAGGATCCCATAAGCGATATCCAAATTGTCCTTGTCGACTATATCCAAGAAAAATGCATTTCTTTGACTTATGATCCAACTTTTATCTAAGATTCTTTGGTATATGAACATATGCTTCACACCTAAAAACTCGAAGATGATCATAATATGGTGGCTTCCCTTTCCATAACTCTAAACATTTTCCATTCCAGTACGAGATATATGGCCCAAACGACCATGCCAAATACAAGCCATAGGCTGTTCAATAACAGCTAACAAGTGTTTTTTCTGTGATACAAATAAAGTGAGCCAACTTTGCTTCCTTTTGCAATAACCATATTGCCCTTTGATATGCGAAAGGACCGAGCATAGAAGACCACCTTGTAACCAAGGTCATCAAGTTAATCAATTGACATCAAACTACATGATAACTGAGGTACATGGCATACATTATGCATAGTAAATTTTGAACCATCAATGAACTGCACAACAACATCTCCAATCCCCATAACATCACACTGGTAAGAATCACCAAGTCTCACGGTACCAAGAGAATTTGCTGCATAATTAGAGAACCATTCTCTATGTGGTGTCACATGGAAAGAAGCACCAGAATCTAGCAGCTAGGTGTGGGAAAGAGAATCAGCCATAAGAGCCTCAGTTGGCACAGTACTATCAAGTCTCAACACATCAGCATCATTAGAAATAGCATTAATTTGTTCAATCTTCATAGTCAAAGTAGATGGTGCAGGTAATTGTTTAACATGCCCATCAACATTCTGTCCTTTACCTTTAGCATTCTTTAATGCATAACACTCTTTCTTCATGTGTCCTTTCTTATGACAATAATGGCATTCGATATCCCTCTTCCTTGATTTACTTCTACTCTTATTCCATTGACCATTCTTTTCCTTGTTATTTCTCCTGCCACGTTGTTGATTCTTTCCTTGGTGAGAATCACGAACATTATATGCATCTCCACTTTGAGTGCCAACCATAGATTTTCTAGGAATCTCCTCACTAAAGATTGATCCACATATGTCATCATAGACGAGTTTACCACCAGGTGCACTATTGCTAATAGCTGTGCAAAATATATCCCATGATGAAGGCAAGGTGCATAACAACAATACCGCTTTCATTTCATTATCCATATTCATTTTCTGAGCCTGTAACTGAGAGAATATAGTATCAAACTCATTTAGATGAGCAGCAACACTATCTATGTCCTTCATACGAAGGTCATATAATTTTCTCATCAGATAGACTTTATTTGATGCCGTGTCTTTTTCATATGTATTGCATAACTTCTTCAGACCTAGACATTTCATCTAGCTCATCCTAATCATCTTCATCCATGTCAGCAAGCTTCTTTGAAATTCCATTTACTGGCTTCCATTGCTTCCTTAAATTTTTGGATCTTTAATTTGATTCTTCCATAGAGCAAAGTTTGTGCCATCAAATTTTTGGATCTCAAAATGATCTTTGGCTCGCAAGTTATAGCTCCTCCTCGGAACACTAGCACTAGACCTTGATCCACTAGATGTGCTTGAGACCTCTGATGCCATGATGGTAGAGAAATGAATGGAATGATAATGGAGCTAGAAGAGTCCGAACACCAATGAATAAGTGTATCAAGGAGTAAATTGACTATTGTATAGTTGGCAAAATAAAAAATCTGGAAAAATTTTGCCAGAGTATCCTCTGCAAAATGAGCGTATGACCAGTGTCAAAATATCATAAAACTGCAAGTAGTGACATGTTTGCCTGCACAGTGAATCATTGACTCCACTACATATAATCAGTTACCCAATAGAAGCCAACTAGGCTTATCGAGCACCTATGAACAACTATCATACATCTCCTATGGCGAGGCTGGGTAAGTCTTCCACCTACATCACCAAAGAGACCCCGACATTTGGGTGTCTTCCTAACCTCACCACGACCCTCTTTATCAAACGTAAAAGGCTTTATGCAAAGAACGTAACCGCTATATCAATGACCACATGGATGTACATAAGCGGTATCCATAGAAGTGTACATAATGTGTATGCGCTCAATATATGCAATAAAATGAAACTAAAAGGCTGAATGCACAGGCCAAAAACTAACCAATAACACTTGCAAGTGTTTGTCAACTCTGATGTTTTTGGCTCAAAAAACCTGCATAAATTTGCAATAGCTACTCCCACCAAAACTAAAATCTTTCAAGAAACTTGTAGTTTTGCGAGTGTGGCTAAAAACATAGTCCAAAAGGTTGATATTTAATGTCAGAGAAGTACAAAGAACACTCTTGGACTTGTGTGAAGAGAACTATGTGCGGAAGTACTCCAAAACGGCTCCAAAAAACACCCCAATAATGCTTTAGAAATAGGCTTTGAAAGCAAAAAATGAAGCTTTGAGGGACCAAAACATGTTCAAGGTAATGTCAACCTTAGTCTTTCCCCTTCTTCAGACACCACAAGAGTGTAGCTTAGTGGCAAGAGATTGCCACGGTTAAGCGAGCTCCGGGAGAGGGGGGGATGCTCGCTTCGTTCGCACAAAAGGAACAAAGATTTTGCGTCGAACTGCTCTAATACCAGTGAAGTATTTCGACGGTGATGCACCATAGTGTGCTCTCCTTCTCTCGATCTCCATGATGATATCCTCGGAGTAGAAAACTGAGCTCCTAAGGCTGCACATGGTACTCCGCATAGACAGTGCAGAATACACAAAAACACAGTATACAGGGAGCACAAAGACAGGCTTCTTAGGTCTTACAAATGCGGTCGAACTTAAAGTCTGTGATTGACCAGGCCACTATATGTTTTATTAAAGGACATATACAAAGAAGTGTCCAATGGCCACTTGGCCTTTCACATGGACACTAACAATAACAGTAATTGTGCTGACTACTCTAAGTGTTTGAAGTCATAACATCCATCCAAATGTAGAAGGTTTTTGTGAGCTAGTCAAGGTGTATGTTGTCTATCTTGCATCAACTTGTCCTTGATGCTCCAAATCACCCATTCGATCTTATTGCATTAATCATAATATCACATGAGTAGCTATTAGGGAGACATTTCCCAAATTTTTTACTAGAGCCAGAGCGCTTATGGCTAAATTATCAGACCCTCCCCATGACGTATTTGTCAAAAAGTGGCTTGCTAAGCCACTTACAATATCCACACAGTGCAAGATTAACAAATTAGTGCTCCCCACAACAACAATTGAAGAATTCATTACCATAGCAAGAGAGTTGGAGAAAATTAGATACCAATAATGAACTAACTCTTCTAGTCTACCATACCATGTGGGGCCTGAAGAACCAATAACACAATTGAGGAAAAAACTTGAGAATGTAAGAAGAAGCAAGCCCCAAAAAGATAAAGAAAGTGCAGTGACTCAATTAAGGCATGAAATCAAAGCATTAAAGCTACAAAAGGAAGAGGAGGCCCAAGCAAAAGAATTGGCACAACTTGGAAGGGAGCTATAAGAACTTTGTGGAAGTGGCATCAAAAGTGTACTATGGTGCACCATGTGTAACAAACAGGCCCATGTGGTAAGTGACTACCCTCTTTTAAGTGTGAATTGCAAGTTATGCAAGAAAATTATCCGTGAAGCCCGAGTGTCACTCAAGAGGAATGTCTACACAAGCATACTGGGGACAAGGAGGAGTCCAACCACCAACAAATGTAATGGTTGCTGTACCAAATCAAGGTGACACTTACAAAACACATCCTCGAGGTCATTTTGGAAATGGGCCCAGAAGTCCAACCATTTGTTTTAGGTGTGGGAATATGGACATTATCAAGAAAATGTCCTCTGCTAGAGAATTATCATCCCTGTAGAAATTGCCCTCAAGATAGAGTTCACTATACCATTTTTTGCCCAAAGAACAAGACATCTACATTAGGGGCTCACATTCAGATGATCTCCGTAAGGAAAGAGTTGCAGAAGAAACCAACATGCCATCACCATCTTCTACAGTGGTACATCTAGAAGAAATTGAATCTTTTGTTATGTGGACAAGAAGCAAAGGCAAAGCTCCTCAAGTAGAAACATACCAAGAATTAAGTACAAATGGTCTGAACAAGGAAAAGGGGACACTTGAGGATAGAACTACTCCAAGCGAAGAGACACAACCAAAAGAAGAGCGTACAAGCACAAGTGAAGCCATTGGTGTGCATTTAGTAGGGTGCAAAATGAGCTTGAAAGGCCACACATAGCCCATGCACCTATGGAATCTGAGGCTTCAAGTCTATTTAAATCCATTAAAAATGAGGTTAGTATATTTTTTATTATTAAAAATGGATGCAAAATTTAGATAAAAATTTTTTTAGATCATTGATGAAGCCTCCACATCTACTCTAGTTGCAAAGGCTAATCTTATGAGTGACAGGAACCCCCCTTACAAAACATAAGAGCCCATGAGTCATTGTCACTATTAGAGGACAACATCTACATAGAGTTATAGTGGATGGTGGCTCATGCCATCACTCTTGGTAGATAACTCTAGTAAAGCTCACTAAAAAATCCCTAACATATATACGTGTGACCACTATACATGTCAAAGAAATGAAAAAGTGATGTGTGTCATCCCTGATCATCACATGTTGAGATTGATATCTCAATACTCCCCCTCAAGCTCAACATCATGTCATGTAATCCAAGCATATTTCAAAGCTTATTTAGCTTCTCTACTCCAAGTGCTTTGTTGAAAATATTGACAACTTGCTCATCCGTCCTCAAATAAACAAGATCAATATCACCTGCTAATACATTTTCATTGATGAAATGATAACGTACCTCAGATTCTTTGTTGTAGCATGAAAAAATGTGATTCCATGCTAACTGTATGTTGATAAGATTATCACAATAAATGATGATAGGTTTTTTGCACTTCCATACCTAAATCTACAAGTAGCATCTCTAGCCATGATGCTTCACATGCTCCCATTACAACACCTCCATACTCAACCTCTGTACTTGACAAAGCAACAATGAGTTGCTTCTTGCTACTCCATGTAATAGCTTCATTTCCAAGTGAGAATAGAAAGCCACTAGTAGATCTTCTATTTGGAACACTACTAGGCCAATCTGCATTGGTGTATCCATGAACCTACAATTTTGCACTAGCTTCATAAAACAATGCATAATCCAAAGTAGCACTCACGTAATGTAGTGTGTGTCTCAGAGCATCTAAACGTGGTTTCCTAGGAACCTACATAAATTGACTTTCAAGTCTAACAGTGTAGCTTAGATGAGACCCTATAATTGTGAGATATATCAAACTTCCCACAATTTTCATGTACATAGTAGCATTTTCCAATGCTTCACTTGATGTAGTATCTAACTTTAGATTCTAATCTAATGACATGGAAATCAGCTTACAATCAGCCATACCATACTTTTGAAGCATACTCAAGGCATGTTGTCTTTGCGACATCCATATACCTATTTTTGTATGTATAAACTCAATGCCGAAGAAATAGCACAACACAACAAGATCTTTCATGTCAAATTTCTGCATATAGAGTTGCTTTAACCTCTTTAATGCTTTCTTCATTATCACCACCTAGAATCAAGTCATCAACATAAATAGCCACAATCGTGATGTCATCATCACCCTTCCTTGCATATAATGAATGATCCGCATCACACATAGAAAATCCAATGGTGGTTAAGTAATCAACAATCTTTGCATGTCAACCACAAAGGGCTTGTTTAAGCCCATGCAAAGTCTTCTACAACTTACAAACATATTCTAGGTGCTTTGAATCCTCATACCCTTGTGGCTGGTCCGTGTATACTTCTTCATGCAATTCACCATGTAAGAAAGCATTCTTCACATCAATCTGATGCAAAATCCATCTTTTTGCTATAGCTAATGCAACAAGTGCTCTAAAAGTGCCCATTTTAGCTACGTGGCTGAACGCTTCTTCATAATCAATGCCATATATCTATGCATATCCTTTTTCTACCAATCATGTTTTATACCTACTTATGCTACCATCAGCATTATGCTTCACATTGTAAACCCACTTGCAGCATATGAGTTTCTTTCCTTGCGGCAATGGAACTAGCTTCCATGTCTCATTTCCATAAAGTGCAGCCATCTTCTCATCCATAGCTTTCTCCCAACCTGCATTTTCAATTGCATCCTCAAAACAAGAAGGCTCAACATCTTGTATTACCTTGGTCATGTAGGCACAATGACAAGCCATGTAACTATCATATGTCAATTATTGCACCGAGTTTTGCATCCTCCCAAATCTTCTTGGTCCTGGGTCACTTCTCCTTGTATCATCTGCATGTGCCTTTCTTACTCGTGGAGTCTTCATAGAGGGAAATCCAAGTTCCTCATCAAGGCTCTTTTCTAAGGCGCCTGAATCTCCATCAATGTCCTCAAAACTTATAGATGTTTTACCACCAGTAGAAAGCTTTTCTTTGCCTTTCTTGGATGTCGTCGATAATTTGCTAGACTAAAATTTCCATGCAATCTTCCACTCCATGGATTTGAGTTGGAACTATTTCTTGGTAATACATCAAATCCACTCAAAACTTGAGATTCTGCACTTGATTTTTTAGCATTTCCTTTGTCATTTGAGTCAAGAGCAAGTCCTTCTTTGGCATTTGCATAGAAGCTTTAAATTTCATCAAACACCAGATCTTTACTTACCTTCACTTGTCGTATGAGTGGGTTGTAGCATTTAAGTCCCTTTTGCTCAAGGGGGTACCCAATGAAGATACATTTTTTTTTCTATTGGATCAAGATTGTCCTCAACATCTAGAACATGTACATATGCAATATAGCCAAGTACTTTCATATGTGGTAGGTTTTGGATTTTTACCTGGAAACTTCTCTTCAAGTGTAATTTGATGTACAACAACAATTTTAGTTTTGTTCATGATGTATACGATTGTGTGCATAACTTCTATCCAATAACAATAAGGCATATTCTTCTCATCCATCAAGGCTCTTGCTATTTTTGCAATATGTCTATTTTTGCGTTCAACAACACCATTATGTTGTGATGTGTACCTGCATGAAAATTATCAATTAA
Source organism: Ceratopteris richardii (assembly GCA_020310875.1). Lineage (NCBI taxonomy): Eukaryota > Viridiplantae > Streptophyta > Polypodiopsida > Polypodiales > Pteridaceae > Ceratopteris > Ceratopteris richardii. The sequence continues at coordinate 17,193,269 of CM035433.1, read as the reverse complement.
TTCCATGACTTTTTAGAAAGCTACTGAACTCATTTGCATGTTTTCACCTCCTCCATCAAATCTTAATGTCTGAATATACTTCCTTGTGTTCTTTTCCACCGTAGCCTTGAAATTCTAAAAGTGAGTAAAAACCTCACTCTTCTCTTTCGTAATGTTAACCCATACTTTCCATGTATAGTCATCAATGAAAGTGACATAAAACCTACATCTTCCCATAGATGTGGTCTTTGTAGGATCCCAAACATCTATATGTACTGTTTCTAGCACATTCTCACTAACATGCTTGTCATGTGGAAATGACACCCTTGAATGTTTACCAAATTGACATGCTACATAGACCTTTTGCATCTCTACAACCTTGAAATTTGGTAGTCCATTGACAAGCTCCTTTGATTGCATGAATTTTAGCCTCTCCAAATTTGCATCTACAATTCTTTTTTTCCAAATCTCTATATCAGCAATAACACCCACACCTTTTGCAAACATGGATGCATTCATTTCATGAATTTTCACATTCAAAGTGAACATCTTACCAACTTTGTTCCTTTGGCGACCAACCTTCCATTTTGTTTGTACTCTTCTACATGTAAACCATTAACATTGGACCTGACTTGTAATTCCTGGTCAACCATTTGTCCAACAAAAACTAGATTGACGCACATCAGCAAGATGTTTTAGCTTCCCATCCTCCATAGATAGTGCTATGAATGTGATGTGATGTGTCATCGCTTGTTTCAACATATCCAAGAACTAGCAATTTTTGTAATTTACTAAAGCATTCAACATGACTAGCCATGTGATTTGAAGCACTTGAATCAACATACAAGACATTACCATTTGATTTTGAAACATAAGCAAACATCATATTCATCACGTGATGTTGGACCATGAATAGCTTCTCTGAATCATCCTAACCACAATTCCAACATCCTTTATTGTCATTACTTGCATCATTTCTTTGGAAATTTTTGTGGCCTCTTTGGTTCCCCGTGCCTAAACACTGTCCTCTACCTCTTGCATGATCTTTTTGTTGAACTTCGTCTTGGTTACTATTTCCTCTTCCACTTTTGAAGCCTCTATTTTTGCATCTTCCTTTTCTAGAGTAGAATAACTACTCAGAAATAGGTTTTCCTTGGGAGTTTGAGTCCTCATTAAGATTATTTTCTTCAATAATCAGCATGGACCCAAGAAAAAAAAATTGAGAATACTTTCCCTTGTCTGAATTGAATTTATGAATTGCCAATATGTAGCTCCTCAACCATGAAGGTTTTGGAGACCTCTAAATCTCAAAAGACTTGATCTATACTGATTTAAGAACACCTATATATCAGTTATAGACCAAACTTTACACGAATGTTACCTTGATTTACCAAATCATTCACTATCACTTCTCTAAGTGAAATTTCTTCTTCTTCAAGAAGTATGCTTCAGAAATTAACTTCATTACCTGCACATATCTTCAAATTTCTTCAATCTAATGATATACATATCTCCATGCTACCTTTGCACGGTCATATGAACCATTAGACGTTCAAAAGAGTCATTAAAACTCTGATTTGATCTTTAAGATCAAAGGTATGTCAAAAATTGTCTTCCTACAAGCGACTTTGACATAGTCAACTTCTAAGGTTAATTTCTCACAGCACAAGTCCCATTTTGCTAAATTCTTTTAGCCATAGCTTCCTTACCTTCTATCTTAGATTTTGAATGCTCAGATATCAAAAACTTTACACTGTACACTGAGATCCAAGCAAAATATTGACACGAAAAAATGTGTGACTCTAAGAAGTCTACCTGCAAACTTTACATATACATGTTCCTATTGATCATACACACAACTTAAAAGGAATTAGACCATGAAACTTTGAACATGGCTTGACTAGCTTCTAGATTTGATGTGTACAAAAGGTTTCTTGATCCACATGATCAGGTTGAGAGAAATCAGAGAAAGACTCGATGCTAACTCCTGAAGATGACTCTCTACACATCATGAACACTTGGCTCCTAATGACTCACTCTATTATTTTTTTACATCATTGACTTATATACATATGATTCTAGACTCATCTTGCCTCTATTACATTACTCTTTATCATTCTAATGATCATCTAAAATCATAGTACAAGAGTTTTCATTTGTAATGTACATATGTATACAAGCTACATTTCTGAGATCTCTTCACTTTCTTTACTGACTTCTTTGACTTCATTTTGATTCTTGACTTGTTTCAAGTTCTTCATAATCATCAATTTGGGATTGCTTTGTTACAATAGCTCCCCCTCAATCACTAATTGTGATTATACCATCCTTCTTTATTCCTGCCATCTCTTTGAACTTCCGTAGCTTAGGTCCATCTAAGCTTTTTGTCAACATATCTGCAACTTGCTCTTTTGTTGATGTAGACACAACTTCAATCTCTTTGTCAAGTACCTTTTCTCTCAAGAAATGATAATGAATCTCTATGTGTTTAGTCCTAGCATGAAAAATAGGATTAACTGCCAAATATAATGAACTCATGTTGTCTCCAAAAATAATTGGAGTACTTTGATCAGTTCCAAAACTTTTCAATAAGGTCTTTAACCATATCACTTCTTTTGCAGCCTCTACCATTCCTTTATACTCAGCTTTTGTGGATGACAAAGCAACTATATGTTGCTTCTTTAAGCACCAAAAAACTAACTTATCTCCAATATAACAGAGATAACCATGAGTAGACCTTCTATCATCTGAATTACTTGCCCAATCTGCATCACTAAACACTTTGATTCTTATGTTAGAAGTAAAGCCATAATACAAACCTTCACTCAAAGTTCCCTTGATATATTTGAGTACCCTTTGAGCTGCAATCCAATGAGTTGTCTTTGGACAATGCATAAATTGTGATAAAACACCAACTGCATATGATAGGTCTGGTCTTGTCAAGGTAGCATAAATCAAACTACCTACCAAACTCTGATAATTCTTCATGTCATTAAATTCTTCTCCTCCATATCTACTCAATTTATGATTTACCTCCAATGGTGTGGTTGAATGCTTGCAATCTTCCATGTTGAACATAATCAGAAGATTCTTCAAGTATCTCTCTTGTGTAACATATACTCCATGTTGAGTATACACAATCTGTATTCCTAAGAAATAAGACAAGTTTCCCAAATCACCTATCTTAAACTCCTTCTCTATTTGCTTCTTAAGCTCCTTGATTCCTTGAGCATCTGTACCTGTGACAATAATATCATCAACATAAATACACATATATATGAACCCATCTTCACTTGCCTTCACTAGCAAGCTACTATCTGCTTTTGAAGCTTGATATCCACATTCATTCAAGAACTTAACAAGCCTGTAATTCCATGCTCTTGGAGCCTGCTTCAAACCATACAAAGCTTCCTTTAGCTTATATACATAATCTGATCCAATTGAATCCATGAAACCCTCTAGTTGCTCCATGTATACTTCATCTGCAATATATCCATTCAAAAATGCATTCTTCACATCTAATTGTGACAAATTCCATCCTTTACAAGCAGCAATAGCAATTAAAGTTCTAATTGTAGACATCTTAGCAACTGGACTAAAGGTTTCATCATAATCTACCCCATAACTTTGGGGATAACCTTGAACCACAAGTCTAGCTTTGTATCTAGACACCTCACCATTTGCAAACCTCTTTGTCTTATACACCCACTTACATCCAATTACCTTCTGGTTCTTTGGTCTTGGCACCAATTCCCATGTCTCATTCTCAAGTAGAGCATCATACTCTTCTTGCATTGCCTTCTCCCAATTCTGTTTACCTTTAGCTTCTTCATATGTGGTTGGATCTTCTTCTGTATTCACAATATAAGCATAATATTTTGTTGTTAAGAAAGATGTATCATAGCTATACTTGATAGGTTCTTTTCTTTCTCTCAAAGATCTTCTGACCTCTGCACTTCTTGAAGTCTCAGCCACATTTGATTTTGGATCAAATCTTGGCCTATCTTCATCATTGCCCTGCAATTTACTTTTACAATCAACATCATCAATATCTTCTTCATACACCTTTACTTTGGTCTTTCCTTTCCTTTGAACTTCTTCAACATCTGCATAATCATTTGTTGACCCTATATACCATGTGCTTTGCTCATCAAATGTAACATCTTTTGTAACAAGAAATTGCTTTGTAGATGGACTCCACAATCTATAACCCATCTGTCTATCATCATACCCAATAAACACATACTTCTCTGCTTTGGGTTCTAGCTTATGTCTTAATTGAGAAGGAACATAAGCATATGCTAAACATCCAAATACCTTACAATGATCAAGAGTAGGTTTCTTATGCCACCATGCTTCATAAGGTGTTCTACCATACAAAGCTTTGCAAGGTAACTTATTCACAAGGTATGCTGCAGTGTTGATAGCTTCTACCCATAAGTAATTTGGAAAATTCTTCTCTTTCATCATTGATATTGTAAACTCTACAAGAGTTCTATTTCTTCTTTTTGCAACTCCATTTTGTTGAGGGGAGTACCTGTGATTTACTTCTCTTTTTATACCTGCATTCCAGAAATAATCATCAAACTCTTTAGAAAAATATTCTCCCCCTCCATCTGATCTCAACCTCTTGAGCTTTTGTCCTGTAATCCTTTCTGCATAAGCATGATAATGCTTGAATGCCTTGAACACTTCTGATTTATCCTTGATTACATAAAGTGTAATCCATCTTGTTGCATCATCAACAAACAATACATAATATTTGGATCCATTTATGCTATAGTCCCTTGAAGGACCCCACACATCTGTATGAACCAACTCAAGCATGTTTGAATACTTGTATCCTAATTTATTGTATGAACTTTTGTGTGCTTTATCTAATTGACAAGCTTCACACTTGTATACCATGTGTTGACCTTCAACATTTGGCAATCCAAGCACTACATCATTCTTTGACATTTCTTTTATGGATCTCCCATTGAAATGACCTAACATTTTATGCCATAGGTCTAACTCAGACATCTTTTTACTTCCATAAGTAAACAATGCATGTCCCACATTACCTTGGACCTTGAGAGTAAAAAGTCTTCCTTCTTTTTTACCTGTAATGATGCTTCTATATCCCTGATTTGGATCTTGCACATAAACACCATCATTTGTGAATCTGACTTCATATCCCTTCTCCGCAATTTGTCCTATACTTATCAAGTTTTTAGGAATAGTAGGAACATAAAGTACCTTGCTTAAGAGTGTGCTTCCACTTTTTTTCTTCACTGCTCCAATGCTTTCCACTTTATGTTTGGTGTTATCTCATGTTTGAACTGTATGTCCACTCACCTTTGCTTCCATATTAGTCATCAATGATATGTTGCCACTCAGATGATTGCTACATCCTGAGTCAATATAGAACACCCTTTGATCTTCTCCTATTGCTTCATGTGTTGCATTCAAGATGAGAGTCATGTCATCCTTCTGATCTGATGCATAATTATAATAGTTGTTATTGTAGGACTAAGGTTGAAAGCTTCCTCCACCTCCTCTAGCATATGAGGTCCTACCACCTCTTTCTCTGAAGTTACCTCTTTGATTTTTGCCTCCTCTACCTCTTTGATTGAAACTCTGATTATGGCTTCCACCATTTTGATTGTTATGCCAACAATCATTTGCCAAATGATTTGTTCTGCCACAAATCCAACAAGCTCTAACATTATCTTTATTCTTACCTCTTCTTCCTTTACCTCTTGAATTCACCTTTCCTCTTGTGAAATTAGCTTGGCTTGAATGTTGAAGAAACACTCATGAATTTGACAAACAGACATGCATAAAAGAAAAAGAAAAGAGAAGCAGAATCAAAGAAAATCAAAAGCCTTAGTGGAGGGACAAATCCATGACCGTTATGTACAATACAGAATCTTCCAAGATCAGAGTTCGTTACACCGAATCAAACTGTACATAGAGAGAACGTGCATAGGAATAATAGAAGGGGAAGTGCGAGCTAGAACGTGCGTGAGAAGAGCGCGCAGTATAAATAAGAGCACAAATAGAAGAAGAAAGAGAGAGGGAGAGACAGAGAGTTCTAGTTATGGTTAGACGAAGACGCCAGAAGATCGCGTATGTAGAAGAAGACGCCAGAGATCGCGTATGTAAAGATGAATAACAGAAACCTGGAATGTCGGGTATTCATCTGAGAGAGATGGTAGGAAGGAACTAATCACTGTAGGAGAGTTTCTGTAGCTTGAGCAAGAAGAGGCCAAGTCTATTTGTACACATCTTCTCTAATAGAAAACACATGTTCATGTGGAAACTCGTGTGCACTATTCGTATGTGAAGAAACCGAAGTATTGTCATACTACGGTTAAAGATAGTTAACAGTTAAAGTTTTTCACAGTAAACATATTTCTGGTCAATTACAGTTTCTCAGTAAACGAGTAATTTCCGGTAGAAGAACGAAGTAGATCTCGCAGAGTAATGCAAAGTTTTGTATGAGAGATAGCTCATTCTGTAGCTAGACATCTCTACTTTCAGTTGATTAAGGTTTCCGGTGGAAAAGATATCTACACACAGTACAGAGCCTGACCGGAAAGAGGCTTTTCTGAACTAGTGGAGTTTTTCTTTAAACTTCAGGAAGAGTTCAGTAAGTTAAGGAAGTTCATGCATCACTCCCTTACTTCATAAACATTCACTTGAAGTAATTATAATCAGAATCGAAGTTCATTCCAGTACAATTTCGGTACGATTACGGTGTCAGTCCAGTGACAGTCTGCTGAAGTTTCGGTGAAAATTTTCAGTAAATCTAGAGCGTAGTCTTATACGTTGAGTGTTAGAAACTTTGTTAAGCTATTGATTGATTACAGAGGTGTTCTAAATCACACTAGCTTAGTTCTTCTTGGGCGTGGCGATTTCCGCAGGCTCAATAAGGTTCAGCCTTCGTCGCGTCGACAAGAAGTGGTATCAGAGCAAAAGAAGGATACCACACATCCGCAACAGTGGTATCAGAGCCAGGCATATCTAATCAAGAGCCAGAATATCCACCCTCAATTGGCGTCAGAGCCAAGGATAAACCCAAGAGCCGAAAGATTCTGAAAAGCAGAAAGGTTCGCAAAGAACAACCGGAAGTGAAGATACAAGAGAAGTCGAAAACTTTCATAAGGAAAAGAGAACGCTGAAGAGACCAACAACAAACGATATCAAGAAGTATTCTGAAGTCATCCTCAAGAGTAAAGGTTTGTGAAAGGTAAAACCCTTAACATCATACTCACTGGAAAAATTATGGCAGACCACGTTACTATTGACAAACTGGACAGAGATAATTATCCTGCATGGGTAATGCGCATGGAAGCCTTACTTATGAGTAAGGACTTAATGATGTATGTGACTGGAGAAGAAAAGAAGCCGACTTTCGAAGATGGTAGTCAACCAGAAAAACAAGAATTAAAAGCCTTGAAGCTGTGGCAGAAGAAAGATGCAACGGCAAGAGCCTACATCTATAATACCGTAACAGACCATCTACTACCGCACATTAGAGGTCTGGAGAAAGCGAAGGACATATGGAGTGCGTTGGAAGATCATTTCCAAAATACTACGAAAGCTAGGAAGGCTAGCGTATGGTCCGAATTCACAACATTCAAAAAGAAGTCGAGTCAAAGCATTAGTGACTATGTTACTAAGATGAAGGATCTAGCAGATAGTCTTGGATCCATAAATGAAGAAGTCGAAGATCACAGATTGATAGCGCAACTACTTACAGGTTTGAGAGGAGATGAAAGGTGGAAACCTTTCGTACTCTCAACTGAACTTTCTTTAAATCATTTTGTGCCAGATTTAAATCAGTTGCTTGGTTTGATGCTCACATATGAGCAAGACTTGAAAGGAGATGGAGACAAAGGACAAAGTTCAGCAATGTACATGAAGAACAAGAAGAAAGACAAAGGTAAACCAAAAGACGAAGAAGAGTCGAGCTCTCAGGCCTATTACGCAAGAGGTAACGGCACTGGCAGAGGAAGAGCAAGAGGTTTTGGAAGAGGAAGAAGTAGCCAGAATACCAACAAGAAGGTCTGCTGGATTTGTGGATTAAGTAATCATCTAGCTCATGACTGTTGGCACAATCAACAAGGATCAAATCAGAATCAGAACAATAATAGCAGAACTAGGAGCGGAAGATATCAAAGAGGCAGACAAGGCCAAAGAGGCAGTTATGGTAGAGGTGGAGCGAGAAGTTGGGGACAGAATCAATCCTACAACATCACCTACAACAACTACGCAAGTGACACGCATAATGAAAGTCATACATCGTTGATGATGAACTCTATCAGCACATCAGAAAATGAAGACCTAAAGGTATTTTACATTGATTCTGGATGCTCTAATCGTTTGTCAGGAAATATAGAACTGATGTCAGAACTAGAAAAAGGTAGTTCTAGTCACACTGTTCAAACAAGTGACAATACGAGACATAGCGTACATTCAATTGAAAAGGTGAAATGCAAGTGTGGAGCAGATTTGCTAACCAATGTTTTGTATGTTCCAACAATACCGAAAAATTTGATCAGCGTAGGACAGATAGTTGAAAAAGGTTTTCAGGTTAGATTTACAAATAAAGGAATATTTGTAGAAGATCCCGAGAATGGATATAATCAGATTGTTTCTGGTGAGAAAGAAGGAAGACTCTTTACTTTAAGAGTACAAGGGAACATTGGCCAAGCGTTGCTCACACATGGAGAAAAGGTGATCACAGAACTTGATCTATGGCATAAGAGATTAGGTCATTTCAATGAAAAAGGAATTAAAGCTATGATTTCAAATCAGTCAGTACTAGGATTACCAAACGTACAAAACCAACATATGATACATAAGTGCGAAGCATGTCAGATGGGAAAAGCCCACAGGTTACCTTTCCAGAAGAAAGGATTCAAGCATGATGAAGTACTTGAACTCATTCATACAGATGTATGGGGACCAACGAAAGAAGGATCTATCAGTGGATCGAGGTACTATGTCTTATTCATTGATGATGCAACAAGGTGGATAACTCTTTATGTTCTGAAAGAGAAATCAGAAGTGTTTGGAGCTTTCAGGCATTTTCATGCATATGCTGAAAGACTTACCGGACAAAAACTTAAAAGACTGAGGTCTAATGGAGGGGGAGAATACTTCTCCCGAGAATTCAATGACTATCTTTGGAACGTAGGTATTAAGAGAGAAATAACCTGCAGATATACACCACAACAAAATGGAGTAGCAGAAAGAAGGAACCGAGTTCTAGTTGAATTTGCACGAGCTATGCTAAACGAAAAGGATTGTCCAAATTATCTTTGGGCTGAAGCTGTAAACACAGCTAGATACTTGGTAAACAGATTACCATGTACAACATTAGAAGGAATGACCCCTTATGAAGCTTGGTGGGGAAAGAAGCCAACACTTGATCATTGCAAAGTGTTTGGATCAGTAGCGTATGCTTATATACCATCACATTTGAGACATAAGCTTGAACCGAAAGCAGAAAAATACGTGTTCGTCGGATACGATGAAAAACAGATGGGTTATAGGTTATGGAGTCCTCTAACGAAACAGTTTATTGTTTCTAGAGATGTTACTTTTGATGAACAAAAAAGCTGGTATGCAGATCAAAGTCATACGACTGAAGAAATTGAAGAAGAGGTAAGAAGGAAAGAGAAAGGAAAATCAATTGTGCAGGTGAACAGAGATGAAGATCATATGCAGGCAAGTACGTCCAGGATCGGATCAGGTATGAGAAATGAAGATGTAGAAGTGTATTCAGACACTTATGAAGAACCAAGAAGGTCAAGCAGGACTAGAAGACAACCAGAAAGGTATTCATATGATACCTCATACATAACTCAGGAAGATTATGCATATATGGTCAAAAATGATGAAGAACCACAGAGCTATGATGAAGCTAAAGGCAAGAAGCAATGGGAAGAAGCAATGAAAGAAGAAATCAGCACACTAGAGGAGAACAAGACATGGGAACTTGTTCCGAAACCAAATGGTAAGAAAGTAATCGGAAATAAATGGGTTTTCAAAGTAAAGAAATTTGCAGATGGAAGGATAGCCAGATACAAAGCGAGGCTGGTAGTCAAAGGCTATGCCCAGACGCATGGCATAGATTATGATGAGACATTTAGTCTGGTGGCAAGAATGTCAACCATAAGGACAGTAATCGCTGTAGCGGCATCGAAAGGATGGAAGCTAAGTCAGCTAGATATAAAGAACACATTTTTGAATGGGTACGTTTCTAATGAAGTGTACATGGAACAACCTGAAGGGTTCAAAAGTTCCAGATACCCAAACTTCGTCTGCAGATTAAGAAAAGCACTCTATGGACTGAAGCAAGCCCCAAGAGCTTGGAATTACAGACTTGTGAAATATCTGAATGAACTTGGATACCAAAGTTCGAAGGCAGATGCAAGTCTGCTCATAAAGAGAAGAGAAGAAAGTATAATCTACATTTGTATTTATGTAGACAACTTAATAATCACAGGAACCTCAGATGAAGGGATTACAGAAGTAAAGAAACTACTCGAAAGAGAATTCAAGATCAATGATCTAGGAAAGTTGTCATACTTTCTAGGAATGGAAATCACATACACAGAACATGGTGTATATGTTTCACAAGAAAGGTATCTCCTAAACTTATTGAAGAAGTTTAATATGGAGAATTGCAGAGAAGCTTCAACACCGCTTGAAGTAAATCATAAATCATAAACTCAGTAGATACAGTGGTGCAGAGTTTAAAGATATGAAGAAATATCAATCACTAGTAAGAAGTTTAATTTATGCTACGCTAACGAGACCAAATCTTAGTTATGCAGTTCGAGTTCTCTCACAATTCATGCATTGTCCGACAGATCAACATTGGGTTGCAAGACAAAGAGTTCTTAGATACATCAAAAGAACTATAAAAGAAGGATTATATTATCCTTTTACGTCAGATATAAAGCTGAAAGCATACAGTGACTCAGACTGGGCTGGAAGTCAAGATGACAGAAGATCAACACACGGGTATATGATATACCTAGGAGATAAACTAGTAAGCTGGTGTTCAAAGAAGCAACACACAGTAGCGTTATCGTCAACAGAAGCCGAATACAAAGGACTGGTAGAAGCAGCTAAAGAAATAATATGGATGTAGACCTTGTTCAAAAGCATGGGTATTGATCAAGGTGTACCTATCATACATGGAGATAATATGAGCTCGTTGTATCTTGCAGCAAACCTAGTATTTCATGCAAGAACAAAACACATAGAGATTCAGTATCATTTCCTGAGGGAAAAGATAATGGAGAAAGATATAGAAATAGTATACACTCCAACAAAAGATCATATTGCAGACATTTTGACAAAGAGCTTGGATAGAACGAAGACAAACACTTTCAAAGAAATGGCAGGTATAAAAGAAAGAAAGATATATGAAAGACTGGAAGATGTCAAATTAGTGATTGAGGGGGAGCTGTTGAAGAAACACTCACGAATTTGACAAACAGACAGGCATAAAAGAAAAAGAAAAGAGAAGCAGAATCAAAGAAAATCAAAAGCCTTAGTGGAGGGACAAATCCACGACCGTTATGTACACTTCAGAATCTTCCAGGATCAGAGTTCGTTACACCGAATCAAACTGTACATAGAGAGAACGTGCATAGGAATAATAGAAGGGGAAGTGCGAGCTAGAACATGCGTGAGAAGAGCGCGCAGTATAAATAAGAGCACAAATAGAAGAAGAAAGAGAGAGGGAGAGACAGAGAGTTTTAGTTATGGTTAGACGAAGACGCCAGAAGATCGCGTATGTAGAAGAAGACGCTAGAGATCGCGTATGTAAAGATGAATAACAGAAACCTGGAATGTCGGGTATTCATCTGAGAGAGATGGTAGGAAGGAACTACTCACTGTAGGAGAGTTTCTGTAGCTTGAGCAAGAAGAGGCGAAGTCTATTTGTACACATCTTCTCTAATAGAAAACACATGTTCATGTGGAAACTCGTGTGCACTATTCGTATGTGAAGAAACCGAAGTATTGTCATACTACGGTTAAAGATAGTTAATAGTTAAAGTTTTTCACAGTAAACGTATTTCTGGTCAGTTACAGTTTCTCAGTAAACGAGTAATTTCCGGTAGAAGAACGAAGTAGATCTGGCAGAGTAATGCGAAGTTTTGTATGAGAGATAGCTCATTCTGTAGCTAGACATCTCTACTTTCAGTTGATTAAGGTTTCCGGTGGAAAAGATATCTACACACAGTACAGAGCCTGACCGGAAAGAGGCTTTTTTGAACTAGTGGATTTTTTCTTTAAACTTGTTAAGGAAGTTCATGCATCACTCCATTACTTCATAAACATTCACTTGAAGTAATTATAATCAGAATCGAAGTTCATTCTGGTACAATTCCGGTACGATTACGGTGTCAGTCCAGTGACAGTCTACTGAAGTTTCGGTGAAAGTTTTCAGTAAATCTAGAGCGCAGTCTTATAGGTTGAGCGTTAGAAACTTTGCTAAGCTATTGATTGATTATAGAGGTGTTCTAAATCACACTAGCTTAGTTCTTCTTGGGCGTGGCGATTTCCGCAGGCTCAATAAGGTTCAGCCTTCGTCGCGTCGACAAGAAGTGGTATCAGAGCAAAAGAAGGATACCACACATCCGCAACATTGAAGACCCTTCATCATTAGTTGACTGCTCCCCTTTGCCATTCTTCTTCTTATCCTTGGAGTACATAGCTTGACGTGCACTCCTATCATTATTTCTTCTTTAATGTCCTGCTCAAAAGTTAGCATGTGTCCTAGCAATTGATTAAGATCAGGAGTAAAGTGATCTAATGACATTTTTATGGACAATATGAAAGGTTTCCATTTCTCATCTCCTCTCAGACCTATAAGTATTTGTCTTACCAACTTATCCTCCTCAATATCTTCATCTACTACTCCCAAGCTATCTGCAATATCCTTCATTCTTGCCACATAATCAGAAATTGATTGTGAGCTCTTTTTCTTGAAGGTTGTGAACGCAACCCATAGTGAAGACTTCCTTGACTTAGTTGTATTTTGAAAATGCTCTTCCAAAGCATTCCACACATCTATTGCACTTTCTAATCCTCTAATATGAGGTAGAAGATAATCATTTACAGCCATGTAAGTGATGCTCCTAGCTTGAGCATCCTTCTTCATCCAGTTCTTCAAATATGCAAGCTCTTCCCTAGTTGGAACACTAGGATCTTCAAACTCAGGCTTTTCTTCTTCTCCTCTAATGAATGCCATCAAATCTTTGCTCATGAGGTGCGCCTCCATCCTCATGGACCAAGCAAGATAGTTCTCCCTATCTAGCTTATCAATCTGCAAGCTTTCTCCCATCTTTGATCTTTGACTTCTGCAAATATTAGGATGAATGAATATAATTTGTACCTTTAATGTAAAGCTTCAGTCTTTCAGATCCTTTCGAGATCAATCTTCACACTTCTTTAGGTTGTCTTCAAAACTTTGATCTTGTCAACCTTCAATTTGAAGAGACTTCAATGTCTGCAATAGTCGGGTCTTCCAATGCTCTTTACTTCACTTTATATTGCACCTTTTGCTCTGATACCACTGTTGGAGACCTCTAAATCTTGAAAGACTTGATCTATAATGATTTAAGAACACCTCTATATTAGTTATAGACCAAACTTTACACAAATGTTACATTGATTTACCAAATCTTCACTATCACTTCTCTGAGTGAAATTTCTTCTTCTTCAAGAAGTCTGCTTCAGAAATTAACTTCATTACTTACACATATCTCCAAATTTCTTCAATCTAATGATACACATATCTCCATGCTACCTTTACATAGTCATATCAACCATTAGAACTTCAAAAGAATCATTAAAACTCTGATTTGGTCTTTAAGATCAAAGGTATGTCAAAAATTGTCTTCCTGAACAAGCAATTTTGACATAGTCAACTTCTAAGGTTAATTTCTCACAGCACAAGTCCCGTTTTGCTAAACTTTTAGCCATAGCTTCCTTACCTTCTAACTTAGATTTTGAATGCTCACTCATAAAAAACTTTACACTGTGCACTGAGATCCAAGCAAAACATTGACACGAAAAAATGCACGACTCTGAGAAGTCTACCTGCAAACTTTACATATACATGTTCCTATTGATCATACACACAACCTGAAAGGAATTAGACCATGAAACTTTGAACATAGCTTGATTAGCTTCTAGATTAGATGTGAACAAAATATTTCCTTATCCACGTGATCAGGCTGAGAGAAATCAGAGAAAGGCTAGATGCTAACTCTTGAAGATGACTCTTTACACATCTATCTCATGAACACTTGGCTTCTAATGAACCACTCTATTATTTCTTTACATTATTGACTTATATACATATGATTCTAGACTCATCCTGCATCTATTACATTACTTTTTATCATTCTAATGATCATCTAAACTCATAGTACAAGAGTTTTCATCTGTAATGTACATATATATATACAAGCTACATTTCTGAGATCTCTTCACTTTCTTTACTGAATTCTTTGACTTCATTTTGATTGTTGACTTGTTTCAATTTCTTCATAATCATCAATTTGGGATTGCTTTTTTCCAATAGAAGGCACACATCCACCTTATTGTCATCATCTACATTCACACCAATAGATGCAAGCAACTCATATATGCTTTTGATTTTCAGGGTGTATTCACTTACCAACATGCTCTTTTTCTCCAGTTTATGCAGCTTGTTCTTGAGTTGCAATTTTTGTGCCTTTGTATTGGTCTCACACAATGTGATCAAACTGTTCCAAGTCTCTTTCAGAGTTTTAGTATCCTATATGCTAACCGACAACCAATACATTACCTTCTGTGCTCCTTAATTCCATTTTTCATATGTTCCTAACTGGTCCACAATTTGATTCCTCTCTAGTAACTATGAAGCATTTTCATTCTCTCCTTCGATGTACTTCAAATAGCCTTTTCCCATCAAGAAATTCATCATTATGAATCTCCAAGCATGAAGTTATTCTTGTCCAACTTATCACTCATAAGCTGACTCATTCCATTAGTGTTTGCCATTTCTACAACCATTCACAACAATACAAAAACACTAGAAGCAGTAACTCTCTGTGAGCATTATCACATTGTGACGTAATGGTTCGATCTCAAAAAAACACAGTTTTTGTGTATCAACAGTACACGCTCTCACACAAAAAAAAGGGATCACACATAGATTCAGGCAAGGAAGAATGAATCTTCTTCTTCTTCTTCTATTACATAAATGGAAATATAAGAATGAACTAATACAACAATATAACTAGTGCAATATAAAGAATAATACATAAGGAAAATCCTAATGTTCACAAATGAGTGAGCTGGCAAAAACAAATGTGCCATCACTCTCGCCGATAAATCTTGTAAAGCTCACTAAAGTATCCCTGACATATACTTGCATGACCACTATACATGTCAGAGAAATGAAAAAGTGATGCATGTCATCCCTGGTCACCACATGTTGATCTTGATATCTAAACAAAGATGCATTCCAAAACCTACAAAGTAGAGACAACATCCATTGGTTGTCTCCACATCCATTTGAGAAGTGGGGTTTAGATTTTATAGGGCCTATCTATCTTGTATACTTTCCAAGAAATGATAAGTATTTGCTAGTTGCCACTAACTATGCAACTAAGTGGGCTGAGCCTATCGCTTCTCTAGATTTCACAACCTAAATAGTTCCTGATTTCTTGGACAACAACATTTTTTGCAGGTTTGGTTGTCCACTTTAAATATGCACTCATCAAAGAACCCATTTTGTTAATAAAGCTTTGTATGAATTTTTTAATAAGTACAAGGGACAATGGACAAGTAGAGTCCAAAGCTTTGCAAAGGAAGGAATGTATGTTAAAACCCACTACATAGGGCATTGCTTATCTAGGCCCACTAGGGGTCTACAAGTTGGCATGCAAAGAAGCCACATGATACTCCACCTTTCAATTGGTCTATGGATTAATCCTTATTGAAACCTTTGAGTTTTTACATGGCTCACCCAAAACAAAATTTGTGCAGGTAAGAAAGGATCATGGGGTCTCTGCTAGGCTATCTGCACTCAACAAATTGGAGGAAATTCACCTACATACAGCAAAGCAGTTTGGAGGAGACACAAATAAAAAAGAAGGAAGCTCATGATAGAAATTTATGGACAAAAAAATTACCGATTAGTATGCTTTTTCTCTTACATAGACCACAACTATAGACACAATTGCAAGGCAAGTGGATCCCTCATTGGGAAGGACCGTACAAGATTAGAGAAATGCTACAATGGGATGCAGTGTAGTTAGAGACTTTGGATGGAAAGGTGCTTCCACTAGTCAACATCTCGAGGCCCTAGGCCTATCATAAACAAAACTAAATCTCTTTTGGATCACCTAGAACTTGCAAAATTTGTCTAGGTTGTACATAGCTCTTCTCATACCCTTTTCTACTTAGTTTTTTTCGTTTTCATCATTTGTCATTCTTTTTATTTAATGTTTTCATGTAATTTGGAGTTCATATCATAGCCCATTCATGAGAATCTTGTTGGATCTATTTTGGAGTTCTTTTTGGATTTTTTTTTTTAATTTTTGGAATTTTTGGGAATTATTTTCCTTCTCCAGATGATGTTTTTTCTTATTGAATAAGAGGATAAAGGGAGTTTTTTTGGTGTTTTGAGTATGGTGAGATTTCTTGAAGGTGTGGCCAAATTGTATAATTTCTTTAGGATTTTTTTGACATTTTTTGGATTTTTATTTGTTTTTTAATCTATTTGTTAGCATATTTCCAAAAAAATAAAAAAAGGTAAAAGAAAAGATCCCATCACTTTTTTGATGTCATTAAAAAAATCTCTCTCTCTCTTCCTTCTCTCTATACTTATCTCACTATCTCTCTAACTCTCTCATCCTTCTCTCTCTAGTTCCTCCATTCTCTCTACCTCGCTCTTCTCCCCATTTCTATCTCTCCTCCTTCTTTCTATATTACTCTCACTCTCTCTCTCTACCTCTCTCTTCCCCCTCCTCCTCTTCTTCTTCTTCTTCTCTCTCTCTCTCTCTTTCTCTCTCTCTCCCCCCCAACCCCCACTCACCTTACTTAAAAAATTTATCCTAAGCTTTCTTTTTTGGGTTTCAATTTTTTAAATTGTTTTATCCCCCTCCCCCCCTTGAGACCATAGGATAAAATTTTATCCTATGATATGGCCTTTTTTTTTTTGCTTTTTACATATAAATGCTTTGTGGATCTAGATTTCACTTTGAGTGCCCAATCATTTCGAACTTGGAGTCGTTTTCATGTTTCTTGAACACCACTAGACTCAATTTTACCATCAGTTTCCCCAAATTCATTAGTTCTTCTTACTTTTGGTCAAAGTGCATATGTTTTGTACACATTTAACATGTGAATTCAAACCCACACATGTTCCACATGGTCCATTCTATCTTTATTTTTCCACATGTTTCACATTTTTCATATACAACACGTCACTTCAAAATTTTTTGGTAATTTTTAACTATCTTGAGCCCCAAATCCAACTCCATGCCCCTTCCTTTATGCCTAAACCCAATACTAACCCTCACTCCTCCTTCCCTTTCCTCATTAGCCCCTCAACCCTACCTGCCCCTTCTTAACCCCTCCATCAATCCTACTTTTTCCTCCATTTTTCATTGATCTAATGTCCTGTTTTGTTGGTTTCTTGCGACTGTTTTCTTTCCTTCAAATGCTGAATTTCTCATATATTCTTTTCAAGGGTTTAATCACTATTATGTTGAGGTGGAACATCTTTGCTCATGGTTTGGCTATTCGCTCTTTGAGACAGAGAGCCCATTAGGTAGTGGGTAACTGTTGAACCAATCAAAGTGGTGACTTGGCAAAGTAGTACATAGGTGGTGCACAAGTGGCCAAGGACATGGGTGCACACCTAGTGCACAAATAGTTGTTTATAAGGGTCTTGCAAAAAAAGTTAAATGCAGGTTGCAAAAGGGTCTTTTTGAGAGTTTTTAAAGCTTTTAACCTGTCATGGAAAGTCAAGGTGAACGCTGCTTTATGTGCACATTTTGTAGAAGTTTGGGTCAAAAGTGGAAAAGATAAGAAGTGGAGACGATAGACAAGAGCTTATATGTGACCCCCCATTCAAATATTTGTTTTCCATAAATTCACAACATAACAAAATTGGAGGTCCTTGTTCTTTACATGAAGAGGTTTTTGGGACAACAAAGTAAGTATCAAGATAGAGAAGTAGTTGAAACGACGTACATAAGAGGAATCAACACACCATAAAGGATCATTCTTAGAGATAGAATAATGAGCATATGAAAGGACCAAGAGCATACTCT
The DNA here is from genome assembly GCA_020310875.1 of Ceratopteris richardii. Lineage (NCBI taxonomy): Eukaryota > Viridiplantae > Streptophyta > Polypodiopsida > Polypodiales > Pteridaceae > Ceratopteris > Ceratopteris richardii. The sequence continues at coordinate 17,174,943 of CM035433.1, read as the reverse complement.
AAATTTAGAGAGCAAGACACACACTTGACAGTGCATGCGGAGAGAGGAAAAGTGTGCAAAGAGAGGGACAAAGTCAAAGGAGGCAACAAAGTATGCAGAGAGATTGCAAAGAGAGCAAATAAGGTATGAAAAATTATCATGAAGGAGGTGTTGCACATCGACAAATAGAAATGAACAAAGCCTTCAACCTTATTGGAAGCTTGAGTGCAAGGAGTGAACAAGGGCAAGCTACTGAACAAGGTGAAGGACCGATGAAGAGGTGGATTGCACAAGTGATTGGGATATTTTGTATACTTTTGTGTGTGCTTCTTTAGATTAACTACTATGCATAGAGAACATTTTTGTCTTATTCTAGACAAAGCTATTGTAATCTTTATTGTTAATCAAGACACAAAGGTTTTGGTGCAATTGTCTTTCTTTTTCTTCTTCTCCTAAAAGCACTCAAAATCTTTTCAACTAAAGAATCCCCCAACATATCATAATGCTCATATTTGTATGTTCAAAAATCATTATAGCATTTTAGATGGAAATAGAGATGCTAGAGAAAAATGTTGAGTTTTCCAAGCTATACTTATAGATGAAGGTATTAAATGGATGATAGAGTTTGTCCCCACACATTATAGGGATTATGAAGTCCTAGAAAATAAATTCCTAAATATATTTAGTGGAAAAAAATCTACCTCACAATTGTATGATATCTTACAAAATCTTAGGCAATAGCCTCACCAAGCTGTGTATACTTATGCTATCGAAATTAGAAGAATGTATAAAAAATTTCCCATAGATAGCGAACCCCCACAGGATGTAGTTGTACGATGGTTCATTAATGGAATTTACCCTCACCTTCATGATATCATGTGGATTTCTGATATGGGTTAAATTTCTCAAGATGACATCATCTAGATTGCCTTAAAATTGGAAAGTAAATTAGGGTGAAGTAGACTGAAGGTGAAAACCAGAAAATTAAGAAAATACTCTGATCCGATAGAAAGGCAACATGCAAATGTCAAAATCGAGTCTTATGATCCCTTAAAATAGTTCTACTGCACTCATTATAGAAATACTAGCCACACTACCAATCCTTGTGCTTTAAATCAAATGTAATGTGCAATATATGAGGTTATTGATCACACTACAACATGCACACACAACAAGAACAAAGAGAGTAAGACAATGGAATCACTTCTATTGCAACAAAGTTCTCATACAAGCTCAAAACTACAAGAAGCTACCACAAAAATGAGCTCTCTAGCTCTATTTATAGTTTTTGACTAGCTTTGGCCCTGTCCAGACCTAGTGTCCGGCCTAGTTAAAAATTAGGTTCCAGGGCTTATTTGAGGGCTCAAACGAGATCTAAAAAATATGAAAATTGGCAGGCCACTACTTCTAAGGCTCCCCAGGCTCGAGGACTCCTCGGCTTGTACAAAATGGAGCTACAAAAAGGTGAAACGATATTTACAAGGGTTTTCAGTGATGAGAATCACTTTTAATATGGTGTAAGGTTTGGAAAAATTTAATGGGTTGCCTTAGTGCTAGATCTTCATGTATGCTCGTACTTGCTTCATCTGCCAACACTCTCCCCCCCTAGTGTCTGTCGCCTCTGACAGACCCTTGCTCTGCGGTTTGGTCAATGTAGTTCTGGAGAATGTCGGTTGCCAAGTCATGTTCTTTGATCCGTAGCCCTCTGATCAGGTCTCTCTGAAGGGCATCCCAATTGACTGCTCCTAGTATGTTCGGTTGTGGCGTTGTGTAGAGCTCTGAATGCATCGTTTGTTCGCATGCGAAGAGCTGTAGAAAATGAGTGGGCCGTGGCGCGAACACCTCTGAGTGTGCCTCCCAGAACTCCGTGGTGAACATATCATCAAAAGTTTGCTTGTAGCAGGTAGGGAGATATCTGATTCGTGCGTGCCATGCATAAGCAACTCGTATGCTCGGGGTTGTGCTCATATCATATAGTAGGTCATAATTACCATTAACGAACCCGGGAATCGGAGGCTGAATGTGACATACATTGCGGAAGGTTTTAAGCACTACCTGCATCATATCCAATATTTTGAGCATCATCTGGGCAGCTACGTCTGGCATGGGGTGGAGGCATGGAAGCCAATGTCTGATAGTAGCCATCATATATGCTACTGTAGGTGTGCCTGTTGGGGGTGCAATGGAGGGATAATTTAGCCATTGTTTACAATTTGCATTGTTCTGAACCTTGATGGCGAATGCTTTCCATGATCTCCTTCTTTGAACTGGCCCAAAGCAAGGGTTATATTTTAAATGCATGGGAGCATGGTCCCATGTCCGTAGCATTTCCGGATATGTTTCCAATAATTTCTGCCTCCACATAGGTTGGAATATGGCCCCCTTTTTGGCTGCCTCTGGGATATCCTCTGGTTCGAACTGAGTTGCGAAGGTGTGGTATTTGTTGGTGAGGAGTTTGATTTCAGCATTATAGTCAGCCAGCAGTACAAAATATGGTTTATACTGTAACTCTGAACTAGTTATCAGTCTTCTAGGGGCCAGATGTCTGAAGTATTCTGATTAAAGTATGGTTTCTTCAATGGTCTTCATGGCCAACATCTGGTTGGAGATACATTCTTCATGAGTCCGCCCCATTTCTTCTACCTGTTTCATCCATGCCGATGGGGGTTCCTCATATGTATCCTGTACCTCTTCAGTGATTCTGCCTCCTAGAAGAGGTTTTGGCTCATAATTATCTTCAAATGTTTCCTCCACCGGAATGACAATGGTCTCCTCTTCGTTTGGCTGATCAGGTGGAGAGGGGGGTCATTCATATTGTAATAGCTTAATCTTTAATTCAGCCACCTGCTGTCTTAGCTCCAGTACTTCATTGGTTATTGATGATTCAGGCTCTGGTGAGGTTGCAGCATTGACCATCTCTTTAGCTGTTGGTGGTTGTGGTGTATGCACTTGGGATCTTTGTAGGTCCTTTACCTGGTCTACTAACTGGTCGTGTGCCTCCAAGAGGGTAGCATATTCTTCTAATGCCTGCTGAATGTGTGCTGAGGGAATAGCCATGAATTTGGCGGGGTCTATAGGTGCTCTAGGGGTATTTTCCATGGTTGCTTCTAGATTCTCTTGGTTTTGTTGCTGTAGCCTTCTGTTTTCTTCTTGAGCCGCTGCTAAGTGGCGACGAAGTAGAGTCATGTTTCTTTGTAGTCTAGCATTGTGGCCCAACTGATCTCTTAGTTGTTCCTCCATAGCCTTACCTGTCTCCATATACTTGGCTTCCATCTCTGCATTCGATTGTTGGAGGACAATCACTTCGTGTTGTAATGCTGTATTACTTAGCTCCAAGGCATTGACACGTGCCTGGAGTTGAGCCAAGAGGTTGCATAGCTCTGTGTTATTTTCTTCCAGTAACTTATATTCTTGCTTAAGTAGAGTGGCTGCTTCGAACATGGTGTCTAGTGCATTACTAAATGATGTGGATGCAGGGGTAGAGGTGGAAAATGCAAAGGGTCGGGAAATGGGGAAGGGAAAAGTGGATGATGTGCCTATGAGTGAAGTGAAATGTGATGATGTTGGAACAACCGTGGTGGTGGGTGCTCCTGTGGGTGGTGAAATGTCCATGGGCTCGGACGTGATAGTGTGTGAAGTGTGAATTGTGAACACGGGAATGGTAGGTGGTGTGTTAGTGGTGGCCGTGAATGTGGGGGAGTTGGGTTGGGGAAGGGACTTTTTATTGTAATTCTCAACTTGTTGGAGTATATTTACAAGGTTTGTCCAGAATGAAGGTTGGGTGATTTGGGTTGATTCCAAGGGGGTTAAAAGGGGTACAGTGGGTAGGGGTTGGGAGGGAGGAAATCTATTGGTGGATGGAAATGGGTTTTTGGTTTGGCTAGTGGCAAGTGGCTGTCCGAGGGCTGGGAGATATGAAGGGTGACCTATCATAGTTTGATCGGTGGCAGGATGACCTATATGGGGCTCAGAAAATTGGGTGGAAGTGGTGGATGTAGGGAAAGGGGAGGATGGAGAAAGGGTGGTGTGTATAACGGTTTCACCATGGGTGGATATTGGTTGTTCAGGAAGGCTAGTGGGGAAGGGTTCTGAGGGCTGGATGGGAGGTGATGGTGGAGATGTTATCTGTGTATTTACATCAGGTTCCTCACTGTGAGTTGGGCTGGCCATGTGAACATCTTCTGAAGTGGTGGTAGGCACGGCGGTAGAGACTTCCATTTGAATCATTTTTCCCCTTCGCGGTCGCGTATCGATCCTTCGTTGGTCATATTGATGGGTAGTGTGTTGTACCATGGTCCTCATGGCTTCCCCTATTCCACAGGTTTCCGCCAAGAGATTCAATGATTCTACAAAATGCGGGTCAACATTCTCCGCTTGCAGCATCTGGTTCACCAGTGCTCTATTTGCTTCTTCTGATAGCCTATGTCTCTTTTGTACCTGCTTGATCGTTTTGTAGAGCCGTTTGAGTTGTGCAGTGTAAGCTGGGGCTTCCTCATCTCTCTCCTCTCGTTCATTTCCCCGTGTTTCTTCCTGATTCTGTGTGCTTTGAGCATGAGGATATTGTGTCTCATCTTCCCAATGTACCCTTCTTGCCTCACTTTGTGGCTGTTCTCTTTGGGATGATGATCCGGGACCGGCATTGTCAGAAAAACACTCACTATCAGATAAGTGGGCAGTCTGCAGGAAGTTTTCAAAATCAAAATTTGGATCCTCTGCTAATGTGGCCATGGATGCAAACTCAGCATCGGTGGGTAGTGGAGGGGCAGATGGAGTGGGTTGTACCCTATCCCCTGATTGTGTTCCTTGGAGATGGATAGTGAAAGGGTCTACTTGGGCCTCTTCTCTAGGGGAAGCTTTTGTTGTGGCCTCACGAGGGATCAGAACCTGTGAAAGTGATCCACGCATTTTTTTCGCAAGTTGAACCCCTGACTTCCGCCCCTTGAAGAATTCCAGTTGTGAGTATTTAAGGGCCCTTGCGATCGGCACATCATAGGCAAGGCATCTATAGACAATTCTTGTAATCGCACAGCAGCCATTTAAGGTATGCTTCCTCACGCCTCGCTTGCCTCCTTCATATAACTGGTCCAGAATCCATACGGGCATTTTAATTGGCAAGCCTCCAGTCTCTGCTAGGTATAATCCATACCATATTTTCTTATGAGGTTGGGTGAAGCAGTCTTGAGCTGGAAATGCGAAGTGTTGAAGGCACATCCGCAGTGGTATGGCGATGTTGGGGGTGAGGGCACACATTTCTTTCAACTTCTTGATTTTGTTGTTCTTCATCGACTCTGGTATCAAGGGATCTCGATCGGAGGGTACATGGGTGCCATACATCTGAAGGGCTTCCCTAATTAAAGTAATATTCAACTCAAACTTCTTCATTTCTTCCTTGTTTGATAGAGAGGGCACCAGGAATGTGCCTGAATGATCTTTATCTCCTGTCGGCTTCAGTGTGGCAATCAAGTAGAAGCACCTGAGAAAATCCGGTCTAGGCAAAGCTTCACTAAAGTAATCTTGCAATCCCGCTTTCTGCCAGATATCCTGAAGAGGAGCTGCATTCTGTAATGTTTCAAATTCTCTTGAGAAGAATCGGAATGTCCACCATACTCCTCCGAATTCCAACTTGGATTCCCAGATATGATCTGCATCTCCCCAGTCTCCTGGCATCTCATTGAACCAATGAGAATGCCCCTTTACTCTTTCTGTTAAGCCACTTGGTGGATCCGGAATGGGAATTCTTCTTACGTTCAAAAACTCTTCAGGCCTAGCTGTCGGTGGAGCCTCCACTGGCATGGTATCCCAATTGCTTTGAGTGCTAGTGCCTGCCTGAGAGCTCGTGCCTGCTGCTGCTGCCATGGGAATCGGGTGCTTATCTGCTAGAAGAAGAAAGGCACATTAGTGTTGCATAGGAAATAGGATGTAATGGTGTTCCCTTCACAATACTAACATGACAATCCCGAAGGTTAGTGGTTAGAGGTGAAGTGTTTGTGATAGATGTGAGTGGTGATTAGAGGTCAGTGTCATCCTAGATGCATACTTTGGTTATGCAATGGACTCAGAATGCGCCTATGTCAGAGTGGATGGATTTACAAAATTGGGTCAGGGGGTTTGATACACGGTTTAAGTCTCCAAACTTTGATAGAGGATTCGTAACTCTTAGAGCTAAAGATAGGTAGAGATTTATGAACTAGAGTGTGATGGATTTGGGACCTTTTGGGCAGCCATTTCTAGACATTCCTCGGTTGGACTGAGTGTGGGTCAGGGTGGTATTTAGGTAGAGTTCCTACGTTGTTAGTCGAGAGGACTTGTAAGTGTTGAATTATGCCAGTAACTAGAGTTGGAGCTATTTGGGCTCGTAAACAGGCCTTGGGCACCCATATGTGTCTAGCATTGGGGCTAGCCTTCATTAACCGCTTAGGGACCCAAATAGATGTGGTGCGCCTAGGAGGTTGCCTAGGGTACTCCTTCAATTTGGTCCTTGATGGTGTGGCTTGTTTTTTGGCTCCTCGAGAACCTGCTATTAGAGCTGTGGGTTTTCCATCCTTGCGTATCCAGATCTGCTTCGTGCCACGAGGTACTCCGTGTTGCACTGGTTGGCGCTCCTGCCTCTTGATCAGCGGCCTCCTTCGTGTCGAGTGATGTTCGGTCTGCCTGTTTAGAATCTTCTTTGGATCAGTTGGGAACTCCTTATTGGCTCCTGTACCTTCGGTAAGCTGGACACTCCTCTGCACCATAGAACTCTGGACAAGAACAACATTGTTACCTTCATGTGGATTCTTGGAGAGACCAGGAGTTGGTGCCCTTCCTACTGGTTTGAGTGCTTGATTTTCTAATTCAATCGTAAGATAGCTTTGGCCTGCCCAAGCCTGAAGAATTCCACTTCTTAGGTTGAGGTTGACTTTGTGATCATAGATCGAATCTTGGCCCAAGACAAGAGGTTCGGTAAGATCCTTGTCTTCACACACTAGCACTTTTGCTGGCATGAGGGCCTCTTGAATGTAGAGGGGAAGTTCCACCTCTCCCATGCAAGGGGTTTCAACACCTCCTAATCCTATCAGATATGCTTCTAGGGGTTTTACCTCCAATTGCAGTTGCTGGTAGTAAGAAAGCCGAAGTGCACTAGTGGCTGCACCTGAATCAATTAAAGCTCTTACGGTCCTTGTACTCTCTCCTTGTCCAACTTCGAGGGTCACAAAAGGTCATCGATCCACTATCCTATGGGTATGTTCACCTGAAGCCTCACACATGGCCATGTGATAGCCTGGAGACTCTTGAGTGTCAATCATAGGCTGATCTCTCCCTTGCCTCCTCAATTTCATTCGTCGAATGCGCTCTAAGGCCTCTGCCTGTGCTTCTTCTCGAATTCGTTTTTCCTCCTCTTTACGTTTCTTGGAAGTGTTGAGCCGATTTAACATCTCTTCAGTCAGGGGTTCTTGGTATAACTTGACTCTACATCCGCTTATGTAGCTAGGGAGAATATCGCCTTCCAAAGTGGCTAGTTGTACTGCCCCACTAGTTGAAATTCTATTTATGATCATAGGTCCATAGCCTCTTTTCTATAATTTTCGTGCATGCTGCTTCAATGTGTAGACTAGGACTAGGTCTCCCGATTTCAAGCCTTTATCCTTCACATGTGTATCAAAATATGCCTTTTGCCTCTTCTTCGCTGCATAGATTCCTGCTGCAACTCTCAATTGTGTCTCGCCTAGACGTTCAAGATCAAAGATTTGAGAGGAGAGTTCATGGCCTGTCCAGTCATGCTCTTGTGCTACTTTCAATGTAGGTATCAAAAAGTCCAAGGGTAGCACCGCATTCTAACTGAACACCATCTGAAAGGGTGTGGCTTGGAGTACCGTTTTATAGGCCACTCGGTATGCCCAAACAGCATGGTGTAGCTGTTTGTCCCAATCAGAGCATTTATTGTTCACTAATTTTGTCAGTACATTGCATAAGATCTTATTTGTGCTCTCAGCCTGGCCATTATCTTGGGGGTGATAGGGGGCAGACTTCTTATGTACTACCAATTCTTGGAGTAGATTTTCAATAACTTCATTCAAGAAGTGAGTCCCTCTATCACTGACTAGCTCTATAGGTAATCCATACCTGGTGAACACATTCTCAAACAAGAACTTAGCTGTTGTTTGTGCATCGTTCTTTGTTGTGGCTTTTACCTCTACCCACTTAGTTAGATAGTCAGTGGCCACAATGATATACTCAGCATGTGAACCCTTAGCTGGGGGATTAATAGGGCCTACAAAGTCTATTCCCCACTTAGAGAATGCACGTCCACCCATCATAGGTTTCAGTGGCATCTCATCTTTGCGTATAGGATACTGAGTTCTCTGACACACATCACACCGTTTGACATAGGTATGTGCATCTATGTGAAGGGTCGGCCACTAGAAGCCCGCAAATAGTATTGCCTTGATCACCCGATCTAGTCCCACTGCTACACCTTGGTGAGCAGTTTCCAAGATCTTTAGATATTCACTCTCATGAACACAAAGTCTTAGGTAACCATCTTTTCCACGCTTTTATAGATTATCACCAATGAGTGAGTAATCTAGGGCTTCTTGTTCTAGACTTCTTTGCCTCGTCATAGTCATGTCTGAAGGGAATGTTTTCATCCTTAGGAAGGATACTAGGGGTTCACTCCAATCCGGCACTATGGACACTCGATAAAGAGTGGCATGTTCCATAGGTGGTTTAGTGCAGCAGATTGGGCATTCCTTGCACAACTTCTGGACATCAGCTTCCATAGTCAGCCAATGCACTCCTAGTCTCCTCAGGGTCTGTAGGGTTCGTTGTTTTGAGTAGTGTTGCTCTAATGCACCTACATGTGCTAATTGCAACCACTTAGCGTACTCGTCCTCTTCTACACAACGAGCCAAGATCCCTTACATGTGAATGAACCGGCGGTAGTAACCACAATGCCCCATGAAAGCCTGTACTTCCTTGACGTTCTTTGGCCTAGGTAGTTCTGCGATGGCTCTCACTTTCTCTTCGTCAGTGGATATGCCATTCTTAGACACTATGTGTCCTAGAATTTTGCCTTGCTTGACCATGAAAACACACTTTTCTGGGTTCAGGCAGACTTGATATTCTCTGCATTTATCAAAGATCTGTTTGAGTTTAGGTATATGGGTCTGTCTAATGTTGGAATGAGCGCAAAGATCATCAACATAGACTTCCAAATTCTTCCTCAAGAACTCTTTAAATACGTGACACATCAATCTTTGAAAGGTAGCAGGTGCATTAGTAAGCCCGAATGGCATTACCCGAAAGGCAAATATGCCCCACTCCCTGGCAAAAGCCGTCTTATGCTGATCCTCTGGAGCAATGGCTACTTGATTGTAGCCCGAAAACCCATCTAGGAAGCTGTACACTTCCTTGCCTGCCCTTTCTAATAGATGCTCAGTGATAGGAAGCGGATAATTATCTCTGATAGTGGCTGCGTTAACCTTCTTCAAGTTAATGCATACTCGTAATTTGCCGTTCTTCTTGGGCACCACTACAATGGGGGATACCCATTCAGTGTGCTCAATTTCATAGATAAACCCGGCTTCCACCAAGCGGTCTATCTCCTCTTTAATCTTGGCGGCGTAGTTGTCATTGTATGTGTAGGGTTTCTGCTTAGAGGGTCTGGCATCTGAGGTCATGGGGATTGTGTGTGAGCATATGTCTGGGTCAACACCCTTCAGATCCTTGTAGCTCCAAGCGAATACATCTCTGTATTCTCTTAGCAAGGCTATCAATTCATGCTCTTCGTCTTCCGTCAGGTCACGGCCTATGTACGTGCATCTCTCCTCTCCTTCTTCCACAAATACCACAATTTTCTTGGTGGTTTCTTTGTTATCATAGGCCTCCCCTGATTGCGCCTCTCGTTTAGGCATTTTGATCATGACTCTCCTGTCATCTATCTCATACTTCTTAAAATTTTCCGGAACCTCAAACAAAGATTCTTCCTCTTCTGGTGTGACTTCTCTCTTCTTTCTTTTCTTTCCTTCCTCCTTCAGGGTTACATGTGTGGCTAGCCTTACATCATTCGTAAGCTCTCCATGCCTCTGGGGTTGAAATTCTACTTCATAGAAGTATTCTTCATGTGATGCAAAGGGTGGGTCCATAATGATTGACTCTAGATCGGAGTCACTTGCATCCTCAAATGCATCAGGGCTAGGTTCACACTCTTCTCACACTGCCTCTCCCATGATTGGCTCTATGGAGAAGACTGAAATGTCATAGCCATCTTCATCACAGTGAGGTGTCCATTGTTCTTCATTGATGGCTACATCCATTGTTGCTAGGATTTCTGCCCAGCCGTGGGGTTCAAATTCCTCGTCAGGAAAGACTACAGGTGCATAGGCTGGGTCTTGAATTGATCTATGTGTTTCTTTTGCACCTACCTCTCTGGCTTTTTCTCTTTTCTCTTCTTCTACTGCCACTTTGCACATCCATAAGTGGGTGTCTTCATGCATCCATGAGGATCCTGATCCTATGGAATGCACAGATTCCATATCATCTTTGGCTCTATGGATGGGATTCCATTGGATAGGAGGGACATCTCTATGAGAGTAATCTTTGAGATTCACTTTGGTCGTAACACCTAAGTGTTGCAGGTACAAGGAGTTGGTTCCCCAGTCCTGTACCACTTGCAATTGTCGCATAAATGGTCTTCCCAAGATCATTTCATAGGCATGATTTTTGCTAAAATCACATATAGCAAATGTATGCTCAAACTCGACACCACATGTAGTGAGAGTTATGCCTTCTAGCAATCCCAAGGGCCTCTCAATATGGCCATCGGCCATCTGCAATTTCATTCTCGTCGGTCGGAGTGCTGGCTTGCCCAAACGCTTCCAGAGGGAAGTTGTAGCAATTGCAACTCCTGCACCTGAGTCCAAAATTGCCTTGGTTGTGTATCCCTGATGGGTAACTGGGAGATAGGTATTTCCTTCTTCTCCTTCACTCATGTCTCCTATCTTTTCCAATGGTATTTCAGGCACTGTTCTATGAGATCCTACTTGGGAACACGATTTTGCTATGTCTAGCACTTGTTTGGCTACGTGTTTCCACACTTCTGGCTTAACTTTGAGTAGCTCTTCTAAAGTGAGATTGCACTGCACCTTAGTGTTCCTTACTACCTCTGTATTCCTAGGTATGATTGAATCTTTGTTTCTTATCATGACCGTGGGCGCTCTCAGGCAAGTAGACTTGGTTTCCCATGGGCCAGTGAAATGGGGTAATTCCTGCAGGGAGTTAGACTCAAAGTCTAACCTCTCTTGGTTTTGTGCATTCTCCTTCTCTCCATAAATGGAAGGAATATCTTGAGGGAATTGATCATGTGTGTCATCCACAAGTTCAATGGGAGGAGGGGCTTCACTTTCATTAGCCCATTTGTCTTCTTGAATCTCTCGTAGGAATTCTGGAGTGAACCTATTCATAGAAGAGGAGGTGTCTGGTTCAGTGGAATTGGGCACATAAGCTTCCTGTGGGGGATGGCTTATGTTTTTGCTCGCCTCATCTCTTTCTCGATTTTTTTCTTCCTTGGCAGATCTTGCAATTATGCTCTCTAACTTCTCTAGGAGTCCATCCAAGTGCAATTGTGTCTTAGCTGAGCCTGAGTGGTTGAAAAGGCGACTGGATTCAAACATGGTCTGAGCCAATGCAACCATTTTCGCACACAGCTTGGTTCTCTCTATCTCTAGGTCAGCTCTAGGGTAGCACTTGTCATGATCCGTCACATTTGGCCCTTCTTGGATTCTAGCTTGATATGCTTTAAGCATCATATCTAGATCTTCAGGAGTGGGGTCGGCTAGGACTGATCCTACTCTGGGTGGTGGGTGGGTTAAGGGTGGTGTATTGAAAGGTTGGGGAATGGAAGAAGATGGATTGGCGGTTAAAGGGAAAGGTGGTGGAGGGGTGGTGTGAGAGTGGTTTTGAGATGCGAGTTCACTTATCTTTGCTTTGGTTTCTCTCAAGCTTGCTTCAAGTTCGCTCATTTTCTATGACCATTGTCTTTTCATTCTCTCCCGGCTATCTCTCCATGCTCTTGTCCTTTTTCTGGTTATACTCTCTGTCTCACTAACCTCAACACTCTTTTCGTGCCCTAGTCCTTGAGTTTGCTGCAAGGCTTGGGCTCTAGTGACCACATGCACTGGGGCTGTGGAAGTTATACTTTCTGTAGAGTCTACCACTAACCCAATGACGTTGATAGGAGTCATTTTAGGCATGTTATTAGGGTTCTTTGGGCAATCTCGTAGGAGATGCTCTTTTCCGTAGTCTTGACAGAAACCCTGAATTGTCACTAGTTGGGGTTGTGTAGAGGCAGGCAGTGGACAATCACATATGAGGTGATCTCCCTGACATCTGAAGCATGGTCCTCTAGGGAATGGGGGTCGTACCTGCCTAGGTTGAGGTCTAGAGTTGGGGTTTGTGTACATGACATTAGCATACTCAAGCTCCCCACTATTTTCACTTGGATCCTCATAATAGTATGACTCGTTATGCTCAGGTTGCTTCACTAGGACTGGTTGAGGTCTCTGCTGCCCTTGATAAGGTGGCTGATAAGGTTGTTGTGGTCTATTGTATTGTTGTGGAGGGTACTGATTTTGGTATCTACCCTGTTGTGGATATGGCTGAGGGTAATTTTGCCTAACAGTTTGTTTGCTATATGGGCAGTCCTGTGCAGTGTGGTTGGTGTACCTTCGCTCTATGGTGCAGTACTGGCTACTAGGATTCACCTGGGGTTGGGCCATAATGGGACATACATTTGCCATATTGTCACCTCCACAAGTGTAGCACCGCTTAACTGGGGCAAATCTTGGAATTTGTTTGCTAGAGACACCTAGTTTTTGAGCTACCTTCTCAGCAAGTTCCTCAATGGATGTGGACTGACCAGATGTGAGACTACTAGAGCTATCCGAATCCTTCTAGATTTTTGATAGCTCTAACTCCTCGCCTAGATTATCCTCAATGTCTATGCACATGCGCACACATTCTTCTATAGTTCTGGGGTCCTTCAAATACACATATGACCTAAGCTTGGTGCTCAACAAGCCATCTAAGAACAAAGCCACTTGCTTGGCTGGTGTGGGTAACTCAGGCATCGGGCACCTCTCTAGGTATTGCCTAAACCGTCTTCCTGCTAGTCTGACCGTCTCTTGAGGTGTTTGCTTGAAGCTATGAATTAGTGAGGAAGTGTTGTGCCTTATACCACTCTTAGAAAACTCAATGATAAATGCTTCTAGGAGCTGGTCTATGTTTCTGAAATGCCTCTCTTTCAATGGTTGAAACCACATAAGGGTAGTGTTCCTAAGGGTTAGACCAAAAGCATTATATTGTGTGAATAGATCCTCTACCTATTCAGCTTTCAAGACTTGCCTAAATTCTGCCACATGGTCATAAGGGTCTCCAGTGCCATCGAAGTAATTCTTCATGGACTTCACCAGTTGAGTTGGTCTCAGAGTCCTAGTGTGTTCTCTCGGCCTTGGCAAAGGAAAATCATCAGCATTTCTTTGGTTCCTTGGGTCTCTAAATCTCTCGGTTTCTTCTCTATCCGTCCCCGTTCTCCTTCTTTCTCTTCCCTGGGGGTTGGCAAAGCTTACTTCAGGTCTATCTCTACTTCTATCTCCTTGAGCTCCATGAGCCTGGGAGGTCTTGGCTCCTTGGTGACCATAGTACACATTAGACTGTGGTTGGGGAAAAACAAATTCACCCTTCCATGTGTAGGCATGTCTGCCATGCTCGGTGACCATGAAGATTCTCTCCGATGTATTGTCTAGGTATGTTACTTTGCCTGGGCTGTCAGGGTCTTTAAACTCATAGATTATGAGAGCACTCACTTCTTGAGGTTGAGCAGGTTTATATCTCCAAAAGGCCTCATCGGTTTCTCGGTTTAAAAGCAAATCTATGCTTTTATTATCATGTGGAATCCACTCTGGAGTCATGATTCTGGTCAAGACAGATTTACCCCGGGGAGTTCTTGGCTCTCTCTCTAAATTCCCTTGCTCTATATCACCCATGTCGGTCTCCACAATCACATTTCCAAACTCATCTGTTCTATCAGGAAGAGTGGTGACTACATATATAGTCCCCTCTTTATCTAGGTATGCTCCATTCTCAAACTTGACTACTAGGTGTTCTAGTCCATGGGGTTGATTGGGGTTCTTAATATGGACCACAGATCTTCTAAGGCTGTCTTCGTAGATGCGAGCACCTAGACGATTAGTCCTGATGTATTCCAATTGAGTCTTGTAAGGCCCTTCTGGCTTTTCTAGATAAGCCACCCCTGAACTACCTACTGGTCTCTCCATGTGATAGGACATTTCAGAATCACTTGTTTCTGATCGTGGAGTGTATGGGTAATCACTCAACTGCTGGGCCAGGACCTAGCAGTGTGATTGACACTAGCTTCAGAAGAACTGAGGCTTTGTCTGTCTCGGCCTAAGTGTCTGCCAGACCTAAGGTTCATATGCCTGGTTTCTCTACCCCCTTGGTTCCAAGTACACTCTGGCACCAATCACTTTGTTCTTTTTAGTTGATTATTATGTTTATGATCTTGTCTGATATCACATCGTCAGGAATACTTAAGTGAATTTCGCACTTGATAAATGATCGATTCAAGTTTACTTTTGTCCCTTAGGGTTTTCGCACCTAAGATCTACTTAATGCTTGCACTTGGTTGATTAGTTCTCTTGGACTTAATTCGTGCCTGATGTTGTCCTAATTAATTACCACATCTAAGTCGTACTTAGCCTAGGCTAGGAATTGACAAAGGAGGGTTGAGAGAACTTCCAACCTCAATCCTCTGGTTGCTCAAACTGTTGCACAAACCCACGAAGCCTTCTCCCAAGCCTGGTACTCACCCTTGCTAGCTTGCCCTGGAATACCTTGAGTGCACGCACAGTTCCTGCAAAATTTCACAAGTTAATATAGCTCATTGACCACAATGATTTGAAAGACACACATCAACAATTATGGGCCCCCCTTGGAGTAATTTACGGAACCCCCAAAATCTTAGGACCTCTCAGGGTTCAGGAGATCTCTCCCTGGTTTCTAGGTCTTTTGCCCACTCCTAAGGCTCTACTGTTACCCCAATGTGTCAAAAATTAGGCCCAAATATACCTCAATTCACTCCATTAATTTCACTTTAAAATTTTATGCGTTAAGCCCATGTATCGCGATAGGTCGGGTCGAGGTGTCGTGATACTTCGAGGTGTCGCGATAGGTCAGAGTGTCACGATACTCCGGTGTGTCGCGATAAGTCAAGGTGTCGCGATACTTGGGAGTGTTGCGATAGGTGGGGTCGGTGTGTAGCGATACTTTGAGGTGTCGCGATAGGTCGGAGTGTCGCGATACTCCGGTGTGTCGCGATAAGTCGAGGTGTCGCGATACTTGGGAGTGTCGCGATAGGTGGGGTCGGTGTGTCGCGATGAGTCGAGGTGTCGCGATAGGTGGGGTCGGTGTGTCGCGATACTCCGGTGTGTCGCGATGAGTCGAGGTGTCGTGATACTACAAGAAGCTACCACAAAAATGAGCTCTCTAGCTCTATTTATAGTTTTTGACTAGCTTTGGCCCTTTCCAGACCTAGTGTCCGGCCTAGTTAAAAATTAGGTTCCAGGGCTTATTCGAGGGCTCAAACGAGATCTAAAAAATATGAAAATTGGCAGGCCACTACTTCTAAGGCTCCCCAAGCTCGAGGACTCCTCGGCTTGTACAAAATGGAGCTACAAAAAGGTGAAACGATATTTACAAGGGTTTTCAGTGATGAGAATCACTTTTAACATGGTGTAAGGTTTGGAAAAATTTAATGGGTTGCCTTAGTGCTAGATCTTCATGTATGCTCGTACTTGCTTCATCTGCCAACACCCTTATTTCTCCTTTGCCACTACCCCAACCATCAAAATATCCTCCAAATACTTTCCAACATTATCCTTACCCACCTATTCCTAATCCTCCTTATCAATCATATGCCCAGCCACCACGAGCCCCCACATATCCTCTCGTACAAGACCAATATCTTGCCCCATAGTATGCTATATAGCAATTCAATCGACAATCACAATAGAGCCGTCAATGTCCTTAAGCCCAAAGGTTATATTTTCCTAATTGCTACTTTTGGAATCTGCATAATCAAGAGTTCGGATATTGAGAAGATGCATCCAACCCACAACAACACTACCAATGACCCCCACAATGTTACCTTGGTCTAGAAGAAGGTAATACTCGAGCTAATTTCTTGCATGCTCGTGGATTGATCAACAAAGATAGCAACATGCGCCTATGACTAATATAGTAAAATTAAGCTATTTGGAACCTGAAATTATTTTAGTGTAGACTCGATCACATGAGACGGTTCAATGTTTGCCTTCACTACAAGAGCAAGATGATTTCTGAGTAAAAGTGGCCAAATGGCTACAAAATGAAACTCCACAATTTACATTTGAGTTAGGAGAACACTCATATGAACAACCAAGAGATAGTCCATAATACCCTCGAAACTACACCAGACAACCTTACAAGGATTTTTGAGCCCATTCTAGTGGACCTTGAAATCCTTTAGAAAGCACCAAAATATTCCAATCTATCCCTTCCAACTACAATGATCAACTAGACATAATTACAACTAGTCTAAAAAAGAATTAGTACAACACTCTAGGTACCTATTCAGAGGCTCCAGTGTTAAAATCACCATGCTTAACATTCATAAATTGCTTGGATGGAAGAACGTAAAACCATCACCTTTCTTTTTTTGTATGGTGGATCAATCCTAAGTGCAGTCATTACATAATATCATAGATATCCCTATCACCATGCAAGCAGCTAATTTTAATTAACTTATTGTTTTTGACCTCACTAGTGTGGAAGTAGACCATAATTTTCTTACTCGGAATTCATGGGTTAAGCATGAAAAAGTAGTACATGTTTAGTGTAGAAATCACATTTACTTCTCACAAGAAAATCATACATATACAATCACCTTTGATGAAGTGCGTAAATGTCAACAATGCCATGCCCTAGTGTTTGCAAAACCCACCCAATTAGTGGATGAACTTACGGAAGAGGAGGATGAGCACATTTTTGAAGATTAATTAGGATTTACTCACACTCCACATTATTAATGTTTATAACACAGAGACTAGATATTTGCAACCTCACACACAACCATCTATAACCAATATCATGCTAACAAAACCATCTCATCCAACTACTCATCCTAGTGAGACTCTACAATCTCCTTGTAGAACTATCAGTAAAGATCATATCCAAACCTATAACTTAGGAATATCAGCAAATCCTCTGCAGCTCAGTGATGAGTAGCACCTCCTTTAATGTCGATCCGGGAAGACGTGAGGATGGTATGAAGACCTCGAACAAGTGATGGCACAAGTGCGTGAGTGAGAAGCACACTAACATGCACACACATACACACATGTGCACACAAGGTAAGACAAAGAGAGAGAAGCAATGGAGTTCTTTAGATTACTCAAAAGTGCTTTTATAAGTTCAGTTCTACAACAAGCTCACCTCAAATATGAGCTCTCTAGCTGTTTTTATAGTTTTTCACTAGCTTTTGGCCCTATCCAGACCTAGTGTCCGGCCTAGTTAAAAATTAGGTTCTAGGGCCTATTTGGAGGCTCAAACGAGCTCAAAAAATTATGAAAATTGAGCTTGCACAAAATAGAGTTATAGAAAGGTGGAATGGTATTTACAATGGTGTGGAGTGACTAAAATCACTATTTGGAAAATATTAATTTAGGAAAAAATGATGGCCTATTTGCCAGATCTTCTTTGAATGCTTTGTCTGCTTGGCCCTTCTCGTTGGCTCCCTTGTCTTGTAAGTCCTTGACCGCCCTGACCACTGCCAACACTCCCCCCTCTCTCGCGTCTATCGTCTCTAACAGACCCTTGTTGTAGTAATCCACGACATCTGTGGCTAAGTGATGTTCTGCTATTCTCAGCCCTTTGGCCAAATCAGTGAGTAGGGCATCCCAGTCCACTAGCCCGGGTACCTCCGAATGTGGCATGCGTAGTTGTTCTGAGCATAGAGCCTGTTCAACCGCAAATAGTTGTAATAGGTGAGATGGTTTGGGTATGAATATCTCGGAATGATATTCCTAGAACCCTGTGATAAACATTTCCTCAAATGTTTGCTTGAAGCAGGCTGGTAGATACTTGATACGAGCATGCCACGCATAGACAACGTTGATGGGTGGTGTTGTGCTCATATCGTATGCGAGGTCCTGGTTGCCTTCATTGAATCCAAGAGCCGAAAGGTGAGGTGCTTTGACATTTCTAAAAGTTCTGAAATTGATCAACATTAACTCAAATATTTTGAGGCACATCTGTGCCATGATATCTGGTACATTTTTGAATCTGACTCCCTAGTGTCGGATGGTTGAAATCATGTAACCGACTGTGGGTTGGCCATGAGGGGGTGCTAAGTACACATAGTTTAGCCACTTTTCACATCCTTTAACTGTCAACACTATTTTGGTGTATTCTGGCCAAGACCTTCTTCGAAAGACAGGGCAGTAGCATGGGTTATACTTGATGTATAAAGGCATGTTATTCCAAGTGCGTACCATCTCAGGATATGTTTCAAGCAGACGTATCCTCCAGGTTGGTTGAAATATATTTCCGTGCGTGGCGCTTGCAAGAATGTCATCTGGTGCAAACTGTATTGCCGAGGTTGGTTCTTTTGTTGTGCGTTGCTTTATTTCAACATTATAATCTGCCATTAATACGCAGAATGGAACATACAAATCATCGGACATGCCAATCCACTGATGATGGGAGAGGTTTCTGAAGTAATCCGATTTGATGATGACTTCTTCCAATCGGGACATCGACTGTATCTGTACTGCAACTCTCTCATCATGGGTTGCACCAACCTTCTCTAACTTTTGCATCCATTCAGGAGCTTTGATCTCAATTGTGTCCATTCCTTCCTCTGTTTGCTTACCCCCTCGTGCAGGCATGGGTACGTATGGGTCTTCAAAAATCTCCTCAACTTCAATTGGAACTAAGTCCCTAGGTTGTTGCTCCACAAGGGGAGAGGGTTGACGCTCATATTGAAGAACTTTATTTTGTAGTTCTGCCAATTGTGCTCTGAGTTCGACGACTTCTTCACATGTGTCTGCGGCAGCTGTGACTTCTTTTGGTGACTCTTGCTGAGCTACCAGTTGCTTTAGTAGGTCATCCCTTTCTTTTTCTAAGGCTCCATGGGCTTCCAGGAGGTCGGCATGTGTTTCCAATACGATTTGCATATTTTCCGATGGGATGGCTTTGAAGTGCTCAGGGTCAATTTCCTGCGGGGATCCCTCCATTGCTGCTTCTAGGTTTTCTTCATTGTGTTTCTGTAGTCATTTATTTTCTTCGAGTGCTGTGGACATGTGCTTTCGTAGCAAGGCGAGGTTACGTCGAAGCTTGAGATTGTCCATTATCTGGGCGTGTAACAGATCATCAAGTTGTTGTTTTTCTTTGGTATCTGGTTGGGGTGGATTGTCTACTAACTGATCATGTTGTGCTTGTAAAGTATTAAACTGTTGTTGTAATAGCCTCTTCTCCTTCTCTGAATTAATGAATCTTTCTTGTAGCGTTTCATGGTTTCTGAACAGGCTCGTATGTTGAGCATCCAGGTGCTGGTAATGCTGTTGTAATTGAGACATACACTGGTACAACATATTAAATACATTATTAATAGCAGTGGATGCTGGGAAGGTGTTGAATGCAGGAGGGTAGGGAAAAGGGAAAGGGAGTGTGGATGCTATGCTTGAGAAGGGTGAAGTGGGTGGTGGGGGAATGGGAGATTGTGGGAAGATGGGGGGAGGTAGAGGTGCGGAGGTGGGTGATATGTCCATGAAGTCATATGTGGATGCGGTCGTGGGAGTGATGGTGTACATGGGAATTGTCGGTGTGGTGATGGTCATGAAGGTGTAAAGTGGTGTGTGCAGTTGTGAATATGAAACACCAAGAAGTGTGATAGGGGGAATGGGGTTTTTAGTGGCTATCGTTAGAATTACAGTGTCAGTGGTAGTATTTACACTAGTGGTGGTGTCAGGTTGTGTGGATTGTGAGGGTTGACTCACAGCCTGTGTTTCGGTATGGGAAGTGAAATCTGAAGCTATGATAATGGTGGTGACAGTGGTAGTATGAGGTGAAGGTCGTGGAGTTGGGGGGGAGGGTGGTAAAGGGGGCGAGGGGGGTGCACTTGAGGTATGGGCTTCATCAGTATAAGCTGTGCCCGTGGTTGTGGATGTGGTGCCCTGTGGTTCTGATACCAAGACATTCATTTGTTTCCCTAGTCTAGGGGGGTGTCTACCGTATCTTCGCTCCGATCTTCGCTCCGATCTTCGCGAGTGTGAGAGAGCGGTATGCACTGTCTCAGGTACCCCCAATGCATCAGCAATTATGTCAAGAGTTGCCCTGTATTGTTCATCCACACCTTCGTCCTCCAGGATCTGGTTCATGAGGGCCTTTCCTGCTGCCAAGGATAGTTTGTGTTGCTCCTGGACTCGGTTGATGGTATCATACAGGTTTTTCAATTATTTTGTATAAGCCGGGGCACCCTGTTCCGGTATAACTTCTTGCTCATATTCATGCTCTTCTTCGTCGGATAGTCCTTCTTGTTCATCCTCTTGCTCCTCTTCTGTAGTCTCCTCTTCATCTTCCTCTACTTCGACGACTTCTGGTTGGCTTGGATGGGGTTGGTCCGTGACTATCTGTTGCCCACTTAATAGCTCTACTTCAACTTCCAAATTCGTTGCATTGATTATTCTTGCTATCTCCTCATTAGTTAGATCTTCCAGTGTAAAGCCATGAGGGAACTCTAAGTCGGTACGTATAGGTGGAAACACCAGATTTGGCCCTTCTGCACTGTTCCTTGGTAGTCTGATGGTAAAGGGCTGCATGCACCTTGGAAGTCGTGGAGT
Source organism: Ceratopteris richardii (assembly GCA_020310875.1). NCBI lineage: Eukaryota > Viridiplantae > Streptophyta > Polypodiopsida > Polypodiales > Pteridaceae > Ceratopteris > Ceratopteris richardii. The sequence goes on along the minus strand of CM035433.1, from coordinate 17,154,031 downwards.
TGTGTCTGGTGTCAGTGTAGCACCTCGGGCTTGTGCACAGGGCATCTGAACTGCTCCCCTGATTTTCTTGGATGGAGGCCCTGCCGCTGATAGTCTTTGCTGAAATTCTTGCGCCCTGGTCCAAACAAGTGCCCTTTGAATTGGCACATCATATGCCAAGCACCAATAAACAATCCTTGTAAGAGCGCAACATCCATAAAGTACTGACTTTTGCTTCTTACACCATCGTTGATGTGCCATGTGTATTTGGTCAATAATCCAATGAGGCATGTTGATTGTTAAATTAAAGGCGTCTGCTAAGTATAAACTGAACCATATCTTCTTAGGTGGCATTGTGAATCTCTCTTGAGCAAGGAATGCGAAGTGTTGCATGCACATTCGGAGGTGAATGGCAATAGTTGGAGTCATTGCCACCATGTCCTTCAGTTTAGTCAGGTTCCTGTTCTTCATATTGTCTGGGACCATTGACTCTTTCTCTGTGGGGATGTGCATACCCTTCATATCGAGAGCTTCCCTTACCAAATTGTTTGTCAATTTTAAGCGCTTCAGTTCATTACCTCGTGTAAGAGACGGTAGTATGAAGGTGTTGTAGCCCTTTTTCTCTTTATTGGGAGTGAGGGTGCTAATCAAGTATGAACATCGTAGAAAGTCTGGCTTGGGTAAGTGCGCTTTGAAGTAATCATATAGGCTAGCCTTCTTCCATATTGGTTTCAACCCTTCATTATTTTGAAGCCTCTCAAACTCCCTGGTAAAGAAATGATACCGACCCCAGCGTCCGTTGAACTCTATTTCTGCCTCCCACAAATAAGTGCCGTCTCCAAGAGGTCCTGCCACATCACTGAACCAATGCAATGTGTGCCCCTGGAGAGGATTCTAAACAGGTATGGCATGTAATGCTCTCAATGCCAGTGGTCTTTCCTTCAACTCCTCCTCAATGGGGAGACTTTCAATGTCCACAATCTGAGGGCTGGTACCTGCCTGGGAGCTAGTTCCTGCATCCTTGGCCATATTGAAGAAACTGGTCGTCGGTTCTGCGAGAATATACAAATGAAGGTTAACATTGCAAATGGACACAAAGTGGTCATGTGTCCCCGTTACAACATTAACATGATGAACTGAGAGTTAGTTAGTTAGTTAGTTAGTTCGTGCTCGTGTGGTTATGAGTGTGGAATGTGGTTAGCAGATGCAGGGTTCCTATGTGCTAATTGGGATGGTGCGGTGTAGTGTGGACACAGTTAATAAGGGGAGGTGGCTTTACAATGGGATCAGGTGGTTTATTACAAAGTTTGGGCTTCCAAACATAGTGGGTGGCTTTCTTTGTTGATTTTGTGTAGACTCTAGTGGGCTTCATAAGAATGTCTGCTTGTAAATGAGGCTGTTTAGGGACCCATTTACAAGTGATTCTACTCGTGGTCCAGGACAAATATGTGTTTGGGTGTGTTGAATACAGGTGAAACTCAGCTATTCGTGTGAGTGAACCATGTTGTGTATGGTGTGGTCTGTGTGTGGCTATTTGAGCCTGCAAGCAAGCCTTAGGCACCCAAATTTTCCTTGATTGTGGGTTAACCTTCATCGACTTCTTGGGTAACCAGATAGACTTTGCTTTTGTAGAAGAAATTTGGAAAGACTTCTTATTAGTGTCTTGTCGTTGATCACTAATAGGAAGTTGAGCCAATGGTTGTGGCTTGACCGCAGTAGGATGCTCGCCTTTCTGCACCCACACTCTTCTTGGTGGCTGAGACACTGTGCTTCATACTTTTTTCTGGCTTCGAGCATATGTCCTTTGCTTCTTCTGCATTTGACCCTCCTTTGGTTGCCGTATCACTATGGCCTTTGGAAAAGAAGGGAGTTCCATTCTTAGCTGCGTATATTCTTGCTGCAGCTCTTAGTCTTGCTTCTCCTAATCGCTCAAGATCAAAGATTCTAGAGGAGAGCTCATGGCCTGTCCAATCATGCTCTTGTGCTACTTTCAATGTAGGTATCAAGAAGTCCAATGGTAGCACTGCATTTTGACCAAACACCATCTGAAAGGGAGTGGCTTGGAGTACCATTTTATAGGCAACTCTATATGCCCAAATAGCATGGTGTAGCTGTTTGTCCCAATCAAAGCATTTATTATTCACTAATTTGGTGAGCACATTGCATAGAATCTTATTTGTGCTTTTGGCTTGCCTGCTAGCTTGTGGGTGATAGGGGGCAGACTTCTTGTGTATAACCAAGAATTCTTGGAGTAGATTTTCAATAACTTCATTCAAGAAGTGAGTCCCTCTATCACTTACTAGCTCTATAGCTAGCCCGTATCTAGTGAACACATTCTCAAATAAGAACTTAGCAGTCGTCTGAGCATCGTTCTTCATTGTGGCTTTCACTTCTACCCACTTGGTTAGATAATCTGTGGCCAGAATAATGTATTTAGCATGGGAACCCTTAGCTGGGAGATTAATAGGACCTAGGAAGTCTATTCCCCACTTAGAGAATGCACGTCCGCCCATCATAGGTTTCAATGACATCTCATCTTTGCTAGTTCGTTGATAGACATCACACCTCTTCACATAGGTATGTGCATCCATGTGAAGGGTTGGCCACCATAAGCCTGCAAATAGGATTGCTTTAATCACCCGGTCTGGTCCAAAGTGTCCTCCTACCACACCTTGGTGGGCAGTTTCTAGGATCTTAAGATATTCACTCTCATGGACACATAGTCTCAGATATCCATCTTTCCCACGCTTATATAGATTATCACCAATGAGTGAGTAATCTAAAGCTTCTTGTTCTAAGCTTCTCCATCTAGCCAGGGTCATATCTTGAGGGAATGTTTTTGTCCTCAAGAAGGCCACTAGTGGTTCACTCCAATCTAGCACTATGGACACTTGATAAAGAGTGGCATCTCCACGGGTGGTTTAGTGCAACAGATCGGGCATTCCTTGCACAATTTATGGACATCAGCTTCCATAGTCGGCCAATGCACTCCGAGTCTCCTTAGTGTCTGTAGGGTTCGTTGCCTTGAGTAGTGTTGCTCTAATGCACCTACATGTGCTAATTGCAACCATTTTGCGTATTCATCCTCTTCCACCACAACGGGCTAATATTCCTTGATCGGTATTTTGTACATACTCCCTGCCATTATATGGTACTTTTGAGCTTTTACTATCTCCCTATCCTGTGTGTTTATTACTGGGTGGTTAGGCCCGTATGTCAATACTGGCACTAATGGCTTAGCCCACTGAGGCACCACTTCCAAATTAAACAAGTAAGCGTCAGGAGGGTCATCTGATACTCCTTGTGGGGCCTCTCTAGATGTGAGCTGTAGCTCAATGATGAGTAGCACCTCCTTTAATTTCAATCCGAGAAGACGTGAGGATGGTATGATGACCTCGAGCAAGTGAAGGCACAAGTGCGTGAGTGAGAAGCACACAAACATGCACACACATACACACACGTGCACACGGCAAGACAAAGAGAAAGATAATGGAGTTCTTTTAGATTACTTCCAAATTGCTCATACAAGTTGAAATCTATTACAAGCTAACGTCAAAAATTAGCTCTCTAGCTCTATTTATAGTTTTTGACTAGCTTTGAAGCTGTCCAGACCTAGTGTCCGGCATAATTAAAAATTAGGTTCTAGGGCCTATTTGGGGGCTCAAACGAAGTCTAAAAATTATGAGAATTGGTACGATGCTACTTCTAATACTCCTGAAGCTCAAGGACTCCTCGGCTTGCACAAAATGGAGTTACAAAAAGGTGAAATGGTATTTACAATGATGTAGAGTGACTAAATTCACTAATTAGGAAGTATTACTTCATGGAAAAATTTGGACGGCCTACTTGCCAGATCTTTGTTGACTACTTTGTCTGCTGGTGCTTTCTCTTTGCTCTGAATCCCTTCTTTGACTTCCTTGTCTTGTGAGTCCTTGGGTACCTTGACTACTGCCAACACCCCCCCCCCTCTCTCACGTCTGTCATCTCTGACAGACCCTTGTTGAGTGGATCATTGGATATAGTAATTCACGACATCGGTCGCCAAGTGATGTTTTGATAATCTCAGTCCCTTTGCCAAGTCGGTGAGTAGTGCATCCCAGTCTACTGGCCCAGGAACTTCCGGATGTGGCATACGGAACTTTTCTCAATGTAGAGCCTGTTCCACAGCAAATAACTGTAATAAATGAGATGGTTTGGGATTGAATATCTCTAAATGATATTCCCAGAACCCAGTGATAAACATTTCCTCAAACGTTTGCTTGAAGCAGGCTGGTAGATACTTGATACGAGCATGCCATACATAGACGACATTGATAGATGGTGTGGTGCTCATATCATAAACAAGGTCTTGATTTCTTTCATTAAATCCGAGAGCCGAAAGATGAGGTTCCTTGACATTCTTAAAGGTCTTGAATGTCATCAGCATTAGCTCAAAGATTTTGAGGCACATCTGTGCCATGATATCTGGTGAATCTGACTGCCCAGTGTCGGATGGTTGAGATCATGTAGTTGACGGTGGGTTGGCCATGAGGGGGGTGCTAGGTACACATAATTTAGCCACTTTTCACATCCTTTAACCGTCAAAATTGTTTTGGTGTACTCTGGCCAAGACCTTCTTCGAAAGACAGGGCAGTAGCATGGATTATACTTGATGTATAATGGCATGTTATTCCAAGTGCGTACCATCTCAGGGTATGTTTCAAGCAGACGGATCCTCCAGGTAGGTTGAAATATATTCCCATGCATGGCACTTGTAGGGATGTCTTCTGTGCAAACTGTGTCACCGAGGTTGGTTCTTTTGTTGTGCGCTACTTGATTTCAGCATTATAATCTGCCATTAAGACACAGAATGGAACATACAAATCATCGGACGTGCCAATCCACCTATGATGGGAGAGGTTTCTGAAGTAATTGGATTTGATGATGATTTCTTCCAATCGGGACATTGACTGTATCTGTACTGCCACCCTCTCATCGTGGGTTGTAGCCACCTTCTCTAACCTCTGCATCCATTCAAGAGCTTCGATCTCAATTGTGTCCATTCCTTCTTCTGTTTGCTTACCCCCTGGTGCAGGCATCGGTACGTATGGGTCTTCAAAGATCTCCTCAACATCAACTGGAACTAAGTCTTCAAGTTCTGGTTCCACAAGGGGAGAGGGTTGATGCTCATATTGAAGAACTTTATTTTGTAGTTCTGCCAGTTGTGCTCTGAGTTCTGCGACTTCTTCCGATGTGTCTGCTACGGCTATAACTTCTTTTGGTGAATCTTGTTGGGCTGCCAGTTGCTTTAATAGGTCATCTCGCTCTCTTTCTAAGGCAGCATGTGCTTCCAAGAGATCGGTGTGTGTTTCCAATACGATTTGCATATTTGCTGATGGGATGGCCTTGAAATTCTCTGGGTCGATTTCTTGCGGTGAACCCTCCATTGCTGCTTCCACGTTCTCTTCGTTCTGTTTCTGTAGTCGTTTATTTTCTTCGAGTGCAGCAGACATGTGCTTGCGTAGTAAGGCGAGGTTACGTTGAAGCTTGAGATTTTCCGTTATCTGAGCGTGTAACAAATCATCAAGTTGTTGTTTATCATCAGTATCCATCTTGGGTGGATTGGTGATTAATTGATCATGTTGTGCTTGCAAGGTACTATACTGTTGTTGTAACTGCCTCTTCTCCTTCTCTAAATTAATGAATCTCTCCTGTAGTGTTTCATGATTTCCTAACAAGCTCGTATGTTGGGCATCTAGATGCTGGTAATGTTGTTGTAGTTGAGTCATACATTGGTACATATTATTAAATACATTATTAACAGGAGTGGGTGCGGGAAAGGTGTTGAATGCAGGGGGGTAGGGAAAAGGGAATGGGAGTGTGTATGCTGTGCTAGAAAAGGGTGAAGTGGGTGGTGGGGGAATGGGAGATTGTGGAAATATGGGGGTAGGGAGAGGTGCGAAAGTAGGTGATATGTCCATGACGTCATATGTGGATGCAGTCGTGGGAGTGATTGTGAACATGGGAATTGTCGGTGTAGTGATGGTTGTGAAGGTGTAAAGTGGTGTGTGTAGTTGTGAATATGGACCGCCAGGGAGTGTGATCGGGGGAATGGGAATTTCAGCGGCTACAGTTAGAATAACTGTGTCAGTGTTAGTATTTACAATAGGGGTGGTGATAGGTTGTGCAGATTGTGAGGGTTGACTCACAGTTTGTGCTTTGGTATGGGAAGTGGACTCTGAGGCGGTGACGGTTGTGGTGACACTGGTAGTGGGAGGTGAAGTTGGTGGAGTTGGAGGTAGGGGTGGTAAAGGGGGTGACGGGGGTGCACTTAAGGTATGGGCTTCCTCAGTGTCATGAATGGTTTGAGCCATGCCCGTGGTCGTGGATGTGGTGCCTTGTGGTTCTGATACCAATACATTCATTTGTTTCCCTGATCGAGGGGGGCGTCTGCCGTATCTTCTCTCTGATCTTCGCGAGTGCGCAAGAGCGGTATGCACTGTCTCAGGTACCCCTAATGCGTCAGCGATCATGTCAAGGGTTGCTCTGTATTGGTCATCCACCCCTTCTTCTTCAAGGATTTGGTTCATGAGGGCTTTTCCTGCTGCCAGGGACAATTTGTGTTGTTCTTGAACTCGTTTGATGGTATCATACAGCTTTTTCAGTTGCTTCGTATAAGCAGGGGCTCCTTCAAGTTCCTGTATGACTTCTTGCTCATATTCATACTCTTCTTCGTCGGACAGTCCTTGTTCATCCTCTTGCTCCTCTTCTGCAGTCGCCTCTTCATCATCATCCACTTCAACTACTTCTGGTTGGACTGGATGGGGTTGGTCTGTGACTGTCTGTTGCCTGCTTGCCTGCTCTACCTCCACTTCTAAATTGGTAGCATTAATTATTATGGCTACCTCCTCATCAGTTAGATCTTCCAGTGTGAAGCCATGAGGGAACTCTAGGTCGGTGGGTATAGGTGGAAACACCAGATTCGGTCCTTCTGTGCTATGCCTTGGTAATCTGATAGTGAAGGGTTGCACTCACCTTGGGAGTCGGGGAGTTGTCTCTGGTGTCAATGTAGCACTGCGGGCCTGTGCACAGGGCATCTGAACCGCTCCCCTCATTTTCTTGGATGGAGGCCCAGCGGTTGATAGTCTACGTTGGAATTCTTGCACCCTGGTCCAAACAAGTGCCCTTTGAATTGGCACATCATATGCCAAGCATCTGTAAACAATCCTTGTGAGAGCACAACATCCATAAAGCACCGACTTTTGCTTCTTATACCACCGTTGATGTGCCAAGTGTATTTGGTCGATAATCCAATGCGGCATGTTTATTGTCAAATCAAAGGCGTCTGCTAGGTACAAACTAAACCATATCTTCTTGGGTGGCATTGTGAACCTCTCTTGAGCGGGGAACACGAAATGCTGTATGCACATTCGAAGATGAATGGCAATAGTTGGTGTCATTGCCACCATGTCCTTTAGTTTAGTCAGGTTTCTGTTTTTCATGTTGTCGGGCACCATTGACTCCTTCTCTGTGGGGATATGCATGCCTTTCATCTCGAGAGCTTCCCTTACCAAATTGTTAGTCAAGTTGAAGCGCTTCAGCTCATTACCCCTCCTAAGAGATGGTAAGACAAAGGTGCTGTATCCCTTTTTCTCCTTACTCAGAGTAAGGGTGCTAATCAAGTATGAGCATCTCAGAAAGTCGGGCTTTGGTAATTGAGCTTTGAAATAATCATATAGGCCTGCCTTCTTCCATATTGGTTTCAAGCCTTCATTATTTTGAAGCTTCTCAAATTCCCTGGTGAAGAAGTGATACCTGCCCCAGCGCCCATTGAAATCGATCTCTACCTCCCACAGGTAAGTGCCCTCTCCCAGAGGTCCTGCCACATCACTGAACCAATGTGAGTTTTTGCTGACTGGCATTGTGTGCCCCTGTGGAGGATTCTGAATTGGTATGGCATGTAATGCTCTCAATGCCACTGGGTGTTCCTTCAATTCCTCCTCAATGGGAAGACTTTCAATGTCCACGATCTGAGGGCTGGTTCCTGCTTGGGAGCTCGTTCCTGCAGCCTCGGCCATCTTGAAGAGACTGGTCACCAGTTCTATGAGAATATACAAATGAAGGTTAACATTGCAAATGGACACCAAGTGGTCACGTGTTCCCGTTACAACATTAACATGAGGTTTTAGTGATATGTTAGTTAGTTCGTGAGTGCTCGGTGGTTGTGGGTGTGGTTAGTGGATGGATTGTCCTAAAAGCTAAACGGAAAGATGCAGTGTGAGAATGACACAGTTAGTAGGTGGAGGTGAATTTACAAGTGGGAGTCGGGGGCTTTATTACAAGCTTTGGGTAGCCAAACACAGTGGATGGGTTTCAGTTTTAGTTCGGTGGAGACTCTCGAGGGCTCTGTGAGAGTGTCTGCTTGGAAATGAGGCTTTTTAGGGACCCAATTACAAGTGATTCTACTCGTGCTCATGGGTGAATATGTGTTCGTGCATGAAGTATAAGAATGGGTATCAGAAGTTCGAGTGAGTGAACCATGTTGTATAGGGTGTGGTCTCTGTGTAGCTATTTGAGCCCGCAAGCAAGCCTTGGGCACCCAAATTTGTCTTGATTGTGGGTCAGCCTTCATCGACTTCTTGGGTACCTAGATAGACCTCACTTTCACATAAGAATTTTTGGAAGACTTCTTATTAGTGTTGTGTTGTCGATCACTAATAGGAAGTTGAGTTGGTTGTTGTGGCTTGACCACAATAAGATGCTTGCCTTTTCGCACCCACATTTGTTTTGGTAGCTGGGACACCTTGCTTCATACTTTCTTTTGGCTTCGAGCATAGGTAGTCTGCTTCTTCTTCCTTTTATCTGCCTCTGGTTGCTGCATCCCGATGGCCTTTGGAAAAGAAGGGAGTTCCATTGTATCCTTGACTTCTTTATTTAGATAATCATCCCTCTGCATCACATAGTTTTGGACAAGAATAGCATGGTCATCTTCATGTGTACTCCTGGAAGGACCAGGAGTGTGTGCCTTTCCTAGTTCCTTGAGTGCTTCGTTATCTAACTCAACTGTAATTCGACTCTGATTTACCCATACCTGAAGAAGTCCACTTCTTAGGTTTAGGTTGATTGCATGATCATAGATCCAGTCTTGACCCAAGACAAGAGGTTCAGTGAGATCCTCATCTTGACACACTAGTACTTTAACTGTCAGTAAAACATCTTGAATATAGAGGGGAAGCTCCACCTCGCCCATGCAAGGGGTCTCCACGCCTCCCAATCCTATGAGATATGCTTCCACAGGATTGACATTTAAGTTCAATTCTCGACAGTACGAAAGTTTAACAGCACTAGTGGCTGCACCTGAGTCAATCAAGGCTCTTACAGACCTTGCACTCTTTCCTTGTCCTATCTCCAAGGTTACAAAAGGACGTCGGTCAACTATTCTATGGGGGCTTACACTTGAGACTTCACACATAGCCATATGATATCCTAGGTCTGCATAGTCATCTGTCCTAGGCTGATCTCGTCCTTGTCTTCTCATCTTCATTTTTCGGATGCGTTCCAAGGCTTCTGCCTATGCTTCTTCTTGAACTCGTTTTTCCTCTTCTTTACGTTTCTTGGCAGTGTTGAGTCGATTGAGCATTTCCTTAGTGAGAGGTTCCTGATATAACTTGACTCTGCATCTGCTTATGTAGCTAGGGAGAATATCGCCTTTGAGTGTGGCTAATTGGACTGCTCCACTAGTCGAGATCCTATTTATGATGATAGGTCCATAGCCTCTCTTCTCTAATTTTCTCGCATGTTGTTTCACGGTATACACCAAAACTAAGTCTTCGGCCTTCAATCCTTTATCCTTAACATGGACATCAAAGTATGCCTTCTGTCGTTTTCTAGCTGCATATATTCCTGCGGCAGCCCTCATTCTTCTTTCTCCTAATCGCTGAAGGTCAAAGATCCTAGAGGAGAGCTCATGGCCCGCCCACTCATGCTCCTGTGCTACCTTTAGTGTAGGTATCAAGAAGTCCAATGGTAGCACTGCATTTTGGCCAAACACCATCTGAAAAGGAGTGGCTTGGAGTACCGTTTTATAGGCAACTCGATATGCCCAAATAGCATGGTGTAGCTGTTTGTCCCAATCAGAGCGTTTATTATTCATCAATTTAGTTACCACATTGCATAGAATCTTATTTGTGCTTTCTGCTTGCCAATTAGCTTGTGGGTGATAGGGGGCAGACTTCTTGTGTACTACCAAGAACTCTTGGAGCAGATTTTCAATAACTTCATTCAAGAAGTGAGTCCCTCTATCACTAACTAGCTCTATAGGTAGCCCGTATCTAGTGAACACATTCTCAAATAAGAACTTAGCGGTCGTCTGAGCATCATTCTTTGTCGTAGCTTTTACCTCTACCCACTTGGTTAGATAGTCTGTGGCCACAATGATATATTCAGCATGTGAACCCTTAGCTGGGGGATTAATCGGACCAACAAAGTCTATTCCCCACTTAGAGAATGCACGTCCACCCATCATAGGTTTCAAAGACATCTCATCTTTGCGTATAGGATACTGAGTTCGCTGACAGACATCACACCTCTTCACATAGGTATGTGCGTCCATGTGAAGGGTCAGCCACCAAAGTCCTGCAAATAGGATTGCCTTGATCACTCGATCTGGTCCAAAGTGTCCTCCTGCTACACCTTGGTGAGCAGTTTCCAAGATCTTAAAATATTCACTCTCATGGACATATAATCTGAGATAACCATCTTTACCATGCGTGTATATATTATCACCAATGAGTGAGTAATCTAGGGCTTCTTGTTCTAGAATTCTTTGTCTGGCCAATGTCATATCTTGTGGGAATGTTTTTGTCCTGAAGAAGGCTACTAGTGGTTCACTCCAATCTGGCACTATGGTCACTTGATAAAGAGTGGCATGATCCACGGGTGGTTTAGTGCAACAGATTGGGCATTCTTTACACATTTTATGTACATCAGCTTCCATAGTAGGCCAATGTACTCCAAATCTCCTTAGTGTCTGTAAAGTTCTCTGCCTCGAATGGTGTTGCTCTAATGCACCTATATGTGCTAATTGCAACCATTTTGCGTACTCATCCTCTTCCGCACAACAAGCCAAGATCCCTTGATCTGTCTGTTTGTACATACTTCCCGCCATGATCTGGTACTTCTGGGCTTTTACTACCTCCTTATCTTGAGCGTTTATGACTGGGTGGTTAGGCTCGTATGTCAACACTGGCACTAATGGCTTAGCCCACTGAGGTACAACTTCCAAATTAAACAAGTAAGCATCAGGAAGGTCATCTGATACTCCTTGTGGGGCTTCTCTAGATGTGAGCCTAGAGAGATGGTCTACTCTCAAGTGAGTCTTGCCTTTCCTCACCACAACCTCAAAGTCATATTCCATTAGCAAGAGAAACCATCTCACCAATCTACCTGTATTGCATGGCTTGTTCATGAGATATAACAATGCTTGATGGTTAGTAAAAATGTAAACTTATTTGCAAGAAAATAGTGTCTAAATTTTTTAACTGCATATACCATGCCTAATCCCTCTCGTTCAGTGGTGGTATAATTTTGTTCAGCTGCATTTAGTTGTCTACTAGCATAGGCAATTGGAAGGTCCATATTACCTTCACCAGTATGTTGTGTGAGTACACATCCAATGGCATAATTGGATGCGTCCATGTGAACATGAAATGGCTTATTCCAATCTGGTGTGGTCAAAATTGGTGCTGAACATAATCGCCATTTAAGCTCATTGAAGGAATTCTCACATTCATCAGTCCACTAAAAGTTAGTCAAAAGTCCATACAGAGGCTTTGCTATGATGGCATACATGTGTATAAACCGTCGATAATAACCACAATGCCCCATGAAAGCTTGTACTTCCTCGACATTCTTTGGCCTAGGTAGCTCTGCAATAGCTCTAACTTTTTCCTCGTCTGTAGATATGCCATTCTTTGACACTATGTGTCCTAGAATCTTGCCCTGCCTGACCATGAAAACACACTTTTCTGGGCTCAAGCAGACTTGATATTCTCTACATTTGTCAAAGATTTGCCTGATCTCAGGTATATGTGTTTGTCTAATGTTGGAATGCGCACAAAGATCATCAACATAGACTTCTAAATTCTTCCTCAGGAATTCTTTAAATACATGGCACATCAATCTCTGAAAGGTTGCAGGAGCATTGGTAAGCCCAAATGGCATTACTGAAGAAGCAAATATACCCCACTCTGTGGCAAAAGCTGTCTTATGCTGATCTTCTAGAGCTATGGCTACCTGATTGTAGCCCGAAAATCCATCAAGGAAGCTGTACACTTCCTTGCCTGCCACCCTTTCTAGTAGATGCTCAGTGATAGGAAGCGTATAATTATCTCTAATGGTGGCTGCATTATCCTTCTTCAAGTTAATGCACACACGTAATTTGCCATTTTTTTGGGCACCACTACAATGGGGGATACGCACTCAGTGTGCTCAATTTCATAAATAAATCCCGCTTCCACCAGACGATCTATCTCTTCTTTGATCTTGGCAGCATAATTATCATTGTATGTGTATGGCTTTTCCTTAGAGGGTTTGGCATCTCAGGTCATGGGGATAGTGTGTGAGCATATGTCAGGGTTGACACCTTTTAAATCCTTGTAACTCCAAGCGAATACATCTCTGTATTCTCTCAACAAGGCTATTATCTCATGCTCTTCTTCCCCTATCAGGTCATGGCCTATGTACGTGCATCTTTCTTCTCCTTCTTCTATGGATACAACTACTTTCTTGGTGGTTTCTTTGTTATCATGGGCCTCTCCTGCTTGTGCATCATGTTTAGGCATTCTTACCATGACTCTCCTATCATCTATCTCATACTTTTTGAAATTCTCAGGGACCTCAAACAAGGATTCTTCCTCTTCTCGTGTGACTTCTCTCTTCTTCCTCTTCTTGCCTTCACTCTTGGTAGTCACTTGTGTGGTTAATCTCACATCATTTGTAAGCTCTCCATGTCTTTGAGGATGAGCTTCTACTTCATAGAAGTATTCTTCATCTGATGCAAATGGTGGGTCCATAATAATTGACTCTAGATCGGAGTCACTTGCATCTTCAAATGCATCAGGGCTAGGCTCGCATTATTCTAAAACGGAATCTCCCATGATTGGATCTATTGAGAAAACTGAAATGTCATAGCCATCCTCGTCACAGTGGGGTGTCCATTGTTCTTCATTGATGGCTACATCCATTGTTGCTAGAATTTCTGCCCAACCATGAGGCTCAAATTCTTCGTCAGGAAATACTACCGGTGCATAGGCTGGGTCTTGAATTGATCTATGTGTCTCTTTCGCACCTACCTCTCTGGCTTTTTCTCTCTTCTCTTCTTCTACTGCTACTTTACACATCCACAAGTGAGTGTCTTCATGCATCCATGAGGATCCTGATCCTATGGAATGCACTGACTCGGTATCATCTTTAGCTCTATGGATGGGATTCCATTGGATAGGAGGGACATCTCTATGAGAGTAATCTTTGAGATTCACTTTGGTCGTGACACCTAAGTGTTGCAAATACAAGGAATTGGTTCCCCAATCTTGTACCACTTGCAACTCTCGCATAAATGGTCTTCCCAAAATCATCTCATAGGCCTGGTTCTTGCTAAAGTCATAGATAGCAAATGTGTGCTCAAACTCTACACCACACGTAGTGAGAGTTATTCCTTCAAGCAGTCATAAGGGTCTTTCTATGTGACCATCAACCATCTGCAATTTCATTCTCGTTGGCCTAAGTGCTGGCTTGCCCCAACGCTTCCATAGGGAAGTGGTAGCAATTGCAACTCCTTCACCTGAGTCCAGAATTGCCTTGGTTGTGTATCCTTGATGGGTGATGGGAAGATAGGTGTTTCCTTCTTCACCTTCACTCATATCTCCTATCTTGTCTAGAGGAATTTCTGGTACTGTTCTATGGGATCCTACCTGGGAACGAGGTTCCACTACTTCTGGCACTTGATTGGCTACATGTTTCCATAGCTCTGGCCTAACTTTGAGTAACTCTTCTAAAGTGAGATTGCACTGCACTTTAATATTCTTTACTACCTCCGTGTTCCTAGGTATGACTGAGTCTTCGTTTCGTACCATGACTGTGGGTGCTCTCATACAAGTAGACTTAGCTTCCCATGGGCCTGTGAATTGGGGTAATTCATGTAAAGAATTAGACCCAAAGTCTAATCTCTCTTGAGATTGTGCACTCTCCTGCTCTCCATAGATGGAGGGAATAGCTTGTGGGAATTGGTCATGTGCATCATCCACAAGTTCAATGGGAGGAGGGACTTCACTCTCTTTTGCCCATTTCTCTTCTTGAATCTCTTGTAGGAATTCTGGTGTGTACCTATTTATAGAAGAAGATGTGTCTGACTCTGTGGAGTTAGGCACATAAGCTTCCTGGGAAGGAAGGCTTACTCTTTCACTTGTCTTGCCCTTATTTGGAGGGGTGGGTTCCTTTTCTGATTGTGTGATTAGCCTCTCCAATCTTTCGAGCAGTCCATCAAAGTGCAACTACATCTTAGCTGAACTAGAGATGTTAAAGAGGCGAGTGGCTTCAAACATGGTTTGAGCCAATTCCACCATCTTAGCACAAATTTTGGTTAGTTCAAGCTCTAGTTCTGCTCTAGGGTAACACTTTTCATGATCGGTTATGTTTGGCCCTTCTTGGATTCTGGCCTGATATGCCTTAAGCATCATGTTAAGGTCCTCGGGAGTGGGATCTGCTAGGACTGATCCTACTCTAGGGGGTGGTGGGGTTGCATGAGGCGGGTTAGAAGGTGGTGGATCGGATGGAGATGGGAATGGTGGTGGTGGTGGTGTAGTGTGAGAGGGAGGTTGAGATGTAAGTTCAATTATCTTGCCCCTCGTTTCTCTTAGGCTTTCCTCGAGTTCACTCATCTTCTTTGCCCATTGTCTTTTCATTCTTTCTTGGCTATCTCTCCAAGCTCTAGTCCGTTTCTTGGTTATGCTCTCAGTTTCACTAACCTCTGCACTCCTTTCTTGGCCTAAATTTTGGTTCTGATGCAAGGCTTGAGCTCTATTGACCACATGCACTGGTGCAGTGGAAGCCACACTCCCTGTGGAGTCTACAACTAACCCAATAATGTTAATAGGAGTGATTTTTGGCATATTGCTGGGATTCTTTGGGCAATCTCGTAAGAGATGCTCTTTGCTGCAATCTTGACAAAAGCGTTGTATTGTTACTGACTAGGGTTGTGTGGGTGCAGGCATGGGGCAATCACGAATGAGGTGATCTCCCTGACATCTGTAGCATGGCCCTCTAGGGAATGGGGGTCTTACCTGCCTAGGTTGAGGTCTAGAGTACATGACATTTGTGTAATCTGGCTCCCAACTAGGTTCACTGGGTTCTTCACTATAGTAGGACTCACCATGTTCAAGAGACTGCATGTAGTAAGCTTGGGGGCTATCAATATGTGTAGAGTCAAAGCTATGGTCACTGGGGTCACTTTGTGAAGCAATGGTGTCACTAGCACTATAGCCCTATTCAAACTTTCTTCTGCAGCTGCATATTTTACGCGAATCACATTGACTGGAGCAGGGGGTTGTTGGGTTAGCACCGGTTGAGGTCTCTGCTGGGCCTGATATTGTGGTTGGTAGGTTTGTTGAGGCCTAGCATACTGTTGTGGTGGGTACTGGTTCTGATATCTTCCCTGTTGTGGATAGGGCTGAGGGTAGGTTTGCCTAACTGCTTACTTATTGTATGGGCAGTCTTGTGCTGTGTGATTTGTGTATCTCCGTTCTATGGTGCAATACTGGCTACTAGGGTTCACCTGGGGTTGAGCCATAATGGGACATACGTTTGCCATATGGTCACCTCCACAAGTATAGCATCTTTTCACTAGGAAAAATCTTGGAATTTGTTTACTTGAGACTCCTAATTTCTGAGCTACGTTCTCGGCAAGTTCCTCAATAGATGTGGATTGAGTGGAAGAGAGGCTAGTAGAACTATCTGAATCTTTGTAGATTTTTGAAAGCTCTAATTCCTCCCCTAGATTGTCTTCAATGTCTATGCACATGCGTGCACACTCTTCTATTGTTCTAGGATCCTTCAAGTACACATATGATCTCAACTTTATACTTAGCAATCCATCCAAAAATAAAGCCACTTGTTTGGCTGGAGTGGGTAGCTCCGGAATTGGACATCTCTCTAGATATTGTCTAAATCTTCTTCCTGCAAGTCTAACCATCTCTTGAGGAGTTTGCTTGAAGCTGTGAAGCAATGAGGAAGTATTATGCCTTATGCCACTCTTAGAGAATTCAATAATGAATGCCTCTAGGAGTTGGTCTATGTTCCTAAACTGTCTCTCATTTAGTGGTTGAAACCATGTAAGGGCTGTGTTCCTAAGGGTTAGACCAAAGGCATTGTATTGCGTGAATAAGTCCTCCACTTGTTCAGCTCTCAAGACTTGCCTAAACTCGGCCACATGATCGTATGGATCTCCTGTGCCATCGAAGTAGTTCTTCATGGACTTAACCAGTTGTGTAGGTCTCAAGGTTCTGGTGTGTTCCCTAGGCCTTGGCAGAGGAAAATCATCAGCGTTTCTTAGGTTTCTTGGAACTCTAGTTCTCGCGGTTTCTTCTCTATCTGCCTCTGTTTGCGTTCGTTATCTTCCTATTGGGTTGGCAAAGCTTACCTCAGGTCTATCTCTACTTCTGTCCCTTTGCACTCCATGAGCTTGGGATGTTCCTGCTCCTTGGTGGCCAAAAGAGACATTAGATCTTGGTTGGAGAAAAATAAATTCTCCCTTCCAAGTGTAGGCATGCCTACCATGCTCTGTGACCACAAAGATCCTCTCGAAAGTTTTGTCTAAATAGGTCATCTTGCCTCGGCTATCAGGATCTTTGAACTCGTAGATTGTGGTCGTTCCTATCTCATTAGGCTGATTAGGCTTATACATCCAAAAGGCTTCATCGATCTCTTGGTTTAAGAGCAGATCTATGCTTTTATTGTCTTGGGGAATCCACTCTGGCGTGATAATTCTAGTAAGCACTGATTTCCCTCGGGGGGTTTTAGGTTCTACACCCATGTTCCCTTGCTCTAGGTCACCTAAGTCCGTCTCTGGGATCACATTTCTGAATTCATCTATCCCATTTGGGTGACTGGTGACTACATATATGGTTCCTTCTTTGTCCAAGTATGCTCCATTTTCAAATTTGACTGCTGGACGTTCGAGTCCAATGGGTTGGTCATGATTTTTAATTTGGACCACGGACCTTCCTAGGCCATCCTCATAGATGCTAGCACCTAATCGGTTGGTCCTAAGGTATTCCAGCTGTGTCTTGTAGGAGCATTCTACCCTATGTAAATATGGCACACCTGAACTTCCTGTAGGTCTCTCCATACCGTGGGACATCTCAGACTCGCTAGTTTCAGAGCTAGGGTAGTGAGAATGATGGCTCAACTACTGGGCCCAAGACCTAGCAGTATGATTGACACTAGCCTCTGAAGATCTAAGACTTTGTCTATCTCTCCCTAGGTGTCGTCCTGATCTAAGGTTCATAAGCCTAGCTGAGCAATCCCAATTTTTACCCAAGGTACAACCTCGTTGCTGAGTTCTTTTGTATCATTCACTTGATTCTTTTTTATGTTGATTATCGTGTTTATGATCTTGTCTGATATCACGTCGTCAGGAATACTTGAGTTAATTTCCGCACTTTAAGTTGATCGTTCCACGTTAGGTTCTTTTCCTTTAAAGTTGTCGGTCACACACAGGTTATCTCTTGACTTGAACTTGATTTCTTAGATAGTCTTGACTTGTCTCGTGCCTATCGTTGCCCTGACTTACTTCTAGCACTATTCACGTGTAGCCTAAGCTAGGAATTGACAGAGGGAGTTGAGAGTATTCCAACCTCACTTGTTGATCCCTTGCCCTTTGGTGCTCAAGAATCCGGTTCTCAAGCTTGCAAAAAGCCCTTGATCTAGATGCCCTCTCTCAATGGACCTGTAAAAGTCCCAAGGTTAGCTCAAGACTTAGATTCAAATGACATAATAGATCACTTCCATTCATGCAATTTAGATATCAATTTGCCCTCTGTCTTTATGGCAAACAATTCTAGAGATCTCTTGGTTTTGTTCCCCCTCGGTATGGTCCACTTAAAAATACTATAGCTAATAATCCTGATGTACTCCTTGAGAGCTTTCCAACAAAACAAGAATCACAGCAAACGGATTTCGTATGAGGAAGTTATGATAGTTCAGGGTTTTGGAGTTAAAACAGGGTAAAACAGGTCAACAAGCAACCCGACTTTTTCTCAGATTACTAGTGTAGAGGCCTCTCCATACTCTAAATGTGTGATTTTTAAGTCCACAATTACTCCAAAAATTGGAATTAAATAACCCTAAAATTTTGGCCGAAAAGCCTGTCAATCACGATCGACAGGTCTGTCAATCGCGATTGATAAAGGTGTCCGTCGGGGCCTGTCGGTCACGATCGACACGTTAGTCGCGATCGACAGTGTCAATCGCGATCGACAGAGTCGGTCGTGGGTCCTGTCAATCGCGATCGATGGTGTCAATCACGATCGACACTTTTTACGAGAATTTTGGCAAAATTTCAGTCAATCGTGGGCCTATCCGTCGCGATGAACATGTGGCAATGCGAGTTATGGTGTCAATCGTCAAATTTTAGTCGATCGCAATCGACAGTGTCAATCGCGATTGACTGAATCGTACGTGGCAGTCGGTCGCGATCGACAGGTCTGTCGATCGCGATTGACAGGGTCTGTCGGTCGCGATTGACAGAGGTTGTCAATCGTGGCTGTCGATCACAATCGAGGGTGTCAGTCGTGATTGACAGAGAAACACAGAATTTTTTAATTTCAAGTGATGATTTGGAATGTGCTCTTCATGTGAGTCATTGTGGTGTGCTTTGTTTTACCAAAAGATGAAATTTTCTATCGATCGCGATCGACAGAGGTCTACGACATAGAGACAGTTTCAAGCTTGTTCGTACCTGCGCAGCCTGCTGGACAGAATGATACAGCAAAAACCTGCAAGGAAGCTCAAAAAACATGCAAAAGTAGCGCACACAAATCACTCTCTCGCTCTCTCTCACAAGTGGAATGAGGGAAATGGAGGGGAGAAGGTGATATGATCAAAAACTGAAATTTTTGCAATGATGGAGATGGAGATCAAATATGGTGAGGATGATGATGGTGATGATGATGATGAAGTAAGAGAGAGGAAAATAAGGAAAAGTAAAGAAATTACCTACAATGCCAACGTCACGACTCTACGTCTTACCATCACACACTCGTCCTCAAAGCTCGATCCCCGGAAATGGCACCAAAATTTGGTGTAGCTCAGTGATGAGTAGCACATCCTTTAATGTCAATCTGGGAAGACGTGAGGATGGTATGATGACCTCGAGCAAGTGAAGGCACAAGTGCGTGAGTGAGAAGCACACAAACATGCACACACACGCGCACACACGGTAAGACAAAGAGAAAGCTAATGGAGTTCTTTTAGATTACTTCCAAATTGTCATACAAGTTGAAATCTATTACAAGCTAACGTAAAAAATGAGCTCTCTAGCTCTATTTATAGTTTTTGACTAGCTTTGACCCTGTCCAGACCTAGTGTCCGGCCTAGTTAAAAATTAGGTTCTAGGGCCTATTTGGGGGCTCAAACGAAGTCTAAAAATTATGAGAATTGGTATGATGCTACTTCTAATACTCCTCAAGCTCGAGGACTCCTCGGCTTGCACAAAATGGAGTTACGAAAAGGTGAAATGGTATTCACAATGATGTAGAGTGACTAAATTCACTAATTAGGAAGTATTACTTCATGGAAAAATTTGGACGGCCTACTTGCCAGATCTTTGTTGACTACTTTGTCTGGTGGTGCTTTCTCTTTGCTCTGAATCCCTTCTTTGACTTCCTTGTCTTGTGAGTCCTTGGGTACCTTGACTACTGCCAACATGAGCCTAGAGAGATGGTCTGCTCTCAAATGAGTTTTGCCTTTCCTTACCACAACCTCAAAATCGTATTCGATTAGCAAGAGGAACCATCTCACCAATCTGCCTGTATTGCATGGCTTGTTTACCAAGTACAACAATGCCGGATGATCAGTAAAAAAATTAAACTTATTTGCAAGCAAATAATGTCTAAACTTTTTACCACATATACCATACCTAATCCTTCTCACTCAGTGGTGGTATAATTTTGTTCAGCTGCATTCAATTGTCTACTAGCATAGGCAATTGGAAGATCCATATTACCTTCACCTGTAGGTTGTGCGAGTACACATCCAATAGCATAATTGGATGCATCCACGTGAACATGAAAGGGCTTATTCCAATCTGGTGTGGTCAAGATTGGTGCTGAACATAATCGTCATTTAAGCTCATTGAAAGAGTTTTCACACTCTTCAGTCCACTCGAAATTGGTTAAAAGTCCATACAGAGGCTTTGCTATGATGGCATACATGTGTATAAACCGTCGGTAATAACCACAATGCCCCATGAAAGCTTGTACTTCCTTGACATTCTTTGGCCTAGGTAGCTATGCGATAGCTCTAACTTTTTCCTCGTCCATGACACTATGTGTCCTAGAATCTTGCCTTGCCTGACCATGAAAACACACTTTTCTGGGTTCAGGCAGAATTGATATTCTCTACATTTGTCAAAGATTTGCCTGAGCTCAGGTATATGTGTTTGTCTAATGTTGGAATGAGCACAAAGATCATCAACATAGACCTCTAAATTCTTCCTCGAGAATTCTTTAAATACATGGCACATCAGTCTCTGAAAGGTTGCAGGAGCATTGGTAAGCCCAAATGGCATTACTCGAAAAGCAAATCTGCCCCACTCTGTGGCAAAAGCTGCTTATGTTGATCTTCTGGAGCAATGGCTACCTGATTGTAGCCAGAAAATCCATCAAGGAAGTTGTACAGTTCCTTGCCTGCTACTCTTTCTAAGAGATGTTCAGTGATAGGAAGCGGATAGTTATCTCGAATAGTGGCTGCATTAACCTTCTTCAAGTTAATGCACACACGTAACTTTCCATTCTTCTTGGGCACAACTACGATGGGGGATACCCATTTTGTGTGCTCAATTTGATAGATGAATCCAGCTTCTACTAGTCTATCTATCTCCTCCTTGATCTTAGCAGCGTAGTTATCATTATAATTGTATGGCTTCTGCTTGGATGGTTTGGCATCTAAGGTCATGGGAATTGTGTGTGAGCATATTTCTGAGTCTACACCTTTTAAATCCTTGTAACTCCAAGCCAATACATCTCTGTATTCTCTTAGCAAGGCTATCAACTCATACTCCTCTTCTTCCGTCAGGTCATGCCCTATGTAAGTGCATCTTTCTTCTCCTTCTTCCATGGCTACAACTATTTTCTTGGTGGTTTGTTTGTTATCATAGACCTCTCTTGATTGAGCCTCACGTTTAGGCATTCTTATCATGACTCTCCTCTCATCTAAAGTCACACTCCCTATGGAGTCTACAACTAACCCAATAACGTTAATAGGAGTGATTTTTGGCATATTATTGGGATTCTTTGGGCAATCTCGTAAGAGATAATCCTTTTTGCAATCTTGACAGAAGCCCTGGATTGTCATTGATTGGGGTTGTGTAGGGGCAGGCATGGGGCAATCACGAATGAGGTGATCTCCTTGACATCTATAGTAGGGTCCTCTAGGGAATGGAGGTCTTACTTGCTTAGGTTGAGGTGTAGGGTTGGGATTTGTATACATGATATTTGCATATTCTGTATCCCAACTAGGTTCACTCGGTTCTTCACTGTAGTAGGACTCACCATGTTCAGGAGACTGCATGTAGTAAGCCTTGGGGCTGTCAATATGTGTAGAATCAAAGCTATGGCCACTGGGGTCACTTTTCGAAAGTAATGGAGTTACTGGGACTATGGCTCTATCCAAATTTTCTTTTGCAGCAGCATACTTTACTAGAATCACATTGGCTGGAGTAGGAGGTTGTTGTGCTAGCACTGGTTGGGGTCTCTGCTGGGCCTGGTAGGGCTGCTGATAGGGTTGTTGCGGTCTACCATATTGCTGTGGTGGGTACTGGTTCTGGTATCTTCCTTGTTGAGGGTATGGCTGAGGGTAGGCTTGCCTAACCGCTTGCTTGTTGTATGGGCAATCTTGTGCAGTGTGATTAGTGTATCTCCTTTCTATGGTGCAATACTGACTACTAGGATTCACTTGGGGTTGAGCCATGATGGGACATACATTCGCCATATGGTCTCCTCGACACGTATAGCACCGCTTAACAGGGGCAAATCTTGGAATTTGTTTGCTAGATACACCTAGTTTTTGAGCTACCTTCTCTACGAGCTCCTCGATTGATGTGGACTGCGAGGAAGAGAGGTTAGTAGAACTATCTGAATCTTTGTAGATTTTTGAAAGTTCTAGTTCCTCCCCTAGGTTATCCTCGATGTCGATGCACATGCGTACACACTCTTCTATGGTCCTAGGGTCCTTCAAGTACACATATGATCTCAATTTGGTACTTAGCAGTCCATCTAGGAATAAACCCACGTGTTTGGCTGGTGTGGGTAACTCAAGAACATGGCATCTCTCTAGGTATTGCCTAAACCTTCTTCCTGCAAGTCTATCCGTCTCTTGAGGGGTTTGCTTGAAGCTGTGAATCAGTGAGGAAGTGTTATGCCTTATGCCACTCTTAGAGAATTCAGTAATGAATGCCTCTAGAAGTTGGTCTATGCTCTTGAAGTGTCTCTCATTTAGTGGTTGAAACCATGTAAGGGCAGTGTTCCTAAGGGTTAGACCAAAGGCATTGTATTGCGTGAATAGGTCCTCCACTTGTTCAGCTCTCAAGACTTGCCTAAACTCGGCCACATGATCATATGGGTCTCCTGTGCCATCAAAGTAGTTCTTCATGGATTTAATGAGCTGTGTAGGTCTCAAAGTCCTAGTGTGTTCTCTAGGCCTTGGCAAAGGAAAATCATCAGCATTTCGTAGGTTTCTTGGGACTCTAGTTCTCTCTGTTTCTTCTCTTTCCATCTCTGTTCGCGTACGTTCTCTTCCTATTGGGTTGGCAAAACTCACTTCTAGTCTATCTCTATTTTTGTCCCTTTGAGCTCCATGAGCTTGGGATGTCCCCGCTACTGGGTGGCCATAAGAGACATTAGATCTAGGTTGGGGAAAAACAAATTCACCCTTCCAAGTGTAGGCATGCCTACCATGCTCCGTGACCACAAAGATCCTCTCTGAAGTATTTTCTAGGTAGGTCAACTTTGCCTGGGCTATTAGGATCTTTGAACTCATAGATCGTGATTGTTCCTACCTCATTTGGTTGATCAGGCTTATACCTCCAGAAGGCTGTTGGAGTTAGATGTCTGCGGAAGCACGTGAACAACACAAGGAAGAAGAAGAAGCTTGGAGCACAAACACACAATACTGATTGTTTTACTAGAGAATGTACAAAGATAAGTAGCCCATTACGGCAATAGGCGTATATACAAGCTGGGGCAAAAAAACCTCCTAAAGAGGGAAAAAAGTGCCCCGGCGATCCTAGAGTGTTCACACACATCACTACCTGAATATATCAACAAATCCCCCCTAGGAGTGATGCGGTGAACAAGTAGCTGGCACTCATGTATAAGGAAGTGCCAAGCTATGTGGAAATCACTCCACTAAAGGAAGTAAGCCCAAAGCTTTGCGGAAAGCTTCAAACTTCTCCCTAGGCAGAGCCTTCGTGAAAAGGTCTGCAATGTTCTCCTGCATGGGCACATATGCCAAGCTGATCTCCCCAATAGAGAACCTCTCCCTGACATAATGATAATGCACCTCAATGTGCTTAGTGCGAGCATGGAACACAGGGTTCCTCGCAACTGCCAATGCGCTCTGACTGTCAGTGAAGATGGTGGTGGTAGAAGACTGACCAACACCCAAATCAGCCATAAGTCATCTGAGCCACACACACTCAACAGTCGCTGTGAAAGCTGCCCTATACTCAGCCTCACAACTGGAAGTGGCCATAGTAGGCTGCTTCTTGCTCAACCAAGATATACATGAGCTACCAAGCATGAAGCAAAAGCCACTAGTGGACACACGAGTGTCATAGCAACCAGCCCAATCAGAGTAAAAAAAAGCATGCAAATCTGGCGGTAGTGATCCCCCCTTGGGATAAAACAACCCAAGTAGCCGCGTACCACTCAAGTAGCGAAAGATGCGCTTAACCGCCTTCCAATGCGTGACTCGTGGGCAATGCATAAACCTGCTCATCTATGAGACAGCAAACTGAATGTCTGGCCGAGTAATGCATAAGTAAATCAAGCATCCAACAGCCTGCTGATAGAAAACAACATCAAATGCATCTTCAACATCATGAAGACTCAATCGTTAACCTATCTCCATAGGAGTGGCAATAGGCTTACAGTCTTCAAGGCCAAAACACTGCAATAATGTGTCAATATATTTCGTTTGACACAAAGCCATTCCACCATCAACTTGCATAAACTCAATGCCAAAATAGTGATGCAAATGCCCCAAATCAGACATATCAAATGAGGCATGCAAATTAGCCTTGAAATCAGCAATATGCTTCTCAATAGGACCAGTGAGGAGCATGTCGTCAACATAGACAACAATGATCAGAAGCACATCATTAGCACGCTTAACATATAAGGTGCTTTCAATTGGACTGTTCTCAAAACCATGTGCAACCAGATAGGCATGCATCTTCTCATACCAAGAACGTGGTGCTTGCTTTAAACCATATAATTCCTTCTTTAACCTACACACTTGGTTTTCATGCCCTTTTTGCACAAAGCCACGGGGCTGAAAAACATACACTTCTTCATGCAAGTCACCATTCAGAAATGTTGTTTTAATGTCCAACTGATGTACATTCCAACCATGATGGGCTGCAAGTGCACAAATGCTCCGAACAGTAGTCATACGACATGTAGGTGCAAAGGTCTCATCAAAATCAATGCCTCTTTCCTGTGCATCACCCTTTGCAACAAGCCTAGCCTTATACCTGTCAATTGTACCATCAGGTTTACGCTTCAGCTTGTATACCCACTTAGTGCCAATGGCCTTCTTGCTAGGAGGCAAGTCACATAAAGACCATGTACCATTCTTCATTATAGCATCGTATTCAGATTGCATAGCAACCATCCAATTTTCTGAATTCTGTGCTTCATCAAAAGAAACAGGCTCATTCTCATCACAGAGACTAGACGGAGCCATAGCATAGCAATCTGATGCAAAGGAGGCACTATGAGAGCCTGAACGAGTACGATATGACAAAGGTGCATCTAATTTGCTGTCACGCAAAGTCTGCACCAGCCATTTTGGCATAGTTTTTGCCTGCTCAATATCAGCTCTCTTATCAACAAGTGCATCATGTAAATCTGCATCAGAAATGGAATGATCTGCATCATCATATGAAACCTGCAAAGGCTGAGAAGTTGCCTCATTAGGACCAGCACTAGACTGTCCACCTGTAAAAAGAGGCATCAACGTATCATACATGTCTTTGGAGCTAACAGATGTCTCCTTAGTACATGAAAGCAATGGTTGAATAGCATCTTCCACAAAGACAACATCATGGTTAACCAGAATGCGTTTAGTATGTGGATGATACAGATGATAGCCTTTACTTTCAGAACTGTACCCAACAAAAATACATTTTACTGCCTTATCATCCAATTTTCTATGATGTTGTTCAGGCACTAGTGCATATGCTAAACAACCAAAAACACGCAGATGAGCAACAGATGGCTTGCGGTCATGCCAAGCCTCATATGGAGTGATAGACTGTAGCGCTTTAGTGGGACACCTGTTCAGTACATATGCTGCACACATGACAACCTCAAGCCAGAAACTATGTGGTAAGGCCTGACTCTTGACCATGCACCTCGCCATCTCCATGAGTGACCTATTCTTTCGTTTAGCAACTCCATTCTGTTGAGGTGTATATGGCATTGTACACTGGTGTTTTATCCCACGTTCAGCCAAAAATGCATTAAAATCAGAAGACATGTATTCCCCCCCTCGATCAGAACGGAGGGTGCCCATTTTACATGCTGATAGATTTTCAGTCAAAACCAAAACCTTTTTAAAGCACATGAACACTTCGGACTTTGCTTTGAGTGGATATACCCATGCATGCCTGGAAAAATCATCAATGAAAGTCACGAAGTAAAGGTAATTTCCAAAAGAGGGTGTCTACATAGGACCACAAACATCACTATGTACAAGCTGCAATTTCTGTGTAGCCCGAACTGAACCATCTTTTGGAAAGGAGGAACGCTGCATTTTGCCCAAAATACAGCCTTCACAAACATTTTTTCCAAGTGCCTCAAGTTTGGGCAAAGAGGACACCATTTCAGATTTCTACAAGCGTAGCAAACTAGCAAAATTTAGATGACCAAAGCGTGCATGCCAAAGCTTGGCATCTGACATAGCCTGAGAATCATTTACTGCACATGCCAAATCATTTACAGATCTTTCATAGTCTATGAGCTTATACAACCCACAACATAAAATGCCAGAAGCAATAATCACATCGCCATTTGACAGATCATGAACTGTACATCTGTCATCAACAAATTTCACAACCAAGCCAATCTTGGCTAATGCAGAAACTGATAACAGATTCTTCTTGATCCCTAGCACAAATAGAGCATCTGACAAGGTGAAAGAACTACCATCAATAGTAGTCAGAATGATCTTACCAACTCCCATAACAGGATAAGAGGAGTTGTTGGCGCATGTGACAGTATTCCTTGTAGGGGCAGGCTCGAGTGAAGAGAAGAAACTGCGCTGCGAGGTAATATGTTTGGTCGCCCCACTGTCAAAGTACCAAACATCTGAGTCTACTACAGGCATGCACTGCTCATGAGAAGATGGGTCAAAACTACAAACAGTAGTAAACGCCCATTCTTCTTCCTGCACAAGATTAGTAGATTCTGTTTTTGGTGTAGAGGCCTCTGCAACAACCATTCCAACCTCTTTCTTCTTTGCCTCTTTAGCAGCAAGTTTTGGACAGTTCTTTATGATATGATCATTCCCTATACAACTATCTGGTATAACCTCATCAACAAAAATCAATTGTTCCTTCAAGTCTTTGATCTTTGTTAGGAAATTGTCCATAGAATCACCTTCATTCATGTGCTCACTCTCCTGTTTCGGAGGTAAGCAACACGAGCCTCATTCCTAGCTTGGTACAGTGTGGTAAGTGTATCCCAAGCATCCTTAGCTGTTCTGCAAGAGCGAATGTGAGGAATAATGGCACGTTTGATAGACAAAGCTATCAATGCATGTGCCTGGGCATCTCTACCATGCCAACAAATCTGCTCTACAGTAGGTGCAGCAGAAACAGCAGCACGAACAGGTATCTGCAGAATATCATCTTCGACACCATCTTCATCAGCTTCAGCACCTGTATTTGCAATACCTGTAGTCAGAGGTGTAACAAGACGTCTTTCAACACCCTGCACAATGTTCCACAATCCTTTTGCAACCAATACATGTCGCATCATATAAGCCCACAGTGGGTAGTTGGTACCATCCAACTTATCCTCAACAGCCAACATACGAAATACATCACTGCTTTCAGCCATGGCCGATGACTAAAATACCTTGATGCAAAAAATTGATTGTATCTCAAAAAGTTGAACGGAACTACCCAGAGGAGTTCTGCTAAACCTGTAGCAGACTTCGAGACTCTTATACTGGCGAACAAAAACTGGTATATACCTTTGGCACAAAAAGATGAAATAGCCTGCACAAGCACTATGATAGTGCGTTCGGAGGCCAAAACGAGCTCAGATCGCGATTTCGGCACCACAAAGCGAAGCAGTTTTGATCTTTGAAACACCCTGAGTATGCTCACCAAATTTCGTGCGAATCTGTGATTGCAAACGGAGGAGTGTCGATGGCACCCTAGATGAAGTGACGACCTGCTCTGATACCAATTGTTGGAGTTAGATGTCTGCGAAAGTACGTGAACAACACAAGGAAGAAGAAGAAGCTTGGAGCACAAACACACAATACTGATTGTTTTACTAGAGAATGTACAAAGATATGTAGCCCATTATGGCAATAGGCATATATACAAGCCGGGGGAAAAAAACCTCCTAAAGAGGGAAAAAAGTGCCCCGACGGTCCTAGAGTGTTCACACACATCACTACCTGAATATATCAACAAAGGCTTCATCGGTCTCTCAATTTAAGAGTAGATCTATGCTCTTATTGTCCTGGGGAACCCACTCTGGTGTGAGAATCCTAGTGAGAACTGATTTGCCTCGAGGGGTTTTAGGTTCTACACTCATGTTCCCTTGCTCTAGGTCACCTAAGTCTGTTTCTGGGATCACATTTCCAAATTCATCTGTCCTTTCTAGGTGACTGGTGCCTACATATATGGTTCCTTCTTTGTCCAAGTATGATCCATTTTCAAACTTGACCGCTGGACGTTCTAATCCAATGGGTTTATCTGGATTTTTGATCTGGACCACAGATCTTCCTAGGCCGTCCTCATAGATACTAGCACCTAATCGGTTGGTCCTAAGGTATTGCAGCTGTGTCTTGTAGGGGCCTTCTTCCCTATGTAAATATGGCACTCCTGAACTTCCTGTGGGTCTCTCCATACCTTGAGACATCTCTGATTCACTAGTCTCAGAGCTAGGGTAATGTGAAAAATGGCTCAACTGCTGGGCCCAAGACCTAACAGTATGATTGACACTAGCCTGTGAAGACCTAAGACTCTGTCTATCTCTCCCTAGGTGTCGTCCTGATCTAAGGTTCATATGCCTAATTGAGCAATCCCAATTTTTACCCAAGGTAGAGCCTCGTTGCCGATCAATTTGTATCAGTCACTTGGTTCTTTTTAGTTGATTATCGTGTCTATGATCTTGTCTGATATCACACCGTCAAGAATACTTGAGTTAATTTTCACACTTTAAGTTGATCGTTCTACGTTAAGTTCTTTTCCTTTAAAGTTATCGATCACACCCAGGTTATCTCTTGACTTGAACTTGATTCCTTAGATAGTCTTTGACTTGTCTCGTGCCTATCGTTGCCCTGACTTACTTCTAGCACTATTCACGTGTAGCCTAAGCTAGGAATTGACAAAGGGAGTTGAGAGTATTCCAACCTCACTTGCTGATCCCTTTCCCTATTGTGCTCAAGAACCCGGTTCTCAAGCTTGCAAAAAGCCCTTGCTTTGGATGCCCTCAAGTGCTCTCAATGGACCTGTAAAAGTAAGGTTAGCTCAAGACTTAGATTCAAATGACATAATAAATCACTTCCATTCATGCAATTTAGATATCAATTTGCCCTCTATCTTTATGGCAAACAATTCTAGAGATCTCTTGGTTTTGTTCCCCCTGGATGTGGTCCCCACAAGCTTTCCAAAAAAGCAAAAATCATAGCAAACGGATTTCGTGTGAGAAAGTTATGACTGTTCAGGGTTTTGGGGTTAAAACAGGGTTCAAACAGGCTGACAGTTCACAGGATTTTTCTCAAAAATACAAGTGTAGGGACCTCACAAATCACTAATGGCTTGACAAGTATGCCCAAAATTACCCCAAAAACTTGGAATTAAAAACCCTAGAAATTTGGCTGAAGAAGCCTGTCAATCGCGATCGACAGGTCTGTCAATCGCGATTGACAAAGGTGTCCGTCGGGGCCTGTCAGTCACGATCGACACGTCAATCGCGATCAACAGTGTCAATCGCGATCGATAGGTCTATCAATCGCGATTGATAGAGGTGTCCGTCGGGGCCTGTCGATCGCGATCGACACGTCAATCACGATCGACACGTCAATCACGATCGACAATGTCAATCGCGATCAACAGTGTCAATCGCGATCGACAGTGTCAATCGCGATCGACAAAGTCGGTCGTGAGTCCTGGTACACTTTGTTTTACCAAAAGGTCAAATTTTCTGTCGATCGCAATCGATAGAGGTCTGCAACACAGAGATAGGGCCGAGCTTTTCTGTACCTGCGTAGCCTGCTGAAGATGATGGGACAGCTACAACCTACAAGATCACTCAAAAAACATGCAAAAACAGCGCACACAAATCGCTCTCTCGCTCTCTCTCACAAGTGAAATGAGGGAAATGGAAGGGGAAAGAAGATATGGTAAAAAAACTCAAATTTTTGCGATGATGGAGATGGAGATCAGATAAGGTGAGGACGATGATGGTGAAGTAAGAAAGAGAAAAATAAGAAATAAATAAGGAATTACCTACAACTCCAACGTCACAACCCCACGTCTTACCATCACACGCTCGTCCTCAAAGCTCGGTCCCCGGCAACGGTGCCAAAATTTGGTGTAGCTCAGTGATGAGTAGCACCTCCTTTAATGTCAATCCGGGAAGACGTGAGGATGGTATGAAGACCTCGAACAAGTGATGGCACAAGTGCGTGAGTGAGAAGCACACTAACATGCACACACATACACACACGCGCACACAAGGTAAGACAAAGAGAGAGAAGCAATGGAGTTCTTTAGATTACTCAAAAGTGCTTTTACAAGTTCAATTCTACAACAAGCTCACCTCAAATATGAGCTCTCTAGCTCTTTTTATAGTTTTTGACTAGCTTTTGGCCCTGTCCAGACCTAGTGTCCGGCCTAGTTAAAAATTAGGTTCTAGGGCCTATTTGGAGGCTCAAACGAGCTCAAAAAATTATGAAAATTGATAGGTAGGTACTTCTAATGCTCCTCAAGCTCAAGGACTCCTTGGCTTTCACAGAATGGAGTTACAAAAAGGTGGAATGGTATTTACAATGGTGTGGAGTGACTAAAATCACTATTTGGAAAATATTAATTCAGGAAAAAATGATGGCCTATTTGCCAGATCTTCTTTGACTGCTTTGTCTGCTTGGCCCTTCTCGTTGGCTCCCTTGTCTTGTAAGTCCTTGACTGCCCTGACCACTGCCAACATCCTCCTATAAAAAACTAGAACCATTTTGAACCTAGGTTTTTAACTTATACAATTCCAAGATATTTTTGCTTGGGAATATATGTAGCATCTTGATGCCATATTTTATTAGCATTTCATTCTCATTAAAACTGAGGCTTACACTATCCTATAACAAGGTACAAAATGAACCCAAATTATACCAAAATCGTTAAACAAGAAGCTAAACAATTATTAAAGGTGGGATTCATAGTTTCTATGGAAAATTTGGAATGGCTATCACCTATTGTGATCATTCTAGAAAATAATAAGCAATTATGCATTTGTCTAGACTACAAGAAACTCAATGTTGCTATTATCCTAGATCCATTTCCTTGACCCTTTTTAGAGAATATGCTCAATGAAGTTGTTGGTTGCAAAATTTATTCTTTTATGGATGGTTTTAGTGGCTATAATCAAGTACGCATGGCAAAATATGATATTCTCAAAGCCACTTTCATTACAAAATGTAGTTTTTTCTCTTATAAAGTTAAGTGATTTTGATTACAAAATGCACCTAGCACCTTCTAGAGATGTATGTAGGAAATCTTCTCTACCCTTTGAAGTTTGTTTTCATAGTCTATCATGGAAAAGTCTTGGTTCATATTATTTTTAAATCAGGTATTGTTGTTGATCCCCATAAAATGGTGTCTATTCAAGAAGCCGAAAACATGACTACTCCTAAATAAGTACAAAGATTCCTAGGATAGATTGTGACATTGGAGGCATTTAAGGTTGTTAGTTCCCAGACCAATTCCACTTAATAGATTAATTTAATTGGATGGATGAATGTATATAGTCAATTTAATTGGATGGAGGAATGTATAGTAGCCTTTATCGGACTAAAGCAACTCATAACTTAGGCACTCGCTTTGCAAGCTCCAAATTGGGAACAACCATTTCATGTCTTTGTTGATGCTTTCAAATCAACAATAGGCAATGTATTGATGTGAATTGCATATAAAAGATGGTATTGGCCAATGTATCATGCAAGCCACCAATTATCTATAACAAAATTTACTTATCATATTATTGAGTGAGAATGCTTAGGAGTATTTTATTCAATTAAAAAATTTCCTCACTATCTCCTAGGCAAAAAACTCACATTTCATGTACATCACTTAGCTTTGCTTTATTTGATATGTCTGCGAGCATTAATCAAATGACTTGATCGATGGGTTCTACTTCTATAGGAATTTGACTTTGAAATTCACCATTGACTAGGTGCATTTTATAGTATTGCAGATTATTTATCTTGACTAAATCTAGAGAACCATAAGAGGGCATCAAAGAAACATTCATAAATGTAGAATTATTTGCAATTGGTGACAAATTAGCAAATCCAGATCCTCATCCTTGGGATCACTCAGACAATTTTACATGGTATGAAGGACTTACAACTTTTTGGAAAATGGGATCATGCCTTTATAATTTTCCAATATGGCCAAGAAGAAACTCTCTCTTTGTAGTGGAAAATTCTGAATTTTAGTAGGCCAATTATATTATCAAGCCACTCATTAGGAAAAATATCACCCAATTTGGCCTCTGATGTACTATTCAGTAGAAGGATGTTTGGCATTTTATTTTAGCTTGTGAAACTTTTCAACAGTTGGGAGAACCAATATTACAACATCTATATACACTACAACTTATTCTACCACTAGAACCTTTTGAAAAATGGGGTTTGGATTTTATTGATCCTATTTATTTGACTATAAATTTTGGTAATGTGTATCCTCTCACTTGTACTAATTATGCTACAAAATGGGAAAAATCTTGGACTCTTAAGAAGGAAAATACAGTAACAATAGCTCAACGATGAACTACGGAATTTTTCTTGTACTTTGGGTTACCCTTAGAATTGGTTTCAGATAGAGGAACATATTTTATGAATTAAATTATCCAACACATTATGGGCCATTATAAAACTAAGCATGACTTCAGCTTCCCCTACTAACCAAAAGTAAATGGCCTTGCAAAAAGTACTAATATGATTATCCTCCACATTCTTCAGAATATGATCATAGAAACTTGGCAGATTGGGATCAATATTTGCAAACAACACTTTGGGCTTATCATACTACATATAAGTTAGAGTTCAATTTACTCCTTTTAAATTAGCCTTTTTACACTCCTCATTGGAGGAACAAGAAGTGTAATCTAGGAATAAACAACAACAACAACAACAACGAAAACAACAACAACAACAACAACAACAACAAAAACAACAACAACAACAACCACAACAACAACAACAACAACAACAACAACAGCAACCACAACAACAACAACAACAACAACAAAAACAATAACCACAACAACAACAAAACCACTCCACTTGCAACCTCCTGACAATCCCAACAACTCGCCATGCCTCCCATCGCTTCCATGCTAGAAAATGCACAACCTAATCCCTCACAACTTGAAGACCAACAATCATTACCTACCTTAGAATCTTCATGCTAGTAATCTATAGATGCCAAATGTGATTCACATTGAGAATCACTTTCATATTCACCTCATCATCACCACCACGCCTGTGGGCACCCCATCCCATCATCTTTCCACTTGTATTTCACCCAATTCACCTTGTCAAGTTTAGCCATTTCATCTAGTTTGACACAAATACATCAATCGGCCAAGAATGACAACATGCCTTTGAATTCCAACAGTATCATTTGGAACTCCAAGAAATGAGAAATACAATGCAAGAATTCAAAGAATAGATTGACGAATTACTCCCCTCCCAAAAAAAAGTACAATTGCTATAGGAGAAGAACATAGAGCTCAATGATGAAATCCAAAAACTTTGGTCTATTGTAGAAACATTAAAGACAAAAAGCTCAAAAAATTGCACCAACAAACCAGTCAACTGTAGAATGAAAGTCAAGAACTCCGCTTACATAAGAACATCGTCAAAGACCACTTAGATCAGGCAAAAAAAATCATCCTAGAAGAAGAAAGGAAAATCATTGCTTTGTAGGGAACCATCCAAGAACAAGAACAAGCAATCCATGATGTCCGAGTCCAAGCCAATCAATATCGAGAATAGATATAGGAGATGAAAGAAGTTATTGTTAGAAAAACCAAAGAACTGCAAAAACCCGATCATCATTCAAATGGTGTCTCTAGACATTGCTTAGAGACTATGAAAGAATTGCAAGAAAGACTAGTTGCTACAGAGGTTAAGGGAATTATTTATGATGCATCCCAACTAGCTTCAACATCACAAGAAGGAAGCTACAACAATCCATGATGAAGAAGGTTATCCCACTCTACAAAGAAAGTTCAAGCCAACATATGAAGAGTACTTGGTTGATCTTAATGTCCAACTTCCTGAAGACTTAGTAGATGACCCTGTGGATAAGCAGACCTAGGTTTGAATCCATCGGAGTATTTGAAATACTAGATCTGATCAACACAAAGATACTTAGTTTGTCTCATAGGAGTTTGAGTACCCAAACTATCCTAGCTCATAGACAAATCAAGAGGATATCCACACTCACACAGATCACGAAAATGAAGGTTGACCCTTAAGAGAAGATGATGATGAAGAGCAAAGGGGTCAACACAATTAGTAACAATGCCAAGATACACAGGATGAAGACAAAGGCCAACACATAGAGGAAGATCAGATTCTTGATCAAGCTGCCTACACATCAACTTTATAGAGACTCTAAGCCACCATGCAATGTGTTTGTACCCATTGCGAACTCATTGGGACACAAGGTGAAGAACTTCTGCAATAGGAGTTCAATAACAATGAGTTTGATGCTCCATTCATTGAGGCCATTAACATGCTTATGGTAGTGAAATAGAGGCTCTCAACTATATATCATAGAGACCACTCCAACGATTCAATCCTAGTCACATATGCCTCCTAACTTGAGAAAGAAAATCAATTCAGGTGTCAATATCACCCAACATTTCTTGTTGATCAAACCTTTGAGGCCACACACCCCCATTTATCCCACTCACTGATACAACATCCTTAACCGAACCACCCATCCCCTATCGCCAACATATCTTGCCTCTCCCAACATTCCAAGCCAATTTTGAGACACCACCCCACCCTGTTTGCATGTCCTTGTTATGTCCCCCACTCACACATCCTCTTTGATGAAAACGTTCTTGTAATGTCACCTCCAACAACCATTACCTCCACTCCCATCACTAGTACCTCTTTGATTCCACCACCCTTTGCAACACTTCCACCCCCTCTCCAATCCCCCTTCTTCCCATATTCAACCACATATCTCCGTGCCTTCCCCATTATGTCTCACTTTTCTTCAATATTCCATCACCATCCTACACATCCCTCCTTGGGGATCATTTCTTCACACACCCAACATGGACTATCTTATTTAGGACTCGATTCCCAACTGTTTTCCATGTTTTTATCAAGCACCACAAGCATGCCACCACACACTCCACCATCATCTCATTGTTCATTGTCAACATAATGCATGCCACCACGTCCAATGCAATGGACATCTCACTACCCATGACACCTCCATCCACACTTCTCACATAACTTCCTACCCCCTCCACCAACCTCGTAACCACTCACAAGCATTTTCACATATGCATCCACTATTCCCCTCCCCTCTCCCTTCCCCATTGCATTAAATATGGATACTCATACATTTTTGCATTCAAATCCCATATATTCTTCTTCCACCATTGATAACACATTGCAACAAATGTTCATGTGCATGCACCAAGTTCGTGGGGGATTTACTACCATGGGACAATGATACGAGGAGTTGCAGGCAAGCATTGCCCAACTACAAGCAAAGCTCAATTCTTTGAGCATCGAAAATGCCTCTTTCAATGCTAAATACACAAATCTCAGAGATACACACAACACGCAGAATCCAAATGAAACAACAAAGCAGGGAGGATATCATGAAAGTAGAAGAACAACTTTGATTATAGATAGAGCGCAATACATAGTTAACATGCAACAGGGGACTACTATGCAGATACCTCGGAGCCACCTGTGAAGACAATCAAAGACTACAAGAGCAAAACAAAGACAATTTAGAAGTAAAAATGGACACTCTGCATGTGTCTATCAGTCCCAACAGAATTCAAGCAGTAACACCAGAGAATCTCAAAATCATCTTAGAAGACTACGCAATATTGTTAGAAGCTCTTGACAAATTGAATGAGGATTAGGAGAATCTAAAGAATACATAAGCAACAACACAATGACTGCACACATAGACCAACCACTCCAATAGATAGAGAAATCATAGGAAGTGTTGGAAGAGCTTCAATATCTATAAGATCAAGTCGCAAACCTATAAGCTCAACTTGTAAAGCAAGATATTCTTCAAGGGCTTGCCTCTCCATTAGATGCTCTTGAGAGAGAGGAAATTGTAACCATCCATGTCGACATTTGAAGAAGAGTATGAACCACAGACAGTAGCTACTGGACATGTCACTGAAGAGGGCTAGGATACAGTTGAATTTCCATGGCGAGATTGGATGAACCACGTTGAAGAAATGGGGAAGACACACTCTACAAGAATTGAAGCTTAGGTATAGGTGATGGCCATGATAGAGGAAACCATATTGAAGTCCCCCTATTTCAATGAACTAGCACCATGATGATGTGTATCCATTAGTGAAATTCGATACAAACCCTACTTCATGTATTTGATTGAGTATAATGTGGAGATACAAAGGATCATTGACAAATTACCAATGCATGCAACTCAGTTCCAATCAGAAGATCTGCCTCTAACTACTCGAAGATGAACAATCTACCATCCCAACTAGGGATGATACTTGCTACAAAAATACCCAAAAATGATGTAGAGATGGATCAAGGCTCCACCATAAACTTTATTCAATCCATGTTATGGCCCAATACCACGATGTCAGACCTTTCCTCTTTTGCAATAAAGGTATAGAACCATCCAAAGAGCCAGACCTAGGTAAATTATCCATATTTAGTGCCACCATGCAAACCCCTTATAGTCACATACATGATAACAACCATCAAGAATTGGCTTCCATGCTTGCATCAAATGATAGATATAATAACCAAAATGCATATCAAGATTTTTGATCTTATGCAAATGACATTCAA
Source organism: Ceratopteris richardii (assembly GCA_020310875.1). Classification (NCBI taxonomy): domain Eukaryota; kingdom Viridiplantae; phylum Streptophyta; class Polypodiopsida; order Polypodiales; family Pteridaceae; genus Ceratopteris; species Ceratopteris richardii. The sequence continues at coordinate 17,117,011 of CM035433.1, read as the reverse complement.
GGTATTTTGAAAGATAAGGACATCCCATGTATTAATGCTAGGATTTGAGCATGACAATTTGGACCTTGTCTATGACATGAGAACCACATTGTGCTGAAAGACCTCCCATGTCTGCCATTGCTGGATTGAATACCTCCCCACGTGCTATAAACAAGATTTTGAGGAAATGTTTACAATGGTGTTTTGGGATTATAATTCCAAAGTTTTCATCACTAGGTCAACACACGTCAATTATTTTCCTATGAACAAATCATGTACTCCACTCATTATCAATACCTACTACAAGTCACACCACCTCCCATTGGCTAGAGCAAATTAGAAGCATATATTGCAAGGGTCATCCGTGTTAATGAGCACATCCTCATGCAAGACCTACTAATTCATAATTATATCAATTGATCCTTGCAGCAAGGGTCTTTTAGGGATGATAGATGCAAGAGGGAGGGGGTGTTAGCAGTACTAGAGGTAGACAACGCAGGTGAAGAGGGAGCATGTGAGAAGAGTGAGAGCAAGATCAAAGGAGGCCCCCACGAAAAGTTTTCTTCATTGATGCTATTGAAAAAATATCAATATCACCATAATGATCAATAGTGATTTTAATCACTACACTTTGCATCATAAAAATCCCAATTTTGTAACTTATTACTCCATTTTGTGCAAGCCAAGGAGTCCTTAAACTTGAGGAGCTTAGGTATACTATACATATCAAATTTCATATTTTTTGAAGATCATTTGATGCCCAAAAAGTATTTTAGGACATAATTTTTACCTAGGCTGAGATTAGATGTGTACCCGGTCAAATCCCCTAAAAAACTATAAATGGAGCTAGAGAGATCATTTTTGGGGTTAGCTAGTTTGAGTTGTGAGCATTGTGAGAGACATCTTGTACTTTGGGTTATGAATATAAATATTTCTCCTTACATTGTCTCTTTTATTGCCTCTTCCATTTGTGTGTGTACATGTGTGTGCATTAACATGCTTCTTATCTTCACCTTCATGCATATCACTCATTCATGATCATCATATCATCCTTGCATCTTCACATATTGAAAATTAAGGGGATGGAGCTCCATGACATGATACTCGAAAGAACTTGGAGAAGCTTGTAAGAGGTAGAAAAGTGAGTTGTGAAGCGAAGAAGTGTGGTCTAGCGAACTGGCACAAGACTACCCCTTGAGCTTATGGAGACTCAAATAGACCTTATAGGCATGCATTAAATACAATAAAATACACTGTAATTTGTAGCATGAATGAGAAAGAGTTGATACAATATAGATAGGTTTGCACATTAACTAGCTCAAAAAACTTACTATCTTTGGATGAGACAATCATTTTCAAATGCTCATAGCAGCCAACATGATTACAATTGGAAAAAATCCTTTTGGGGGAGTGATACAAATAGGATTGAGTGCATAGAATTCAAAAGAGTACAAGAAATAAGCAAAATATGCTTTTGGAATGATCCTCATACTCAACAGTGGTACCTCCTATTTTTAAGGAATGTGTAGGGGTAGACCCCGAGGCAGGGAAATTGTGATTTGTCCCAATCTACTTAACCAAATGCTTTGAAAATTTATAAAAATACACTAGAAACTAATAATTTTCCAATGAGTGCTGAGGAATTCAATTTGGAGCACTCTAGAGAGAGAACTAGCCTCTGCAAGCTTACTATTGTTGAAGAAGATGATGCGAAAAATGAAGGAGCAAATAATCATGGCCACAAGTGTATGTATATTGCTTCAATGTAATTTACAAGTGATTTGAGGTCTTTATATAGACTCTTGAAGTTCTTCAAGACTTCTACAAGTGTATTTTGAATTAAAATGAAGGTAGGATTAGTTGTTGGAGGAAATCAATTCACTTTCCTACAATCTAGGAAAAGTGAAGTTCTAGTTTTTAGGTGATTGATTGATTCATTGATTCCAACTCAAACAGCTCAAATTCATGGAAGTTTAGCTCTCTTTTTCTACTTTTACATGTGTAAAGCTCTAGTTTTTACAATGTTAAATGATCCATAAAATATATTAAAAAAAAATACAATTAATAAGCATACGTGAAAGAATGCTTCAATGGATATTTTTTTTGACATAATCCAAGTGATAGATTTTTGATGTAGATAAAATCCACCTCAAGCATAGTGTAAGCTTGATGTTTAAACACCTGCCCCTCAAACTAAAGTATGCTTGAGTCTTCATTCTCTAATAGGTTGAATACCTGCCATTGATTTAAATATGGAAAGATTTATTCCATCAAGTGCCTTCGTCATCATAATTTAGTTGTTTTCTTCATTTCGTTGAGATCGTTCCAAAGAAGATTCTTTCTTGCTTTGGTACTAGCAAAAAAGAAAGTCTCAAGGGCATCCCAAGTCTCTTGCGATGTCTTGCATCCTCTAATATGTGTTAATAGAAAGTCAGAGAAAGATTTTAGTATGTACAACATCACTTGAGCATCCCTTGTGCACCAAAGTGTGAGCTTATCTATCTTCTCTTGTGTAGCTCCTCCTTTGGATCTTGGAATAGGCATAGCTTCATCAGTTGCTACTTGCTACAATACCATAAAGATTTCTACCTTGAAAATAGGCCTCCATTTTGGTTTGCCAAGCTTCATAGTTGTGTCGATCAAGCCTCTCAATTATTGAGGGAAAGCTTGTTGGGAAAGATGGATGGAAACTTCAAGGGATGAGTAGGTACTGCCAAATCCTGCTTAGTACCAGCCCTTTGGGACTTTAGAGATGATATGTGGGCCCTCTTAGATTTCCAAAGACACCATAAAAGTACCTATGTACTTTGGAAATGATGTATGAAAAGATTGGATCAAAACATACTACTTCTAAATAGAAGACTCAATGAAAACCTTCTATTTTTTATCCTACACCTGCTGCTTGTAATGCTTAGTGCTACCAGTACAATAGGAATTGGAAAAATTCCTTTTACAGTTATCTAATTAGCTTAGTAAGCTAATGATTCCAAGTGGAGTCACTTGAAGTGATGCACTATACAAAGAGCAATCAATTTAGCAAACAAATCAGTACCCCCAATTTTTTAGGACCTCTGTAGAGTTTGACCAATGAGTGCTTTGACGTAGTTTTCTCCAACTTGGCTGAATGGATTTTCTTCAAAATTTGTCAGCCTGTAGATAGCTTGAGCTGATTCCAACAAGCTATAGATCATTGAAATTGGTTGAGAAATGACTGAGATATGATCAGCACAAGTTGACAATTTAGAATGACTATAATAGAGAGATCATAGATGAACAATGTAGATGTATTGTATTAATGAACAATGTTGTACAAGATCATAGGCTTGATAATCATAGCCTTATGATGGAGAGTAGTGTAGGCTACAATGTAGGCCTTACACACATACAAAATGACAATGAAGAGCTCGGATGATATAGCTACTAACCGTGACTTTTTCAAGTAACTTTATATAAGTCTTGTATTCAAATTTGAATTTGAATTCAACTTTTGGCTCTCTCTAAAAGTGATCCTTCATTCTAGGAGATATTCCCTCAATGAAGTAGTTACTTTTCTAACTAACAAGTCCACAAGTTTTTGGTAGGTGATTATAAAGATTCTCTCAAGTCAAATGAATGATTTTTTCAAATGTAAAAGGATAAACTTTCCACTAGAAATGGTTTCCATGGAACTTCATATCTTTATGAACCTCAAGCTAAATGTGTGGGCTTGGACTTTGCACCAACAGCTCCCCCTCAAGCCAAACATTTAGGCTTGGTCTTCATCTTCAATCTTCATGAGTATCCTACAATCCAATCATTGATTTGAACCTACAAAGTTTTGTACCATCTAATGCTTTAGTCAACAAATCTGCACATTGCATATTGATTGATACATATGCCAACTGAATATCCTTGCTCAATAGCTTCTCTCTCACATAATGATAGTGAACCTCTATATGCTTGGTCCTAGCATGATAAATAGGATTAGCTGCATAGGTGTAATGAACTTGTATTATCCCCAAAAATCATTGGAGATGTAGTGTGTAAACCCAATTTTGTATACAACATTTTGATCCATATGGCCTCTTGAGTAGCATTGGCCAATCCTCTATACTCTGCCTCTGTAGAAGATAAAGCAACAGTAGGTTGCTTCTTTGATGACCATGATATTGGCTTATCTCTTACAAAGGATAAGTATCCTGAGGTACTTCTCCTATCATCTTTGCATCATGCCGAATCTGCATCTGAATAAATCTTAATGTCCAAGTCTGATATATAAGGAAAATACAAACCATGATGTTGAGTACCCTTAAGGTACTTCAAGATCCTTTTGGCAGCCTCCAAGTGAGGTGCCCTAGGCTTGTGCATAAACTGACCTAGCACACTTACTCCATAAGCAATGTCAATCCTTGTTAAGGTAGCATAATTCAAGTTTCCCACTATGCTTTGGTAACCTGCAATGTTCTCAAGTATAACACCTTCATGAGCAATTAGTTTTAGGTTTACCTCAGTACTTGCAACTTTGGCATCCTGCAAATGAAACTTCTTCAACATATCCTATATATACTTCCTCTGAGTAATGTAAATTCCAGAGTTGGTATAGACTAGCTCAAGTCCAAGAAAATATTTTAGTGATCCAAGGTCACTAATCTTGAACTCCTTCATCATTTGGTTCTTGATCTGTTTGATGCCATTAGCATCATCACCTGTAAGTATGATATCATCAACATATACACATAGGTATATTACCTTTGAATTACTTCTCTTGATGAATAGAGAAGTATCTGCTTCACTCATGACAAAACCTTGATCTTGAAGGTATGTAGTCAACCTATGGTTCCATGCCCTAGGTGCTTGCTTCAATCCATAAAGAGCTTTGTTCAATTTACATACATATGTTGCCTTGTTTGGGTCCTCATAGCCAGAAGGTTGTGACATGTACACCTTCCCTGAAATCCAGCCATTTAGAAATGCATTTTTTACATCCAACTGATACATGTTCCAATTCTTTGATGCAGCCACACTTATCAATACTCTGATGGTTGGCATTTTGGCCACAGGTGAGAAAGTTTCTTCATAATCAAGGCCTTGGGTTTGTGCAAAACCCTTAGCCACAAGTCTAGCTTTGTACCTGCTTATTGATCCATAAGAATTCCTTTTGATTTTATAGATCCATCTAGATACAATTACCATCATATACTCCTTCTTTGGTACTAGTTCCCAAGTATCACTTTCCTTGAGTGCTTCAATTTCTTCATTCATTGCTTCCTTCCAATCTACCTTGGTCTTTGCTTCTTCATATGATGTTGGTTCTTCAATTGACAAATCTTTTGCAAGATAAACAGAGTGCTTAGTAACAAGGGAAGTGTCATACCCATATCTGATTGGCTTCTTGCTCTCCCTTTGTGATCTTCTGATTGCTTGGTTGGAAGATTCAGGTACATCCTCCAATTTCTTCATCTTGACTTTGCCTTTGGACTTCCATGCCTTGAACTCTTCAAGATTGATGATGTCCTCATCATCTGAATTGATGTCTTCATTCTGATTAGGCTCCTCCTTAGTGAGGCTTGGAAACTCCTCTTCCAAGTCATAAGGTAGTTTCACTTTCTTGCATTCACTATCAACCGAGAATCATTCTCATCAAACACAACATCTCTACTGACCATGAATTCCTTGTTTGAAGGATTGTAGAACCTATATCCTTTCTGATTTAGATCATACCCTATGAAGACACACTTCTCTGTTGTAGGGTCTAGCTTACCTCTTATCTGAGAAGGGATATGCACATATGCTACACATCCAAATATCCTGCAATGATCAAGTGAGGGTCTTCTACCATGCCATGCTTCATATGGGGTCATCCCATCAAGAGATTTGGATGGCAACCTATTTACAAGATAAGTGGCAGTAGATACACTCTCTACCCATAAGTTGTTAGGTAATTTTTTCTCATTTAACATTGACCTAGCTGTTTCAACAATTATACTATTTCTTCTTTCTGCTACCCCATTTTGCTCAGGGATATACCTTGTGGTAATTTTTGTCTTGATTCCTCTATCCTACAAAAACATATCAAACTCATTTGAGAAGTACTCACCTCCTCCATCTGAACTTAGCCTTTTTAGATTTCTCCCTATTTGATTCTCAACAAGTGCAAGATACTTTTTAAAGCAACTGAATACTTCATCTTTGTGCGTCATAAAGTACAATACAATCCACCTACTGTAATCATCAATGAAAGATACATAATACCTTGATCCAAAGATTGAGGGATCCTTGCTTGGTCCCCATACACTTGTATGAACAAGTTCTAGGTAATCTTCATGCATTTAGCCTTTCCTTGAGAAGGGTAACCTGTGAGACTTTCCAAACTGACAAGCACCACATTTATAAATCATGTGTTGCTTGGATACATTAGGTATCCCAAGCACACATTGATCTCTGCATATTTGTTTCAAGGTTCTTTCACCTACATGCCCTAATCTTTTATGCCAAATTTCAAGCTCTGATAATGTTTGATCTTTATAACTATAAAGTGCAATGTTCCTTGTATCCTCAAGTTCAAAAGTGAAAAGTCTTACCCGTTTTTTCTCCTTTGGCAGTTCTCTTGAACCCATGCTTGGGATCCTCCACAAATGCTCCATATTGGTTGAATCTAACCTGCAAACCCTTTTCCACAATCTGTCCAACACTCATCAAATTCTTGGTAATTGTTGGTACATATAGAACCCTACTCAACAGATTCTTGTTTCCATCAAAGGTCTTAACATTTCCAAATTTAATCACTGAGTGCTTGGTGTCATCACATGTTTGTACCTGATGCTTACCCTTTGGTTCCTCAAGGTCAGAGAGAAGAGCTACATTGCCTACCACATGATTTGAACATCCTGAGTCAATGTAGAAGAGATGATCATCATTTATACCTGGTTTTGAAGTCATGTTCATAATAAGAAGAGAATCTTCTTGCTCCTCTGTGTAGTTGTTGTAATCTTTCCTTGATTTGTAACCTCCTTGGTAGTTGCTATTGTAGTTGTTGTTGTATCCTTGTTGGTGATTGAATCAGCCTCTTCATTGTGTATATCCACCTCTTTGATATCCTCTTCCTCTCTGTAGCTCAATGATGAGTAGCACCTCCTTTAATGTCAATCCGGGAAGACGTGAGGATGGTATGAAGACCTCGAGCAAGTGGCGGCACAAGTGCGTGAGTGAGAAGCACACTAGCATGCACACACATACACACACACGCGCACACACGGCAAGACAAAGAGCGAGAATCAATGGAGCTTTTAGATTACTTTCAAAATGCTCTTACAAGTTCGTTTCAATTACAATCTAACCCAAAAATGAGCTCTCTAGCTCTTTTTATAGTTTTTGACTAGCTTTTGGCCCTGTCCAGACCTAGTGTCCGGCCTAGTTAAAAATTAGGTTCCAGGGCTTATTTGAGGGCTCAAACGAAGTCTAAAAATTATGAAATTTGGTATGATGGTACTTCTAATACTCCTCAAGCTCGAGGACTCCTCGGCTTGCACAAAATGGAGTCTAATCTACCAAAAACGGGATTTACAATGTTTGTGTAGTGATTAAAATCACTTGGGTTGTACATAATCTATGGGAAAAAATGATCTGGCCTTGTTGCCGTATTGTGCATGACTCCTTTGTTGCTTTGTATGCCAACACTCCCCCCTTCCTAGCGTCTGTCGCCCCTGACAGACCTTTGTTCGCGCGGGTGGTCGATGTAATATTGGATGACATTGGTGGCCAGTTCATGTTCTCCTATCCTTAAGCCTCTTGCTAGATCGGCTTCCAATGCCTCCCAATTGATTGCACCAGGGGTTTCTGGTTGCGGGGTGGTGTAGTACTCTGAATACATTGCTTGTTCACAAGCAAACAGTTGAAGCAGATGTGTCGGCTTTGGTGCGAAAATCTCCGAGTGGTACTCCCAGAAACCAGATCTGAACATTTCTTCGAAGGTCTGTTTGTAGCAGGCGGGGAGGTACTTGATGCGTGCATGCCAAGCGTAAGCCACACGGATACTGGGGGTGGTGCTCATGTCATACACCAAGTCGTAATTTCCATTGCTAAACCCCGGAAGACGTACCTGTGGCGCGGCTGCATTTCTAAAGGTCTTCAACACTACTTGCATCATATCTAAGATTTTAAGCATCATTTGCGCTGCTACATCTGGCATGGGCTTCAAGCGCGGCATCCAGTGGCGAATGGTTCCCATCATATATGCTACCGATGGTGGTCCTTGTGGTGGCGCGATGTACGGGTAGTTCAGCCATTCCTTGCATTGCGCATTGTTCTGTACCTTGATATTAAATGCCTTCCACGACCTGCGGCGGGGAACTGGACCGTAGCATGGGTTGTACAGGAGGTGCAGTGGCGCGTTGTTCCATGTGCGTAGCATTTCTGGATAAGTCTCTAAAAGTTTCTGCCGCCATGTCGGTTGACGAATCTTGCCTTTTCGCACCTCTGGAGGAAGGTCTTCGGGTTGAAATTGGGTCGCAAAAGTAGGAATCTGACCCGTGACTCTTTGTATTTCTGCATTATAATCAGCCAAGATAATATAATATGGCCTGTACTGGAGTTCCGATGAGAGAATCAGGCGTCTCGATGACAAGTTCTTGAAGTAATCTGATTGTAAAACAGTCTCTTCTATGACCCTCATAGCCTGATTTTGCACTACGGTGCGCTCTTCATGCGAGGTCCCTATTTCCTCCACTTGTCGTAACCATGGCGGCCGTGGTGCCTCGAACGTGTCCTGCGCTTCTTCTGTTTGTTGGCCTCCTGGGAATGGTTGCGGATCATATTCTTCATCAAACGTTTGTTCCACAGGAATTTGCACAACTTCTTCGTCCGTGGGAGCCTCCGGAGGGGAAGATGGCCTCTCATATTGTAGTAGGCGTGTTTGCAATTCAGTTACCTGTTGCTGGAGATCTTTTATGGCCTCTGCGTCGGAGGGAAGCGAAGCTGCAGAGGGGGTGGTTGGAGGGGCAGCTGTTGGGCCTTGTTGGTGTTCCTGCTTCAGTTGTCCTAGCTCCTCTGATAGCTTATCATGTGCTTCGAGCAGCATGGCATAATCTTCCAATATAATCTTGATATTATCGGGGGTCACTGCTTGAAACTTGGATGGGCTGATGGGTGCCCCCGGTGTGCTCTCAATCGCTGCCTCCAGGTTCTCTTGATTTTGTATTTGCAGACGTCTGTTCTCTTCTTGAGCAGCCGCAAGATGGCGTTTAAGTAGTGCCATATTTCGCTGAAGTTTTGAGTTGCGTTCCAGTTGCGTCCGTAGGTGACCTTCTACCACCTGCACTGCTTCCTGATCTACGTTCTGTAGCTGTACTTCCAATATATTGTGGGCTTCTTGGAGGGTGTGGAACTGTGTGTGGAGGCGAGTGTTCTCCTCTTCTAGTACCGCAAGGCGGAGCTGTAGTGTCGCTGAGTGCTCTTGCAGGCGTGCGTTTTGTTGCTGAAGCTGAATGTAATCTGTTCTTAAATTTGATATACAAGCCAACATGGTGTCCAATGCATTACCTATAGATGAGTGGGGGGTGTTTACCGTGGAAGATGCATGGGAAGGGAATTGGGGAAGGGAGACAGTGAATGATGTGTCTACGAAAGTTGTGTGTGTGGGTGTAATTGGTGGAGGGGGAATGGGAGGAGGTAAACCCGTGGGTGGAGGTGCCGTGGGTGGTGAAATGTCCATTCCTTCAGGAGTGGGTGTTAGTGTGGGACCTGCCATATACACTGGTATGGTAGGTGGTGTGTGTGTGGAAGTGGTGAATAGATGTGAAGTGGGGTGAGGAGCTGAAAAGACAGGGAATGGTTGAGGGCCTGGTTGAAAAGCCCTAGCAAAGATGTCCTGGAGGGATTGTAGAAATGGAGAGAGGGATATCGGGGGTTGGGGTCGTAAAGTTGAGGAGGGCTGAAAGGGTTGCGTGGTAGCAGGGAAGCCCATGAATGTGGATCTAGGGTCAGGATGACCCGTGGCTGAGGGCGTTGGGGATGGTTGCCCTAGGGCAGGGTCTAGGAGGGTTTCGGGGGGTTGTGTAGTGATGGGGTTTGCTTCAAAGGTCGGGTTATCAGTGGTAGAGAATAGGGTGGCACTAGAGATGGGAGTACGAAAGATGAAGGTTGGGTCAGTGGGTTGAGTGGTCGATGGGATTTCCACTGTCTCTGTTCTCGGAGGCGATGGTGGGGGAGTAGGTGGTAGTGGTTCGGTGGACTCCTCATGGGTGGCGGGGTGCTGTTGACTAGCTGTTTGGGAGGTTGGTGTAGTAGTTGGCTCCTCTGCAACTGTAACGGGAATTTGGATATTTTTACCTGAGCGAGGCCGTGTCTGGAACCTTCGTGGGTCATATTGAACTGAAGGCCTCTGAATGGCAGTGCGCACAGCTTCTACAACTCCATATGTTTCTGCCATCAATAAGAGACCTTCCCTGTACTCTGAGTCAACTCCCGCTTCTTCCAACAACTGAGTCATAAGTACTCTGCTGCTCTGTTCAGTGAGTAACTGCTGCGATCGCACTCTTTCCATAATCTGATACAGCCTTCGGAGTTCTGCTGTATATGCTGGGGCTTCAATGGTCTCTTCTTCATATGCTTCTTCTTCTTCCGGTTGTCCGTGTTGTTGACTTTGCTGAGCGTCACTCCAATGGACATGTCTACCGTCTGTAGACTTTCTTCTTCTCCGCGAGGATGTGCCCTGCTCCTCTGCCTCTGAATAAAACTCCACATCAGAGAATTGTGTGCTTTGTAGGAATGCTTCGAAATCCTGGGGGTCCAATCCTTCAGCCTCTCCGGTGGCAGCAAACTCGAATTCAGGTGTAACCGGAGGAGCCGATGGGGTGGGTTGTGTCGTAGTGTCAGATTCCGACCTGGGTATCCTAATGGTAAAAGGAGGTACAGTGCCCTCTCTTAATGGTGATGCCTCAGGAGTAGTCAGGACTTCCCTTGTCTGGACACACGGAATCGCGCCCCTCATGCGCTTGGACTGATGTGTGGATGTCTTGAGCCTTTTAAACATTTGTAATTGTGCCCAAGTTAAGGCACGCTCAATGGGGACATCATATGCCAAGCATCGGTAAATGATGCGTGTGAGTGCACAGCATCCGTTCACCACTAATTTCCTAGAAGCCCGTTTGTTCGCTTCATACAACTGATCTATAATCCACACTGGTAGCTTAATAGGTACCGCACCTGCTTCCGCCAAGTAGAGAGCAAACCAGATCTTCTTGTGTGGTTGCGTGAATCGGTCTTGACCGGGGAAGGCGAAATGTTGCATGCACATGCGGAGAGGGATGGACACATTTGGGGTGAGGGCTGCCATGTCTTTTAGCTTCACTACTTTCCTGTCCTTCATGTTATTGGGAACGAGAGCATCCTTTTCTGAGGGTACATGCGTGCCATGCATCTTTAAAGCATCACTCACTAGCTCCACAGTAAGTTCAAACCTCTTCAACTCGTTGTTGCCCAGCAATGAGGGGAGAACAAATGATCCGGGTTGGTCCTTATCTTCATGAGCTTGTAATGTAGAGACCAGATAGTAACATCGGAGGAGGTCGGGTTTAGGTAGTGGGGCTTCAAAATATTCCGCCAACCCTGCTCGTTGCCATATGATCTGGAGGTCTTCGGTGTTCTGTAAAGTCTCGAACTCCTTGGAGAAAAATTGGAAACGCACCCATGATCTGTCATACTCGCATTTAGACTCCCAGATATACTTAGCCTCACCTAATGGACCGGGCATGCCATTGAACCAATGAGAATTCGCATGAACTCTTTCCGTGATTCCTGTAGGTGGGTCTGGCACCGGGAGTTGCTGGAGGTGTTGCATCTCCACTGGTCGTTCAGTCGGGGGCACGTCCACAGGTAGGCTATCCACATCAATTCCTGCAGTAAGTATCCCTACTTGTGAGCCCGAACCTGTCGCTTCTGCCATTTTACTGCTTGCCTTCTGATTCTGTGAGAATATAGAAGCATGTGTTAACATCGTAATGGACAGACTAAATCCGTTGCTGTCCCCGTTACAACATTAACATGAGGTATATGGTGAGTTAGTGGTTAGTAAGTGCACGAAGACAGTGAGTGTAGTTAACGTTTGTGTATTCCTAGGAGACTAATGCCGTTAGTAAGTGGGGTGAATTTACAAATCGGGGTCGGGGGGTTTATTACAGATCTTAGACTGCCAAATGCAGTGGATGGGCTTTGCTTTCGGTTTCGTAGAGACTCCAGAGAGCTGTGTCGGTGTCGCTGTTTGGGAATGGGGCCTTTTAGGGACCCACTTATAAGTGATTACATGCATGCTCATGGGTCTTGGTGTGTTCCTAAGTATTGAGCACGAGGGAATACTGGTTGTACTCGTAGATGGGTTATGCTGCATAGGTTGTGGCCTTGGCGTAACTACTTGTGCCCTCAAGCAAACCTTAGGCACCCAAATTTGTCTAGATTGTGGGCTTGCCTTCATCGACTTCTTGGGCACCCAAATAGATTTTACTTTAGCCGAAGAATTTCTGACAGACTTCTTATTAGCGTCGTGTTGTTGGTTACTAATAAGAGGCTTTGCCCGTGTAGTTGACGGTGGTGCACCCGGTCGTTCGCCTTTCCGCACCCACACCTGGATTATTTTCTGGGACATTCTGCTGTGCAGGTATTTTTGATCTAGGACATAGGTAGTACTCTGCTTCTTCTGCTTGTGATCCGCCTTTGGTTGCTGCCTCCTTCTGGCCTTTGGAAAAGAAGGGAGTTCCGTTGCATCCCTGACTCCTTTTTTGCAAATATCATTCCTCTGCAACACAGGGTTTTGAACAAGAACAGCATGGTCATCTTCATGTGTACCCCTGGAAGGACCAGGAGTCTGTGCCTTTCCTAGTTCCCTGAGTGCTCCATTGTCTAATTCTACTGTAACTCGACTATGATTGAGCCAAACCTGGAGAAGTCCACTTCTTAGGTTTAAGTTAATTGCTTGGTCATAGATCCAATCTTGACCCAAGACTAGAGGTTCAGTGAGATCCTCATCTTGACACACCAGTACTTTAACTGTCATTGCCTCATCATGAATGTAAAGGGGAAGTTCCACCTCGCCCATGCAAGGGGTTTCCACTCCTCCCAATCCTATAAGATATGCTTCCACAGGATTGACAGTCAATTGTAATTCTTGGCAGTAAGACAATTTAACAGCACTAGTGGCTGCACCTGAGTCAATCAAGGCTCTTACGGTCCTTGCACTCTTTCCTTGTCCTATATCTAAGGTTACGAAAGGACGTCTATCAATTATCCTATGCGAGCCTGTTCCTGCAACTTCACACATGGCCATAGGAAATCCTTGGTCTGCATAGTCATTCGCTCCAGGCTGATCTCTACCTTGCCTTCGTAATTTCATCCTTCTGATGCGTTCTAAAGCTTCAGCTTGAGCTTCTTCTCTAACTCGCTTTTCTTCCTCTTTGCGTTTTTTAGCAGTGTTGAGTCGACTGAGCATTTCCTCCGTGAGGGGTTCTTGATACAACTTGACTCTGCATCCGCTAATATAGTTTGGGAGAACATCACCCTCTAACGTGGCTAGTTGTACTGCTCCGCTCGTGGAGATCCTATTGATGATCATAGGTCCGTAGCCTCTCTTTTCTAGCTTCCTCGCGTGTTGTTTTAGTGTATAGACTAGAACTAGATCTCCTGCTTTCAAGCCTTTATCCTTCACGTGGGCATCAAAGTATGCCTTCTGTCTCTTCTTGGCTGCATATATCCCTGCAGCGGCTCTCAGTCTTGTTTCTCCTAATCGTTCAAGGTCAAAGATCCTAGAGGAGAGCTCATGACCTGTCCATTCGTGCTCTCGTGCTACTCTCAATGTAGGGATCAAGAAGTCCAAGGGTAACACAGCGTTTTGACCGAATACCATCTGAAAGGGAGTGGCTTGGAGTACCGTTTTGTAGGCCACTCGGTATGCCCAAACAGCATGGTGCAGCTGTTTGTCCCAATCAGAGCGTTTAGTGTTCACTAATTTTGTCAGTACATTGCATAAAATCTTATTAGTGCTCTCAGCTTGTCCATTAGCTTGAGGATGATAGGGGGCAGACTTCTTGTGTATTACCAAGAATTCTTGGAGTAGATTTTCAATCACTTCGTTCAAGAAATGAGTGCCTCTATCACTTACAAGCTCTATAGGTAGCCCGTATCTTGTGAATACATTCTCAAACAAGAATTTGGCAGTTGTTTGAGCATCGTTCTTGGTTGTAGCTTTTACCTCAACCCACTTGGTGAGATAATCTGTTGCCACAATGATGTATTCCGCATGAGAACCCTTAGCTGGGGGATTAATAGGACCTACGAAGTCTATTCCCCACTTAGAGAATGCACGTCCACCCATCATAGGTTTCAGTGGCATCTCATCTTTGCGTATAGGATACTGAGTCCTTTGACAGACATCACACCGTTTCACATAGGTATGTGCATCCATGTGAAGGGTAGGCCACCAGAAGCCCGCAAATAGTATCGCCTTGATTACCCGATCTGGTCCAAAGTGTCCTCCTGCTACACCTTGGTGAGCAGTTTCCAAGATCTTGAGATATTCACTTTCATGGACACATAACCTCAGGTAACCATCTTTACCGCGCTTATATAGATTATCACCTATGAGTGAGTAATCCAAAGCTTCTTGTTCTAAACTCCTTTTCCTAGCCAGAGTCATGTCTGGAGGGAATGTGTTTGTCCTCAGGAATGATACTAGTGGTTCGCTCCAATCTGGCGCAATGGATACTTGATAGAGAGTGGCATGTTCCACAGGTGGTTTAGTGCAACAGATTGGGCATTCCTTGCACAACTTTTGGACATCCGCTTCCATAGTTGGCCAGTGCACTCCGAATCTTTTTAGAGTCTGTAAAGTTCGTTGTTTTGAATGGTGTTGCTCTAATGCACCTACATGTGCTAATTGCAACCATTTAGCGTACTCATCCTCTTCTACGCAACAAGCCAAGATCCCTTGATCTGTGTGCTTGTACATGCTTCCGGCCATGATGTGATACTTTTGGGCTTTTACAACCTCTCTATTCCGTGTGTTTACCACTGGATGGTTAGGCCCGTATGTCAAGACTGGTACCAAAGGCTTAGCCCACTGCGGCACCACCTCCAAATTAAACAAGTAAGCATCAGGAAGGTCATCTGACACTCCTTGTGGGGCTTCTCCCGATGTGAGCCTAGAGAGATGATCGGCTCTCAAATGAGTCCTACCTTTCCTTACCACAACCTCAAATTCGTATTCCATTAGCAAGAGAAACCATCTTACTAATCTACCTGTATTGCATGGCTTGTTTACTAGGTACAACAATGCCTGATGATCAGTAAAAAATTTAAACTTATTTGCAAGCAAATAGTGTCTAAATTTTTTGACTGCATAAACCATGCCTAATCCTTCGCGCTCTGTAGTGGTGTAATTCCGTTCAGCCGCATTCAATTGTCTACTGGCATAGGCAATTGGAAGATCCATATTACCTTCGCCAGTAGGTTGTGCGAGCACACATCCAATAGCATAATTGGATGCATCCACGTGAACATGGAATGGCTTATTCCAATCTGGTGTGGTCAAGATTGGTGCTGAACACAATCTTCGTTTAAGCTCTTGGAAGGAATTCTCACATTCATCCGTCCACTCAAAGTTTGTCAGAAGTCCGTACATGGGCTTTGCAATGACAGCATACATGTGTATAAATCGTCGATAATAACCACAATGCCCCATGAAAGCTTGTACTTCCTTGACATTCTTTGGCCTAGGTAGCTCTGCTATGGCTCTCACTTTTTCTTCATCGATAGATATGCCATTCTTTGACACTATGTGTCCTAGAATCTTGCCTTGCCTGACCATAAAAACGCACTTTTCTGGGTTTAGGCAGACTTGATATTCTCTACATTTGTCAAAGATTTGTCTGAGTTCAGGAATATGGGTTTGCCTAACGTTGGAATGAGCACAAAGATCATCAACATAGACTTCTAAACTCTTCCTTAGGAACTCCTTAAACACATGGCACATCAGTCTCTGGAAGGTAGCTGGTGCGTTGGTAAGCCCAAATGGCATTACTCTAAAAGCAAAAATGCCCCATTCTGTGGCAAAGGCTGTCTTATGCTGATCCTCTGGAGCTATGGCTACTTGATTGTAGCCCGAAAATCCATCAAGGAAGCTGTACACTTCCTTGCCTGCCACTCTTTCTAAGAGATGCTCTGTGATGGGAAGCGGATAGTTATCTCGAATCGTGGCGGCATTAACCTTTTTCAAGTTAATGCACACACGCAGCTTGCCATTCTTCTTGGGCACCACTACGATGGGGGATACCCATTCGGTGTGCTCAATTTCGTAGATAAATCCAGCTTCAACCAGTCTATCTATCTCTTCCTTGATCTTAGCAGCGTAATTATCATTATATGTATAAGGCTTTTGCTTAGAGGGTTTAGCATCTGAAGTCATGGGAATGGTGTGTGAGCATATGTCAGGGTCAACACCTTTCAAATCCTTGTAACTCCAAGCGAATACATCTCTGTATTCTCTTAGCAAGGCAATCAATTCGTGTTCTTCTTCCGCTGTTAGGTCATGACCTATGTACGTACATCTCTCCTCTCCTTCTTCTATGGCCACTACTATTTTCTTAGTAGTTTCTTTGTTATCATAGGCCTCTCCTGATTGTGCCTCTCGTTTAGGCATTCTTATCATGACTCTCCTGTCATCTATCTCATACTTCTTAAAATTTTCGGGGACCTCAAACAAAGATTCTTCCTCTTCTGGTGAGGCTTCTCTCTTCTTTCGTTTCTTTCCTTCTTCCTTCGGGGTCACATGTGTTGCTAATCTTACATTAGTTGTAACCTCTCCATGCCTCTGGGGTTGAAATTCTACTTCATGGAAGTATTCTTCATCTGATGCAAATGGTGGGTCCATAATGATTGATTCTAGATCGGAGTCACTTGCATCCTCAAATGCATCAGGGCTAGGTTCGCATTCTTCTAGAACTGCCTCTCCCATGATTGGCTCTATGGAGAAGACTGAAATATCATAACCATCCTCATCACAGTGAGGTGTCCATTGTTCTTCGTTGATGGCTACGTCCATTGTTGCTAAGATTTCTGCCCAACCGTGAGGTTCAAATTCTTCGTCTGGAAAAACTACAGGTGCATAGGCTGGGTCTTGGATTGATCTATGGGTTTCTTTCGCACCTACCTCTCTGGCTTTCTCTCTTTTCTCTTCTTCTACTGCTACCTTGCACATCCATAAGTGAGTGTCTTCATGCATCCATGAGGATCCAGATTCTAGGGAATGCACAGATTCTGTATCTTCTTTGGCTCTATGGATGGGATTCCACTGGATAGGAGGGACATCTCTATGAGAATAGTCCTTGAGATTGACTTTGGTTGTAACGCCCAAGTGTTGCAAATACAAGGAGTTGGTTCCCCAATCCTGTACCACTTGCAACTGTCGCATAAATGGTCTTCCTAAAATCATCTCATAAGCATGATTTTTGCTGAAGTCACATATAGCAAAGCTATGCTCAAACTCAACACCACAAGTGGTGAGAGTTATCCCTTCCAGCAATCCTAAGGGTCTCTCAATATGACCATCGGCCATCTGCAATTTCATTCTTGTTGGCCTGAGTGCTGGCTTGCCCCAACGCTTCCAAAGGGAAGTAGTGGCAATTGCAACTCCTGCACCTGAGTCTAAAATTGCCTTGGTGGTGTACTCTTGGTAGGTGATGGGAAGATAGGTGTTCCCTTCTTCGCCTTCACACATATCCCCTATCTTATCCAAGGGAATTTCTGGCACTGTCCTATGGGATCCTACCTGGGAACGAGGTTTTGCTATCTCTGGCACTTGTTTGGCTACATGTTTCCATAATTCAGGTCTAACCTTGAGTAGCTCTTCTAACTTGAGATTACACTGCACATTAGTGTTCTTCACTACCTCTGTGTTCCTAGGAATGACTGAGTCGTCGTTCCTTACCATGACTGTGGGTGCTCTCATACATGTGGACTTTGCTTCCCATGGGCCTGTGAAGTGGGGTAGCTCTTGTATGGAATTCGACTCAAAGTCTAATCTCTCGTGAGACTGAACACTCTCATGCTCCCCGTAAATAGATGGGATGTCTTGTGGGAATTGGTCGTGTGCATCGTCCACAAGTTCAAAAGGAGGGGCGACCTCGCTTTCGTTATCCCATTTGTCTTCTTGAATCTCTCGTAGGAAGTCTGGTGCAAACCGATTCATAGAAGAAGAAGTGTCTGGCTCCGTAGAATTGGGCGCATAAGCAACCTGTGAAGGAGGGCTGATTCTATTGTTGACTCTCTCCTCGTTCTCGCAAATGGCTGGAGCACAAGCTTCTTGGGGAGGATTACTTATTCTATTACTTTTCCGAACAGGCTCACACATTCCCTGAGAAGGAATGTAGGCAACCTGTGGAGGTACTTGAGCTTTCGAGGGAGGCTCATCTGCCTTTTGGGGTGGAAGATAAGCTTCTTGAGGAGGCCCACGGGCTTCCTGAAGAGGCTGGCTTACCCGTTCTCTTGCCCTTTCCTTTCTTTGAGGGGTAGGTTCCTTTTCTGGCTGTGCTATTGGCCTCTCTATTCTTTCTAAGGAGGGGAAGTTGTCCGGTTTAGGGGTATTGGCCACATACACTTCTGATTGGGAATGATTCCTGCTTTTGCTTGCTTCTTCTTGGTCTTGATTTTTTTCTTCCTTGTCAGATCTTGCAATTATCCTCTCTAACTTCTCTAGGAATCCATCCAAGTGTAATTGCGTTTTGGCTGAGCCTGAGTAATTGAAAAGGCGACTGGCTTCAAACATAGTCTGAGCCAATGCGACCATTTTCGCGCATAGTTTGGTTCTTTCTATCTCTAGGTCAGCTCTAGGATAGCACTTGTCATGATCCGTGACGTTTGGCCCTTCTTGGATTCTGGCCTGATATGCCTTAAGCATCATGTCTATGTCTTCGGGAGTGGGATCAGCTAATACTGATCCTATTTGGGGTGGTGGGTGGGTTGCGTGGGCTGTCTTAGAGGGTGAAGGGATGGAGGGTGATGGGGATGGTAGCGGTGGGAATGTGTGAGAGTGCGGTTGAGACGTGATCTCTATGATTTTAGCCTTGGTTTCTCGTAGACTTTCCTCAAGTTCACTCATCTTCTTTGCCCATTGCCTTTTCATGCGTTCGCGGCTATCTTTCCAAGCTCTTGTTCTCTTTTTATTTTGGCTCTCAGTATCGCTAGCATCTAGGCTCTTTTCCTGGCCTACCCCTTGGTTTTGCTGCAATGCCTGAGCCCTAGTGACTACCTGTACTGGTGCAGTGGAAGTGACGCTTCCTGAGGAGTCTACCACTAACCCAACAACGTTGATAGGGGTGATTTTTGGCATGCTATTGGGGTTCTTTGGGCAATCTCGTAAGAGATGCTCTTTTCCGCAATCTTGGCAGAAGCCTTGGATCGTCACCGACTGGGTTTGCGTAGGTGGAGGCAAGGGACAATCACGAATGAGGTGATCTCCTTGGCATCTGTAGCACGGTCCTCTAGGAAATGGTGGTCGTACTTGCCTAGGTTGAGGTCTAGGGTTGGGGTTTGTATACATGATGTTCGTGTAATCTGACTCCCAACTAGGTTCGTTCGACTCTTCACCATAGTAGGACTCTCCATGTTCTGGGGACTGCATGTAGTAAGCCTGGGGGCTATCCACATGGGTAGCATCAAAGCTATGGTCACTTGGGTCATTTTCTGAGATCAATGGGGTTACTGGAACTATGGCTCTATTCAGGTTTTCTTCTGCAACAGCATACTTTACTGGAATCACATTAGAGAGGTTTGGAGGCTGTTGAGCTAGCACCGGTTGGGGTCTCTGTTGGGCCTGGTATTGTGGTTGGTAGGTTTGTTGGGGCCTAGCATATTGTGGTGGTGGATTTTGGTTTTGGTATCTGCCTTGTTGGTAGGGCTGCGGGTAGGGTTGCCTAACTGCCTGCTTGTTGTATGGGCAATCTTGTGCGGTGTGATTGGTGTATCTCCGTTCTATGGTGCAGTACTGGCTACTAGGGTTTACTTGGGGTTGAGCCATAATGTGACAGACGTTCGCCATATGGTCACCACCGCATGTATAGCACCTTTTCACAGGGGCAACCCTTGGGATTTGTTTGCTAGTTACACCTAGTTTCTGAGCTACTTTTTCGGCCAGTTCTTCAATTGATGTGGCTTGTGTGGAAGATTGACTAGATGCACTATCTGAATCTTTGTAAATTTTGGACAACTCTAGCTCTTCTCCTAGGTTATCTTCAATGTCAATGCACATACGTACACATTCTTCTATAGTCCTAGGGTCTTTCAGATACACATAGGATCTCAATTTTGGGCTCAGCAATCCGTCAAGAAATAAGGCTACTTGTTTAGCAGATGTGGGTAGCTCCGAAATAGGGCACCTTTCAAGATATTGTCTAAATCTTCTTCCTGCAAGTCTCACAGTCTCTTGAGGGGTTTGCTTGAAGCTGTGAATCAGTGAGGAGGTGTTGTGTCTTATGCCGCTCTTAGAGAACTCTATAATGAATGCCTCTAGGAGTTGATCTATACTCCTGAACTGGCGTTCATCTAATGGCTGAAACCACGTAAGTGCTGTGTTCCTAAGGGTTAGACCGAAGGCATTGTACTGCGTGAACAGATCTTCCACTTGTTCAGCTCTCAAGACTTGCTTGAACTCCGCCACATGATCATAGGGATCTCCTGTGCCGTCAAAGTAATTCTTCATGGACTTAACTAGCTGGGTGGGTCTCAAAGTTCTTGTGTGCTCTCTAGGCCTCGGCAGAGGGAATCCATCTACATTTCTTTGGTTCCTGTGGGCTCTATGCATCTCAGGTTCTACCCTATTCGTCTCTGTTCTCGTTCTTTCTCTGCCCACTGGGTTGGCAAAACTTACTTCTGGTCTATCTCTACTTCTGTCTCTTTGCGTACCATGAGCTTGGGAAGTTCCAGCCCCAGGGTGACCATAGGATACATTTGATCTTGGTTGGGGGAAAATAAATTCACCCTTCCAAGTGTAAGCATGCCTATCATTTTCTGTCACCACAAAGATCCGTTCTGAAGCATGATCTAGGTAGGTCACTCTGCCTGGGCTATCCGGATCCTTAAACTCATAGATCATGATTGTTCCTATATCAATTGGGTGATCCGGTTTATACCTCCAAAAGGCTTCATCCGTTTCTCGATTGAGAAGCAAATCTATGCACTTGTTATCTTGGGGGACCCACTCAGGCGTGATAATTCTAGTGAGAACTGATTTACCTCGAGGGGTTCTAGGTTCCACTCCCATGTTTCCTTGTTCCAAGTCACCTAAGTCCGCTTCTGAGATTACATTTCCAAAGTCATCTGTCCTATCTGGATGACTGGTGACTACGTATATGGTTCCTTCCTTGTCCAGGTATGCACCGTTTTCAAACTTGACAGCTGGGTGCTCTAGTCCTATGGATTGGTCAGGGTTTTTAATCTGGACCACGGATCTTCCTAGGCCGTCCTCATAGATGCTAGCACCTAATCGGTTGGTCCTAAGGTATTCCAACTGTGTTTTGTAAGGGCCTTCCACCCTGTACAAATAAGGCACACCTGAACTTCCCGTAGGTCTGTCCATGCCTTGAGACATCTCTGATTCACTGGTCTCAGAGCGAGGGTAGTTCGAGTGGTGGCTCAACTGCTGGGCCCAGGACCTAGCAGTGTGATTGACACTAGCCTCTGAAGACCTAAGGCTTTGTCTCTCTCTTACTAGGTGTCGTCCTGATCTAAGGTTCATATGCCTAACTGATTAGCCCAAATTTTTGCCCAGAGTACAACCTCGTTGCCGATCAATTGGTACCAGTCACTTGATTCTTTTTAGTTATTCCTCGTGTTTAAAGTCTTGTCTGCTATTACGTCGTCAGGAATACTTGAATGTTCTTCGTACTTTCCGGTTGATCGTTCCACGTTAGGTTCTTTCCTTTATGTTGTCGACAGTACAGAGATTAAGTTTTTAGCTTGAACTTGAGTTTTTAGGTAGTCTTCAACTTGATAGTGGCCTATCGTCGCCCTGACTTACTCCTACTTCTAATCGCTCTTAGCCTAGGCTAGGAATTGACGAAGAGGAGTTGAGAATATTCCGACCTTTCTTGCCGAACCTTGCTCTTTAGTGCTCGAGAAGTTGATTCTCAAGCGTGTGCCACACCCTTGCTTGGATACTCTCAATTGCTTCTCAATAGGCCTGCATAAATCCCAAGATTAGCTCCAAGTAAACCTTTCAATTGACAGACAATTTATTTCAGACACTTTTTTAATGACCCTTGTTCCCCCTTTTGCATTGTTAGAAATTTACTCTAGAGCTCCCTTGGTGTTCCTACCCCTCAGTGTGTCAACTTCCAAATATCCTATCTGAAAATCAACGCGTTATTCTTATAAAAAACAGTTGAGGGCGTGTAGTATATGTCACGAGCTTTCCGACAAGCCCTAGAGCTCAGAAAAAGGATTTCGTATGAAAAAGTTATGACCGTTCAGGGTTTAGGGGGTTAAATAGACAAACAGACGCTATCAGGGATTTTAATGCATTTTCTAAGGCCTTTGTAACTATATGAATACTTGAGAGTGCAAATATGCCCAAAATTTAGCCTAATTTTCCAAAAATTTACCCCTTAATTTTTTGCCGAAAATGTCTGTCTATCGCGATAGACGGTGTCTGTCGCGATAGACACAATCTATCGTGGGGGCTGTCTGTCGCGATAGACGGTGTCTGTCGCGATGGACGGTGTCTATCGTGAAATTCTGTCTGTCGCGATAGACGGTGTCTGTCGCGATAGACGGTATCTGTCGCGGATTTCTGTCTGTCGCGATAGACGGTGTCTGTCGCGATAGACGGTGTCTATCGTGGATTTCTGTCTGTCGCGATAGACGGTGTCTGTCGCGATAGACGGTGTCTATCGTGGATTTCTGTCTGTCGCGATAGACGGTGTCTGTCGCGATAGACGGTGTCTATCGTGGATTTCTGTCTGTCGCGATAGACGGTGTCTGTCGCGATAGACGGTGTCTATCGTGGATTTCTGTCTGTCGCGATAGACGGTGTCTGTCGCGATAGACGGTGTCTATCGTGGGTCTCTGTCTGTCGCGATAGACGGTGTCTGTCGCGATAGACTGAAAAAATGCAAATTTTTGAAAAACTTCTAGTGATCTAGAGTGCCCTCAAGGTGTAGGTTACAGTGATAAACATGCATTCACAAAATGTTAAGATTTTCTGTCTGTCGCGATAGACAGAGGCTGTCGTCCCGGGACCTGTACAGAGCCTGTCGTACCTGCGCACACTGCTGGGGATGATGGTACAGCAAAAAACCTGGAAAATAGCTAAGAAACATGCAAAAACAGCGCATGCAAATTCGCTCTCTCGCTCTCTCTCACAAGTGAAATGAGGGAAATGAGGTGGAGATGGGGATATGGTCAAAAAACTTGAAATTTTCACGATGATGGAGATGGAGGTGGAAGATGGTGATGATGATGATGGTGATGAAGATGGTGAAGAAAGTAAAAGAAAATCGATGAGAGTGAAGAAAATACCTACAACTCCAACGCGTCAACTCTACGTCTTACCATCACACGCTCGTCCTCAAAGCTCGATCCCCGGCAACGGCGCCAAAATTTGGTGTAGCTCAATGATGAGTAGCACCTCCTTTAATGTCAATCCGGGAAGACGTGAGGATGGTATGAAGACCTCGAGCAAGTGGCGGCACAAGTGCGTGAGTGAGAAGCACACTAGCATGCACACACATACACACACACGCGCACACACGGCAAGACAAAGAGCGAGAATCAATGGAGCTTTTAGATTACTTTCAAAATGCTCTTACAAGTTCGTTTCAATTACAATCTAACCCAAAAATGAGCTCTCTAGCTCTTTTTATAGTTTTTGACTAGCTTTTGGCCCTGTCCAGACCTAGTGTCCGGCCTAGTTAAAAATTAGGTTCCAGGGCTTATTTGAGGGCTCAAACGAAGTCTAAAAATTATGAAATTTGGTATGATGGTACTTCTAATACTCCTCAAGCTCGAGGACTCCTCGGCTTGCACAAAATGGAGTCTAATCTACCAAAAACGGGATTTACAATGTTTGTGTAGTGATTAAAATCACTTGGGTTGTACATAATCTATGGGAAAAAATGATCTGGCCTTGTTGCCGTATTGTGCATGACTCCTTTGTTGCTTTGTATGCCAACACTCTCTGATTCTTGAAGTTCCTGAAACACTCATCTGTAGTATGATTTGATAATCCACAAATATTGCATGGTGAGGAGTTATAAGGTCTCCCCCTACCTTGCTTACCTCCTCTGCCCCTTCCTCTTGATGTTCTACCTCTCCCTGCATAGTTGGCATGGGAGGTAAATCCTTCATCTTCTACCTTCTTGTTCTTCCCTTTCTCTTTAGACTTATTCTTATCAGTGTAAAGGGTAGAAGAGCTATTACCTCTTGATGAATCTCTATTCTTGTTGAGCTTGGCTTCATGGGTAAATAGTTGCCCCATGAGTGTGGTAAGGTCTGGAATCTACATGTCCATGTACAAGTCCATGGTAGTTGTGAAGCTCTCCCATTTGTCATCAGCTTTAATACCATTGATTACTTGCCTTGGAATCTGATCCTCTTCAATTTCTTCTCCTATGCTTGCCAATTGATCTGCTACATATTTGACTTTGGGCACATACTCTGAGATAGCTTGCTTAGGTTGCTTTCTTTGAGTGGTGAACTCAATCCAAAATTGATTCTTCCTGGCCCTTGTGTTGGAAGAGAAATAAGAAGACAATGTTTCCCAAGTCTCTTGGGATGTCTTACAATTCCTAATATGTGGAAGAAGAAAATCAGAGATTGAGTTAAGTAAGTAGGACCTTGCTAATGCATCCTTGGCACACCATGTGTTGAGTCTTTCATTCTCCTCTCTTGTAGGTTGTCCTTTGCTTTTGAATATGGGCGTCTCCTCATCTCTTGAGATGTATCCATAGAGGCTCCTTCCTTGTAAGTATGTCTTCATCCTTAGAGACCATGCCTGATAGTTGTTCCTGTCCAATTTATCAATGAAAGAAGGAAAACCATCTCCCATTTTACCTTAGCTTTGCTCTGATACCACTGTTGGGAAAGATGGATGGACACTTCAAGTGATGAGTAGGTACTGCCAAATCCTGCTTAGTACCAGCCCTTTGTGACTTCAGAGTTGATATGTGGGCCCTCTTAGATTTCCAAAGACACCATAAAAGTGTCTATGTACTTCGGAAATGATGTATGAAAAGATTGGATCAAAACAAAATACTTCTAAATAGAAGACTCAATGAAAACCTTCTATTTTTTTATCATACACCTGTTGCTTGTAATGCTTAGTGCTACCAGTACAGTAGGAATTGGAAAAATTCATTTTAGAGGTATCTAATTAGCTTAGTAAAAGCTAATGATTCCAAGTGGAATCAATTGAAGTGATGCACTATACACAAAGCAATCAATTTAGCAAATAAATCATTACCCCCAATTTTTTCGGACCTTTGGAAAGTTTCACCAGTGAGTGTGTCAACGCAATTTTCTCCAAATTGGCTGAATGGATTTGCTTCAAAATTTGTCAACCTCTACATAACTTTGAGCTGATTCAACAAGCTATAGATCATTGAAATTGGTTGAGAAATGACTGAGATATGATCAACACAAGTTGACAATTGAGAATGACTATAACAGAGAGATCATAGATGAACAATGTAGATGTATTGTATTAATGAACAATGTTGTACAAGATCATAGGCTTGATAATCATAGCGTTATTATGAAGAGTAGTGTAGGCTACAATGTAGGCCTTACACACATACAAAATGGCAATGGAGAGCTCAGATGTTGTAGCTACTAACTGCGACTTTTTCAAGTGACTTTATATAAGTGTTGTATTCAAAGTTGAATTTGAATTCAACTTTTGGCTCTCTCTAAAAGTGATCCTTCATTCTAGGAGATATTCCCTCAATGAAGTAGTTACTTTTCTAACTAACAAGTCCATGAGTTTTTGGTAGGTGATTACAAAGATTTTCTCAAGTCAAATGAATGACTTTTACAAATGTAAAAGGATAACTTTCCACTAGCAATGGTTTCCATGGAACTTCATATCTTTATGAACCTCAAGCTAAGTGTGTGGGCTTGTACTTTGCACCAAATAAGCTATCACCCATCTTGACCTAGCTCTGATACCACTGAAAGAACTTGGAGAAGCTTGTAGGAGGTAGAAAAGTGAGTTGCAAAGTGACAAAGTTCAATCTAGCCAACCGGCACAAGACTAGCCCTTCAGCTTATGGAGACTAAAATAGACCTTATAGGCATGTGATAAATTCAATAAAATGCATTATGTACTTTGGAGGATCAAGGAGAAAGAGTCGATACAAAATAGATAGGTTTGCACATTGACTAGATAAAAAAAATTACTATCTTTGGATGAGAAAATGAACTTCAAATGCTCATAATAGCCAACATGATTACAATTGGAAGAAATCCTTTGAGAGGAGTGATACATATAGGGTTGCATGTATAGAATGCTCAAGAGTACAAGAAATAAGCAAAATATGCTTTTGGAATGATCCTGACACTCAACAGTGGTACCTCTTATTTTTCAAGAATGCAAAGCGATAGACCTTGAGATTGAAAAACCGTAATTTCTCCCCATCTACTCAACCAAATGCTTTGGAAATTTATACACATAAAGTAGAAAATAACAATTTTCCAATGAGTGCTTAGGCATTTGATTTGGAGCACTGTAGAGAGAGAACCAGCCTTTGCAAGCTTACTATTGTTGAAGAAGATGATGCGAAGAATGAACGAGCAAAACAATGATGGCCGCAAGTGTATGTATATTGCTTCCATGTAATGTACAAGTGATTGGAAGTTTTTGTATATCCTCTTGAAGTGCTCGATGATTTCTACAAGTGGATTTTGAATTCAAATGAAGGTGCAATTAGTTGTTGGAGGGAATCAATTCACTTTCCTACAATCTAGGAAAAGTGAAGTTCTAGTTTGATCTACTTTTAGGTGATTGATTGATTCATTGATTGCCACTCAACCAACTCAAATTCATGGAAGTTTATCTCTCTTTTTCTACTTTTACATGTGTAATGATTTAGGTTTTTACAAGGGTAAATGATCCTTAAAAAATCTTTTATAAAAATACAATAAATGAGCATAAGTAAAAGAACGCTTCAATGGATATTTTTTTTTGACATAATCCAAATGATAGATTCTGATGTAGATCAAATACACCTCAAGCATAGTGTAAGCTTCATGTTCCAATAGCTCCCCTTAAGCTAAAGTATGTTTTAGTCTTGATTCTCTAATAATTTGAATACCGTCCATTGATTTAAATTTGCAAAGATTTATTCCATCAAGTGCCTTCATCATCATATCTGCTACTTGATTTTCTGTTGGAACAAAAGAAATGTCAATCTCCTTTACCATGAGCTTCTCCCTGATGAAGTGGTAATGAAAATCTATGTGTTTGGTTCTTGCATGGAAAATAGGGTTTTCTGCTAGATGCATGGAACTTACATGATCTCCAAATATGTGAGGTTTGGAACTCACAAGTCCCATATCTCTATAGAATGCTTTTAACCATATTGCCTCTTGAGTTGCTATGATCAAAGCTCTATACTATGCTTCAGTTGAGGATAAAGCAACCGTTGTTTGCTTCTTGGAACTCCATGACACTAGCTTTGAACCTGCAAATGCTAAGTAACCAGAGGTACTTCTTCTATCATTTTTAGCTCCTTCCCAATCTGCATCTGAATATATTCTGATATCCAAATCTCAAGAGTAAGGATAGAATATACCTTCATTGATTGTACCCTTGAGATACTTAAGTACTCTCTTAGCTACATCCATGTGCATTCTTCTTAACAAGTGCATGAATTGACTAAGCACTCCCACACTATATGAGATGTGTGCCCTTGTATGAGTAGCATATATCAAGTTACCTACAAAGCTTTGATATTCTTTAATGTCTTCAATTTTCTCACCTTTATAGACACTAAGTTTATGATTCATTTCCAAAGGTGTACATGCAAGCTTTATGTTCTCCATTCTGAACTTGAGAAGTAGATCTCGAACGTATCTTCTCTGAGTTAGATACATCCCTTCATCTATATAGATCACTTGCATACCTAGGAAATATGTGAGCACGCCTAAGTCACTGATTTTGAACTCATTTTGCATGTGTCTCTTGATCCTTTGAATGCCATTAAGATCATCACCTTTCACAATAATATCATCTACATATACACATGGATAGATAACCTCATTGGGATCCCTTTTGATTAATAGAGAAGGATCTGAGTTGCTAGGTTCGAATCCTTGATCTTGAAGGTATGTAACCAACCTGTAATTCCAAGCTCTAGGAGCTTGTTTCAATGCATATAGTGCTTTCTTAAATCTACAAACATAAGTTGCATGATTAGGGTTTTGAAAACTTGAAGGTTTTGACATGTATACCTCTTCACTTATCCAACCATTAAGAAATGCATTTTTTACATCAAGTTGGAGGAGTCTACAATTTCTTGCAGTAGCTACACTTATCAATGTTATGATGGTAGTTATCTTTGCAACTGGTGAGAATGTTTCCTCATAGTCTATACCATGCGTTTGTGAGAATCCTTTGTCAACTAATCTTGCCTTGTACATACAAACTGATCCATTTGAGTTTCTTTTAACTTTATATACCCGTGTGCAACCAATTACCTTTTGATTGGATGACATTGGAACCAAATCCCAAGTGTCCATCTCCTTCAATGCATCTATTTCTTCTTTCATGGCATTTTTCCAATTAGGGTTTCCCTTTGCCTCCTCATAGGTTGAGGGTTCTTTTGAAATTGATTCTTTTGCCAAGTAGATTGAATGTTTTGTAACAAATGTGGAATCAAATCCATACCTTTTTTGTTGTTTCTTCTCTCTTGCTGATCTTCTTGGAGCTTGCTTAAAGCATTCTCCACACTCCTACATCTTTGCTTTGCCTCTTGGCTTCCATACTTTGTAGTCCTTTTCACTTTCATCTTGGTGATCATCTTTATCACTCCTTGGATCTTGGACCTCTGTATCATGCTTGGTTCCTAATTGATGAGAATGAGAATCAAGATCATATGGTAGAGTTACCAATGATTATAAAACATGTAACTCATCTGAGATGAGTCATACCCAATAAACATTGCTTTGTTGCCCTTTCATCTAGCTTACCTCTTATTTGTGATGGTACATGAACATAATGTAAACAAGCAAACACCTTGCAATGTCCAATATTAGGTTTTCTTCCATGCCGTGCTTCATAAGGAGTCATACCTTGAAGTGATTTGGATGGTAGTCCATTGACAACAAGAGTTGAAATAGCCTCTGCCCATAGATAATGTGGCAACCTCTTCTCTTCAAGCATTGTTCTGGCTGATACATCCAACATCTTGTTTCTTCTCTCAGCAATTCCATTTAGTTGAGGAGAGTACCCTATAGTCACTTCCCTTTTCCTACCTTTATCCTACAAGAACTCATCAAACTCTTTGGAGAAGTATTCTCCCCCTCCATCAGATTTGAGCTTCTTGAGTGATCTTCCTATATTTTTCTCCACATGTGGTAGATACTTTCTGAAGCAATCAAACAGTTCATTCTTACTCTTGAAAAAGTATAGAATAGTCCATCTACTATGGCCATCAATAAATAAGACATAATACCTTGATCTTGCCAATGAAGGTTCTTGACTTGGTTCCCATACATCTGTATGTACTAAGGCCAATACGTTGTTCTGGTGTAGCCTTTGTGGTTGAATGGTTGTCTTTGTGTCTTCCTAATTTGACAGACATCACATCTGTTGATCATGTGTTGCTTTGATATGTTTGGCCATCCTAGAACACTTTGATCCCTGCATATATCCTTCTGGATTCTTTTGTTCACATGAGCAAGTCTCTTATGCCACACTTCAAGCTCACTTAGGGTTTGAGACCCAAAAGTGAATAGAGCTATGTTCTTGGTTTCTCCTACTTCAAAAGTAAAGAGCCTACCATGCTTCTCACCTCTAACTATCTTCTTGAAGCCTTGACATGGATCTTCCACAAAACCTCCATGTTGGGTGAACCTAACTTGCAAGCCTTTTTCAACTATTTGGCCTACACATTAGGTTTTTGTGATAGAGAACCTTACTCAGAATGTATCTCCTACCATTCGAAGCTTTGACATTACAAATCTTCTCCACATTGTGCTTTTTGCCATCCCCTATTTGAACTTCATGTCTAAGCTTTGGAATTTCCAAATTAGATAGAAGAGCAATGTTGCATGCAACATGATTTGAACATCTCGAATCTATGTAGAACAAATGATCATCTTTTTTACCTTCTTTGTGGCTTAGATTCATTATAAGAAATGAGTCTTCATGTGCTTGATATTAAAAATAATTATTATAGTCCCTTCTATTATGACCTCTAATATTATTGTGAAGTTGTGTGCACCTCTTCTTCTATTTCTCCCATATCCATCTCTTCCACTTCCTTTCTGGGTCTTTCCATTGAACTATCAATTTTGAGTTGTGTGGTTGGTCTTATTACAGAGAGCACAATATTGAACATTCTGACCTTTGGCTTTGTCATGCTTTGGTCCTTTCTTCTTCCCTTTCCACTTGCTCTTGCTTGCAAAGTTGGCTTGGGAAGTCTCCTCTTCATCTTCTTCCTTCTTGTTGCCTTTCCGATTCTTGTCCTTCTTATTTGAATATAAAGCACTAGTTGACTTACCATGATAGGAGTTACCTTCCTTTATGCTATTGTTGGCCTCTTCCTAGAAGAGTTGTCTAAGAAAATGTTGAAGTTTGGAGTTTTCACATCCATGATGAGATCATAAACCGTGGTGAAGGATTGCCATTGCTTATCACTTTGAATCCCATTGAGGATTTTCCTCATGATAGCCTCTTCTTCAATCAGCTCTCCAATGGATGCTAACTAATATGCAACCTCCTTGACGTTGGTAAACAAACTTTGTGATGGTTTGTTTAGGTGTTTTCTTCATTATATTGAACTTGTTTCAAAGATGATTCTTTCTTGCTTTGCTACTAGTAGAAAAGAAAGTCTCGAGGGCATCCAAAGTCTCTTCATATGTCCTTCATCCTCTAATATGTGGTAATAGAAAGTCACAGATAGAGTTTAGTATGTACAACCTTGCTTGAGCATCCCTTGTGCACCAAAGTGTGAGCTTATCTGTCTCCTCTTGTTTAGGTCCTCCTTTGGATCTTGGAATAGGTATAGCCACATCACTTGCTACAATTCCAATTTCTACCTTGAAAATAGGCCTCCATTCTGATTCTTCAAGCTGCATAGTTGTGTAGATCAAGCTTCTCAATCATTGAGGGAAAACCGTAACCCATCTTGATCTCCCTTTGATACCACTGGAAGAGCTTTAAGAAGCTTGTAGGATGTAGAAAAGTGATTTGCAAAGTGACAAAGTTCGGTCTAGCCAACCAACACAAGACCAACGCTTGAGCTTATGGAAACTCAAATAGACCTTATAGGCATGTGACAACTGCAATAAAATGCACTACGTACTTTGGAGCATCAACAAGAAAGAGTTGATACAAAACAGATAGATTTGTGCATTGATTAGCTCAAAAAACTTATTATCTTTGGATGAGACAATCAACTTCAAATGCTCATAGCAGACAACATGATTTCAATTGGAAAAAATCCTTTTGGAGGAGTGATACACATAGGGTTGAGTGTATAGAATGCATAAGAGTACAAGAAATAAGAAAAATATGCTTTTGGAATGATCCTAACGCTCAGTAGTGGTACCTCCTATTTTTTAGGAGTGTGCAAAGATAGAACTTGAGAAAGAAAAACTAAAAATTCTCACAATCTACTAAACCAAATGCGTTGAAAATTTATACACATAAACTAGACACTAATAAATTTCCAATAGGTGTTCAAACATTCAATTTTTAGCACTATAGAGAGAGCATTAGCCTCTTCAAGGTTAGTGTTGTTGAAGGAGATGATGCAAAAAAATGAAGGAGCGAAACAATGATGGGCACAAGTGTATGTATATTGCTTCCATGTGATGTACAAGTGATTTAAAGTCTTTATAGAGACTCTTTAAGTGCTCAACGACTTCTACAAGTGGATTTTGAATTCAAATGAAGGTGGGATTAGTTGTTGGAGGGAATCAATTCACTTTCCTACAATCTCGAAAAAGTGAAGTTCTAGTTTGATCTACTTTTAGGTGGGTGATTGATTCATTGATTGCAACTCAACCACCTCAAATTCATGGAAGTTTAGCTCTCTTTTCTACTGTAAATCTCTAGGCTTTTACAATGGTGAATGATCCATAAAAAATCTTTTAAAAAAATACAATAAATGAGCATAGGTAAAACAATGCTTCAATGGATTTTTTTTTATGTAATCCAAATGATAGCTTTTTTATGTAGATCAAATCCACCTCAAGCATAGTGTAAGCTTGATGTTCCAACAATACTTATGCTTGTCTAGAGCAGCACCTTCTTTGTAATTGTTTCTAACTTTCTTGTATTTAAAGTGATTTTGTCAAACAAAGAAAAAAGATTCATAAGTTGTGGAGGTCACTGAGTGGCTACTCTTGAAAGCTTGTAATCTAGATTTCCACAAGCTAAGGTGATCAATGAAAATATCACATACCAAAGGAGCGAGCGGTCAACCCTATCTAATCGATCTCTTGAGCCAAATGGGAACAAATAGAATGCCATTTATATTAATACAAGCTGAGGCATTTCCTAAGAGTGAGGCAGCCATCTTGAAAAACTTGGGGCCAAAGCCCAAATCCGTAAGGGATTGTAGGATGAAGTCCCACTCCAATTCATCATAGGCTTTTTCAAAGTCAATCTTAAGAAACAATAAGTTTTGATTCGATTCCTTAGGAAACTCAAGACCTTCCCAGATATCCATGATAGCTTATAAAACAGTCCTACCCTTGTGTTGGAAGCCAAGGAAGTGGCCCTCGTGAACTTTCATGCCAAGGTAGCATGAGACAAATGAGCCAAAGGGAGAAAGGGTCAAGAGAAGGCCAAGGAGGACCGAGCCGACAAAGAAGTCGACGCAAATCTGGCAAAAAGGTCAAGCATTCCCTTTTTAGAAATCAGTCACATAACACACAATAATTTTTATCACTACACTACATTGTAAATCCCGTTTTTGATAGTTCAAACTCCATTTTGTCCAAGCTGAGGAGTCCTCAAGCTTGAGGAGTATTAGATGTGCCCCTATATAATTTTTCATAATTTGTAGAGCTCATTTGAGCTCCAAACTAGCTTAGGAACCTGATTTTTATTATTTTAACACTTGGTCTGACAGGGTGAAAGCTAGTAAAAAATACTAGCTTGAGGAGTATTAGATGTGCCCCTATATAATTTTTCATAATTTGTAGAGCTCATTTGAGCTCCAAACTAGCTTAGGAACCTGATTTTTATTATTTTAACACTTGGTCTGACAGGGTGAAAGCTAGAAGGCTCAGTTCTTAGGTTCGTTGGTTAGAGAATGAAGCATTTGTAGCACACCGTAAACTCATTTTTGATAATTAAAAACTCCATTGCTCCATCTTTTTCTCTTACCTTGTATGATATCAGATTCATGGTAGCCATAAGAAAAGAACTAGAGAAATATCAGAGGTAAGTTCTGCAAACCTTTCAGGAAGAGAAAGATCAAGGTTAGAGACAAATAGAGCAAATCAAGAGAGATAGAGAGCTCCAAGACATCAAAGAGGCATGGATGAGTTTCCCTTACCAAGACCTAGAGAACACCCTAGGATATTTAGACCCATTTAATTGGTAAAGTCCATGAAAAATTACTTTGGTGGCATCGGAGATCCATATGATCATGTAGCCAAGTTTAGATAAGTGTTGAGAGCTGAAGAGATTGATGACTTGTTCACAGGAACATTGACCAGTTACTAGAAGCATTCATCATCAATTTTTTAAAAGTGGCATAAATCACAATACCTCATGCTTGATTCATAATTTTAAACAAAAACATCAAGAAATAGTCAGGCTAGCAAGATGCAGATTTAGACAATACCTTGACAGATGTCCCATCCCATAGCTACACACAACATAGAGCAATGTGTGTGAATGTGCATCACCATTGAGGATAACTTGGGCAATGAGTAAGAACTTTCAAAGATTTATAAGAATTTAGATAGTTCTACTAGTTTCACATCAAAACCATCAACTTGAGTCGATGAATTGGCTGAAAAAGTAGCTCAAAAATTATGAATCTCAAGCAAACACACCCCTAGGATGGCCTCCATCAAATGGTGTTACAATTGTGGAGGAGACCACATGGCCAAGGTGTGCACAATAATGAATGGACCCCAAGGGAACCCTAATAATGAATTCTGCACAATAGAGATAAGATACACCAACCATAAAGTACAAGATTTCCGATACAACAAACAAGTGGTTAGACAAATTTACCAACAACCATATTAGTAGCTAGAGAGATACCAAAATCCATATCAACAACCACCATACTTTAGCCCCCAACAACCTTATCAACCTCCATACCAAGCTAAACAAAGACCTCAACCGGTGCTAGGTCAACATCCTCCACCCCCTGCCAATGTTATCTTAGTCAAGTATGGATCAGCAAAGGATTAATTGAATAGAGCCCTATTTCCAACATCTGCACTGATGTCTAAAAGTGATCCCAATGCTCATAGCTTTGACTCGACACATGCATACCAAGGTGTGGTAGGAGGAAACTTTGGACTTGATCTTAGAAACTACATACCAAGGTGTGGCAACAAGACACTTTGGACCTGATCGAGTGATCAAAGCAATTATGTTCTCTGGAATTTGGTGGCCAACCTTCACAAAAATGCACACACATATGCGAAGAGATGTGACATATGTCAATGAACTCAGTACTTGATACATAAGGATAGGATGCCACTGAGACCCATGATGGGATGACATGCATTGTCCAAATGGGGAATATACTTTTTTGGCCCTATTAATCCCCCTACTAAGAATTGACATGTTGAATTTATCATTGTTGCGACACCTTATCTACCAAATGGGTGGAAGTAAGAGAAACTAGAAAAAACGATGTACAAACCTACTAAGTTTCTATTTGAGGATGTATTTACTGTTGGAGCAAGTCTACAACAAGCCTAAGTATTGGCGTGAGTCATCAAAAGGCTTAGGAACTTGAATGAAATGTCTACTCCTTGTAGAGTTCACTTGTGAACTCCCTCTTGTAATTTTTTAGTCTTTACTTGATGTAAAAGTAAAGGGAATCAAAAGTGGTTGAGTCCACTTGATCAAAAACGGAAAGAAAAGCCACGAACTTGTGATTGAAGGTAGTTGGGGATTCAAATCAATAACTAATAGATTGGAGAGTGATTGTAGGAAGTTAGGCTCCCAAAATCAACTATAAATACATTGTAATTTTAGTTGTGGTTATGAGAAGACCTCCAGGAGCTGAGCTTTATGCCATATCAAGGTGCGGTTTCAAGATACACATATGTATCAGTAAGTCCATTGTATTGTACGATCAATATACTTTCATTTTCAGGATCATTTGAGTTCATATTTCATGTTCTAGTGAAGTGTACTGTTCACTACCATATCTCTCAGTTTTCTAAGTCCGATTGGAGAGATGATTCATCTGAGGTTGGTGCATCATTTTTAGTGATTCAACTTGTTAAAGTTAGCTCTCTAATTCTACTATACGCTCACAAATTTTCATTGTATTTGGATGTTTCAATCTTCAGTTATGATCATTTGAAGTCAACTGTGTGCCCTCATTTTCTTCTTCTTTGCCAGCACTCTCTTAGAACAGTCATTTTGTAAGAGCTGCTTCTCAGCGTTTACTTCACCATTTTCCATGATTCAAATCTTCTTAGAATCCTCATACTGTCTAGTATATGCTTAAAAATTTTCATGAGCATTGCATTCTTTAATGGTGAGATATCTCTATTTTACTACGCATGGGTCTATGTACTGTTGCAGCGGGGGAAAATTGGGGTCACCCTATCAGTTGCTAAACTTATTTCTCCTTGTTTAATCCATCATTTTTGTTGAAATAACTCTTGATTGCTAGCTTACTAAGCTAGTAAGAGTTCCCCAAAAGGAATTAAGTTAACTACTGCTGTGGCTAGAGAATTGTTCAAAGCTTTGGACAAGTGTATGAACATAAATAACAAGTTTTGGCTCTTGAATCTACTCCAAATTATCTGTTTTGATTCAACTTTTTGAGAGTGATCTTCCAAGGTACATAGGGTGTCTAATAAATCCTTTGACAAGCTAAAAGGGCACACCACATATCTCTGGAGTCCATTTGCCTGGTGTAGTGCAAAGTTTTTGTAGCACCACTTCATCTTCATCAACTACAAATCCATCTCTTCACAGTGGTATCAGAGCAAGGTTGGACAACATGGCAGATGGATTTCCTTCATCAATTCACAAATTGGATAGAGGTAACTACTCAACCTGGTCATTAAGGATGGAAGCATATCTTCAAGGAAGGAAATTATATGGTTATATAGCTGAAGATGAAGTTATGCCAAGTTTCAGGAACAGAAGTCAACCAACACAAGAAGAGCAAGAAAGATTGAGCACATGGTGCTCCAAGGATGCACTTGCAAGGTCTTATCTCCTCAACTCTATCTCAGATTTTTTGTTGCCTCACATTAGAAGTTGTAAAACATCTCAAGAAGTGTGGAATGCACTTGAAACCTTCTTCTCTTCAAGTACGAAGGCCAGGAAGCATCAACTATGGCTAGACTTCACAACTCTCAAGAAAGCTCCCAAACATAATGTGACTGATTTTATCACAAAGCTTAAGGACATAGTAGATCAGTT
This sequence comes from Ceratopteris richardii, assembly GCA_020310875.1. NCBI lineage: Eukaryota > Viridiplantae > Streptophyta > Polypodiopsida > Polypodiales > Pteridaceae > Ceratopteris > Ceratopteris richardii. The sequence continues at coordinate 17,080,209 of CM035433.1, read as the reverse complement.
GGGAAGCATTGGAGAGGTAATAGATGAAGAACAAATTGTAAGGCAGGTCATCGATGGCTTGAAGGCAGATGACAAGTGGGAAGTATTCACCATAGCTATGGATCTATACATGGATATGCATGTACTAGATTTCAACACACTCATAGGACAAATACTTACTCAAGAGGCCAAGCTTATCAAGAATGGAGAAAGCTCCAAAAGTAATCGATCTTCAGCTTTGTATACTGATAAAAGTAAGTCCAAAGAAAACAAAGGAAGAGGAAAGAAAGTGGATGATGAAGCAGGTACACATCAAACTAACTATGAAGGTAGAGGAAGACATGGTAGAGGTAGAGGCAGAGGAAGAAGAGAAGGTAGGGGGAGATCCCAAGGCTCTAATTCATGATCTATTTGTGGATTAACTAATCATACAGTTGAAAATTGCTTAAGGAATTCCAGGAATCAAAGAGGCAGAGGCTACAATAGAGGAAGCTATGGCTACTCAAGAGGAAGGTTCAACAATTACCATGGCAACCACAACAATTACAACCATTCAAACTATCAAGGACGCAATAGAGGAAGAAGAGACTTCAATAACTACACAAAACACTCAAATCAAGAGGACTCATTGCTAATCATGAATATGGCCATGCCACAAGGTAAATCTGATGAGCATGTTTTCTATATAGATTCAGGTTGTTCAAATCATGTGGTAGGAAATGTGGCCCTCCTATCAGATTTAGAAGATCCAAGAACAAGCATTAGGTACAAACAGGAGATGATACAAGACACCTTGTGGAGAAAATAGGAAATGTCAAAGCACCTAATGGAAACATCAACTTACTCAGTAAGGTACTCTATGTCCCTACCATTACAAAGAATTTGATAAGTGTTGGGCAGATAGTAGAGAAAGGGTTGCAAGTCAGGTTCACAAAAGCAGGAGCATTTGTTGAAGATCAAGTCAAGGATTCAAGAGAATTGCAAAAGGTGAAAAGATAGGGAGATTGTTCACATTTGAATTACAAGACACTAGAAACATTGCTCTCTTTAATTATGGTAGTCAGACACTTACAGAATTGGAAGTATGGCACAAAAGGTTAGCACATATTGGTGAAAGATCATTAAAGCAAATTTGCAAGGACCAAAATGTACTTGGAATTCTTAACTTGTCAAAACAACATATGATTTATAAGTGTAGTGCATGTCAATTTGGAAAGTCTCACAGGTTACCATTCATGAAGAAAGGATATATGCACGGAGATATCTTCGAGTTGGTTCATACAGATGTATGGGGACCTAGCAAGGATGCTTCAATATCTGGATCAAGGTATTATGTCTCCTTCATTGATGACCGCAGTAGGCAGACTATATTATACTTTATGAAACACAAAGATGAAGTCTTTTCATGCTTCAAAAGATATTTGGCTCTTGTGGAGAATCAAACAGGTAAACCACTAAAAAGGCTAAGGTCAGATGGAGGGGGAGAATACTTCTCCCATGAATTTGATGTTACGGTTAGTGTCCATGTGAAAGGCCAAATGGCCACCGGACACTTCTTTGTATATGTTCTTTAATAAAACATATAGTGGCCTAGTCAGTCATAGACTGTAAGTTTGACCGCATTTGTAAGACCTAAGAAGTCTGCCTTCGTGTTTCCTGTGTACTGTGTTTTCTGCGTATTCTACGGCCTCTGTGCGGAGTACTGTGTGCGGCCTCAGGAGCTCGGCTTTCTACTCCGAGCATATCGTCGTGGAGCTCTAGAGAAGGAGAGCGCATTGTGGTGCATCGCCATTGAAACACTTCACTGGTATCAGAGCAGTTCAAGGCAAAACCTTTGTTCCGTTTGTGCGAGCGAAGCGAGCACCCCCCCCCCCCAGGCTTTCTCCAAGGCTTACGACTAAGGTGGCGACCAAGGCATAGACCTTGGCATACCTTGTCATCCGAGTCACCGAAGTCACCGTTGGCGCCGTTGGCTACGCGCGAGGGAGGACCTCAACGATCAAGGAATATAGAGGTTCTCGGTACTTCCCAGGAGGTCACCCATCCCAGTACTGTTCCCCCCAGAGCTCGCTTAACCGTGGCAATCTCTTGCCACTAAGCTACACTCTTGTGGTGTTTGAAGAAGGGGAAAGACTAAGCTTGACATTACCTTGAACAAGTTTTGGTCCCTCAAAGCTTCATTTTTTGCTTTCAAAGCCTATTTCTGAAGCACTTTTGGGGTGTTTTTGGAGCCATTTCGGAGTACTTTTGCACATAGTTCTCTTCGCACAGGTCCAAGAACATCAAGAAGAGTGTTCCTTGTACTTCTGAGACAATAAATATCAACCTTTGGGGCTGTAGTTTCAGCCACACTCGTAAAACTACAGGTTTCTCGAGGGGTTTTGAGTTTTCGTGGGAGCAGTCGCTACAAATTTATGCAGGTTTTTTAAAGCCTAAAACATCAGAGTTGAGAGACACTTGCAGGTGTTATTGGCTAGTTTTTGGGCTGTGTACTCAGCCTTTTAGTGTCATTTTACTGCATATATTGAGCACATACACACCATGTACGCTTCTGTGGATACCGCTTATGTACGTCCATGTGGTCATTGATATAGCGGTTACGTTCTTTGCATAAAGCCTTTTACATTTGATAAACAGGGTCGTGGTGAGGTTTTCTTAACTGGGAGACACCCAGATGTCGGGGTATCTTCGGTGATGCAGGTGAAAGACTTACCCAGCCTCGCCATAGGAGATGTATGATAGTTGTTCATAGGTGCTCGATAAGCCTAGTTGGCTTCTATTGGGTAACTGATTATATGCAATGGAGTCAATGATTCACTATGCAGGTAGACATGTCAGTACTTGCAGTTTTATGATACTTTGACACTAGTCATATGCTAATTTTGCAGAGGATACTCTGGCAAAATTTTTCCAGATTTCTGGTTTAGTCAACTATACAGTGGTCGATTTACTCCTTGATGCACTTATTTGTTGGTGTTTGGACTCTTCTAGCTCCATTATCATTCTATTCAGTTCTGTACGATCATGGCATCAGAGGTCTCAGGCACATCCGGTGGATCAGGGTCTAGTGCTAGTGTTTTGAGGAGGAGCTATAACTTGCAGGGCAAAGACCATTTTGAGATCCAAAAATTTGATGGCACAAACTTTGCTCTATGGAAGAATCATATTAAAGATGTGCTGATTCAAAGGAGGCAATGGAAGCCAGTAAATGGGATTTCAAAGAAGCCTGCTGACATGGATGAAGATGATTGGGATGAGTTAGATGAAATGGCCAGGTCTACCATTCGCTTGCACTTGGCAGATAATGTTTACTTTACAGTATTAGACTGTGAAAGTGCAGAGGAGCTCTGGAAGAAGTTATGCAATACATATGAAAAAGAGACGACATCAAATAAAGTGTATCTGATGAGAAAATTATATGACCTTCGTATGAAGGATACAGATAGTGTTGCTGCTCATCTAAATGAGTTTGATGCTATATTCTCCTAGTTACAGGCTCAGAAAATGGATATGGATAATGAAATGAAAGCAGTATTGCTGTTATGCACCCTGCCATCATCATGGGATACGTTTTGCACAGCTATTAGCAACAGTGCACCTGGCGGTAAACTTGTCTATGATGACATATGTGGAGCACTCTTGAGTGAGGATATTCGTAGAAAATCTATGGTTGGCACTCAGAGTGGAGATGCATATAATCTTTGTGATTCTTACCAAGGAAAGAATCAACAACGTGGCAGGAGCAAGAACAAGGAAAAGAATGGTCAACGGAATAAGAGTAGAAGTAAATCAAGGAAGAGGGATATCGAATGCCATTTTTGTCATAAGAAAGGACACATGAAGAAAGACTGTTATGCATTAAAGAATGCTAAAGGTAAAGGACAGAATGTTGATGGGCATGTTAAACAGTTACCTGCACCATCTACTTTGACTGTGAAGATTGAAGAAATTAATGCTATTTCTGATGATGCTGATGTGTTGACACTTGATAGTACTATGCCATCTGAGGCACTTATGGCTGATTCTCTTTCCCACACGTGGCTGCTAGATTCTGGTGCTTCTTTCCATGTGACACCACATAGAGAATGGTTCTCTAATTATGCAGCAAAGTCTCTTGGTACCGTGAGACTTGGTGACTCTTACTAGTGTGATGTTGTGGGGATTGGAGATGTGGTTGTGCAGTTCATTGATGGTTCAAAATTTACCATGCATAATGTATGCCATGTACCTCAGTTATCACGCAGTTTGATGTCAGTTGCTCAACTTGATGACCTTGGTTACAAGGTGGTCTTCTATGCTCAGTCCTTTCGTATATCAAAGGGCAATATGGTTATTGCAAAAGGAAGCAAAGTTGGCTCACTTTATCCTTTATTTGTATCACAAAAAGAACACTTGTTAGCTGTTACTGAACAGCCTATGGCTTGTATTTGGCATGGTCGTTTGGGCCATATATCTCGTAGTGGAATGGAAAATCTTTCTCGTTCTGGCTACTTACCTGTGTTATCTTTCTCTGATTTTTCATTTTGTGAGCATTGTCAATATGGAAAGCAAACCAGAAATGTGCATAGAATGCACATTGACTCTTCAATTCAGCCTTTAGATCTCGTTCATACAGATGTGTGTGGTCCTATGCCCACTAGGTCCTTAGGTCGTTCTCTTTACTTTGTCACTTTCATAGATGATGCTACTAGAAAAGTCTGGGTATATCCTATCAAATCAAAGGATGATGTATTCCCTACTTTCAGAAAATGGCTTGCTTCAGTTGAGACTGAAAAAGGAACTAAGCTTAAGGCTTTACGTTCAGATAATGGGGGTGAGTATACCTCACGTGATTCAGCCTTTTCTGTCAGTCTAGAGGGATTCGTAGAGAGTTTACAGCTCCTTATACCCCAGTACAGAATGGTGTAGCTGAGAGGATGAATAGAACTATTCAAGATAGAGTAGTCTCTATGTTGCATCATGCAAACCTCTCACAAGGTTTTTGGGCAGAAGCAGTATTGACTGCAGTTCATGTGATTAACCTTTCACCTAGTACTGCCAAAGGTCTGAAAGTGGCACAAGAGTTATGGACAGGGAAACCACCATATTATGATCATCTTCGAGTTTTTGGGTGTGAAGCATATGTTCATATACCCAAGAATCTTAGACAAAAGTTGGACCATAAGTCAAAGAAGTGCATTTTTCTTGGATATGGTTGAGAAGGACAATTTGGATATCGCTTATGGGATCCTGAAACACGGTTAGTGATCAGAAGTAGTGATGTCATTTTTAATGAGTCGAAGATGCATAAACAGCCCATTAAGGAGGTTGAAGTGAGAAGAGTGGTGTTTGAGGATAGTAGTCCTCCGGTTAGCATGCATAAAAATGCTACACATAGGGATGTTCAAGAGAATGTCCATTCAGATCAATCTGCACATGTTCCTGTTCAGCAACCATTGAGACGTTCTGCACGTGTCTCATATCCACCTGATAGATATGTTCCAGGTTTAGATTTTGTTATGCTAACAGATGCCGGTGAGCCTTCTTACTACAAAGAGGCTATGCAGACAGAGGATCATGTCAAGTGGGAGCGTGCCATGAAGAGTGAGTTGGATTCTATTAACAAGAATGGTACTTGGGACTTAGTACCTTTGCCAAAGGGCAGAAAAGCTTTACCATGTAAATGGGTATATAAGTTGAAATTCACATCAGATAGTGCTTCTCCAAAATATAAAGCACGACTTGTTGCAAAGGGTTTTAAGCAACAACATGGTGTTGATTTTGAGGAAATCTTCTCTCCAGTGGTCAAGATGACTACTTTGCGCATGTTGCTTGGATTCGTTGCAATGGAGGACTTAGAGCTAGTCCAAATGGATGTGAAAACAACTTTCTTGCATGGAGATCTTACAGATGAGATCTATATGGAACAACCAGAGGGTTATGTAGTTCCTGGCAAGGAAAGTCTAGTTTGTAAGCTCAAGAAGAGCTTGTATGGACTTAAACAGTCTCCTAGACAATGGTACCAAAAGTTTGATGCTTTTATGAAGTCCCAAGGCTATTCTCGGAGCAATGAGGATCATTGTCTCTACACAAAGAGATGTTCTGATTGCAGCTTGATATGCTTGATACTTTACATTGATGATATGTTGATTGCTGGGAAGTCTTCTTATGATTTGTCACTTCTCAAAAAGAAGTTGAGTCAGACATTTGATATGAAGGATTTGGGGGATGCCAAACATATTCTTGGCATGCGCATTACTCGTGATAGGAGTAAAAGATGCATATACTTGTCTCAAAGTGAGTACATATCCAAAGTACTTCACCGATTCAATATGCAGGGTGGAAAGGCATTGAGTACACCTTTACCCACATATGTGAAATTGAGCACGGATGACTGCCCCAAATCAGATGAGGAAAAGGAATTCATGACCAAAATTCCCTATCAGTCTGTTGTTGGTAGTCTCATGTATGCTATGGTAGCTACGAGACCAGACATTGCATTTACAGTGGGAGTTGTGAGCAGATATATGTCTAATCCGTGCAAGAAACATTGGGAAGTGGTCAAAATGATTTTGAGATATTTGAGTGGCACTAAGGACAAGTGTCTATGCTTAGGTAGAGGGAAAGCATCCATTATTGGTTACACAGATTCTGACTATGCTGGTTGTGTAGACAATCGTAAGTCTACATCAAGGTATATTTTTCATTTTGCTAGAGGTGCTATCTCTTGGAGATCTCGTCTTCAAGAATGTACAGTTGTTTCCACCATAGAAGCAGAGTATGTTGCAGCAAGTGAGGCATGTAAGGAAGCATTGTGGCTTTCTCGTCTTGCTTGTGATATGGGTTTACCTCAGCATGTACCTCACTTGCTCAGTGATAGTCAGAGTGCCATTGCTTTGGCTAAGAATCCGGTCTATCATGCAAAGACCAAGCACATTGAGGTGAGGTATCACTTCATTAGAGATTGCTTAGCCACTGAGAGCATATTCTTGAGAAGGTTCACACTCGAGATAATGCTGCAGATGCTTTGACTAAAGCTCTACCACAGGATAGCTTTCGACACTGTTGTCACTTGATGGGGGTTACTTGATTCTTGATCTTACGCAGTCACTTGTATACTGTGTAACATGCCCATCAGGTGGGAGGTATAGTTTGTATACTTACACTCAGGTATTCTTTATCATTCATTAATTTTTCTCCCATAGTTACTCTGGCCATATTGGCCTTTAGTGGGAGATTGTTACCGTTAGTGTCCATGTGAAAGGCCAAATGGCCACCGGACACTTCTTTGTATATGTTCTTTAATAAAACATATAGTGGCCTGGTCAGTCATAGACTATAAGTTCGACCGCATTTGTAAGACCTAAGAAGTCTGTCTTCGTGTTTCCTGTGTACTGTGTTTTCTGCGTATTCTACGGCCTCTGTGCGGAGTACTGTGTGCGGCCTCAGGAGCTCGGCTTTCTACTCCAAGCATATCGTCGTGGAGCTCTCGAGAAGGAGAGCGCACTGTGGTGCATCGCCATTGAAACACTTCATTTGACTCATTTCTTCAATAAAGAGGAATCAAAAGAGAGATCACTACAAGATACACTCCTGAGCAAAATGGAGTGGCAGAAAGAAGGAATAGGACAATTGTTGAAGCTACAAGCTCTATGCTAAATGAAAAGTACTTACCTAATTAGTTAGCTGTGGTTGTATCCACATCAACTTATTTGATTAACAGGTTACCTTCAAAATTACTTAATGGCATGAACCCATATGAGGCTTGGAATGGAAGAAGGCCAAGCTTGGATCATTGTAAGATTTTTGGATGTGTTGCTTTTGCTCATGTTCCTTCACAAGTTAGAGGCAAGATGGATCCCAAAGTAGAAAGGTGTGTATTCATTGGATATGACAACAATCAAAAGGGCTACATATTATACAACCCAACAACCAAAGGATTCTTGGTGAGTAGAGATGTAGTATTTGATGAGAATAGTTCTTTGTATGAAGATTCATGTAGAAAGCTCAACCTACCTTATGATCTTAAAGAAGATTTTCCAAAACTTGTTAAGGATAATTCTTCTAAAGTTGAAGAGTAGGATACCTCAGAAGATGATGAAGCAACTCAGTATGAAAAAATCAAAATGTGGAAGTCTAAAGGTAAAGCAAAAATGTAGGAACTTGGGCAAGAGGCAAAATCATCACATCATGGCCTAAGAAGGTCCATGAGGGAGAAAAGGAAGCTAGAAAGATATGGGTTTGATACTTCTCTAGTCACTAAACATTCAACCTATCTAGCACGACATAAATCAAGAGGAACCTTCAACATTTGGGGAAGCAAAGAAGAAATCGGAATGGAGGCATGCAATGGAAGAAGAAATTGAAGCTCTTGAGGAGAATAACACTTGGGAATTGGTTCCCAAGTCTCCATCAATGAAAGTGATAGGCTCAAGGTGGATCTACAAATTGAAAAAGAACTCAGATGGCTCCATTAATAGGTATAAGGCAAGGCTTGTGCCAAAGGGCTTTGCACAAACTCAGGGAATTGATTATGAGGAGACCTTCTCTCCTATGGCAAAGATGCCTACTATTAGGGTTTTGCTTAGTATTGCCTCTTCCAAGAATTGGAAGATACTTCAATTGGATGTAAAAAATGCATTTCTTAATGGATGGATAATAGAAGAGCTATATATGGCACAACCACCTGGTCTTGAGAATCACATATATCCTGATTATGTGTGTAAACTTAATAAAGCTTTATATGGATTCAAACAAGCCCCAAGGGCTTGGAATCACAGGCTTGTCTCATTTGCAGGACAAAGGATTTCAACCTAGCAAGGCAGATCCATTACTATTCATAAAAAGGAGTAATTGTGAAGTCATCTATTTATGTGTGTATGTAGATGATATTATACTTACAGGAAATGATATAAATGGCATGAAGAGAATCAAAGAACAAATGAGAGAAGAATTGAAGATAAGTGATTTGGGTTCACTTACCTACTTCCTAGGATTGGAAGTTGTCTACAAAGATCATGGTTTGTTTCTTACTCAAAGAAAGTACATTAAAGACATGTTGGCAAAATTCAAGATGCAAGATTGCAGGATTGCAGGTACTCCAATGGAGGTTAATCATAAATTGAGCTCACATGAAGATGAACTCATAAAAGATGTGACAGTTCATCAAAGCCTTGTGGGTAGTTTGAACTTTGCCACATTGACAAGGGTTGATATATGTTATAGTGTGAGTGTGCTAAGTCAATTTATGCACACACCGAAGAAACCTCACATGGAGGCTGCCAAGAGGATACTTAGATATCTCAAAGGGACCATGAATAAGGGGTTTAAGTATGAAATTGTTCTCTAATGCAGATTGGGTTGGCTCCAAGGAAGACAGAAGGAGCACCTCAGGTTTACCTTTGCAGGGTCAAAACTTGTTTCATGGTCATCCAAGAAGCAACCCACAGTTGCTCTCTCTTATACTAAAGCTGAATATAGAGGTCTTTCCATAGCTACTCAAGAAGCTATGTGGATGAAGACACTATTCACATATCTTGTTTCGGAGATTGGAACTCCAAATATTTTTGGTGACAATATGAGCTCCATTCACTTAACTGCTAATCCAATTTTTCATGCAAGGGCTAAACATATTGAAGTTCATTATCACTATGTAAGAGAGACGATTGTGAGCAAGGAGATTCAAATATCATATGTGTCCACTCATCAACAATGTGCAGATATTCTAACAAAAGCATTGGATGGTACAAAGCTTTGCAAATTCAAGGCTATGATAGGTTTGCAGGTAATCTTGGAGGATTGAAGACCTCAGGCATACTTGGCTTGAGGGGGAGCTATTGGAGCAAGTCTATGACAAGCCTAAGTATTGGCTTGACTCATCAAAAGGCTTAGAAACTTGAAGGAAATGTCTACTCCTTGTAGAGTTCACTTATGAACTCCCTCTTGTAATTTTTTAGTCTTTACTTGATGTAAAAGTAAAGGGAATCTAAAGTGGTTGAGTCCACTTGATCAAGAAGGGAAAGAAAAGCCATGAATTTGTGGTTGAAGGTAGTTGGAGATTCAAATCAATCACTAATAGATTGGAGAGTGATTGTAGGAAGTTAGACTCCCAAAATCAACTATAAATACATGGTAGTTTTAGTCATGGTTATGACAAGACCTCCAAGAGCTGAGCTTTATGCCATATCAAGGTGTGGTTTCAAGGCACACATATTTGTCAGTAAGTCCATTCTATTGTAAAATCAATATACTTTCATTTTCATGATCATTTGAGTTCATATTTTCATGTTCTTGTGAAGTGTACTGTTCACTACCATATCTCTCAGTTTCCTCATTCAGATTGCAGAGATGATTTCTTTGAGTTTGGTACATCATTTTCAGTGATTCAACTTGATAAAGTTAGCTCTATAAGTCTACTATATGCTTAGGAATTTGCATTGTATTTGGATGTTTCAATCTTCAGTTATGATCATTTAAAGTCAACTATGTCACCTCATTTTCTTCTTCTCTGCGAGCACTCTCTCAGAACAATCATTTTGTTAGAATTGATTCTCAATGTGTACTTCATAATTTTCCATGATTTAAAGCGTATTTGAATTTTCATACTTTGCCGTATGTGCCTACAAATTTTCATGAGCATTGGATTCTTTAATCGTGAGATATCTTTATTTTACTGTGCATGGATCTGTGTACTATTGCAGCCCGGGAAAATCGGGGTCATCCTATCACTTGCTAAACTTCTTTCTCCTTGTGTAATCCATCATTTTTGTTGAAATAACTCTTGATTGTTAGCTTACTAAGCTAGTAAGAGTTCCCCAAAAGTAATTAAGTTAATTGCTGCTGTGGCCAGAGAACTCTTCAAAAATTTGGACAAGTGTATGAACATAAATAGCAAGCTTTTGGCTCTTGAATCTACTCCAACTTATCTGTTTTAATTCAACTTTTTGAGAGTGATCTTCTAAGGTACATAGGGTCTCTAATACATCCTTTGGAAAGATAAATGGGCCCACCACATATCTCTAGAGTCCATTTGGCTAGTGTAGTGCAAAGTTTTTGCAGCACCACTTCATCTTCATCAACTACAAATCCATCTCTTCACATTTACCAAATATGGGTTACCGATAGAGTTGGTAAGTGATCGTGGCACCCACTTCTTGAATGAGGTCATCCAATTCTTGTTACAATAATTCATGGTTATTCACAAGTAGTCATCCCTATATCATCCACAAGTCGATGGACAAATGGAAAGCACCAATGAGATCCTATGTGTTGTTTTGACTAAACTTGTGAATAATAAATGTTTTGATTGGGACAAACAACTACATCAAATTGTTTGGGCATATAGAGTGGCCTATAAAATGGTACTCAACACCACCCCCTTTCAGATGGTGTTTGGCCAGAATGCAGCTATGCCGTTAGATTTCTTGATACCCACACTGAAGGTAGCATAAGAGCATCAATGGATTGGCCATGAGCTATCTTCTAGGATCTTTGATTTAGAATGATTGGGAGAAAATCAATTGAGAGCAGCTAGTGAGATATATGCATCTAAGAAAAGGTAAAAGGCATGCTTTGATGCACATGCAAAAGATAAAGGCATGAAGGCTAGAGATCTATTCTTGGTATACACACTGAAGCAAGATGCTTGGAAATTAGAAAAGCATGGCTATGGACCAATGATAATCAATAGAATATCAATGAGTGGAGTGTTAGAATTAGCTAATTTAGATGGTGGTATACTACCAAGTCACATTAGTGGTTGTAGAGTGAAACTTCACTAAGAACCATCAACGAAAGAAATGCTAAGTCAACTCAACACAATGAAAAAATGCAAAGAAGAAGAGCAACAAATTTGAGAAGAAGCTCAAGTAGAGGGCTTATAACATATCCAATGTATGAAGCTGAGGAGACAAGGTAGAGACCAACATAGGCAAGTTAATCATGAGGCACCAAGGTATCATATGGTGATGTGCCAAACCAAGAGTGTCAGCCCCTTTATTACCATAGAAGTAGGAAAAGGCATCGGTGTAAACACTATTAAGGCCTTGATTGACTTAGGGGTGGCCACTAGTGTTGTTAGAGTTTCTTACTATCACGATATGAGATTGAGCATCAATCCTATTGAAGCTTATCCCATAGAATTTGGAGGAGTTGAAACGCCTTGCATGAGCAAGGTGGAACTTCCCATATCCATTCAAGATGTCCATTCAAGATGTCCATTCAAGATGTCCATTCAAGATATGGGATTGAGAATCAATCTTATTGAAGCTTATCTCATAGGATTGGGAGGAGTTGAAACCCCTTGCATGGGTGAGGTGGAACTTCCCATATCCGTTTAGACCTAGTGTCCGACCTAGTTAAAAATTAGGTTCCCAAGCTAAAAAACTTAGGAACTTAATTTTTAACTAGATTAAACACTAGGTTTGAATTCGGTCAGAGCTAGTCAAAAAACTACAAAAAGAACTAGAAGGCTCATTTTTTAGGTTGGCTGGTTAGAGAGTAAAGCATTTGAAGCACACCGTAAACTTCTCTTTGATAATATTGCTCCATCTTTTTTTTTCTTACCTTGTATGTGTGTATCTGTATGCATGTTAGTGTGCTTCTCAATCACACACTTGTACTTTCACTTGCTCATGGTCGTTTTATCACCCTCATGTCTCCTCAAATTGACAATTATGAGCTAGATCTCTTCATGTTGATACTCATCATTATGCTAGAGTTACACCTTGAAAAAACCTTTTTGAACTTGCTAGAGCCAATCATGAAGGAGGCTCATGCTGCAATTTGCCAGCACCTTAACAATGATCTTATAACTAGCTTATAACATGGTTATTGGCATCTAGTTTTCAATCTTGTCCTTGCTATATTTATTGTGGATCAATTTGATAACCCCTTCGTACAAACTAATTGGGAGGGTCGTACAAACTAATTGGGAGGGTCCCAAACCCGATGGCTTCCCTCCACAACATTTAAGGGACATGTAAGGGAGACTTTACAATCTTTGAAAAATTATTAACAAGACCATCTAGACCATGGCTTTTCTCAAAGGGAAGGGAGTCGATAGCAGTCTTGATTTTGCCAATGGAAATTTTTTTGTCAAGTCTCTAGGCAATTTGTTGGGGGATCTTTTTAGATGTATCTCTTAAGATATTGACCATACATTCATTCCTCCACATAGAGAGGGAACAGGTCACGTCGAGGAGCTCAAACAATGGTTCAAAATGTGGAGTTTCCTCTTCATATGCACAACATCATGCTTGTTAATCAAGCTTGAAATGCATTTTTTTACCTCATTTTTCTTGAAACTATACATATCTCTTTTTTTGGTCTGTCCATTTTCCTACCCACCATTCTTTTGAAAAAATAAAGAGCTTCCAAAGTTGAATATCTTCTTCTAGTCTCAATTTGCTCCTAATTTTGATAAGGCCTTTTTGGTGGTGTGACTTCCCATTGTTAACTTCCACTTCTAGATGCTTAAACCTTCAATAGAGTCTCTTATTTCCTTTCTAATTCTTCAGATATTAATCATGACATTGTGCATGATATGTTGAGATGCCTTAACCACATTGACCTAGAACTTCATAGGAGAGGCATGAATTTTGAAAGCTTGGTGCCACACATTAATAATATCTTGCCAAATAGAAGGAAACACAAAAATAGATGGATCGACATGGAACCACAGAGATTTAATTCATTGAGCAGAGAACATGAAGAAAATTATGGATAATGGTTTTGAAACCACTACATCTATACTTAGAGACAAGGGAGGAACCAAGAGGTTGACATAATATTTTGTGAGACATAAGACCTTTCCAATTTAGCTTTGTGGAGCACGATACCAAGATACATGTTAGACCAAGAATACTCTTAGAATTCTTTGAATAGTGATAGGTGTAGCCTAAAATGATTCCATCCAGGTTTCTCAATACCATTACTAGACAAACCATTCTATTGCCGATGCTCATAAATATTTTCCACCATGTTGAAATCACTTGAGATGATTACGTTAGTTGGAAGGGAATCTAGAGATTCCCAAGTTTCTATTTTTTCTTGGTTGGTTTGAGAGCATATACTGAGATTACCAAGAAGTGAAGTGGGTCAGAAATCCTAATTGCAACCCACCTATAAGTTGGATTTCAATTAGAACTCACAAAAGAAGAAGAAAAGTAGCATCTATATCCCTCAACAACACTACCTTTTCCTTTGAGGTTCGTCATGGAAACCCAAAACTGATGAGAAAAGTCTTTCCATTAGGTCCTAACAAAAAATTTTGACTTCTTGGAGGCAGATGAAGTCCAAGTTAAGAAGATTGTTGTTCAACAATTGTTCAATGATAGATGTGCGAGCAAGATCTGAAATCCCATGAACATTGAAAGAGAGAATAACTCATTGATGACTAGAAGGAGGTTTTGGGATTGAGGTCTTATCTTTGTTTTTGTTGGGATGCCCTTGAGCATTTTTCTTTTGCAATAGTCTACAATTTTTAGATAGTTTAGCTTTAATAGGGAACTTCTCGAGAAGGGGAAGAGCATTTGTGGCCTTTCCATTTGGGCCCCCAAGTGAAAGAGATACAATGGCATGGAGCATGAGTGAATAGATTAGAATATGCAACCATGTCTTCTAGCTTTACGAGCAAATCTGACAGAGGTTTCCCTTTGTTATGTGTGGACAGTACATCAAAATGGATTGATGATGAGAGGGAGATTCTCCAAAGTATGTACATTCAAAATCCAAAGAAATCAGTTGATTTCTATTTTCTCAAGTACTAGAGTGGTTCTCAAGATTCAAGTAGTCGGGCTACTAATTCAAAAGCTATAGCCTACATTGCATTCTTTTGCATATGTCAAAACTATGGGGGACGTAAGGGGCTGTTAATCGATTTTTAAAGGGCAAAGTATGCATGGAATGGACTCTAACAAGGGATTAGATTGGGTATTGGCTCTAGAAAGCTTGGGTTGGATGACCAATAGGGTTATAGGTCTAGAAAAAGTAAGCTTGATCCCTTCTAAAGGGTCATATTTAGAGCACTTAACCTCACTATTTTGGGCACAAATCATTCAGTATTTATCCAAAAAAGAAGTGATTCCACTTGTTATGGAATCCTCACATAGAATGCTATTGATTGACTGGTTGGAAGGAATCATTTGGTTACATCTACCTACCTCTTTGAAGCTTCAAAGTTGACTATCCACTATCAATGACTCTCACTGAAGTACTTTTTCAATGCGAGGAGGATCGAGATCAACTTGAAGAGTCAAGAGGGCTGCATAGCAATCATCACCAATACCTACACTACACTTGCAAGTGCGATTTGCAATACTTAAGATAAGTGTTATTGTGGATTTATGCATTTCCACTCTCTTTTATGCCTCATTTGGCATCTAGAATAAGAATAGACACATTATACATGCATACATGCTTGCCCATGTGCTTGTTAAGATCTTCACTTTTTATAAAAGTAGTTCACTTCCTTCAAAGTTGGATCTCCTAATAGAATGTCTTCAGATTCCATGTGTCTTAGGTGGAAGATCCACATATTTTATAGATATGAAGCAAGGGCTAAGAATGAGCATGTGTTGCTAAGGTCTGGGTTAGAATTCTCAAAATTTCCCATCACGAGAGAAAGGTGACACCAAATATTCTAGAAGAGATGCTATATGGGAAAATTGCATGCAAAACAAGTTCACTCCAGACTATTTGGTATCTTGGAAGGGTGTCCAATCTTAGTCTCCTCTTACATCATTGAGGACAATGCTCTTTAG
This sequence comes from Ceratopteris richardii, assembly GCA_020310875.1. Taxonomy (NCBI): domain Eukaryota; kingdom Viridiplantae; phylum Streptophyta; class Polypodiopsida; order Polypodiales; family Pteridaceae; genus Ceratopteris; species Ceratopteris richardii. The sequence continues at coordinate 17,064,490 of CM035433.1, read as the reverse complement.
AAGGAGGAGAGAATGTTAGACATATATCCAAGTCAGATCATATATGTGTGGGACAAGCGCTAAAGTTATCCAAGGTCCCTAGCTGGGGGATATCATAAGGTACCTAAAGGATAATGGGACTTAGTGTGCATGATGGCCGCAAGTCACACTAGAGCACTCTAGATCATTGCTATTTTGGGTACAAGAGGATATAAAGGATGGGAGGAGAGTTTCACACACAAGATTCATGTCTCTTATTTTCAAGCCTTCTTCTTAGAGAGATTTTAGGATAGAATCCTACAATTCTTTAATTGAATAAGTGTATATGTGGTGTGTATGAAATGTATGTGTGTATCTATATCTATATGATTGTGCCTATGCGTACTTATATAGTAAATATGTATCTGCATCCTTATGTTCTCTAATTAATAAAATAAAGAAAGTTAAAAACTGAAATGAAAATGAAAAAAAAAAGAAAACAAAAAAGTGAGAATGAAACAAAAAAACACAAATTAATTATTTGTGTGTATAATATATGTGTGTTTGTTTATAATGTGTGTGTTTAGTGGATGTGCTCTAAATGTATGTGCTAAGTATTTAGGACATGTGTGTGTGCATTTAAGTGTGTGTGTGTGTGTGTGTGTATGTGTGTTCTCTTTGTTTCATAGCAATTAAGTGTGTGAGTTTGCATGGGGATGTGCATGTGTATGAGTGAGCGTTGTATGAGATGTGTTTGATGATTGTGTCCATGTGTGTGTTTGTGTATATGTGTATATAAGTAAGTGTATTATGTGTGTTTTGTTTTCTGTGCCGTTTTTCAGACTACCCAATTGAAGAAAAGATCGGTGAAATGACTTGAAGAGAAAGACAAAGGAAAAGAGTTGAAGTGAAGATTGATGCAGATGATGGAAGATATGCCGACTCTTTATTTTGAAGAATGAATGACTACCTAAGAAGGATTCATTTGCTCTAGAGACATCCTGATGTGTCTTTTGTTTCTTCTAATCCTTTTACTTTAATTCATTTGTATTTTAAATAGATGAACACATGTATATGTTAGCACTTTCATGCCATATTGTATTAAGTTCATAGTTAGAAACCATTTATGTATCTAATGAAATGACTACACATACATGTCACTATGCTAGTTCCTACTTGATATAGTTGTACATACATTGCAATTAATACATGAATGGACTTGAGTTATTTCCTTGTGTCCTTAAAGGTCAGGTCAGTATGCATTCAATTCACCTAAATACACCTAGGGATATAAGCAGCATGTGTGTGTTCACAACGAGTTATGCTTGGAGTGTGTTCACAAGTATTGATTTTTGTCGGGAGAATAGGCTAAGGCCGAACTTCCTTTTATTGAAAAAAAAAAGTATTGATTTTTGTCGGTTTAAAAAATGACAAGAGCTAAAACAAAAGGTAGTTGACTACTGAGTCTAGCCTTCAACCTCAAGGAGGGTTGAATTGAACCTTGTGGGTAATTGTCATTTTGGCAAGGGAGAAGTAAAAAGGTACCTCCTCCAATGTTTCACACGTGTTTTTGAATGGTTGAGAGTACTCTTTGCACAAGAGGTGTTTGCTTCCCATGTGCATATAGGAATCAAAAGAAGTCATCACATATCTGTCTTGTGATTCTCTCACATTTAAGTCTTCCACCAATTTGACTTGTGTGTGATCGTTGTTCATGGTTCAAGATTGTTTTTGGAGTCACACAGTTTCAAGCACCAAGGCTTCAATAGGACTCTCAAGCATCCCAAGATTTCTCCAAGGTCTATTTGGGTACAAAGGCTCCATTGGACTGACAAGGTCCCAGTCTCCCCCAAGTTCCAAAGTGGGGCTCTAAGGCCTCCCTGAGTGCATACGTCTTGATCATTGCAAAAGAAATTGGTGGAATCATATGATTTTTGGAATTTCCTCTCATTCTGTTTGCATTGACATACATTGTTGTTGGCACAAAACTGAATGCAAATATTTTTTGAGGCGCGTTTGTGCACTTGGGCAGAGATCACACTCTTTGGCGAGTTGAGTGTTATTCTTGAGTGTGGAATTCATTGTGGTTGTTGTGTATATCTCATCTTGGCTATATTTTTTTGCATCAGGACTTGAAATTTCATATTTGAACTTGAAGAAGAAATGGTTTATTGTCACGTGTTGAGACTCTCCATTTAGGTCGCATGAGCTTCCCATGGAATATTAGTGTATTGGGATTAATTGAGAGTGATACGTTTTTTTTTTAATTCTCAGAGGTGCTGAGAGGGATGTGTAGGAAAGTCCTCTCCTTCAAGGAGCATCAAATGATCCATTTGGATTGTAAGAAATAGTAGTTATGCATGATCTTGACCTCGCTCCATAAGTGGGAGCTTAATTCTGATAGAGATATACCCACATCTCCATAATTCCCCTTTCTATCTCAGTTTGTGGAATGGTAGATCTTTCTTTAATGATTGAAGCAGATCCTCCTGAACAAGCAATTTTTGTTAGAGGTCTACTCTCCCCATGTGCCACTTTGTAAGATGATTTGCTGAAGAAGAGGATAATTTGGCTAAGCCTTTTGCTCCAATTATACACATTGAAAACACATACAACTATTGGATGAAGGTACTCCAAAGAACTATAAGTCCAACAGTATTGATGAAGAGGATGCAGTCTCGTGGACGATGAAACAAAATTAGCTTCCTTCTTTCCGTGCGGTTCTACTCTTCCAGCCTAGCGATCAAGGTGGCAGTCAAAGAAAACTTTTATGAAAAGTCTCCCCCAATTCGATCTAAAATGCTTGATACCAAGTGTAGGATTCCATCTTAAAATATCTCTAAGAAGAAGGCTTGAGAATAAGAGACATGAATGTTGTGTGTGCAACTCTCCTCCCATCCTTTATATCCTCTTGTATCCAAAATTGCAATGATCTAGAATGCTCTGGTGTTGACATGTGGACATCATGCACACTCATCCCCATTACCCATTACGTACCTTAGGATATCCCCCGAGCTATGGACCTTGGCTAACCTTACCCTTTCCCATAGACATTGATATATGATCTGGCTTGGATCCATGTCTAACAAGCATACACAAACATCATAATCTAGGCACATATATATGGACACTCTAAGTTCACACATACACATATGCACATGCACATAGTAACACACACATATACCCTTAAATACATTCACAAGTTCATTTATATACCTATAACCATACATAGGCGTAGATATACACACACATCTCCACATATAAATTCACATACATCTGCACATATACGTACACATAATCACACATACTTGGCACATGAAAGAAATCATATACACATGAACTTAAACACACATACACATACACAAACACAAGGACATATTTATGGTCTTACACATAATCACACAAGCACATACACATAAAGCATATTACACATATCAACACATATACACTCACTCTCACAAACACATATATGATGGGGGAAGTATCTCAACCCCTAAGCAACGATGAAGCGCGAATGACCTCCACAGGTATCCTTCTTTGACCTCTGCACACCAAAAATGCTCTTACTCAGAGCTTATGCAGAGAACTCCAGTGAGCTTTTGTAGACCTGTAGTAGACACCAAGGGCTTTCCAACAAAACAAATTTCACTTGAAATGGATGCTTACACAAAGAGAAACAATGTCTACAACATGAGCTAGTTGAATGCTCACAACTGCTAGTCAAGCAGAGACCTCACTTCACTCCAGCAAACTTTTCTCAGAGATTATACAGAGAATGAATCTCAAACTTGAGTCAACTTTAGAGCACTCTAATAGCTACCCAATGACACAAAAATCATAGCAAATGGATACATAGAGAAGGAGAACCAGCCCTTACAACAGAGAGCAAAATATTTCCAACAGAGCCTACACAAAGAGAGAGATATCAATCACACAACTTCACTAAAATGAATGTTGCTCCCAGCTTACTCAGAGAATGCTCCAGAGAATTGGTAAGCATAAAATAGACTCTTATAGCTATCCAATGAGACAAGAATTACATCAAATGGATACCATATGAGGGAGAACCAATGCTAACAACTCAAGGGTAGAGAGTTGCAACACTGCCTGCGCACACACATAGATATGCCTACTAAAAGAAAACAAACAAGCAAGCAAGGGGGTTGCTTAAGCAAGGGGCTTGCTTATCACAACTCCAGCACTTAGTGCTCACTTTACATGAGCTAAAACTCCAAGAAGATGGCCCAAAAGAAGTCGGGATACATGCTCCTTTTATAGTGAGAGGTGTGCCCCTAAAATCTAGGAACTACCTTTCCAAATCAGCCTCCTAACTTGGAGGAATTAGTTGAGATGACTTGGGGAGTGGTTGAGTGACTTTTCTTGATGGAATCTCGTGGCTTTTGGCTTCCTTTGATTGCTCCACATGTCCATAAAAGATTCCCCACGAATTTTTAGCTTGAAGCTTGACTTTTAACACTCCCCCTCAAGCTTCAATTCTTCATCCTCATCCAAGCTCCTTCATGTTGATGCATTGCTTGAATTTTGAAATCTTCATCCCATCCAAAGCCTTTGTAAACATGTCCGCAACTTGGTCCTTAGTACCAATATGATGTACTGAAACTTCCTTGGATATCACCTTTTCCCTTATGAAGTGATAGTGCACTTCAATATGCTTGGTTTTAGCATGATAGACAGGGTTCGATGCTAGATGAATGCTACTCATGTTGTCACAAAAAATTGGATATGTGTCAACCTGCAAATTAAGCTCCATAAATAACTTCTTAATCCACATTAGCTCACATGTGACTTGAGCCAAAGCTCTATACTCAGCCTCGGTGGAAGATAATGCCACCGTGGGTTGCTTCTTTGAAATCCATGAGATGATCTTGCTACCTAGCATGACTAGGTAACCACTTGTACTCCTTCTATCTTCCTTCGAACCGGCCCAATCGGCATCGGAATAAGCTTTGACCTGCATATCATCATCAAATGAGTAGAACAATCCTTCATTTATAGTGGCTTTGAGATATCGCAACATTCTTCTTGCAGCTTGCAAGTGTGTAGTCCTTGGACTATGCATAAATTGTGATAACACTCCAACTCCATATGCTATGTCAGGCCTGGTTATTGTGGCATAATTGAAAGAGCCTACAATAGATCGATACAAAGTTACATCCTCTAATGGCTCTCCATCAATGGAGCTTAGCTTTACATTAACTTCCATGGGATTTGAAATAGGCTTGCAATGTAGCATCCCAAACCTCTCAAGTAGGTCTAGAATATACTTCCTTTGTATGAGCATAATACCTTCTTCTTTGTATACAACTTCAATGCCAAGAAAATACCTAAGATCTCCAAGATCAGAGATCCTAAACTCCTTTCCAAGCTTTGCCTTGATCTCCTCAATGCCCTTTGTATCATTACCTGTAATGATAAGATCATCTACATACACACACATGTAGACCACAAGTTCTCCTCTTTGTTTGATGAAGAGAGATGGATCCGCCTTGCATTGATTGTAACCACATTTGATCAAATAGTCCACCAATCTTTGGTTCCAAGCCCTTGGAGCTTGCTTTAGGCCATAAAGTGCCTTCTTCAACCTACAAACATGATGTGGAAACTCTTTATGAACAAAACCTAGTGGTTGCTCCATGTATACCTCTTCTTCCAAGTCTCCATTGAGAAAGGCATTCTTGATATCCAATTGGAAGATCTTCCATCCTTTGCTAGCAGCCATTGCAATGAGTGTCCTAATGGTGCTCATCTTTGCCACGGGGCTGAATGTCTCTTCAAAGTCCACTCCATAGGTTTGTGCAAAACCCTTGGCCACCAATCTTGCTTTGAACCTAGAAATAGATCCATCTGAATTCCTCTTTACTTTATACACCCACTTATTACCTATTACCTTCATGTTCTCCTTCTTGGGCACTAGAGTCCATGTTTGATTTTCCTCAAGTGCGTCGATCTCTTCTTGCATTGCCTCTTTCCATTCGGTGTACCTGCTTGCATCTTCATAGCAATCGGGCTCATGATCTTCTACTACTTTGTTCATATATGCATAATGTGTTGCCATGTATGAATCATAAGTAAACCTTTGAGTTGGATACTTAACTCTAGAAGACTTCCTTTCTTCACCTTTTGGAGGAATAAACCTCCTTTGCCTTGGGAACTTGATCTCTTTCTTTGACGTGGCTTCTTTTTCCATCATGTGTCCTTCATCATCTTCAACTTCATTACCTTCTTCATCCAACTCCACCAATGTTGCTTTGCCTTTGTTGATTGATTGTGCTTCATAGCTTGATGAAGATCTCCCCCTCCATGGTGAGTTCATGCTTGAACTATCTTCATTGATGGAACACCTTGGGCCGCTTAGCTCTAGGTCGATTTGTTCTTCATCATGTCCATGCTTTTCTTCTTCATAGTCCTGCATACAATCATACTTCTTATACCAAGGGAGTAGCTCATCAAATGCTACATCCCTTGATATCCTCAAGTCCTTTGTATTTGGGTTGAAGCACCTGTAACCTTTATGATCATTTGAATATCCTAGAAACACACACTTTTCTGCCTTTGGTTGTAGCTTGTGCCTCAATTCACTTGGCACATGTACATAACAAGTACATCCAAATATCTTCAAGTGGGAAAGATCAGGTTTCTTACCATAATAGGCTTGATATGGTGTCAAGCCATGGATCCCTGAGGTAGGAGCCCTATTCATTAGATACACGGCGGTATTTGCTGCATCACTCCAAAACATGTTAGGTACATTCATCTCATTAAGCATTGCTCTAGCGATCTCGGCAATGTATCTATTCTTTCTCTCTGCTACTCCATTTTGTTGGGGTGTGTACCTGCATGTTACTTGCCTCTTGATGCCTTGATCCATTAAAAAATCAGAAAACTCATTTGAGAAATATTCTCCCCCTCCATCGGACCTTAGCTTCTTGATATATGTACCTGTTTCCTTCTCTACCATTGCCTTGAATGCTTTGAAACATGTAAACACATCTGATTTGTTTTTTATGAAATAAACCCAAACCATCCTTGTGCAATCATCTATAAAAGTGACAAAGTACTTGTTACCTCCAATGGATTGCTCTTTCGTTGGCCCCCACACATCTGTATGTATCAACTCCAATGGATGTTGGCTTATGTAGCCACTCTTCTTGAATGGAAGTCTCGCTTGCTTCCCTAGTTGACAAGATTCACATAAATGCTTCATACCTTGTCCTTGGAAGTTGGGAAGACCTTCAACCAGCCTCTTGAATTGCATTTCCTTCATTCTTTGTATGTTGATGTGACCTATCCTCTTGTGCCACAAGTCCAACTCCGAAATCCTCTTGTTTCCATATGTGAAGTAGACATGTTGAGTAGAATGAGAATTTACCTCCAAAGTGAAGAGTCTCCCTTGCTTCTTTCCTCTTGCTATGACCTTGTAACCTTGCTTAGGGTTCTCCACAAAGCATCCACCTTTGTTGAACCTTACTTGATAGCCTCTTTCAACCATTTGCCCAACGGACACCAAGTTCTTTGTGATGGTAGGTACATGCAAGACATCCTTGAGACATCTTCCTTCCTCCTTGTCATCCAAAGCTACATCTCCAACATGGGAGATCTCATGGGCTGTATCATCACCTGTTTCTACATGTCCTTTACCTTTGGGAACATGTAGATTAGTAAACCAAGAAGCATTGCAACTCATATGGTTGCTACATCCACTATCAATATACCAAGTGTTATCTACTTTGCTTGAATTCCCATTCATGTGCATCATCAAGAGATTGTCATTTTCTGAACTTGTAGAAGCATAATTACCTTGGCCTTTGTATGAAGAACCTTGATTATAGTTCCTTTGGTTTCCTCCTTGGTAGCAATCTCTAGCATAGTGGCCAAACTTGCCACATATGTAACATCCTTCGCCATCTTGATTCTTGTTTTGTTGATGTCGTCCTCCTCTTCCTCTTGATCTTCCTCTCCCTCTTTGTGATGAGGTGCCTTGGTCATGTCCTTGATTTCTTGAGTGGCCTTGCCTTCCTCCAAACCTTCCTTTGCCCCTTCCTTGTCCTTGTCTTCCTTTGCCCCTTTGATTACCTGCATAGAAAACTTGTGCATCTTTGCTTTTAGTTGAACTTCCACCTATGTTCATTTCTTCGGTGACCATGAGAGCAACCAATTGCTCAAAATCGGGAAGATTATCCCTTACATAAACTGAAGTGGTAAAGGGTTTCCACTTCTCATCATCTCTCAAACCATTGAGAGTATAAGCCACAAGATCGTCATCGTCTACGTGGCTTCCAATGGATCCCAATGCATCTGATAACTCCTTGACCTTAAGTATGTAGTCATTTATGCTACTCCCTGAGCTCTTCCTAAGGTTGTTGAGCTCATTCTTGAGTTGGATCTTCCTTGCTTTGGTGCTTGTTGAATAAAGCCTTTCAAGTGTCTCCCATACCTTCATGCTTGAATCCAGGTCTTGGATATGGCCGATCATGCTATTGCTAATGTGTTGGGAAAGAATAAAGATAACCCTCTTGTCTCTTTCATTCCATTCCCTAAAGGCCCTTCTCTGGTCATTGGTTGGATTCTCATCCAACCTAGGTCTTGGTTCACTTCCACTAATCAACCCCCAAAGGCCCTTGCCCATAAGATAGTTGGAGACCCTAAATCTCCATGGTTGATAGTTACCTTTGTCTAGCTTTTCAATTTGAGTGTTGAAGTCTCCCATATCTAGTCTTTGATACTTGACCTAGCCCTTGGCTAATGCTCCAATGTGTGTAAAATGAAAATGAGGCTCTGAGGTTACCTCAATCCAAAGCTTTCCTTAGATGGACACCTTGTGCTCTTGCAAATTTGAGTAGAATAGCTCCCCCTTGATGTGAGCTACCTCCAAGAAGCTTTTGTTGATGCAACTCTTCAACCACCAACTCCAAGAGGTCTTCTTGCTTGTATGTGATACCTCCAAGATGCCCAAATGCTCTGATACCACTGATGGGGGAAGTATCTCAACCCCTAAGCAACGATGAAGCGCGAATGACCTCCACAGGTATCCTTCTTTGACCTCTGCACACCAAAAATGCTCTTACTCAGAGCTTATGCAGAGAACTCCAGTGAGCTTTTGTAGACCTGTAGTAGACACCAAGGGCTTTCCAACAAAACAAATTTCACTTGAAATGGATGCTTACACAAAGAGAAACAATGTCTACAACATGAGCTAGTTGAATGCTCACAACTGCTAGTCAAGCAGAGACCTCACTTCACTCCAGCAAACTTTTCTCAGAGATTATACAGAGAATGAATCTCAAACTTGAGTCAACTTTAGAGCACTCTAATAGCTACCCAATGACACAAAAATCATAGCAAATGGATACATAGAGAAGGAGAACCAGCCCTTACAACAGAGAGCAAAATATTTCCAACAGAGCCTACACAAAGAGAGAGATATCAATCACACAACTTCACTAAAATGAATGTTGCTCCCAGCTTACTCAGAGAATGCTCCAGAGAATTGGTAAGCATAAAATAGACTCTTATAGCTATCCAATGAGACAAGAATTACATCAAATGGATACCATATGAGGGAGAACCAATGCTAACAACTCAAGGGTAGAGAGTTGCAACACTGCCTGCGCACACACATAGATATGCCTACTAAAAGAAAACAAACAAGCAAGCAAGGGGGTTGCTTAAGCAAGGGGCTTGCTTATCACAACTCCAGCACTTAGTGCTCACTTTACATGAGCTAAAACTCCAAGAAGATGGCCCAAAAGAAGTCGGGATACATGCTCCTTTTATAGTGAGAGGTGTGCCCCTAAAATCTAGGAACTACCTTTCCAAATCAGCCTCCTAACTTGGAGGAATTAGTTGAGATGACTTGGGGAGTGGTTGAGTGACTTTTCTTGATGGAATCTCGTGGCTTTTGGCTTCCTTTGATTGCTCCACATGTCCATAAAAGATTCCCCACGAATTTTTAGCTTGAAGCTTGACTTTTAACAATATACACTTACACATTCATACACAAACATAATACACATTCAAAAAATCTTATATACCACATTCATTTATACACAAAAGTGAAAATAATTTAAAGATTAAAAACACCTCAATTTCTATCTGCTTCTTTTTGGTTGTTGTTCATGTAGCTACAAGGAGACCGTCAAATGTTTAAAAGAGAGATATAATTAGCAAAGAAAATAGCGATCATCAAGAATTCTTAAACCCCAAAATTTTGTTTCTCTATCAATCAACATGTTGGCTTCTTCCCAACATTTCCCACCACTCAATCTCCAAATCATCCTTGATGGGCCAACCTACACATTTGATCAAAGCAGTATCAAAGATCTTTTTGAAAAATTTTCAAGTGTCTTTCACATGTTTTTCATGATGATCATGATGTTTATTTAATTTGTAAATCCAAATTTTGGAAATGAAACAGTTTTATATTACTCAAGATAAAATAAAAACACATTTGTGCAACATAGGAATTTAAATTAAACTAGAAATACACTTATAAAAATTAATAGACTTTCCCTAGTATTTACACACTCATCCGAGATACTATTATTTCCACTATTGCATATATCTTCCTTGTGTAGCCTCCATTTATTTCATAGCAATGATTTCGAGACCACAAATTGGTCATGTGTACTATTTTTATCTTTTGTTCATTTTCTTTATCTTCATGAGCTTTAACTTTGATGGCAACAACCATTAATGTATTGCTTCTTCTTTTATTCAACTTTTTTACTTCTATTTTTTTTTGGGTGAAAGAAATCATAAACTTCTAGTCTTCTAAATTTAGAATCTTTGCAGATTCTTTGTTTAAGAGGAAGACTTAACCTCCTAATCAGAGCTGAAGATCTAGGGGCATGTTGTAATGATCCAACAATCACAAGCTCTCAATCACTTAAGAACAAAGAAAAAATTGCACCAAATAATAGAAAGTCTAACAACACAAACTCAATAATATGTGATGCACAAAGAGAGAGAATCTTGTACTATATATCTAAATCAGATATGTAAAATAGATTCATGGTGAAGCTTCAACCTCCAGAACACCCTTGAGTAATCTCAATCTTATTCACACTCACACTCTCAATCATACTCTCACTCAGATTCTCATTCTCAATCACAATCACATGGGAAATCTATGATTTATGGCCTTCTCTTGCACAAGATAGCGATATCCAAGAATAGAGTTGATAATCCTTTATGAAAGAAAATCGAGATCTACCAAATTTAGAAAAAGTTGTGCATTTGAGTGTTGCATGTAGAACTTTTGTTAAAAGCCTACACTTTAGTGGTCTATTGCTTTCTTTAGCAACATCTGTCAAATGTAGAAGAAAAAGCAATGAAAAGACAGATATATTAACAAACAGAATATGCATGAGAACATGTACACACCAAAATCATGAATTCAAATAATAATAAAGAAGTCCACTTTTTGTGTTGGAGATAGTGATACTTTTTTGCGTCTTGTAACCCAAAAACAATGTAGAATTCCAAGATGCTTGTGAGAAGCAAAAATGTTCAGCCCTTCAATCAGCACAATAATACTAGAGATGCCCTACATCCAAATCAGCCTCAAAGTATCATTTTTTAGCCGTGAAAGTTCTGAGATTCTAGAGAGAATAAAATCAAGCCATTATTTTATGATGTACTAATTTTAGAGCCGTACCTAAAGCATGCTTCACAAAATTTTCAAAGAGACACTTTTATTCTCCTCTGCATATTTTGCCTTTCTCTCACATAGTATTTTTCCAAATGCTTCCGTTTTCAAGTTTGAATTTCAATTAGAAAACATGATGTAGATAAGTTTTAGAGAGAGAATATAAGATTATCATCCCTAAATACTTTATGTACACCTAAAATGATCTTAATATTGATTCTAAACATTATCTACACAATGTATAACAAAAAGTTCAGACTGAGTTATCTCACCATCATTGAGCTTATTACACATGCACTAGAAGGGACTAGGACTTCACTAACTCAATGCTTTTCATACTAAGCAATTCTCTATCTTTATAAAAAAATTCCTTCCTTCTAGTAAGAGATTTCAGTCCAAGCTACTCGATCTAGGTCATCTTGATGGTTATAAGGATTTTAAACCTATTCCCTTAGCATACACATCCCTGCTAGAGTTTCTAAACTTTTTTACCTTTTGTAATTTAAAATTTCTATAATGCAAAAAAATTATGATATGCAAATGATGCCATGCATTAGAACAAGAAAAGGATAGGAACAAAAAAAATTGAATAGAAATAATTTCACCTAATTATTCTCCTTCTTCCTTAAGCATCTCACTATCAATCTACTTATTGTTATCTCTCCTTTTCTTGAACTGTTGGAGTTAGACATCTGCAGAAGCACCCGAACAGCACAAGGAAGAAGAAGAAGCTTGGAGCACAACACACAATACTCAATGTATTACCACTAGAATGTAAAACAACAAATCCCCCCTAGGAGTGATGAGGTGAAAAAGGAGCTAGCATTCATGTATAAGGAAGTGCCAAGCTATGTGGAATCAATCCATAAAAGGAAGTAAGCCCAAAGCTTTGCGAAAAGCTTCAAACTTCTCCCTATGCAGAGCCTTCGTAAAAAAGTCTACAATGTTCTAGTTTGTGGGAACATATGCCAAGTTGATCTCTCCAATAGAGAACCTCTCCCTGTCATAATGATAATGCACCTCGATGTGCTTTGTGCGAGCATGGAACACAGGGTCCTTGCAACTACCAATGCGCTCTGATTGTCAATGAAGATGGTGGTGGCAAAAGATTGACCAACACCCAGCCATAAGGCGTCTGAGCCACACACACTCAATAGTAGCTCTGAAAGCTACCCTATACTCAGCCTCACAACTAGAAGTGGCCACAGTAGGCTGCTTCTTGCTCAGCCAAGATATGCATGAGCTACCAAGCATGAAGTAAAAACCACTAGTGGACATACGAGTGTCATAGCAACCAACCTAGTCAGAGTCAAAAAAAGCATGCAAATCTGGCGGTAGTGATCCCCCCTTGGGATGAAACAACCCAAGTAGTTGGGTACCACTCAAAGTAGTGAAAGATGCACTTAACCGCGTGCCAATGCTTGACACCTGGGCAATGCATAAACCTCGTCATCGGTGAGATAAAAAACTGAATATCTGGCAGAGTAATGCATAAGTAAATCAAGCATCCAATAGCGTGGTGATAGAGAACAACATCAAATGCATCTCCAGCATCATGAAGACTCAATCGTAAACCTGTCTCCATAGCAGTGGCAATAGGTTTACAGCCTTCAAGGCCAAAACACTACAATAATGTGTCAATATATTTTGTTTGACACAAAGCCATTCCACCAACGTGCATAAATTGAATGCCTAAATAATGATGCAAATGCCACAAATCTCAAATGAGGCATGTAAATCAGCCTTAAAATCAGCAATATGCTTCTCATGAGGACCAATGAGCAGCATGTCATCAATGTATACCACAATGATTAGAAGCACATCATTTGCATGCTTAACATATAAGGTGCTTTTAGTTGGACTGTTCTCAAAACCATGTGCAATTAGATAAGCATGTATCTTTTCATACCAAGCACATGGTGCTTGCTTTAAACCATATAATGCATTCTTTAACTTGCACACCTAGTTTTCATGCCCTTTCTTCACAAAGCCACAAGGCTAAAAAACATATACTTCTTCATGCAAGTCACCATTCAAAAATGTTCTTTTAATGTCCAAGTGATGTATATTCCAACAACGATGAGCTGCAAGTGCACATATGCTACAAATAGTAGTCATTCGGCAAGTAGGTGCAAATGTTTCATCAAAATCAATGCCTTTTTCCTACACATAACCCTTTGCAACAAGCCTAGCCTTATACTTGTCAACTGTTCCATTGGGTTTATGCTTCAACTTGTATACCCACTTAGTGCCAATGGCCTTCTTGTGAGGAGACAAGTCAGCCAGGTACCATTTTTCATGATAGCATCATATTCAAATTGCATTGCAGCCATCCAATGTATAGAATTTTGTACTTCATCAAACGAAACCGGCTCACTCTCATCATAGAGACTAGAGGTAGCCATAGCATAGCAATCTGATGCAAAAGAGGCACTATGAGAGCTTGAACGAGTACGGTATGATAGAGATGCATCTAATTTTCTATCATTCAAAGTCTACACTAGCCATTTTGGCATAGTTTTTGCCTCCTCAATATCAGCTCTCTCATCAACAAGTGCATCATGTAACTCTGCATCAAAAATGGAATGATCTACATCATCACATGAAACCTCCAAAGGCTGCGAAGTTGCCTCATTAGGGACAACACTAGACTGTCCACCACTAAAAAGAGGTAGCAAAGTATCATACATGTCTTTGGAGCTAAGAGATGTCTCCTTAGTACATGAAAGTAACGACTGAATATCATCTTCCACTAAAACAACATTAAGGCTAACCAAAATGTGTTTAGTTTGTGGATGATACAAATGATAGCCTTTACTTTCAAAACTGTATCCAACAAAAATACATTTTACTACTTTATCATCCAGTTTTCTGCGATGTTGTTCAGACACTAATGCATATGCCAAACAACCAAAAACACGCACATGAGCAAGAGATGGCTTGCGACCATGCCAAGCCTCATATGGAGTGATAGACTGCAACGCTTTAGTGGGACACTTGTTAAGTGCATATGCTGCACACATAATAGCCTCAAGCCAGAAACTATGTCGTAAAGCCTACACCTCGCCATCTCCATGAGTGAACTATTCTTCTGTTCAACAACTCCATTCTGTTGAGGTGTATATCGCACTGTACACTGATGTTTTATCCCATGTTCAATCAGAAATGCATTAAAGTCAGAAGACATATATTCCTCCCCTCGTCTAGAAGGGAGGGTGCCCATTTTACATGCTAACAGATTTTTAGCCAAAACCAAAAATTGTTTCAGGCACATGAACACTTCGGACTTTGCTTTGAGTGGATATACCCATGCATGCCTGGAAAAATCATCAATGAAAGTCATGAAGTAAAGATAGTTTCCAAAAGAAGGTGTCTGCATAGGACCATAGACATCACTATGTACAAGCTGGAATTTTTGAGTAGCCCAAAGTGAATCATCTTTTGGAAAGGAGGAACACTGCATTTTTCCCAAAATATAGCCTTCACAGACATGTTTTTCGGGTGCCTCAATTTTGGGCAAAGAGGACACCATTTTAGATTTCTGCAAGCATAGAAAACTAGCAAAACTTAGATGACCAAAGCATGCATGCCAAAGCTTTGCATTTGACATAGCGTGAGAATCATGTACTGCACATGTTGAATCATTCATAGATTTCTCATAGTCTATGAGCTTATACAACCCACGACATAAAATGCTAGAAGCAATAATCATGTTGCCATTTGATAGATAATGAGGTGTACATTTGTCATCAACAAATTTCACAACCAAGTCAATCTTGGCTAATGCAAAAATTGATAACAGATTTTTCTTGATCCCTGGCACAAATAAAGCATCCCCCAAAGTGAAAGAACTACCATTAGCAGTAGTTAGAATGATCTTGCCAACTCCGATGACAGGATAAGAGGATTTGTTGGTGCATGTAACAATATTCCTTGTAGGGGCAAGCTCGAGTCATGAGAAGAAACTATGCTACGAGGTAATATGTTTGGTCACCCCACTATCAAAGTACCAAACATTTGAGTCTACTGCAGACATGCACTGCTCATGAGAAGATGGGTCAAAACTGCACACAATAGTAAATGCCCATTCTTCATCCTGCATAAGATTAGCTGACTCTGTTTTTGCTGTAGAGGCCTCTGCAACAACCATTCCGGCCTCTTTCTTCTTTGCCCCTTTAGCAGCTAGTTTTGGACAGCTCTTAATGACATGATCATTTGCTTTACAATATTTATAGAACAATTTCCGTTTTTCTGATTTCTTCTCATCTTTGCCTTCCTTCTTTGATTGTGTAGAATTAACAGATTTCTGCTTACTAGTAGAAGGGATCCATTTTTCTTTGCCCTTCTGACTAGCCAAGAAAGCTTGATCTGCAACACACATAATAGACCTGTTTTGTGTGGACTAATCTTCTTGCAATAGAACAGAAAGGAACTCTTCAAATGTTAAGGCATTTGGATTGCCTTTCATCATCAAATGAAGAGTAGAAGCAAAACTCTGATATGAGTCGGGAAGAACATTCAGAACAGTCTGCACAAGTGAAATGTCAGGAAGGACTTCATCAGGAGAAATCAATTGTTCCTTCAAATCCTTGATCTTTTTCAAAAAATTGTTCATAGAATCACCTTCATTCATGTGCTCACTCTCCAACTGTTTTCGGAGGTAAGCAACACGAGCCTCATTCCTAGCCTGGTACAATGTGATAAGTGTATCCCAAGCATCCTTAGCTATTCTACAAGAGTGAATGTGAGTAATAATGGCATGTTTGACAGACAATGCTTTCAATGCATGTACCTGAGAATCTTTGCCATCCCAATGAATTTTCTCTAGAGTAGGTGCAACAGGAACCGCAGCATGAACAAGAATTTGAAGAATATCAGCATCTTCAATGCCATCTGGATCAACTTCAATACTTGTATTTGTAGGTGTAATAGGATGTTTTTCAACACCCTCCACAATGTTCCACAGTCCTTTTGCAACCAATACATGTTGCATCATATAAGCCCACAATGCGTAATTGGTACGGTCCGACTTATCCTCAATAGCCAACATACAGAATACATCACTACTTTCAGCCATGGCCACTTACTAAAAAACCCTGATGCAAAAAAATGATTCTATCTGAAAAAGCTAAACAGAACTACCCTGACGAGTTCTCCTAAACTTGTAGTAGACTTTGAGATGCTTATATTGGCGAACCAAAACCTGTATATATGTTTGGCACAAGAAGATAAAATAGCCTGTACAAGCACTGCGATAGTGCATTCCGAGGCCGAAACAATCAGATCACAATTTTGCTGAAATGAGCTCCTAATCATCCTAAGTATGCTCACCAAATTTTGTTCAAATCTAAGACTACGACTGGAGAGGTGTTGACAATGCCCTAGATGAAGCGGTGACCTCGTTTGATACCAATTGTTGGAGTTACACATCTATAGAAGCACATGAACAACACAAGGAGGAAGAAGAAGCTTGGACACAACACACAATATTGAATGTATTACCACTAGAATGTACAAAGATAAGTAACTCGTTAGGGCTATAGGCATATATACAAGCCAAGGGAAAAAAACCTCTTAAAGAGGGAAAAAGTGCCACGGTGGTCCTAGTGTATTCACACACATCACTACTAAAATATATCAACATGAACAACTTCACATGTTTTCCTAGAATCAAAGACTTTAAAGGAGTGCCATAAAATTTGCTTAATGCATGCATACCATTATCATAAACAAAAACAACAACACATAAGCAAGCCATCATTTGGTCAAATTTTTTCACACAACATATTGGGAATCAAATGTACTATTGTAAACTAATATCACACTCCCAATTTGAATCTCATGAGGCCTTAGTTGATGTGTTTTATCAAAATATAGTTTATTCTTTGGATGCCACTCCCTTAATTATTATACCACTTCATTTAGCATAGCTTTTCCTTGTCCTAATTGCTTTATTCTCAAGGCTAAAATCTCTTCTTATGATAGATTGTCATTCCAAGGTAAAGACAACGAGATAAGTATCTGAGTGTGGATAAGAAAAAAATGGTTTCTAAGAATACATGAGTTTTGTAGGCATCTCTTGTAGTTTTGGTGTATGTCATATCCACCCTGATGCTATACTTTAATTTAGAACACCTCTATATCAACTACAACTCAAAAAATCCTTCAATTTTGGAAATCTTTACCAAATTATGAACAACCAACATGTCTCTGAACTATGGGTTTACTCAGGAAAGTCTGCTTTACAAAACTCAATCATTGACTTATGAAATGATAAAAGTTTTCTATAAAACTTCGATACAACATCTTACTAGTGTTTGTGAAACTATTCCAAGTGAAATTTCTTCAAAAGAACTTGCAAAACTTCAGATTTACTTCAATAAGTAAATCTATGTTGAAAATAGGCTTTCTCTACAAGCGACTTTCACATATGCAATTTTAAAGACATGCTTCTCACAATTTAGAACCCGTTTAATCAAATGATTTTATACATAAGTTGCTTACCTTCCAACCTAAATTTTGAGTGCTTATTTGTGCAAAACTTTACACTATAGATTGAGATCTCATCAAATCTTTGATCATCGGGATTTCACCTATTTCAAGAGTCACTCATCACCTATTACACATATGAATGCTCGTACACATAATTCTCTTAGCCTGATTACAATTAGACTCTCAAAACTTGACCATAGATGCATCAACTATAGACTTAGACACACAAAAGATGATTTCTCAATTGATTAAGCATAGAAGGAGAAGGATGAGAAACATCGAGGCACAACTTCTTGAAAAACTTCTTCTATTATGATAAGAAGTACATCTGATGAATATTACACATTCAACTTACGATCTAATCATCTATTTCTCATTTAGTCTTCATCTCCCATACGTAGCATGTCCATATACAAGTGTATATATACATATGAGTATGGATTCGACACTACTTCAAAGTATATGTGAAGTATTTACAAGATTAATGTACATGTGTATGAAAATCATCTTTTCTTGAACCTCCATTTCACTTCATACTTCAAGCTTCAACCTTTTCTTCATTTCTTCACTCCTAAGCTTCATGTAATCATTAATTGATGATTTGTATTGCTCCAAAAGCTCCCCCTCAATCATCAATTGTGATTACCTGAATCTTCTTTATCCCTTCTATATCTTAAAATCTCTACAACTTAGGTCCATCCAAGCTCTTTGTTAACATATCTGCAAGTTGATATTTTGTAGGAGTATGCATGATTTCTATCTCTTTATCAATAACCTTCTCTCTTAGCAAATGATATTGGATCTCAATGTGTTTAGTCCTGACATGAAACATAGGGTTAGATGCCAAATACAAAAAACTCATGTTATCTCCACCAATGATAGGAGTACTCTGATTGATATCAAAACTCTTGATGAGAGTTTTTAGCCATATGACTTCTTTTGTAGCTTCTACCATACCTTTGTACTCTGCTTCTGTAGATGACAAAGCAACTGTATGTTGCTTCTTAGAACACCATGAAATTAATTTATCTCCCACATAGCACAAATACCCATGTGTTGATCTTCTATCATGAGTGTTACCGGCCCAATGTGCATCATTATATATCTTGATTCTTGTATCTGAAGTGAACCCATAATACAAACATTCTTTAAGGGTGCCCTTGATATATCTTAGCACCCTTTGACCTACAATCCAATGTTCCTTTCTAGGACAATGCATGAATTGAGATAGAACTCCAAGTGCATATGATAAATTAGGCCTTATCAATGTAGCATAAATCAAGCTACCCACCAAACTCTGATAAAGCTTAATGTCTTTGAATTCTTCTCCTCCACATCTATTCAGTTTGTGACTCACTTCCATTGGAGTTGTTGCTATCCTGCAATCTTCCATTTTAAATTTGATTAGAAAAGTCTTCAAATACCTTTCTTGAGTCACATATACTCCATGTTGAGTATATGAAATCTCCATTCCCAAGAAATATGACAAATCTCCCAAGTCACTGATCTTGAATTCTTTCTCCTTCTTCTTCTTAAGAATTTGTATGCCTTTGTCATCTGTACCTATAAGTATTATCTCATCAACATAAATTCAAACGTAGATAAATCCATCTTCAGTTGCTTTGATTAGCAAGCTACTATCTGCCTTTGATGCTTGGAAAACAAGTTCCTTCAAGAACTTCACAAGCATGTAATTCCATGCCCTTGGGGCCTACCTCAGGCCTTACAAAGCTCTCTTGAGCTTGCACACATGATTTGAATAAAATTGATCTTTAAAGCCATCTGATTTTCCATGTAAACTTCATTTGAAATATAAACATTTAAAAATGCATTCTTCACATCTAATTGAGACAATTTCCAACCTTTGCATGGAGCAACAACTATGGGAGTTCTTATGGTTTTCATGTTTAGAATAGGAATATAGGTTTCATCATAGTCCACACCATGTTTTTGTGCATATCCTTTTACAAAAAGTCTAGCTTTATACCTAGACACACTTCCATCTGCATACCTCTTTGTTTTGTAGACCCATTTGCATCCTGTCACTTTCTCATTACTTGGTTTGGGTACTAAGTCCCAAGTCTCATTCTTAATGAGTGCATCAAACTCTTCCTTCATAGCTTTCTCCCAATTCTCCTTTCCTTTTGACTCATCATATGTAGAAGGATCTTCATTTGTTTTTATCAATGTAAGCATAGTCTTTAGTAGTCAAGAATGAAGTATCATAGCTATACCTTATGGGTTTCCTTTTGTTCCTTGATGACCTCTTGAGTTCTCCACTCCTTGAAGTTTTTGGTTCATCATATTCTAGATCAAACCTTGGAAATTCTTCACCATCAATTGGAACTTCAACATTCTCTTCTTCATGAGAAATTTGAACCTTTGATTTGCCCTTCTTTTGACTCAATACTTCTTCAAGCCCTGCATAGGCACTATTTGTACCTATATACCAAGTACCTTGTTCATCAAATGTAACATCCTTTGAGACAAGAAATTTCTTTGCAGATGGACTCCACAACATGTATCCCATTTGCTTGTAATCATAACCAATGAACACATATTTTCCAGCCTTTGGTTCCAATTTATGCCTTAATTGAGAAGGAACATAAGCATAGGATAAACAACCAAATACTTTGCAATGATCTAATGTAGGTCTCTTACCCCACCAAGCTTCATATGGTGTCATATCCTACAAAGCTTTACATGGTAGCCTATTAACCAAGTATGTGGCTGTACTTACAGCCTCAACCCACAAATAGTTAGGGCAATTCTTCTCTTTCAACATTGACCTTGCAAATTCAACAAGAGTTCTGTTTCTCCTTTCTGCTACACCATTTTGTTGAGGAGAGTACTTGGAAGTAACTTCTCTCTTTATACCCGCATTCCACAAATAATCATTGAATTCATTTGAGAAATACTCTCCCCCTCCATCTGTCCTTAATCTCTTCAATTTTTGTCTTGTAACCCTCTCTGCAAATACATGGTAATGTTTAAATGTGCTAAACACTTCTGACTTATCTTTGATCACCTAAATAGTGATCCACCTGGTAGCATCATCAACATAAATGACATAATATCTTGAACCATTTATGCGAAAGTCCTTAGAAGGACCCCATACATCTGTCTGCACCAATTCAAGTCTTTCTGAATACATGAAACCTTCTTTGTTATATGATTGCTTATGAGCCTTAACTAAATGACATGCTTCACATTTGTATGTCATGTGTTGACCTACAACATTAGGTAATCCAAGTATTGAACCATTGTTAATCATTTCTTTAGTACCCCTTTCATTGAAGTGTCCAAGCCTTTTGTGCCAAAGATCCAACTCAGATATCTTTTGCTCTCCATATGTGAACAAGGCATGTCCAACATTACCTTGTACCTTCAATGTGAAAAGCCTTCCTTCTTTCTTTCTTGTAACAATTTTCTTATATCCTTGATTAGGGTCTTCAACATAAACTCCATCATTACTGAACCTCACCTCATATCCTTTTTCTACAATTTGTCCTACAATGATCAAATTCTTTGGAATTGTAGGAACATACAGAACCTTACTCAAAAGAGTACTTCCATCTTTGGCCTTCACTGATCTAATAGACTTCACCTTGTGCTTTGTATTATCACCTATTTGAACTATATGATTAATTAATTTATTCTCCAAATTAGTCACTAAAGCAATGTTGCCACTCAAATGATTGCTGCATCTTGAATCAATATAAAACACTCTTTGGTCTTCACTTGGGACTTCACATGTTGCATGCATGATTAGGGTTGAATCTTCCTTGTGATCTCATGCATAATTGTAGTACGTATTGTTGTAATATTGACCTTGAAAGTTTCGTCCACCATTCCTTCCAAAGAAGCCTTTACTTCCTCTACCTTTGAAGTTTCCTCTCTGATTTCTTCTAGCTCTTCCTTTTTTATTATAATTCTGATTAAAGCTGCTAACACTTTGATTATTATGCCAACATTCATGAGCTAGATGATTAGTCTTACCACATATCCATCAAGCTTTGACATTATCCTTGTTGTTTCTACCTCTTCCTCTACTTCTGCCACTTCCTCTTCCTCTTAGGAAGTTTGCTTGACTTGGAGTGCCTTCATCTTCAACTAATTGTTTCTTTCCTTTGCTAGTCTTCTTCTTATCCATGGAATACATTGTTTGACTTGCACTCTTATCAGTATCCCCTTTGATACCATGCTCAAAACTTAGCATATGTCCTAGCAATTGATTCAAATCACGAGTAAAATGATCTAATGAAAGTTCATTTGATAGTATGAAAGGCTTCCACTTCTCATCTCCTCTCATACCTGTGAGAATTTGTCTTACCAATTTATCTTCCTCAATGTCTTTATCAACTGCACCCTAAGAATCAGCAATGTCTTTCATCTTTGTCACATAATCAGATATTGATTTGAGGCTTTCTTCTTGAATGTGGTAAATTCAGCCCATAGTGATCCCTTTCTTGATTTAGTTGTATTCTGAAAATGATCCTCCAAAGATTTCCATATATCACTTGCACTTTCAAGTCCTCTGATGTGAGGAAGCAAGTAATCATTCACTGTCATATAGATAATGCTCCTTGTTTGAGCATCCTTCTTCATCCAAACCTTCAAGTCTGCAAGCTCCTCCCTAGTTGCAACACTAGGATCTTCAAATTCTGGCTTCTCTTCTTCTCCTATGATGTATCCCATCAAATCTTTGATCATAAGATGAGCTTCCATCCTCATAGACCACGCTGGATAGTTCTCTCTATCCAATTTCTCAATTTGGAGACTATCTCCCATTCTTTCTTTACCTATACTAACAATTCTTCAACCTTTTGAGTAATGAATATACCTTTGCTTTGAAAATTACTCCTTCTTATCCTTTTGATTACTCTTGTATCCCTTTTCCTTTACATTTTGTCCTTTTGAATCTTCAGATGTTGAATTTTGTATATCCGCAATAGTCTGTCATGAGGAAGGAAATAAGGAAGACACACACACTCTCACTCTCAAGGAGAAGCACACACACAGATTGAGGCAAGGAAGAATGATCTTCTTCTTCTGCTATTACATAAAAAGGAATGTACAAGAATGACCTAAAAACAAGAATACAACAAATGCAATATATAAAGATCAATACATAAGGAAAAATCTAATGGCGGCGAATGAGTGAGCTGGCAAGTAACAAATGAGCCATCACTCTCAGTAGATAAATCTAATGAAGCTCAATGAAGTATCGGTGACATATACGGGTGTGACCATTATACATGTCAGAGAAACAAAAATTGATACGTGTCATCCTCGAACATCACATGTTGAGCTTGATATCTCAACACTCCCCCTCAAGCTCAATGTCATGTCCTCTAATCCAAGCATCTTCTGAAACTTCTTCAGCTTCTCTGCTCCAAGTGCTTTAGTGAAAATATCAGCAACCTGCTCATATGTTCTCATATAAACAAGATCAATATCACCTGCTAATACCTTCTCTTTGATGAAGTGATAATGTACCTTGATATGCTTTGTTCTAGCATGGAAAAATAGGATTCCGTGCTAATTGTATGTTGCTAAGATTATCACAACAAATAGTGATAGGCTTTCGCACTTCCACACCTAAACCTGTAAGTAGCATTTCTAGCCATGATGCCTCATGTTGCCATTGCAACACCTCTATACTCAGCCTTTGTACTCGACAAAGCAATAGTGGGTTGCTTCTTGTTGCTCCATGTAATAGCTGCACTCCCAAGTGAGAATAGAAAGCCACTAGTAGATCTTCTATCTAGAATGCTACCAGACCAATCTGCATCAATGTATCCATGAACCTGCAAATCTGCCCGAGCTTCATAAAACAATTCATAATCCAAAGTAGCACTCACATAACGTAGAGTGCACCTCAGAGCATCCAAATGTGACTTCCTGGGAACCTGCATAAACTGACTTTCAAGTCCAATAGTATAGCTTAGATCAGGCCTTGTAATTGTGACATATATAAGACTTCCCACAATTTTCCTATACATAGTAGCATTTTCCAATGCTTCACCTGATGTAGCATCCAACTTCAAATTCTGATCTAATGGCATAGAAATTGGCTTACAATCAGCCATACCATACTTTTGCAACATATTCAAGGCATATTGCCTTTTCAACATCCATATATCTATTTCTGTATGTATAAACTCAATGCCCAAGAAGTATCGCAGCACACCAAGATCTTTCATGTCAAATTCCTGCAGAAGAAGTTGCCTTACCTCTTTGATGCCTTCTTCATCATCACCACCTACAATCAAGTCATCAACATAGATAGCCACAATTGTGATGCCATCATCACCCTTCCTTGCATATAGTGAATGATCTGCATCACACAAAGAAAACCCAATGGTGGTTAAGTAATCAGCAATCCTTGCATGCTATGCACGAGGAGCTTACTTCATCCCATACAAAGCCTTTTGCAACCTACAAACATATTCTGGATGCTTTGAATCTTCATATCCTTGTGGCTGGTCCATGTATACTTCTTCTTGTAACTAACCATGTAAGAAAGCATTCTTCACATCCATCTGATGCAAAGTCCATCCTTTTGTTATAGCTAATGCAACAAATGTTCTAACAATAGACATTTTAGCTACAGGGTTGAATGTTTCCTCATAATCAATGCCATATGTATGTGCATATCCTTTAGCTACCAATGGTGCTTTATACCTGCTTATGCTACGATTAGCATTATGCTTTACCTTGTAAACCCATTTGCAGCCTATGGGTTTCTTTCCTTGCAGCAATGGAACCAGCTTCCATGTATCATTCCCATAAAGTGCAACGATATCTTCATTCATAGCTTTTTCCCAATCTGCACTTCCGATTGCATCTTCAAAACAAGAAGGTTCAACATCTTGTATTACCTTGATCATGTAAGCAGAATGACGAGCCATATAACTGTCATACATCAATCGTTGCACTGAATTCCGCATCCTCCCAGATCTTCTTGGTCCTGGGTCACTTCTCCTTGTATCATCTACATGTGCCCTTATTACTCTTGGAGTCTTCATAGAGGGCAATCCAAGTTCCTCATCAAGACTCTTTTCTGAACCGCTTGAATCTCCATCAATGTCTTCAAAACTTGCACTTGTTTTACTACTAGCAAAAAGCTTTTCTTTACCTTTCTTGGATGTGTTTGATGAATTTGCTGGACTGAAATTTCCATGCAATCTTCCACTCCATAGATCTTGGGGTCCGCAAGCTCGGCCAACCTGTGGCGCTAGGCGAACCTATGGCACTCTCTTATAGAGACGTACCAAGCTATTCCCGGCAAACGCACCAAAATGAATGGGCTCTTAAGCCCAAGG
This sequence comes from Ceratopteris richardii, assembly GCA_020310875.1. NCBI lineage: Eukaryota > Viridiplantae > Streptophyta > Polypodiopsida > Polypodiales > Pteridaceae > Ceratopteris > Ceratopteris richardii. Next base: position 17,039,044 of record CM035433.1, on the reverse strand, counting down.
AAAAGATGGTTGTGAAAGCCTTTATTTTGCTCAAACCCCTCGCAATTGGTCTAATTGGATCACCTAGAGCCCATAATTGTCTCTTAATGGATTCTTCCTATGTCTATGCACTAGCTCATATGTTTCCCGGCAAATGCACCAAAATGATAAGATCCTAAGTCCATGGGAAAATGCTTATATGCAATTATATTCTTCCTAATTTCCTTGCAATTGGTCACCTCTTTTGCCCGGTTTCCACAATTGTATCTCGGGAAGATAACTTCTCATCCTGACACACTTACTCGCACTTACTCTCATGCACATACTACACACACCTGCCTATACTCAACCACACACACCTCGCAATCCTCTATGCCTTCACACATGCATCCCCGCACCCATTGGTACATGGTAAATCTCGCACGAACTCACCTACTTACATGTACTTACATGCACATACTTGCCCTCCTTCTCATTCACCCTTTTTACCCTTTCTTACTGCCTCATTCACTCTCCCCTAGTTCTCTCTTACTCACACTATTCTCTTCTCCTTCCTCCTCCTTCCCCTCTTTTCCATGTGCAACTATTCTAATCCCACACACACCCACACTCTCGGGCCTGTATGCTCAAACAGCCACATGTCCCCCTTCTCTCGTTTTTTTTTTTTTTTTTTTTTGGTCCTAGTGTGTCATCTTTAACTTCTTCGAATAAAAAGGATGCCTCATGTGACCCCTTTGGGGTTCTGCAGTAGGTACCCCTTGTAAACCCGTGTGAGGTCAAACTATGAATTCAGTTGCTCACGATGGTGGACATGAGCGCACGAACCCATGGTGTAGTCTCTATGAAGTGATTTAGTTCCAAGTAAGAATGGATTTACATTGATGGCCTTCCCATGCTAATATCGTCTCTACTTCTACACTTCAACTCAGCTCATGCGTAATTCACACAAATGTTTGATGCATTCATGGTGTTAAGTGATCTAGTGCCCTCTTAATTCACACAAATGTTTGATGTGTTTGCTGTTTTTCTTCTTAAATCCGTGTGGGAGAGATCCCAGTTAGTGACCCATATAAGCCATGAATACTCCAATTAATAATTCAATATCCGAAACTAAATTTACTATATCCAAACCATGGGCATGATCAGTAGCCAGATTTCAACCAAAACCCACAACTTATATAGGGGAAATTGAACTGCAATCTCTGGTCCCATTCTCCAAGGATTCCTATATCTACTCACGCAGGAATTCTACCTTCTCTCAGGATGCAATGCCTTTACATAATGTACGCTGGGGTCAAGGCAACAGAACAAAATTGATTTATTGAAGTCTCTTTGCAATATTGTCGTCATGGTCCTCTAGCTCTCCGTAGGAAGAAAACACCCCTCGGGCGGCATACAATCACTGGAATTACAGTTAAGTCTCATGCACGCTATATATATATATATATATGATGGTGAAATTATGCCTCCCCACCCTTTTCCTATGCACACAAAATGATTGAACATTCACTACTTCTCTCATGGATTAAAGAAAAATTAAGAGCATCCGCTTTGCAAATGGCATTGAGCACTGATATAAGACACCTTAAATGATTTTGCTTCGGGCCATTCCTTCAAGCTCCAAGATCTTTAATCGTCACTCATCATTACGTTCACAGGACCTGCCTGTGACATTTATCTCCATCCTCAAAGTCAGATGACCATAAATACACAAATGACCACTATTGGGAAGGATCCATAGCGAATAATGTCTACATAACAGTGCGAATTGATTCGCTGTCTCACTTTGATTCAACTGAGTGCCATTTCTAGCATATGGTATACCATGATGGGTGTCTGGTTCAACCACTAGAATTCACATGACTCTAAACTACAGCTATTGCCCTACAATAAGTGAAAGTGTAAAAGAATCATTCGATTACACCTTATATTCCATGAAAACAATGTTACTTGCATGATTGTGACAAAGGATCCAGACGCTTCCTGACCGCAAGAAATGAAGAGGATATTACCTTTTCGTGTGCCATCTTGATAGCCAGTACGTACTGTCGAGCTTTCAGGTCACAAAATTTCAAATCCTGGATGAGAATATCCCATGCCCGCTTCCTTCCAACTGTCCTGCTTCTGTTTGCTAGTTCCTTGGCCTCTTACTCCAACTCGTTGAACCACATAACCCCGTCACTGACATGAAGAGAAGGTTCATCATTAGCAATTGCACTGGCTGTTGAACATCGGTTCTGGGCATTGTGACCTCCACCATTTCCGACATGGCCATTACTCCATCTACTGAGGGAATAATCACGGCCACGTCTCGCACCAACTGATGTTTCATGCGGCCTTTCTAAGCTCAAACACCATTCAGCCTTCAAACGGCGAGGGGACTCTGCAGAGGCTCTCCTCGAATAGTTCAGCTCCCCCTCTCCTGTTCGTCAAAAACTTCTCTTCAAAAAAAAACTCAGAGAGTGCGCCCGTCAGAGATCTCTCCTTCCATGATACACCATCCTTTTTTCTTTTGTTGAGCTGGAGTTCTCCTCTCGTGATGACAGCAAGGCCCTGCACACGCACCCCAGGACCCACGAAAAACCAGACTCTTTTCCTCCCCTTTCACTGCTCCTTCCAGCCGGTACCTCCCCCCTTCCACCTTTTGTAACCAGAAAAAACACCCGCTCCTCTCTGCCCCCTCTGACAAGGGTGGGCAGACCACCACCCGCCATTCCTTTTATCTGCCACACCTCTGACAAGGGTGGGCAGACCACCACCCACCCCCAAAAAGTGCGAGCACTTCTGATTCATCCCCCCTGTTTAGCCCACGGGTAATGTGTAAAGGTTGATCCCAGCTCGGTTGCATAAATAAAGCAAATGTGTTTCTTGAAACGCCTACGACATTTGAAGCCTTTTTTATTTCTTCATTTACCATCCTCACATACAATCCAGCATTTTCATCAGGGCAACTAATCTCAATGCCATCCCTCATATACATAGCAGATGTGAGACCCGTCAGCGATCCATGGTCAGTGTGCCACCCACACCAAGAAGATACAGGACCTTGGTTTTCACTTTCATTAATTGTGACACAAGGGAAATAATGAAGCAGGCGCCCTTTATGATATTGTGAATTCCTCAATATATCCTCCAGACTATTTCTTTTGCAAACGGGTACTTGAACCTAACATATTTGTCACAGTGGAAGGCTAACAGCAAACCAACGTCCAGAATTACTTTTGCAAGTTGCTTGAATACTCAGCAGATCACCCTCTTGTATTGGAATGTCCATAAGTGGATGTGCATAGAAAGACCCTTTGAAGAAATCAGGTGATCCGGACTCCAACTTTTCTTTGCCATGGCTCCAACCAAATGAATATCTACTGGTTGGATCTTCAAGACTTTTCTTAACATGCTCTGGCAATGCTGCAAGCCTTTCTGCAATATAGAGTAGCCCACGCCTCAATGATGCATAACCCGGAACTTCAGAAACAGCAATGATGCCAAGGCCACCAGGCCCAAATCCTGCCTCCAATTCTTTTGAAAGATCTGAATTCCTATCCATAAAACTGTTTCTCCCATTCCGAAATCACCTATAATGCCAACCTTAACAAGGATGGTGTTGATGTCTTGGTCAATAACATTAGTTGACACTTCCAGGATATTGATGTAATTGTTTGGAGCATTGTCGTCCAAGTCCACTTAGTGTTTTCCTTCGTCGAATTCCAAAGACTTGATGCCAACAGCTCTAAAATCAAAAATAACTTCCTGCCAAATAGATCCACATTAGTGCATAAAAACCAACCATTTTCTGAGCTAACACTTCCTCTGCCAGAGTAGAATACCTACTCAGAACTAGATTTTCCTTGGGAGTTTGAATCCTCACCAAGATTCTTTTCTTCAATAATCAGCATAGATACCAGATCAGCAAAATTTGAAATATTTTCCCTAGTCTGTATAGAAGTTTGGAACTGCTTATATGCAGCTCCTAAACCATGAAGGCACACTTCCACCTTATCATCATCGTCTACGTTCATGCCAATAGATGCAAGTGGCTCACATATGCTTTTGATTTTCAGAGTGTATTCACTTATTGACATGCTCTTTTTCTCCAATGTATGCAGCTCGTTCTTGAGTTTCAATTTCTGTGCCTTTGTATTTGTCTCGTACAATGTGACCAAACTATTCCAAGCCTCTTTCAAAGTCTTGGCATCTTGTATGTGCCCAATTATGCTATCCTGTATGCTAACAGATAGCCAATACATTACCTTTTGTGCTCCTTGATTCCATTCCTCATATGCTCTTAACTACTCTGCAGTCCGATTCCTTTCTGGTAACTGTGGAGCATTTTTGTTCTCTCCTTTCATGTACTTCCAATAGCCCTTTCCCATCAGGAAATTCACCATTCTGAATCTCCAAGCATGGAAGTTGTTCTTCTCCAGCTTATCACTCATATGCTGACTCAGTCTATCTGCATTTGCCATTTCTATGCAATTCTCACACTACAAAACACTACAAGCAGCACTTCTGCTTGAACATTGCCACATTATGATGTGACAGTTCGATCTCATAAAAACACAATTTTTGTGTATCAACAGTACACGGAATGGCTTGAAATTCTAGATCTCAAATATATGAGTGTTGCCAAACACAACGCAAGTTACAGTTTCTGAAACTGACCTGGCTTTTTTGTGGGCCCCACCTTGCAAGCTCAAAACAAAGGTCGAAATGGCTCTCAAACTTTGATCTGACAAAAACAAGTGAACCTAAAGGGATAACCCTCAAAAATATTTTGAGGTCTTCTACCTTCATGCCAATTTTCATAGCAAATAGAGGTCGTTTGTGAATCACATTTTCTCCATGCCTTGCCGCTGTCGTCGAGATTTTCTCTCCTCTCTCACTCATGAAGGCCTACAGGAAACACATTCAGTGAAGGTAGCCAGAATTCCCTGAGAAGTCCAAGATGCATCAAGGATGTCAAAGGGAGTTCACATGCAAACTTTGGAATAAATCGAGTAAATCCAAGGTAGCGCTGGTCAAACTTTGGAAATTAGGGTAAAATTTTCAATGTCTCCAAATCACATGAAAATTCATATACTTCTAAAGCCTATCAAAGGAAGTCTATAGCCCGAATTTCACATGAAAATGGATTTTCTACCACATTGATATGCCATGTGCATTTTGTTAAAAAATGTAATTTTTCCACTTAGACCCTACAAAATCTTGTATAGGAATTTTTGTTAGCCATATGGTTTCGCATGTATAAATACTATATGAGCCTACATATTTGTACAAAGTTTCAAGGCTATCAAAGCTTCCTAGACACCCCAAGCTTCCAAATGTAGTCAAACTTGTACAAGGGAGATTCAGATGGGACTTTTTTTCTGCATATTCCTAAAGGAGGCCTTTCAAAACATAGCCCTACAAATTTCTATCTTCATCAAAGGATATTTGAAGGGTCAAAGAGCACAAAATCCAGTTTTCAAGGTCACCGTAGTTTCCTAGAATAAGAAAATTGAAGGCTTGAAGGGCTAGCACATGGCAAACAATGATTGAACCATGTTGTACGGTCAAGATGAGCTCATATTCAAGGGTGGAGATGCACTAAAGCATAAAGGAAGGAGGATCCACGAGTTTTTTCATCGGATAAGCTTTTTTTGATGATCAAAGATCAATAATGCAAAGTTTCTCCCAAAATAGTGGCTTATCTTATCCAAATTGATGTCAGCATTGATCCGACGGTCCAGATCAGCCTAGATCCAATGGTTGAGAATGAAGGCACCTATTTTCGTCCCCTTTGCCCTAGATATCATATAAAGGACCAATCCTAACCATCCATTTGATAAATCCAATGGTTGTAATCAAAAGAAGCTGATCTTAGGGTTGAGAGTTGATTTCTCTAGATCCAAGGGCCCAAATTCATTCAAAAAACTATATAAACCCCCCTCCAAACTCCTAGAGCATCATTGTTAGGCATCCATAGGTCCCTTGCTAGCACATGGTTTCCTTGAGACGATCACCCTTAGTTGAGTGTGTGAGGATCCAAGGTGGGCTAGTAAGAGCATAGTTCCTAGATTCAATTTTTAGACTTCCTCTCTAGGATAGGCTCATAAACCTAGCATCTCTTTCTTTGATCACCCTCAGTGGAGCGTGTGAGTGAGTTAGAGCTGGTTTTATGTGTCTTAGACTTCTTTAGAAACACATTACGATCCTAGAAAGACATAGGGTCAATGAAGTGGAACCTATCCTCTTACGTGTGACATTCGATTGAACTGTCATGGTGAGAGGGTCATGAGGACCACCTTTGACCAGTAGAATGCTTAGCTTGACGTTTCACAACATTCATGTATATTTTTATCATAACAAGATCTTCTAATTTATGTCTCATGTCTCTTATCTCTTTGTCTCTTCTATGTTTTTACATGTCACCTTCTATCTCTTTCTATGTGTGAGAATGCTCCGTAGTATTGCGTTGAACCAACGATCCATTAATTTTCTTTTCATTCATAAATCATAACCCATGTGCATTCATACCACCCACAAACACCCATACATATGTTTTAGTTTCGAAAGTGTATAAGAAGCTCCATTCTTGGACCATTCTTCCTTTCGAGACTGATTCATGTGTGTGGTTTTAGTTTTTTTTCTCATCATGCATTCATTCCATTCAAAAGAACCTATGAATGTGAATTAAATTTGGAAAGTGTTTAAGAAGCTCCATATTTTTGGACCATTCTTCCTTTCCGAATTGATTCATGTGAATGGTTTCTTTTGTCCTCATCATTCATGTTCATGCGATTATCGTGTGTTCATATGTTCCCCTTTCTCTAATAAAATCATGACATCTCTTCCCCCCATACCCAACTTTATCTTCACCTTCACATTTTTTATTACATAAACCTTCCAACACTCACTAGCTTCATACTCTGCGTGTGCCACGATCGGACCCGATCCACCCAGATTGCGATCACCTCCACATTTGAACCCGACGTGAAATGCTTCGTGGCATTTGCTTCTGATCTTCTTGGGAGGTTGTGATCCATATTTTTTGTTTCATATTTTTCATCCTCATCATATCATCATCATCATTAGTGATTGTTGCACTGGATTTCTCACAATATCATGCACATCTTCGTCATGAAGTAAATGCATTGTGAGAGATCTAGAACATCGTGCATCACTCGCTTATTCACATAAGATGGAGGAAGGATTCAAATCCCTTATTGTTGAGAAACAAGGCCAGAGAATAGTCTCTTCTATGTTGAGAGAGAAGGGAAAATTCAATGGTATCAACATTACAAGCTACTTAGATTTTTTTGAAGAGCAAGCTATGATTTTTGGTCTTCCCCAAGATCTTTTGATATCATTCTTTGAACGAATTGTTGATAGCTCTATCATAAACCGTGTCTCTCAATATGATAGTCTTCCTTGGAGTGTTTTTAGAAAGGAGATGCTCGAAGAATTCTATCTTGAAGATTATAGCCAACATAGTCGGGATGGATTCTTACGATGGGTCAATTCCCCAAAGCCTAGTAGCTCTATTACTCACTTACCAAATGAGTATATTAGACGTTATGAACAACTTCCTGATGAGGATAAGATAACTTTGGAACCTGATCTTGTGATCAATTTTCTTAAGCTTCTTCATCCTGAAACTCGTAGTGAAGTTGAATGGCGATTAGAAGAGCCAGATAAGCGCTATGGTCTTACTGACAATTGGCAAAAAGTGTGTAAAGGATGTAGCCCATATACATCAAAGACAATCCATGCTTTATGAGCAAACTAGTCTTCCTCAAGCTAGCCTTCCACAAACTAAGGAGCAAGTTAGAGAACAATCTCATGCTATGCTTTTTGACTCTACTCCTATTCCTCAAATGATGGAGCCTACTCAAGGTTTGAAAGAAGAGCCAAATAAAAGTGTAGTTGAAAAATCTCAAGTGGAAATTCTCACTAAGCAAATGGAAAGTCTTATTGCTACACAATCCAATTTAGCCAAGACTATAGATGCTTTACAATCTAATTACACCAAAAGTTTCCAAAATCAAATGAACCCAATGTCTTTTCAAGAGCCTAATCAAAATTTTATAGCTACCAATCAAAATCCACAAGTAGCTCCTACTCAAGCATATCAAGTTCCTCCAATGCATAATCCTTGAATGCAAAATCCTCATCCTCATGTGCACAATCCTCAAATGTATCAGAACATATATCCTCAAGCTTCTCAAACAACTTTTCAAAATCCTCAAAATCAAAATTTTCAAAATCATCAACCATATACTATGGAAGCTCCTCTTGCACCTCAAGCACCATATGCTGCTCCCTAAGCTCCTCAAATACATCAATCGCCTTATCAAAATCCTAATTATCCTATTCAAGCAATTCCTTATCAACAAAATACTCAATTTCAAAATTTCCCACCGTAAGTTAATCAAAATCGTCAAAATCAAAATGGTTTTGTGCGTGGCCCTCTTAGGTGTCCTTGGTGTGATTCATTAGAGCACTTTTTGAGAGATTGTGAACTATTGAAGGCTGCTAAGGAGCAACGACTAGTAATAGACATAGACAAGAAAATATGTGACCATCGATCTAGGCTACCTTTGCAAGGAAATTATGGTAAGGGAGGAATGAAAAAACACTATGAAAATATAACCATAACGGATGCAAGAACTAAAGGAGTGAAACTAGAAGCTCTTGATGAACAACAAGTAGAATCAAGTAAGCCCACAAAGCAAGTTGACTTTTCCATAGAGGCTTTAGTAAGAGCAAGAGATGAGATTAGGAGAATAACGGCTTGGGAGTCATCGATAGAAGATCAATCTCTTATTTCTCACATATCCAATGTAGAAGAAAAACAAAAAAAAGATGAAGTTGAGCCTAGTGAAAGAAGAGTGACTCGAAAACAAACCTCAGAGGGAATAGAAACAATCGTAGAGCAGGGAGAAACATCACAATCCAAAGATAAAAAACAAGAATCACAACCCAATGAACAAAAAAAAGAGGAGAAACAAAAAGGGAAGAAGACAAAGCAAAGAAAAACAGAACCAAAGCCATTAGATAAACAAGAACAATCAAAAAAAACTAAAGACCAAACACGAGAACATGAACAAAAACAAGATCCTGAGCAAAAACAAAAGAAACCAAAGAGAAAACCCAAAGCCATCTTGATTTTAGAAATTGAGAGAAAAATAGATCCTATGGAGATTTTAGATGGCATTTTGCTTAAGAGTCAAGTGACTATGTCTTTAGAACAAGTTTTCTCTATTGCAAAGCCTGTTTTTAAAGATAACTTTATCGGCCTAATTAAAAGAAAGAGGTTTTCGCTTAATCTAGATACTGAGATGCAAGATTCTTTAGATTAAGATCAAGCTATGAATGAAGCCTTAAACTTTGATGAATCTGATGAAGAGGGCTTTGATGATGATGAAGTAAATGTTAATAAAAATTTCTTAGGACCTATTCAACCTGACCATGAAAATCATGAAAACAATCCTGAAAGTCACTTTAAAAGAAAATTTTGGTCTAGAGGTACATCAGAGATGCATGTTAAAATAGGAAATGATAAGAACACTATCACTGTAAATGCATTAGTAGAGTCTGGCTCCGAAGTCAATGTGATTTCAAGAGAAGTTTATGATAAGTTTTGATGGCCCATAGATAAAGATTGTGGATGGCGTATGAGAACTATAAACAATGGTGTAGATATCCTGTATGGAGCTTGTGCTAGTGTGCCCATATCCATAGGAGGAATCACAGAAGAGTTTCACTTTTTTATTCAAGATAATTGCTCCTATGAAGTTCTCTTAGGTCAACCCTTTATTTGTGAGAGTCGTATGGAAACTAAAGCCATGGATGATGGGTCTACCTATGCTAGATTTAAGTCTAAGGATGGAATGCAATCACTTCAAGTCATGATGGTAGGAGTGAATCATCCTAGGAATCGATTGTCAATTAGAAAGAAACCTATTGTTACTTAGGGTCATGAGCATGCTTGTAGTGATTGTGCACCTCGATTCATGTTTGGAGCTACATATGATCAAAATTTTGGATAGAATCCATTGTTGAGCGGGACAACAATGGATATTGGTTTGACATCTCGCATCCAACCAACATGTACAATAGTTTGTCACTTTGTTTTCTACATTCTAGATTACATTTTCTTCATAAGAGTCAAATGTCCAAGTCTTTTATTCAAAAAACCCAAAAAATTTATAAAAACAACAAAATCATGGAACATGATGAGAACATTGAGCAAGTGTTTGAGACATCTCATTGTTTCTCTACTCTTGAGGAGTTAGAGTTATGTCTTCAAAAAAATTCTAATTCCCATATTATTCTTCTTTCTTCCCTTGATGAGTATGCTCTTATCCAAGAATATGCTCTCAATGTTGACAAGTGCTCAAAATTTAACCAAAAACATGATGCCTTAGTTGAAACAAGGTACAAAACTGTAGACAAAGACATCAAACCCATAGCTCAACCATTACCCCAAGGAAGTAACGAAAAAATTATTGATGTGAAAAATGATCCAATTCTTTGGGATAAGAAAAACATAGGACATACATTCACAGATGAGACAATCAAGCAGGTGAAAATTGGTAGAGATGATGACTTTCTTTTGCCAACAGAAAGAGATAAATTTGAGAGAGTCATCCGTAGCCATGGAAAAGCCTTTACTATGTATCCTCATGAGATTGGTTGTGTAAATCCTAAGCTAGTTGCACCCATGATAATCTTTACTATTCCACATATTCCATGGAATCTTCGCCCTATATGACTTCCAAAGGCTCACTTATCTGAGCAAATGAAACTACTTAAGGAGAAGATAAACATGAGGATTTTAGAGCTATCTTTTGCATCTTACTCAAACAGATGGTTCACTATGCCTAAAATGAATGGGAAACTACGTTTTATTCAATATCTTCAACCTGTCAATAAAGTCACCATAAGCAATGTAGGAACAGCACCCATTGTAGATGAGTTTGTTGAATCATTTTCAGGACATTCTATCTATTCAATGGATGATTTATATTCGGGATATGACCAATTCTAATTAGCAATTGATAGTCATGACATAACCACAATGAAAACTCCTTTAGGCTTAGTGTGAATGTGTACTTTACCTCAAGGAGTGACTAATTATGTGGCTCATATGATGAGTGCTATGAATATGGTCTTACATGATTTTATCCCTCATATAACTATGCCATTCATTGATGATATTCCAATTAAAGGGAGTGAGGAACGTGTAAAGGATATTACTTTAGACTCATCTAGATGTCATAAATTTGTTCTTGACCATATCTCTGATTGTGAAAGAATATTTCAATGATTTGAAGAGGTAGATCTCACATTTTCCATAGAAAAATCTGTTTTTGGTGTCAATGAGGTTCTTATTGTTGGACATTTATGTGATCATTATGGTCGAAAGCCATACCCACAAAAAGTTAATGCCATCAGCAAGATTTCTGAAACATGTAACAACGTGAGTGAGGTACGCAGATTTCTTGGTGCTTGCATCTTTTATGTTATTTGGATCCCACACTTTGCTCATGTTGTTGATTGTCTTTATAACTTGTTGAGGAAGAAACGAAAATGTATTTTGACTGACAAACACACTCAAGCTATGTGTAAATTGAAGAAATTATTGCTTGAAGCTCCCATCCTTAAGCGTGTAGACTATTTTGCTAACAAACCTATTATATTAACTGTTGATACTAGTCCTATTGGTATAGGTTGGGTCATAAGTCAAGATGATAGTGAAGGGAATAGATATGCAATTGGGTTTGGTGCCAAAATTTTACATGAAACACAATGAAAATATCCACAGATCAAACGAGAACTATGGGGTATGGTAACAACTTTGAAAACAAACAAAGAATATTTTATTGGTGCAAATGTCAAAGTTGAGACTGATTATTTGCCTCTCATTGGAATGATAGCCAATTGTTCATCTCTTGATATAGCCATGCTTAGATGGATCTCATATATTAAGTTCATAAATCCTGAATTAGTTCATATTTCAGGTAAGTCAAACTCAGTTGTTGATATGTTATCGAGAGCTAGATTTGATGATGATCTTGAAAGTGATCTAATAAAGAATGTGAACTTAGTTGACTATGTTCCATATATATATGAGTATGAGAAATTTCATGAGTCTGAGTACGAATATGAATGGAGAGACATAGGAAAGTATCTGAGTACACTACAACCATTACCTAGCTGGACTACGAATAGATTCTGTAACATTAGGAAACGAGCTTATAACTTTTTCCTATGTAACGGTTATCTTTGGATACATGCTAAGGGTAAGGTTAAGAATCCACAATGAGTCCTAGGAAAAGGAGGTCTTCAATTGCAAGTAATGTGCACACATACTACTGGGTATATGCCTGCTGAACTCATGTACTGTCAAAAAACATTGTTTCCAATTCAGTCTCATATTTCTGCATGGTCAAATTTGCCTTGGTCTGAAAACATGTCTATTGATGATTTTTTGAGTTTGTGCATTAAATAGTTAGAACAAGGTAAAATAAGACTTGATGATGCCGTTGAAAAATTAAGAGAATCTAGAATGAAGAATAAACATTATTTTGATAAAACTCATCGATTGCGTCCTAACCCAATTGAAGTAGGAGATTGGGTGCTCATTTATGATAGTACATTTGACTCTCAATATGATGCACGCAAAAAGCTCACTCAACGGTGGTTTTGGCCATGCATTGTATCAATAGTCAACAACAATGGTATGTATGCTCTTTGTGAATTAAATGGTGTTGCACTAAAAACTTTGACTGCAGGTAAAAGGATAAAGCTATTCAAGAAACGTGATAATGATGAGTACATTTTGGATGAGGACATTGAAGAAGGTGACAACAATGAGGCCGATTCATAAACAGGAGTATCCATGTTATAAAAGTAAAAAAATAATAATAAAAAAAGGAAATATATATATATATATAACATATAAAAATATCATTAATTTTTCAAGTTCATGTTGCTATGTTTTTTTTCAAGTTCATTCTACTTTTTTCCATCCTTGTTTCATGCATGTTTATTTTCAGTCTTTGCATTGCATTGCATATCCACATCACTTGAGAAAAAAAAAGGCAAATGATGATTTCTCTAGTTGTGTAAAATTGTATCTTAAGTAGTAATTTATCTGCTTAGAAATTGATTATAATCTAGGATTGTGGAAAAATAGGGCATGTAGATTTGGAGGTTTATTTTGACATGACTTTCATATACAAACATGCATATGTATCCTGTATCGAAAGCATAATTGTTGAAATCCTAGCTCCTGCTACTGCATGTTTCTACACTTATTCCATCTCACAGCACTTGTATCGGAGTTTAAACGACTGTTCTCCGTCATCAAAAATGGTTGTACCTTGTATCGGGGTTTAATTTTTCCCTGTCATAAAAAAAAAACTACTACATGTTACGAGGAAGTTTACACTTTCTTCCACCCCAAAAAAGTGATCATAACCATATAGTTGCCGAAACATCATCATCATCAAAAGAGAGAGAGAGAGAGAGAGAGAGAGCAAGCCAAAGGAAGATAAGGAGGCATAGTAGAATAAATCACAGGCTATATAGGTAGATTTATGCATTAGTAGAGTTTAGTTAGATTTCCTTGCATGTTATTAGAGAAAGAGCATATTCATATTTATGTAGGAAAGGAGTTGATCTAAAATAAGCTAAAGATGAAAGATGTCTCTTGAAAATCCTAAATCTTTGTTTATAATCGTATTTAAGTTAGATTACTATATGAAAAAGATACAAATTTTTCTTCAAGATGAGAGGAAATGATGCTTAAAACGACTCAATACATCCACTTCCACCTCATATTGATGCTTGATTGTTTTCTTTCTTGTTGTCAATGTTGCTTGTTCATTTGAATATATGTTGCCTATTTGTTCATGCATATTCATGTTGTGTGTTTCAATTCTTTCTTTCATGCAAATTTCGCTTCATGTCACGTTGCCTACTCATTCATGCATATAATCAATTTTTCCTTCCATGTTTCTTATGTTGCTTATAAAAGAATTTGATGCCTGGAACATTTTGTTTTTCACAAATACTAGAGTGGCGCTTCCGGAGGAATCGCAGGTTTAGTGGGGGTGAATGTCGTCGAGATTTTCTCTCCTCTCACTCATGAAGGCCTACAGGAAACACATTCGGTGAAGGTAGCCAGAATTCCCTGAGAAGTCCAAGATGCATCAAGGATGTCAAAGGTAGTTCACATGCAAACTTTGGAATAAATAGAGCAAATCCAGGGTAGCGGTCAAAGCTGGTCAAACTTAGGAAATTAGGGTAAAAATTTCAATGTCTCCAAATCACATGAAAATTCATATACTTGTAAAGCCTATCAAAGGCAGTCTATAGCCTGAATTTCACATGAAAATGGATTTTCTAGCACATTGATATGCCATGTGCATTTTGTAAAAAATGTAATTTTTCCACTTAGACCCTACAAAATCTTGTATATGAATTTTTGTTAGCCATATGGTTTGGCATGTATAAAGATCATATGAGCCTACATATTTGTACAAAGTTTCAAGGCTATAAAGAGCTTCCTGTACACCTTAATGCCACCTTGCAAGCTTCCAAATATAGTCAAACTTGTACAAGGGAGATTCAGATGGGAGTTTTTTCTGGATATTCCTAAAGGAGGCCTTTCAAAACAGAGCCCTAAAAATTTTTATCTTCATCAAAGGATATTTGAAGGGTCAAAGAGCACACAATCCATTTTTCAAGGTCACCACAGTTTCCTAGAATAAGAAAATTGAAGGCTTGAAGGACTGCCACATGGCAAACAATGATTGAACCATGTTGTACGGTCAAGATGAGCTCATATTCAAGGGTGGAGATGCACTAAAGCATAAAGGGAAGGATCCACGAGTTTTTTCACCGGATAAGCTTTTCTTGATGATCAAAGATCAATAATGCAAAGTTTCTCCAAAAATAGTGGCTTATCTTATCCAAATTGATGTCAGCACTGATCCGACGGTCCAGATCAGCCCAGATCCAATGGTGGAGAATGAAGGCGCCTATTTTCCTCCCCTTCGCCTTAGATATCATATAAAGAACCAATCCTAATCATCCATTTGATAAATCCAATGGTTGTAATCAAAAGAAGCTGATCTTAGGGTTGAGAGTTGATTTCTCTAGATCCAAGGGCCCAAATTCATTCAAAAAACTATATAAACCCCCCTCCAAACTCCTAGAGCATCATTGTTAGGCATCTATAGGGCCCTTGCTAGCACATGGTTTCCTAGAGACGATCACCCTCAATTGAGCGTGTGAGGATCCAAGGTGGGCTAGTAAGAGCATAGTTCCTAGATTCAATTTTTAGACTTTTTAGACTTCTTTAGAAACACATTATGATCCTAGAAAGACATAGGGTCAATGAATTGGAACATATCCTCTTACGCGATTGAACTGTCATGGTGAGAGGGTCGTGAGGACCACCTTTGACCAGTAGAATGCTTAGCTTGACGTTTCACAACATTCATGTATATTTTTATCATAACAAGATCTTCTAATTTATGTCTCATATCTTTTATCTCTTTGTCTCTTCTATGTTTTTAGATGTCACCTTGTATCTCTTTCTATGTGTGAGAAGGCTCCGCAGTATTGCGTTGAATCAGTGAGGATGATCCATTAATTTTTTCTTCAATCATAAATCATGACCCATGTGCATTCATACCACCCACAAACACCCATACATATGTTTTAGTTTTGAAAGTGTATAAGAAGCTCCATTCTTGGACCATTCTTCCTTTCGAGATTGATTCATGTGTGTGGTTTTAGTTTTTTTTCTCATCATGCATTCATTCCATTCAAAAGAACCTATGAATGTGAATTAAATTTGGAAAGTGTTTAAGAAGCTCCATATTTTTGGACCATTCTTCCTTTCTGAATTGATTCATGTGAATGGTTTCTTTTGTCCTCATCATTCATGTTCATGCGATTATCTTGTGTTCATATGTTCCCCTTTCTCTAATCAAATCATGACATCTCTTCCCCCCATACCCAACTTCATCGTCACCTTCACATTTCTTATTACATAAACCTTCCAACACTCACTAGCTTCATACACTCTACGTGTGCCATGATCGGACCCGATCCACCGAGATTGCCATCACCTCCACACCGCGTACTCTTCACCGTGGCCTTCTCCACAAGCTCTCTACATCCATGCTGGCTCTGATACCATGTCACGAGGAAGGAGATAAGGAAGAGAGCTCACACACACACTCTCGCTCTCAAGGAGAAGCACACACAAAGATTGAGGAAAGGAAGAATGATCTTCTTCTTCTTCTATTACATAAAAAGGAATGTAAAAGAATGACCTAAAAAAAAGAATACAACAAGTGTAATATATAAAGATCAGTACATAAGGAAAAATCTAATGTCCGCGAATGAGTGAGCTGGCAAGTAACAAATGTGCCATCACTCTCGGTAGATAAATCTACTAAAGCTCAATGAAGTATCCCTGACATACACCGGCGTGACCACTGTACATGTCAGAGAAACGAAAACTGATACGTGTCATCCTCGATCATCACATGTTGAGCTTGATATCTCAACATAGTTAGGGTCTTTCTTTCCTTCAACTTTGATAGAACCTATTCTAATACCAGTGATGGAGATGATTAATCTCCATAAGACAAGCTATACTTGAATTTAGAACACCTCTATATCAAGTATAATTCAAAACCTCCTTCAATTTTTGAAATCTTTACCAAATTATGAACAACCAATACTTCTGTGAACTATGGCTTTACTTAGGAAAGTTTGCTTCACAAAGCTCACTCATTGACTTATGAAATGATTAAAGTTTTCTATAAAACTTTGACACAACATCTTAATAATGTTTGTGCAACTATTCCAAGTGAAAGTGCTTGAAAGGAACTTGCAAAACTTTAGATTTACTTCAATAAGTAAACCTATATCTGAAACAGGCTTTCTCTACAAACGACTTTCACATATGCAGCTTTAAAGGCATGGTTCTCATAATTTAGAACTCCTTTGAACAAATGCTTTTAGACATAAGTTGCCTGCCTTCCAACTTAAATTTTGAATGCTTATTTGTGCAAAACTTTACACTGTAGACTAGGATCTGATCAAATCTTTGATCATCGATATTGCACCTATTTCAAGGGTCACTCATCACCTATTACACATATTAATGTTCTTACACAAAATTCTCTTGATCTGATTATAATTAGACTTTCAAAACTTGACCATAGATTCATCAACTATAGACTTAGACACACACAAAAAGATTTCTCAATTGATTAAGCACAAAAGGAGAAGAATGAGAAACATCAAGGCGCAACTTCTTGAAAAACTTCTTCTATTCTGATAAGAAGTACATCTGATGAATATTACACATTCAACTTATGATCTAATCATCTATTTTTCATCTAGTCTTCATCTCTCATACATATCATGTCCATATACAAGTGTATATATACATATGAGTATGGATTCGACACTAGTTCAAAGTATATGTGAAGTATTTACAAGATTAATGTACATGTGTATAAAAATCATCTCTTTGTGAACCTCCACTTCACTTCATACTTCATGCTTCAACCTTTTCTTCATTTCTTCACTCCTAAGCTTCATGTAATCATTAATTGATGATTTCTTGCTCCAACATATCCATAATGGAAATGAAATATATTTCAGCCATTTTTTCATATCTCCATCACAAGCCTATGAGATCTCCTTCACAATAGGAGGGTAACCTCGCTCAATCTTTTTATTCACCTCTGGGTTAGAACTAGTCATCATGAACAATCGAATTCCATGTTTTTCAAAGAGTTCTCTCACCTCTCTAGCATCTAGTTCTCCTTTATCAACAACTACCTTTTGAAAATATGAAAATCATGAAAATACGTTTTATAGAAGAAACTTTTGTACATTCTATGTAGAATTTGATCGGAGAGCTTGACCCACATGGTTAATTAAGTCTTCTTCTGCCAAAACTATGCATATCATTTTATTGATCCCTTTGGGCATGGGGACAAGATCAGCCATCCACTTGTACTGAATATAACAAGGATAGCTTAGATGCAATGGGTATCTATTTCTAACCAAAGAGTTTCCTTGACATGTGGGACAAGTGCTCACAAAATCTCTTACATTCACACACATCCTAGGCCACCAACAACTTTCCCAAATTTTTTCAAGCATTGCCACAAATCCTTTGTGACCTACTCATAAGGCTTCGTGCATGTCTCTCATTACCTTTAATCGAAGACTTCTCTTTCTCTGAACCCTTTCAAAAAAGTTCACCTTGCCTTTAGCATATTGCCAAAGGAATCCATTCTTTAGGAAGAGGTTGTATGCCCTTTTTGTGATGTTTTTTTTTGTAGACTAGCTTGAGAAGCATATCAAAGCACTTGTATATATTCCCATATCTTTCCATTCTCCTTGATATTCCTCATCTTCAAACTATTCATAAGCATACACTTGTGGATCATAGTTAATTGAGTTTATATCTCTTTCTATTGTATCATCTAAATCTTCATTGTATGTCACTTTTGAGACGATGTCTAAAACAATATTGGATTTCCCAGTTATAAGCATAAACATTGGATTTATAATTTTAATATGTGAAATCCATCTAAGCATGCCAATGTTTGGAGATGAACAACTAGCAATCATTCCTATTAATGGAAGAAAATCTCTTCTATTATGACATTGAATCCAATGAAAAATTTGTTATCGATTTTTAAAGCAATAACTTATCCCCATATCTCTCTTTCAATTTGAGGACACTTTCCTTTAGTATCATGAAAGATCTTGGAACCAAAACATATTGCATTTCTTTTCCCCTCATCATCATCATCATATTGACCTATAATCTAGTCTATCTCAATAAGACTAAGGCCAACAACCAAAGTGATTGGTCTATTTATCAAATAATATATTCACTTCAAGATAAGGGCTTCAATTAGCAATTGTATTGGTGTTTGCATTGATCTTGAGTTGTTTCGAAGTCCAATTTATATAGGTGTTACAAACTTCAAAAAGTCTTGAGTTGTTATAAACTTCAAAAATCTTGCTAATGGTGTCAACCTTTTGTGGGTACAACTTTCATACATAATTCCCATATAAATGTTGAACAAACAAAACTTCGTTAATACCAAAAAATGATTTCTCTAGGGGGGATGTCAATCCAACCTCAGATCTTTCAAAAATTTGTTCACATTCAAAGATATGGTGGATGATAAATTTTCTACAACCAGTTGGATCTTTCGTCCCATCTCTCACCCTTTCCTCACCACATTTTATTGGAATATCATCAATAAAAGATATAGTCACATTTGGGAAAAAGTCATGTAAGATCAAATTCATAGCATTCATTATGAAAACCACATAATTTGTAGCTTCATGTGGCAAAGTACAAATGTGTACTAGGCCATGCCCATTATTTATAGTTGTAGTAGCTTGGCTCTCAATTGCTAGCTGAAACTGGTCATATCCTGAATAAAGTTCACCCATATGGTAAATGGAATGGCCAACAAATGCTTCAAGAAACTCATCCACTATGCTAACTATTCTTACATTTTAGATTGTGAATTTGTTGAAAAGCTATAGATCTTGCTTATATTATGGCTTCCCATTGTTCTTTGGCATTTTGAACCATCTGTTTGAATAGGGTACTCAAGAAGGTTCTAAAATTCACATTTTCATCTTCTCCTTTAATAGTCACACCAGCTCATATAAATTATCCTTTGAGACTCGTATAGGGGAATGATAACATTATCATTAGTTGAGAGAAAAAATCACTCATGTTGTCAACCAGGTGGTTTGTTTTTACTTCCAATTTCTTTTACTCGACTTTTGTTTCTTATACCTAGGTTTGAGCTAGAGATCTAAAATTGGTTTGTTGAATGAACTTGAGTGAAAAATAAACTCTTTGTTTGATTTCAATAAACTTCTTTGATAAATTTTTACCTTTGAGTGTTTCTCATTGAGTTCAAATTCCTCTTGGTTTATTAAATCTTTGTAATCAAGTCCACTTTTCCTTGAGTTCTTTTCCTTTTCTCAATTTGATTTTGAAGTCTTTATAGTTTTTCGTATTTAGAAATTTATACATTATCGTAGCTTTGGCAATGTTCACACAAAGAACTACTCTCTAATGCATGTGTGATGGTCAATCATGCATTAAAGGAATCCTTCTTTTCATGTGAGTGCATTATTATGCAATTGATAATTGAAATGTGTTGAAACAATGTGTTGAAATGGTTAGTCCTTGCATGTGGAATAAATGGACTTGCATGATAGTGAACTTAGACTTGGACAAAAGGGTGAATCATGGAACTCTCAACACCCCCCCTCAATGTGATGACCCTTTTGTTTGTATTGTGGGGGACTAGTGACATATGGGATCACTTATTCTATTGTGTTTTTGGATCTAAGGACATATGGGATCCTTAGATATAGTAACTTGTACATATGGGATGCAAGTTTGGGACATATGACATCCATTGTTTTTCATGGACATATGGCCTCCATGTGATTTCGTATCCATGGATATATGGGATCCATGGTGGTGGGACATATGGCCTCCCTGGGATCTTGGGACATATGGGATCCTAAGAGATACACTTGGACATTTGGGATCAAAGTTGTCTTATGGATCTAGGGACATATGGAATCCCTAGAAATATAGAGGGTTTACATCATGGGGTAGTTAGTTCTTTTGATCCATTTGCCAACTTTGAACTTGATTCGATGAAGACCTCTTGTTGGTGAGACATCCTTCTTTGAATCCATTGATGGGATCTTTTGAAGGGCCCTCTTCCTTTGTTGATGAAGCATGGGTCCAGTTTGCCAACCCTACATGATAAATATTCATGATGCACTCTGTAGACATCACAATTACTTACAAGCATAGCCTGTGCTCAAGCAAATGATCGAACTTGCTACACACTTGCTAGTTACCGCCACCATCATAGAGGTTGAGGTGTATGGAGATTAAGAAAGAAATTATGGAATTTGAAGATTTGATGATTTCAATCCTCTCTACTTCTTCTCTCCTCTAGAAAATTGGTCTCTCATCTTCGAATACCCATTGAAGCAAGATATTTGCAAACTTCTTGTAAGGCACCGTATCCATCTTGATTTTTCCATTGATAGTTCTTATAAGCACTTTTGATTTCAGATGATTGGGCTAAGAATTACTCTATTTTAATGAGAAAAAGGATAGAAACTCAACAATATAGAAATTATGAGCTAATGGTGAAACATTAACTAATGTTAAATATGATATGAGGGAGGGAGATGAAGATGATGAGCATATGTCTACCATCATAAAATTGAGAACAAGTAATGGAAAGAAAAGAGATGACATTAATTAATTTAATGAAACCACTAATAGTGCTTAGAAGCACTCGCATTATGATATGGGATGGAGGGAGGGAATAACAATGACATGCATGCTAATGAAAGCAAGAATCAAAAGAAAATGCTATGATAATGTTACCTATGCTCTCATACCATGTTGAACAATGAAAGTCTACTCGTACTCTACTCACACATATCTAACAAGCTATGGATGAAGTAATAAAAGATGAGAAACCATGATGAATGAATTAAAATAGAAATGACTTACATAGAATGGTTTATGAGCATGGAGACTCCATGAGGAGAGAAGTGTTACCAGTAGTGTCCATGTGAAATGCCAAATGAATGCTATACAATTTTGTATATGTTCTCTAATAAAAGATATAGTGGTCAAGTCAGCCATAGACTGTAAGTTCTATTGTAATCATAACACCTAATAAATATGTGCTCATGCTCTTTGTGTACAATGTTTTTTTGCATATTCTATAGGCCTATGTGGAGTAGTATGTGCAACATCTGGATCTTGGTTTTCTCGTATGAGGGTATCATCATGGAGATCTTGAGAAGGAGAGTCCACCGTTGTGCATCACCATTGAAATACTTCACTGATATCAGAGCATCTTGATGCAAAAGCTTTGTTGCTTTTGTGTGAGTGATGCGAGCATCCACTTGCCCACTCAAGGCTTATGACTAAGGCAACAACCAAAGCATAGGCCTTAGCATACCTTGTCATTCGAGTCACTGAAGTCACCATTGGCACTGTTGGTTGTGCACGAGGGAGGACCTCAACGATCAAGGAAGATGGAGGTTCCTGGTACTTCATGAGAGGTCACCCATCCCAGTAGTGTTCCCCTTGGAGCTCGCTTAACCAGAAATCTCTTGCCACTAAGCTACAGTCTTGTGGTGCTTTAAGAAGGGGAAAGAATAAGGTTCACATTACTTTCAACATGTTTTGGGACCTCAAAGTTTTATTCTTTACTTTTAAAGCTTATTTTGAAGCATTTTTGGGGTGATTCTTGGAGCCATTTTGGAGTACTTTCACACATAGTTCTCTTTACACAGGTTAAAGAACATCAAGAAGAGTGCTCTTTGTACTTCTATGACTATGAATATTCACCTTTGGGGTTGTGTTTTTAGGCACGCTAGTAAATCTATAGGTTTCTTGAAGGGTTTTCTGTTGTGGTGAGGGCAACCACTACAGAATAGAGTTGACAAATACTTGCAGGTTTTTTGAGCCTAAAGAATAGAGTTGACAGATACTTGTAGGTGCTTTTGGGTAGAGTTTGGGTTGTGAATTCAGCCTTTCACTATTGTTTTATTGCATATATTGAGCACTTACACACTGTATGCTTATGTGGATACCACTTGTGTACATCCATGTGTTCACTGATATAGTGGTTATTTGCATAAAGCCTTTGAAATTGATAAAGATGATTGTGGTGAGGTTTTCTTAACTAGGAGACACCCAAATGTTGGGTATCTTTGGTGATGCAGGTGGAAGCCTTACTCAGCCTCACCATAAGAGATGTATGATAGTTGTTCATAGGTGCTCGATAAGCCTAGTTGGCTTCTTTCGGCTAATTGATTATATGTAGTGGATTCAATGATTGAATATGAAGGTTTACATATTAGTACTTGCAATTTTATGAGCTTTTCACACTACCCATATGCTCATTATTGGAGAGGAGACTCTAGTAAAAGTTTTCCAAATTTTTGTTTTATCAACTATACAGTGGTCGATTTACATGATACAGTTATCAGTGTGAGCATGTATATTCTCACATAATCCTTTTCAGTCGGTCATTATTGTTCATTAATCCATTTTTGTAGGGAGACTCTATTGATTTTTCTCAGAGTTTGACACTTGGTCATCTTTTTTTGAGCATTAGTGGTATTCGAACTCTTCTAGCTCCATTATCGTTCTAGTCAGTTCTCTATCATCATGTCATCAGAGATTTCAGGCACGTCTCGTGGATCAAGCTCTAGTAGTAGTGTTCCCAAGAGGAGCTACAACTTGTAGGGCAAAGAAAATTTTGAGATCCGAAAGTTTGATGGCATAAACTTTCCTCTATGGACGAATTAGACTAAAGATGTGCTGATTCAAACGAAGCAATGGAAGCTAGTAAATGGAATCTCAAAGAAGCCTATTGGCATGGATGAAGATGACTGGGATGATTTGGATGAAATGGTTAGGTCTACCATTCAATTGCACCTAGCAAATAATGTTTGCTTTACAATATTGGACTATGAAAGTTTAGAGGACCTTTGCAAGAAGTTATGTAGTATGTATGAAAAAGAAATGACATCAAATAAGATGTATTATATATGAATGAGTTTGATGTTATATTCTCTCGTTACAAGCTCAAAAAATGGAGCTTCATAATGAAATGAAAGAAATCTTGTTGTTATGCACCTTACCATCATCATGGGATATGTTTTGCATAACCATTAGCAATAGTGCACCTAGTGGAAAACTAGTCTATAATGACAAATGTGGAGCACTCTTGAGTGAGGAGATTCATAGAAAATATATGGTTGGCACTCAGAGTGGAGATGCATATAATGTTCATGATTCTACCAAGGAAAGAATCAAGAATGTGGCAAGAGCAAGAACAAGAAAAAGAATGGTCGATGGAATAAGAGTAGAAGTAAATCAAGGAAGAGGGATATCTAATGCAATTATTGTCATAAGACAGGAAACATGAAGAAAGACTACTATGTGTTAAAGAATGCTAAAGGTAAAAGACAAAATGTTGATGGGCACGTTAAATAGCTACATTCACCATCTACTTTGACTTTGAAGATTGAAGAAATCAATGCTATTTTTGATGATGTTGGTGTGACACTTGAAAGTATTGTGCCTATTGAGGCTCTTATGGTTGATTCTCTTTCCCACTCATGCCTGCTAGATTCTAGTGCTTCTTTCCATGTGACACCATAGAGAATGGTTCTCTACTTATGCAACAAATTCTCTTGGTACTCTGAGATTTTGTGAGTGTTACTAGTGTGATGTCGGGATTGGAGATGTGGTTGTGCAGTTCATTGATGGTTCAAAATTTACTATGCATATTGTATGCCATGTACAAGCTAATTATTTGGTTCTCTTTACGTTTTCACTTTAATTGATGATGCTACTAGAAAATTCTGGGTATATCCTATCAAGTGAAAGGATGAGGTATTGCCTACTTTCAAAAAATGGTTGGATTGAGTTAAGAGTGAAAAAGGAACTAAGCTCAAAGCTTTATATTCAGATAATGTGGGTGAGTATACCTCACATGAATTCAACCTTTTCTCTCACTCTAGAGGAATTTGTAGAGAGTTTACAGCTCTTTATACCCCAATAGAAAATGGTGTAGCTGAAAGGATGAATAGAATTATTCAAGATAGAGTAGTTTCTATGTTGCATCATGCAAACCTTTCAGAAGGCTTTTGGGAAGAAGCAATATTGATTGTAGTTCATGTGATTAACCTTTCACCTAGTACTACCAAAGGTCTAAAAGTGGCACAAAAGTTATGGATAGGGAAGCCACCATATTATGATTATCTTTGAGTTTTTGGGTATGAAGAATATGTTCATATACCCAAGAATCTTAGACAAACGCTAGACGATAGGTCAAAGAAATGCATTTTTCTTGAATATGGTCAAGAAGGCCAATTTGGATTTCCCTTATGGGATCTTGAAACACGGTCACTGTTCAAAAGTGGTGATGTCATTTTCAATGAGTCTAAGATGCATAAGCAACCCATCGAGGAGGTTGAAGTGAGAAGAGTTGTGTTTGCGGATACTAGTCCTCCAACTAGCATGCATAGAAATGTTGCACATAGGGATGTTCAAGAGAATTTTTTATCAAATCCGTCTGCAAATGTTAGTGTTCAACAACCATTAAGACACTTTACACGTATCTCACATCCACCTTATAGATATGTTCCAAGTTTGAATGGTGTTTTGATAACAGATGCTAGTGAGCCTTCTTGCTACAAATAGGCTATGCAAACATAGGATCATGTCAAGTGGGAGCGTGCCATGAAGAGTGAGTTAGATTCTATTCACAAGAATGGTACTTGGGATTTAGTACCTTTGCCAAAGTGTAGGAAAGCTTTACCATGTAAATGGGTATATAAGATGAAATTCACATCAGATAGTGCTTCTCCAAACTATAAAGTGTGACTTGTTGCAAAGGGTTTTAAGCAACAACATGGTGTTGATTTTGAGCAAATCTTTTCTCTAGTGGTCAAGATGACTACCCTACAAATGTTGCTTGGATTTGTTGCAATGGAGGACTTAGAGCTAGTCCAAATGGATTTGAAAACTGTTTTCTTGCATGGAGATCTTACAAATGAGATCTATATGGAACAACTAGAGGGTTATGTAGTTCGTGGCAAAGAAATTCTAGTTCATAAGGTGAAGAAGAGCTTATATGGACTTAAACAGTCCCCTACGCAATGGTACCAAAATGTTGATGCATATACTCGTGATAGGATTAGAAGATGCATATACTTTTCTCAAAATGAGTACGGATCCAAAGTACTTACATAAGCTTAATATGTAGGGTGGAAAGACATTGAGTACACCTTTACCCACATATGTTAAATTGAGCAAGGATGACTACCCAAAATCAAATAGGGAAATAGAATTCATGACCAAAATTCCTCATCAATCTATTGTTGGCAGTCTCATGTATATTATGGTAGCCACAAGACCAAAAACTACATTTGCGATGGGAGTTGTGAGCAGATATATGTCTAATCCTGGCAAGAAGCATTGGAAAGTAGTCAAGATGATTTTGAGATATCAGTGTGGCACTAAGGACAAGTGTCTATGCTTTGGTAGAGGGACGGTATCCATTATTAGTTACATAGATTTTGATTATATCAATATTCTACATCAAGGTACATTTTAATTTTGTTGGAGGTGCTATCTCTTGGAGATCTCCTCTTCAAGAATGTACAACTGTTTCCACTATAGAAGTAGAGTATGTTCTAGCGAGTGATGCATGTAAGGAAGCATTTTGGCTTTCTCCTCTTGCTTGTGGTATGAGTTTACCTCAGCATGTACCTCGTTTTCTCAGTGATAGTCAGAGTGCCTTTGCTTTGGCTAAGAATTTGGTCTATCATGCAAAGACCAAGAACATTGAGGTGAGGCATCACTGCATTATAGAATGCTTAGCCATTGAGCACATTAATCTTGAGAAGGTTCATACTCGAGATAATGTTGTAGCTGCTTTGACTAAATCTCTACCACATGATAGCTTTTAACACTGTTGTCACTTGATGGGGGTTACTTGATTCATGGTCTTGCACAAATACTTGTATACTATGTAACATGCCCATTAGATGGGAGGTATAGTTTATATACTTGCACTCCGGTATTCTTTATCATTCCTTATTTTTCTCTCATATTCACTTTGGCCATATTGGCCTTTAGTGGGAGATTGTTACCATTGGTGTCCATGTGAAAGGCCAAATGGCCGTCGGATACTTTTGTATATGTTCTTGAATAAAACATATAGTGTCCTGGTCAGCCACAAACTTTAGAAAAATGTGTTCGTGCTCTTTATTATTGTGTTTTTCTGTGTATTTTGCAAGCCTGTGCAAAGTACTATGTGCGGAATCTATTGCTTGGTTTTCTACTATGAGGGTATCATTGTGGAGATCTTGAGAAGGAGGATGCACAGTGGTGCATCGCCATCGAAAAGTGAATCAACTTGTGAGTGAAGTGAGGCCTTCCTTATATGGTGTTGAAAATATCCTTGCATGTGGGATAAATGAACTTGCATGAGAATGAACCTAGACTTGGACATTCTATGATCTGAGTGTCAGGCCAGTTTGATCCAAAATCAGACAGCGTTTGGTTACTCATATGTATGGCCAAAGATCTTGAGACTAGACTTAAACATATCTTAACGTGGTTTCTAGAATAAGTAATTCACTTAGCCTAGTGGTTAAGCCTCAAGGTTGGGAAGGAAGAGGTCTTGGGTGCAATCCCCATGGGGAGCATGGGGGTAGAGTTTAGCCCAAAGAGCTCTCCAGCCTTCTAAATCAAGTTAACATGAGTTTACTTGAGTCCAAAGAGACTTAACTTGAGTGGCAAGTACATCTACCACAATGGAATCGAGCGGAAGGTGCTAAAGAAATGTTGAAGATTGCACATGCATTTGAGGACTCAAATTACATTTGAGGTCCTTGTTGATTCAAGTAACTATATATAGAGGCATAAGGTCGAGAGGACAGACATCTCTCTAGCACATGATGGTAGCCTAGTTTTTTAGATTGGTATCAAAGCTAAGGTCCCATGGTGACTTGGTGGTGGCTCATCATAATCTTCAAGATCCTATGGAGATCTTAGATAGACTCATACCTTTCCTAAGCTTTCATGGAGATGGATGATCTTGTCCATGAGCTCAAATTGTCTTCCTTACATAGATCATCTCTTAATGGGTCTCACAAGTTCTTGTGTTCACGTAGATTGAATTCTCCTAGCATTCACAAATGTTTCTCCATTTTTTGGGACTAATTTGTGAAGCAAAAGTGCATTATCATGATAGTGGCCAGGTTTATGTACAAATATTTCACAATTTGGTTGCACAGCAAAAGTTACTAGTGACAAGAGCACACATTTTGTGAATCATTTGCTGCAATTCATTTTTAATAAGTACAGGAGATCTTGAGAAGGAGGATGCACCGTGGTGCATCGCCATCGAAAAGTGAATCAACTTGTGAGTGAAGTGAGGCCTTCCTTATATGGTGTTGAAAATCTCCTTGCATGTGGGATAAATGAACTTGCATGAGAATGAACCTAGACTTGGACAAAAGAATGGAGCATGAAACTCTCAACAAAATGAACTTGAAAACATATACCTCCCTTTGGATCAATGTAGAGGCTTAAAGTAGTGAGTGAGTTGTGGCAAAAAGTTTTTAAAACATTGATGTCCAATCAATTGTCTAAATACAAGGAACATCTAAAGGTTCACATATGAATCTGCTTCAATTGGTGGTAAGGAAGAAGTGCAAGGAGGATTTAGTCAACTACAATGGATCCCCATGCAGGTGCTTAGATCCCTAAGGATGAGTCCTCAATAAATAGACGAATTTTCTGAATGAGCAACAACAAGTTCATGCTGCAAGTGGGAATTTCAAATACATAAATGGTTTCTGACTACGAACTCAATACAATCTAGTATGAAGTGCTAATAGATACGTGTTCATCTATCTAAAATACAAATGAATTAAGATAGAAGGAGTAGCGAAATCAAAAGACATATCAGGGCATCTCTAGATCAAACGAATGCTTCTTAGGAAATCATTGATTCTTCAAAATAAAGACTTGGAATATCGTCCATCAACCTTCACTTCAATTCTTTTGCTTTATCTTTCTCTTCAAGTCACTTCATGGATCTTTTCTTCAATTGAGTTGTCTCCAAAAGGGCATAAAAAATAAAACACACATAATACACTTATATACACATACAGACATGCACACACACACAATCATATAGATAAAGATGCATATGCACAGAATCCTATAGATATAGATACATAAATAGGCAAATTCGTATAGATACATAAATAGGCAAAGTCGTATAGATATAGATACAATCATATAGATACATAAATAGGCAAATTCGTATAGATATAGATACATATACAAACAATTCATACACACCACATATACACTTATTCACTTAAACCATAGACACACATAATCACCTACACACATATTCATGGACACTCTAGGTTCACACATACACATATTCACATGCACATAGTAACACGCATGAATACCCTTAGATACATTCACACATATACATGGACCCATACCTAGGCATAGATACATACGCACATATCCACGCATAGGTTCACATGCACGTGCACATATAGCTACATATGATCACATATACTTGGTACATAAAATAAATCATACGCACATGAACTTAAACACAAATACACATACACAAGCACATATTTATGGTCTCACACACAATCACATAAGCACATACACATAGAGCACTCTATATATCCACACATGTATAGTAACTCTCACAAACACATATACACTTACAGGTTCATACACACATATAATACATATGCACAGCTTATATACCACATTCAGTTATACAAGAGAGCACATATAATTTGACATTTGAACATACATCAATTTCCTTCTAACTTCGTTCTAGTTTTTATTATACAAGAGAGCACATATAATTTAACTTTGAACATACAAGGAGATCATAATGTTTAAAAGAGAGATATAATACGCAAAGCGAACAACGATCATTAAGAATTCTTAAACCCAAAAATTTTGTTTCTCTATCAATTAGCATGGCGGTTTCTTTTCGACATCGACCCGTGTTCATATGCAAACAAAAGAGATGCCTAAGCATACACACTATTCCATTCTTGTTGTAGTTCAAGGTGATGAATTCTAAGGAATGGAACACGAAGGCAAACGCTGAAGTAATTTAGGAGCCTCCTCTTACGCACAAACTACTCTAGCATGCATACTTATCCTGAAGTATGCCAAGCAGCAAAAATGAATTGCACCCGTAGTTCTTTTACATATACAAACAAAGCAAAATTTCCCACTTGTTTGCAAATTAGCTTCATCCCCACACACAAGGTAGACACAATGAGCAGTAGAAAACTTCTTTTCTCAACACATCATGAACCTTTCCACTTCACAAGATGTAAACATCATAGTCACTATCTGAAAACTTTATTTTCCTTCATCTCTCTCACATCACTTGCAAGAAGAATGAAGGATTCCCTACATAGAGAGAAGAAATTGTTAGTATACTTTGGTAGTGATGTGTGTGAACACACATAGGACAGTCGGGGCACTTTTTTTCCTCTATACGAGGTTTCTTTTCCCCAAATTGTATATACACCTATAACTCAAAGGGGTCATTTATCTTTGTACATTCACTTGGTAATACATTCAATATTGTGTGTTATGCTCCAAGATTCTTCTTCTTCCCTGTGCTCTTCGTGTGCTTCCGCATACCTCAACTCCAAAAATTGGTATCACAGTACATCACTTCATCAAGGGTGTCATCAAATCCCCTCCCATCATAGTCTCAAAATCGCACAAAAATTGGTGAGCATACTCAAGGCAATTAGGAGTTCAAAATGATTGCACTTTCAGGTGTAGAAATTTTGATATGAGCTCGTTTTGGCCTCTGAATGCATTATTGCAATGCCTATGTAGGAAATTTCATCCTTTTCTACCAAACTTATATACAGGTTTTAGTTTGCCAGTACAAGTGCCTCAAAGACTGCTACACATTTAGTAGAGCTCCACATGGTAGTTTTGTTCAACTTTTTGAAATAAAATCATTTTTTCCATGCGGGTATTTTAGTCAGTGGCCATGGTTGAAAGCAATGATGTATTCTGTATGTTGGCTGTTGAGGACAAGTTGGATGGCATTAATTACCTATTATGGGCATATATGATGCATCATGTATTGATGGCAAAAGGACTATGGAATACTATGCAGGGTGTTCAAAAACAACCTACTACGCCTACAAATACAATTATTTAACGCAATGCACATGGAATCGAATATGAAGATCTTCAAATTCCTATTCATGTTGTGGTTCCTACTGCATCTACTGCAAAGCAACTTTGATGGGCGGGAAGAGATGCTCAAGCACATGCATTGATAGCTTTTTTTGCCAAACGTGCCATTATCTCTCATATTCACTTGTGCAAAACCACAAAGGATGCTTGGGATGCACTTACCACTTTATACTAGGCAAGAGATGAAGCTCATGTTGCTTACCTCCGAAAATAGTTGGAGAGTGAGCATATGAATGAAGGCGATTCTATGGATAGTTTATTGACAAAGATCAAAGATTTGAAAGAGCACTTGATTTCTACAGATGAAGTCTTGCCAGATACTTCACTTGTGTAGAATATTCTTAATGGCCTTCCTGATTCATATTAGAGTTTTGCTTCTACTCTTTGGTTGATGATGAAAGGAAATCCAAATGCCTTAACATTTTAGGAGTTAGCATCTGTTTTGTTGCAAGAAGATCATTCTAGGCAGAATAGGTCTATTATGGCCGTTGTAGATCAAGATTTCTTAGCTAGTTAGAAGGGAAAAGGTAAATGGAGCTCATCTACTAGTACGCAAAAACATGCTAATTTTTCACAGTTAAAAAGGGAAGACAAAGATGAGAAGAAAGCACAAAAATAGAAATAGTTATTCAAATACTATAAAGGAAATGATCATGTCATAAAGAGTTGTCCAAAACTAGTTGAAAAAGAGGTTGGAATGGTTATTGCAAAGGCCTCTACACCTAAAATAGAGTCTTCTAATCTTGTGAAAAATGAAGAATGGGCACTTACTACTATTTGTAGCTATGGCCCATCTTCTCATGATCAATGTATGTCTACAATAGACTCAAATGTTTGGTACTTTGATAGTGGGGCAACCAAACATATTACCTCAAAGTGCAGTTTCTTCAATTCACTTGAGCCTACCCCTACAAGGAATAGTGTCACATGTGCTAAAAACTCCTCTTATCTTGTAATGGGAGCTGGGAAGATCATTCTGACTACTACTGATGGTAGTTCTTTCACATTGTTAGATGCTTTGTTTGTGCGTGGATCAAGAAAAATCTATTGTCAGTTTTAGCACTAGCCAAGATCAGCTTGGTTGTCAAATTTGTTGACGACATATGTACAATTAATGATCTGTCAAATGTGCATGTTATTATTGTGTCTAGCATTTTATGTTGTGGGCTACATAAGCTCATAGGCTATGCACAATCTATGAATGATTTAGCATGTGCAGTACAAGATTCTATAGCTATCTTAGATGCAAAGCTTTGGCATGCACGCTTTGGTCATCTGAACTTTGCGAGTTTGCTACACCTACAGAAATCTGAAATGATTTCCTCTTTGAACAAACTTGAGGCACTTGGTAAACATGTATGTGGAGGGCCTCCATTTTGGGTCAAACATAGTGTTCCTCCTTCCCAAGAGATACTTCACATAGAGCTACATAGAAATTGCCGGTTGTTCATAGTGATGTCTGTGGTCCTATGCAAACACCTTCTTTTGGGAACTACCTTTACTTTGTGACTTTTATTGATGATTTTTCCAGGCATGCATGGGTCTATCCATTGAAATCAAAGTCCAAAGTGTTTACATGCTTCAATTTTTTTTGGTTTTAGTTGAAAATTTATCAGCATGTAAAATGGGCACCCTCCATTCTAATTGAGGGGGGAATACATGTATGTTGATTTTAATGCATTTTTGGCTGATTGTGGGATAAAACATCAGTGTATAGTGTTGTATACACCTCAACAGAATGGAGTTGCTGAAAGAAAGAACATGTCTCTCATGGAGATGGCGAGGTGTATGGTCAAACGTCAGGCTTTACCACATAACTTCTAGCTTGAGGTTGTTATGTGTACAACATATGTACTTAACAGGTGTCCCACCAAAATACTTCAATCCATCATACCATATGAAGCTTGGCATGGTTGCAAGCCATCTATTGCTCACCTACATGTCTTTAGTTGTCTGGCATATACATTAGTGCTTGAGCAACAACACAAAAAATTGGATGATAGAGCAGTAAATTGTATTTTTTATGGGTACAGTTATGAAAGCAAAGGCTATCATTTGTATCATCCACATACTAAATGCATTTTGGTTAGCCATGAAGTTATTTTTGTGGAAGATGTGATTCAACCATTTATTTCATGTACTAAGGAGACATCAGCTAGCTCCAAAGATGTGTATGGCACTTTGCTCCCTCTTTTTACAAGTGGAGAACCAAGTGCTAATCCAAATGAGGCAATTTCTCAGCCTTTACAAGTTTCACATGATGTTGGAGATCATTCCATTTTCTATGCAGATCTACATGATGCACTTGTTGATGAGAGGGCTAATATAGAGGAGGAAGAAACTATGCCTAAATCGTTGGTGCAAACTTTGCGAGATAGAAAATTAGATGCACCTTTTTTATATTGTAATTGTTCAGGCTCTCATAGTGCTTTTTTTGCATCAAATTGCTATGTAATGGCTGCATCTAGTCTTTGTATGAAAATGAGCTTGTTTCTTTTGATGAAGCACAAAATTCATAAAATTGGATAGCTGCGATGCAATCAGAATATGATGATATTATGAAGAATGGTACTTGGTCTTTATGTGACTTGCCTCCAAGAAAAAGTTCATTGGCACTAAATTGGTATACAAGCTTAATCATAAGCCTGATGGAACAATTGACATGTATAGGGCTAGGCTTGTTGCAAAAGGTTATGCTCAAGAGAGGGGCATTTATTTTGATCAGACCTTTGCTGCCACATGTGGAATGACCACTGTTCCTAGCATTTGTGCACTTGCAACTCATCATGGCTAGAATGTACGTCAGTTGGACATTAAAACTACATTTTTGAATGGTGACTTACATGAAGAACTGTATGTATTTCATCCACATGTTTTTGTGTAGAAAGAGCATGAAAACAAAGTTTCAAGGTTGAAAAAGGCATTATATGGTTTAAAGCAAGCACCACGTGTTTTGTATGAAAATGTACATGCCTATTTGATTGCCTATGGTTTTGACAACAATCTGATTTAGAGCACCTTATATGTAAAGCATGTCATTGTAGAGGATTGAAGAAAAGCGAGAACACAAAGCAGAAGGAAGAAGAGAAGAAATGCAAGCCCCCAAAATTATCAAGGAATGGCTCATTTTGTTTTCCCAAAAATCCATTTTAAAACATTGACAAGCTTTGTAACTCTAGAGGAGTCGTGTAGATGCATAAATCCTTAAGATTGTAACATTACCTTTGTACAATAGTAGGAACTTAGTGATTTATACCGAAAGTGTTGATCTCTTATGTGAAAGGACCAAAATTAGGGCACATGTATAATTCACTTGTGACTCCTTTGTAAAGAATTTTTTCCATGATCAAGAGCTAATTTTATGAATTTTTTAATTTTCTTTTTTTTTTGCTTGTGTACCTCCTTCTTTATGAGCTTGTGTGTGTATGCTTAAGGCATGAAATGTGTGTCTAGAGGTGTTGTCTACCCCGTCCCCATCTCTTTTTGATGTCATTTTGTGTGTGTGAAGTGTAGGAAGACTTGAAGTGTGAGTAGGTGACTTTTGTCACTTTATTTTTTTGCCATAACTTGAAGCATAGAAGGCTGATCAAGCTAAATAGTGGTGCCATTGGATGCATCTAATCAAGAGCTTTGAAGTGAACCCACTATCCACCATAACTTTTTTTTGCCATAACTTGAAGCATAGAAGTCTCATCAAGCTAAATAGTGGTGTCATTGGATGCATCTAATCAAGAGCTTTGAAGTGAACCCAGAACTGAGAGGTATGGCTTGATTTGTGCCTGCTAGTGTACCACGTATCCCGATACACACTTTTGTGTAAGAGGTGTTGTGTGAGGTGGATGTACCCTTTTTGCATGCATTACTTGTCCCTTTCCCACAATAACCATCATTCATGTGCTCATTTCCATGCACTTGACCAAGTCAAGCTTTTAGATTGATAATTTGATACATGTATCAAGCCAAGACTATATGCATTTTCTTGATGTTTGAGATTTCATTTCTTTCTTAGCAAATCTCTAAGACTTTGTGAGTTTAGGTACACATGTTTTGGCATCATTGCTGAGGATCAAGCTTATTTCAAGGTGTCAATGTGGTGATTAAAGTGTTGTTGTGAATGTAGTGATTGTGAAGAAGTAAATTCAATAGCTTGCCAAGTCACGATTCTCCTGCACTTATTGCTTTATACACCTAATGTGTATGTGACAAGTTTTTAGGATTAGGTTAGGAGTGCACGACTTAAAGCTTGGAAGTAGGGTACATCAATCACATTTCAAAAAGATTTTTTTTTTTTACTTTTTTCTTGAGTCATTGGTCTTGGCTAGAGACTAAAAACCAAAAATCACCACATTTTAGTTCACTTGTATACACAAGTATCATGGGGCTCTCAGGATGATCAATATCATTGATCTTGTATCTTGAGGAACTCATAGTCACTAGAGATTCGTGCTAAAAACTTAGAGAAATGTTCTTTGAGGTGAGGACTTCATTGTAAGCAAATCATTTTCTTGATTGAACGCTCAAAGGGTAACACAACACCCATCGAGTATCGTGAGGCATGAATGGTGTGATTTTGGAAGAATTTTCTAGGTACAAGCACATAAGCGTGACAAAGAGAGCACAAAAAACTTGATTGCACAAAAATTTTTAAATTTTGGACTTAAGAAAATTCAAGTATCATGATCGGTCAAGTTTAGTATTGCGATATCAAATCCTTGTGTGTCATCGATACTTGGAAGGTATCATGTATTGACAATACCTTACTCATAAGTGTATTTTGACACACAAGTAATGTGTATCACCTTGTCAAGTATTGCGACCCCCAAATATCATGTATCACCAATACTTGAAGTATCATGTATCACCACTTTTGGATGTGAGTCATGTATCTTCTGATCCAAAGTATCGTGTATCATGGATGTCAAGTATTGTATCATGTTTCAAGAGTATCATGCATCATCTATCCTGAGGTATCATGTATCATCCATAATTAGTATCATAGATAGTGTATCATGAGATCGGAGGTATCGTGTATCATGAGGTGAAGTATTGTGCATCACCAAAACTCAGGTATCGTATCATGGAGGTCAAGTATCTAGTATCGTGAGTTTCCAAGTATTGTGTATCATGATATACGTTCTCAAAATATCATATTGTCAAGATTTGATATCGTGTATCATGAAGATCTCAAGTATCGTGTATTGGGGAAATTAAGAGCAAACCCTAAGTGATCCTAAATTGAATTTGTGAGGAATTCAAGTATGCAAACATCAAGAAAAACTATTTCCAAGACTTGATAGAATACCTAAGAACAAAATAGAGAGTTTAAGGTCATTAAAATTGGTTAAGTCCCCAAATTGTGAATGAACCTACAATCTGGCCATGTCCTAGGGAGTCGAAGAAGTGTGATACCCTCAGCAAGGAGTGTAATTCAAAAGAGCATTCACTCCATTTACTATGAAACTTCTAGTGATTTAGAGGGTGAATTAATTATGAATTCAGAAGACATGCATAACTCTATCCATTGAGCAAAGTCAATGTCCTTGATAGAGGGAGAGTATATGACTTCACTATAGTATTTCTCTACAAACTTGCATGGAGTTCATATTTATTTAGATGGCCTTAATAGGTTAATGGGAAGACATAAGAATTCCATGGACTCTAAAGTCTTCCCAAGTCCAATTGTGAAATTTGAGGGATGATTTTACATAGACAAATTGTCAGAAATCACTTGATTGATGTGTGTGTGACTCTCCTCCCATTCATATATACCCTCTTGTATTCTAAAAATAGCAATGCCTTGGAATAGTCTACTGTGAACGTGTGGCCATCATGAAACACTTATTCCCATTACTATTAAGTACCTTAGGGTATCCCCCAACCTTGGGACCTTGGCTAACTAGCCCTTATCCCTCACACACATGGACCGATCCTTATGGATCAATGTCATGATCCGTGTTGATCAATATCTGACACTCTCTCCCCCTTCTAAAGATCATTGTCCTCAATGATCAATGAGGGAAAGTACGTATGAACCACAGCTTCTGATTCCCAAGTAGATTTAGTAAGTGGTAATCCTCTCTAGACTACTATGTACTCCTGGATGACACGATTCCTCAATCGCTTCTATCTATGATCTAGTATCCTATTTGGAGAATGATCCGTGCTATTACTTTCTTGCAAAGAAACAATACCTTCTATTAGATTATCCTCCGTGGAAATGTCATTTATAGATCATGTGTTGCTTGGATACATTAGGTATCCCAAGCACACATTGATCTCTACATATCTGCTTCAAGGTTCTCTCACCAATGTGCCCTAATCTTTTGTGCCATATCTCTAACTCAGACAATGTTTGATCCTTGTAATTATAAAGTGCAATGTTTCTAGTGTCGTCAAGCTCAAATGTAAATAGTCTACGTGTTTTTTCTCCCTTGGCTATTCTTTTGAATCCATGTTGGGGGTCCTCCAAAAAAGCTCCATATTTATTGAACCTAACTTGAAAACCCTTTTCCACTATCTGTCCAACACTCATCAAATTCTTTGTGATAGTAGGTACATAAAGAACCCTGCTTAACAAATTTCTATTCCCATCAGAAGTTTTGACATTTCCTACCTTGACCACTGAATGCTTGGTGTCATCACCTATCTACACTTGGTGCTTTCCCTTTAACTCCTCAAGATAAAAAAAGGAGCTACATGGCCTGTTTCATGGTTTGAACAACCTAAGACAATGTAGAAGAGGTGCTCATCATTCATACCTTGTTTTGAAGTCATGTTCATAATGTGAAGAGAACTTCTTGATTCCTTGTATAATTGTTGAAGTCCTTGCTTGATTTGTATCCTCCTTGATAATTGTTGTTGTCATTGTTGTTGTAGCCATGGTTCTGTCCTTGATTATGGTTGAATCTTCGTCTTGATTGTGAGTAGCCACCTTTTTGAAATCCTCTTCCTCTCTGGTTCTTGAAGTTCCTATAGCACTCATCTGTTGTGTGATTAGGCAATCCACATATGTTGCATGGGGAAGAGTTGAAGGGTATCCCACTTCCTTGCTTACCTCCTCTACCCCATCTTGCTAAAGCATCTTTGGCACACGATGAGTTGAGTCTTTCTAGCTCCTCTCTTGTAGGTTGACCTTTTCTTCTGAATATGGGCATCTCCTCATCTACTGATATGTATCCATAGAGACTCCTTCCTTGTAGATAGTTCTTTATCCTCAAGGACCATGCTGGATAATTCTTCCTATCTAATTTATCAATGAAAGAAGGGAAACCATATCCCATTTTACCTCAACTTGCTTCGATACCACTGCTGGAAGAGATGGATGGATACCTCAAGGAAGTGAGGTGGTATTGCTAAAACCTGCTTTGTACCTGCCCTATTTTACTTCAGAGTTATGTAGTAGGCCCTTTTTGCTTGCAAATGACACCAAGAAAGTACCTATGTAATTTGGAGTTGATCCTTCAACCAATTGAATCAAAACAGAGTACTTCACAAATAGCTAGTCTCACAAAACTTGTTATTTTTGTCCACACACCTGCTAGTTCTTTTTCTCAGTGCTCACAGTACAATATCAATTGATCAAATTACTTTCAAGGGAATCCAATTAGCTTAGATAGCTAATGATTACAAGTGGAATCATAAAAAATAATAGACTATGCTCTGAGAAATCAATTTTGCAATCCAAAGCTTACCCCTGATATTTTAGAGATTGAACAGTAGATGACGAGTGAGCAATTCGATGGTGATTTCTCGCAATTGGATGAACCAAAAGCTTTGAAACTTTGAGAGCATAAAATTAACTTCAATTTGATTCCAACAAGCTATAGATCATGCAAAATAGTTGAGAATGCACTTAGATATAATCAAGCAAAGTTCACTGTCCTCAGAAGTAATAGCAGCAAAGTAGGAAGAGATAATCAATGAAGTATATGTATTCTGAAACATGAATATACAAGATCATTGGCATTGCAATGGTGCTCAATGATAGTGGAATGATTAAGCTATGGAGTGAGATACTCAAATCGTGCTAATGATCAATGAAAGAGCTCTTCAAGAGGCACACAAGCCGCGCGTTTTACAATAGCTTTTATAATGAATTCTTCATCCAAGCTTGAATTTGAAATTCAAACTTGGCTCCATC
Source organism: Ceratopteris richardii (assembly GCA_020310875.1). Classification (NCBI taxonomy): domain Eukaryota; kingdom Viridiplantae; phylum Streptophyta; class Polypodiopsida; order Polypodiales; family Pteridaceae; genus Ceratopteris; species Ceratopteris richardii. The sequence continues at coordinate 16,999,994 of CM035433.1, read as the reverse complement.
TAAAATTGGTCCCTATGATTGAGGAGTTATTCCTTTATTGAAACTTGTAACTTATCCTTCTCCTAACTCCACGAGACATATGGATTTACAAGATTCTTTGAAGGTCAAAGCCTTTTACAGTGGTTAATGATCAAGCAATTACAAGCTATGGTTCACATGCTTCATCAAGTGGTTGCACACATTTTCTTCCTTGCCTAGCCAAATGTGAAGGCTTGGACATTTGCACCAACAGGTATGCCTTTCCATCACCATTATAATCCACACATTGATTATCATATGCATACCTTCATCTTTGAATTAAAAGGCCAATGTATTTCTTTGTTTGCAATGTATGATTTTCAAACATTCCCTTGAACTAACCATAATCAAGTTAAATGTGCATTTCAAAAAGTTTCTTTCAGATGCACGTAAACCATTTATGGTTGCTTATAAGGACTTTTTAATGTTCAATTATGCTTCGGAATTAACACCTTGTTGAGGACCTCTTGAACATGATATAGATCTCATTCTTGCTAGTTCTCCTTATCATAAAGCACCTTATAGGCATGGATCTTTATGCCAAAATGAAATACATAAACAAATCAAGGATCTATTTCAAAAAGAACTCATAAGGCCTAGTTCCTCTTCATTTGGAGCACTTGTTCTCTTAGTTGAGAAAAAGAATAAGACATATGATGTGTATAGTCCATAGGGATCTAAATAAAACTAGGGACCACCACTGAAAATTGATGTCCAATTCGTTGAATAGATGACTTACTAGATAAACTTTGAGGAGCTCATGTCTTTAGTAAAATTGACCCAAAACCTTTATACCATCAATTATACATGAGAGAAAGTGATATTTATAAGATAGCATTTGGGATTCACATTTTTACAAATTACATTCTATGATCTGAGTGTCAGGCCAGTTTGATCCAAAATCAGACAATGTTTGGTTACTCATATGTATGGCCAAAGATCTTGAGACTAGACTTAAACATATCTTAACGTGGTTTCTAGAATAAGTAATTCACTTAGCCTAGTGGTTAAGCCTCAAGGTTGGGAAGGAAGAGGTCTTGGGTTCAATCCCCATGGGCAGCATGGGGGTAGAGTTTAGCCCAAAGAGCTCTCCAGCCTTCTAAATCAAGTTAACATTCAAGTTAACATGAGTCTACTTGAGTCCAAAGAGACTTAACTTGAGTGGCAAGTACATCTACCACAATGGAATCCAGCGGAAGGTGCTAAAGAAATGTTGAAGATTGCACATGCATTTGAGGACTCAAATTACATTTGAGGTCCTTGTTGATTCAAGTAGCTATATATAGAGGCATAAGGTCGAGAGGACAGACATCTCTCTCGCACATGATGGTAGCCTAGTTTTTTAGATTGGTATCAAAGCTAAGGTCCCATGGTGACTTGGTGGCTCATCATAATCTTCAAGATCCTATGGAGATCTTAGATAGACTCATACCTTTCCTAAGCTTTCATGGAGATGGATGATCTTGTCCATGAGCTCAAATTGTCTTCCTTACATAGATCATCTCTTAATGGGTCTCACAAGTTCTTGTGTTCACGTAGATTGAATTCTCCTAGCATTTACAAATGTTTCTCCATTTTTTGGGATTGATTTGTGAAGCAAAAGTGCATTATCATGATAGTGGCCAGGTTTATGTACAAATATTTCACAATTTGGTTGCACACCAAAAGTTACTAGTGACAAGAGCACACATTTTGTGAATCATTTGCTGCAATTCATTTTTAATAAGTACATGATTTCTCACAAAAATTTATGTGCCTATTATCCCATAGAAAATGGGCAGGCAAAAAGCTCCAACAAGATTTTGATCAGGCTATTGTGCAAATTGGCTTTTGACCACCATAGCTCTTGGATGTAAGCTCTTATTGGTGCAATATGGTCCTTTTGTATGACAAGAAGAGGCACTACTACAAGAGTCCATTCCTCTTGGTCTATGGTAAGGAGGCACTGGCCCCTTTTGAATTCATCATTAGGAAAGAAATTGAAACCAAATCTATTGGAATTGACTATCACATTAGGATACTTGTAGCATTGGAAGAATGATAGGAAGCAGCTATGAGGAAATTGCAGATAATGCAAGAGGAGCATAAACAGATTCATGATATGTATCTAAGGGCCAATGAAGTGCAGGAGGGATCTTTGGTCCTCATGCATCAGATTTTGCTAGTACCTACCAAACTCGCACCAAAGTGGGTAGGACCCTACAAAGTGATGATCGTATTAGTACAAGGAGCCATACAATTTGAAGGCTTGCACAGTGAGAAGCTTCCCCTAGTCAACATCTCTGGGGTGAATTCTTATTTGAATTTAATCAAGCAAGAGGGAATTGTCTCATTGTAAGAACCATAAGATCAAATCGTTTTGTTTTTGTAGTTCATTTTGTTTTAGTAAGCAAATAATGGAGAAGTTTTCAAGAAGATGGTGCGAAGGCTTGATGGTGGGTTTTGTAGTTTGGTAGAAGGTAAAATCACTCTTGCATTAAATGCAAATATGACTTGGGCATATGTTGGCTCCATGTGGCAAAGGAATCCTCAAATACTTGAAGAGATTGAGAATTTATTTGACCTTGGGTGTGAGACATATGAATAGCTCAAGAAATTATCCACCCTTTCGGTAGATTATGATTGAGGTTCTCAGTGCATATGGCACATAATACATGTCTGGAACTCAGTTATTAATTGTTTGAATCCGATTTGCACTCCTTGAGTGCTTATTCTCACATGCTATATCATTCCTTGGGCTTGGGGGGAGCCATCTTGGGCGACCCCTTGACCTTGGGCTTGGGAGGAGCCACCGTAGTTGACTCCTCACCATGTGGGGTGGAGGGAAGCCTAAGGGGACCCCTTGTCATGTGGGGTAGAGGAAAGACTAAGGGTGACCCCGGCACCCCTCACCCTATGGGTCGATTGTTTGCCAAAGGTGACCCCTAGCATTGGGGGGTCCCAAAGTGACTCTTCCTCCTCCTCCTTGGGTGATTGCTCATTCTTTGTGTGTTGCTACAATACCTTGAGGTAGATAATCAACTTTCTGATCGATTTATCTCTGTGTGAGTACCCAAATTCAAAACTTTCACTTTGGTACATTAGATAGATATGCTTTGTATCTATCTATGAAGTGTCATTTTCATTGAATCTGTAGATCTCAAGTTATGAATGTTTGAAGGTGATTGTGTTTGCACTTCATCTTGTTCTTGAAAAGTCGGGGTGACCCCCTATATTTTCTTAACTCATTTCTCCATGTATGGTCTAGATAAATTCATCAAATAACTTGTTTTGGTTAGTTGTACACTTCAATTAGATGTGTACAAAATCTCTCTAGTCAATTCATACAAGGTTATGAGCTCAAAAAACATTTCTATGTGACTTTCACTTACCAAAATAGAAGGTTTCTTCAAATCTTGTGAAGTGCAAGTCATTTGTTTTGATGAAAACATATGATTATGATGTTCCAAACGACTTAGTAGTTCTTGATGCATAGTTATGAAGCTAAGAAAGTACATTAGGCATCCCTGAAGTAACATTGGCTAGTGTAGAGCAGGTTTCTTGCGACACCCACTCATCTCTGCATATATCCCATCACTTCTTCACTAATATCACCAAGTGACCATTATACTAGAATACCAACACAAGATGGATTTGGCCACTAGATGGTGGATATACACATTTGATGTCATGAATTTTGGATTGACCAATGTTCCCACCATGTTCCAAAGACTAATGTGTCATGTGCTTGGAGAATTTCTTCAAAAATACATGGAAGTGTATGTACATGATTTGCGCTCAAATGCATAGCAACAAAGGTAGCATATTCCCACTCTAGAAGTGATATTTGAGGACAATGAATGTATATACCTACCAAGAGCGTATACCACACGTATTTATATACTTTTTGAAATAATAGAAATGGATTTTCAGAGTATGGCAAGATCTATAATAAGTGTAGTACATATGCTATAAAGCTCTCTAGATTTGAGAATTTTAACAAGAATACTATGCTCCCTAGAGATGTTCTAGTTGTTTGAAGCCCTTTATTGTTCAAAGACAACTAATGAGCTTTTGATATTAGAAAATGTATGTTTCACCAAAACTTTACGTCAATTTAGACTTCTCATGCTCAAAACAAGCAAAGATACTTATCAAGGATTATTAGAAAAAGAGATGTCTTTGGACTTACGATTGTAACTTGATTTTTGCCTAAGCTATGAAAGGCACACTCTTATGCCAAGTCTTAAGCCTCTAAAAAATCCAAAGCTACTTGAAAATCACTAATTTTGTAGCACGATACCACACACACACACACGTGCACGCACCCGTGCACACACGCACACATGCACACACACATATATATATATAAGAGAGAGAAAATCACTAGTTTTTGAGCAAGCTATATATATATATATATATATATATATATATATATATATATATATATATATATATATATATATATATAAAAGAGAGAGAGAGAGAGACAAAATCACTAGTTTTTCAGCACGCTACTACCATACACACACATATATATGTATATATATATATATATATATATATATATATATATATATATATATATATATATATATATATATATATAAAAGAGAGAGAGAGAGGGAGAAAATCACTAGTTTTTCAGCACGCTACTACCATACACACACACACATATATATATGTGTGTGTGTCTATATATATATATATATATATATATATATATATATATATATATATATATATATATATATATATATATATATATATATATATATAATTTACACATACATGGACACACATATATGTGTGTGTATGTGTGTCTATATGTATGTATGTATCGAGCTAAGCATTTTACGAAACGAAATCAGAATTTTGACTTTGAGCCATGTTGGGCCTTCAATGACAACAATAGCTATGAAAGAAAGATTGAGCTCACATATTTTGTTTTACAGTGATAGATCGGATGAAAGGATTCCCAATGTCTCTTTTGTATTGGGCTCAAGAAACGAAGATGTTGTAGGAAAGAAATAAAAAGAAAACATATGTAGGTTAGAGATTACGATATTGCTCGATGTAATGTGGGGTTGATTACATGGTCATTGTCTAACATGCAATGCTCGATGAAATGAATTCTTCCAAGCAGAATCTTAGGATGAATAGGGTATGTAGCACAAGTGAACTATTTGGTATAACTTCATCAACAAAAATCAACTATTCTTTCAGTTCTTTGATCTTTGTCAGAAAATTGTCCATAGAATCATCTTCATTCATGTGCTCAATTGTTTTCAGAGGTAAGCAACACAAGCCTCATTCCTTTGCTGGTATAAAGTGCTAAGTGTATCCCAAGCATCGTTTGCTATTTTGCAAGAGCGAATGTGAGGAATAATGGCATGTTTCACAGACAAGGCTAGCAATGCATGTGCCGGAGCATCTCCGCCAACCCAATGAATTTGTTATGTAGTAGGTGCAGTAGAAACCACAGCATGAACATGAATCTGAAGGATATCAGCACTTCAGTGCCATTTGCATCAGCTTCAATACCTGTATTTACAGGTGTAATAGGATGTTTTTTAACACCCTACACAATATTCCACAGTCCTTTTGCGACCAATACATGATGCATCATATAAGACCATAATGGGTACTTTGTACCATCCAACTTATCCTCAACAGCCAACATACAAAATACGTCACTACTTTCAACTATGGCCACTAGCTAAAATACCCTGATGCAAAAGAATGATTGTATCTCAATAAGTTAAATAGAACTACCTCATTGAGTTCTGCTAAACATGTAGCAGACTTTGAGATGCTTATATTGGCGAACCAAAACCTGTATATATCTTTGGCACAAAAAGATAAAATTTCCTACACAAGCATTGCAATAGTGCGTCCAAAGGCTGAAGATCACAATTTTGGCACCACATAACAAAGTTGTTTTGATCTCATAATCACCCTGAGTATGCACACCAATTTTTGTGTGATTTTGAAACTATGATCGGAGTAGTGTTGATGATGCCCTAGATGAAGCGGTGACCTACTTTGATACCAATTGTTGGAGTTAGATGTCTGGGGAAGCACGTGAACAACACAAGGAAGAAGGAGAAGATTGGAGCACAACACAAAATTTTGAATGTATTAACAATAGAATGTACAAAGATAAGTAACCCATTAGGGCGATAGGCATATATACAAGCCAGCAAAAAAACCTCCTAAAGAGGACAAAAGCTACCCCCCCCCCTGTCCTAGTGTCTTCACACACATCACTACCTAAATATATCAACAACGTACTTCTTAGGATTGGAAGTAGTGTATAGAGAAAAAGGTATGTACCCTACTCATAGAAAGTATATCAAAGACATTCTTATCAAATTCAAAATGGAGAATTCAAAGGTTGCAGATACTCCTATGGAGATGAACTTGAAGTTAGGTGCTCATGAAGGTGAGAAAATTGAAGATGCAACTAGCTATGAGAGTCTAGTATGTAGATTGAATTATGCTAGATTAACCAGAGTGGACATTTGCTATGGAGTACGTCTCTTAAGCCAGTTCATGCATACTCCAAGGAGACCTCACATGGAAGCAGCCAAAAGAATCCTCAAATATCTAAAGGGAACTATCAATGAAGGTTTGTACTATCCTTACACATTTGATATAGGCATCAAGCTCTTCTCTGATGCAGATTAAGTAGGCTTTAAAGTTCATAGGAGAAGCACATTTGGGTATGTCACCTTTTCAGGTACAAAATTGATCTCATGTTCTTCAAAGAAGCAACCCACTTTTGCACTCTCATCAATTGATGCTGAGTATAGAGGACCTGCTAGTGCAACTCAAGAAGCAATGTGGATTAAGATCCTGTACTCTCATTCAGGTCTTAAGTCATCTACTCCTCATATCTTTGGGGATAATATGATTTCATTGCATCTTGCTTGTAACCCAATCTATCATGCCATGATTGAAGACATAGAGATGCATTATCATTATGTCAAGAAAAAGGTTACAAGTAAGGAGATTCAATTTTCATATGTGTCAACTCATCAACAATGTGCATATATGATGAGAAAGGCATTGAATGGAATGAAGCTTATAGATTCAAATCAATGCTTGTATTGCAAGAGATTATGAAGGATTGAAGACTCAAGCTTCTTAGGCTTGAGAGGAAGTTATTGGTGCAAGAAAGCAAGCCTGAGAGCTTTTCTTTATCTCATGGAATACTCTCAAAATCTACCTCATTTAGATATTATCATGTGAATGTATGGTTGTAAACTCCCAAGGTTAAAACTCATGTACTTATCTTGTTCATTTGTAAAAGATAAACATAGTAGAGAAAACTCATAGATTGAGGGAGCCAAATTCCTCGACTTTGTTAGTTACAATTTAATTTCAGGTCATTCCTAAAGTGTAGGACCACCTTCAGGTGGATGACTCACCATATTCAAATTTAAAAAGATGTTTAAGTACATCATCTCCTAATCATGGGATATGTAGCCTATTTTGAGAGTTTTGAGCTGATATTCTGAGCTTACATTGTGCTCGCTTAAAGTGAGAGTAGTCCTCCATCTTGAATCATATGTGCAATATGAATACACATCATTCTTTGTGTGTTGCTATAGTACCTTAGGTACATATTGAACTTTCTGATCTATTTATCTATGTGAGACTATCCAAATTCGGGAATTTTACTTTGATAAATTAGATATATATGTTTTGTATCTAGGTATGAAGTTTCATTGTCATTGGTTTAGTAGATCTCAAGTTATCAATGTTTGAAGATGATTATGTCTGAACTTCATCTTGTTCCTGAAAAATCAGGGTGACCCCCAGATTTGCTAAACCCATTTCTCCATGTATTGTCCAGATATATTCATCAAATAACTTTATTTCATTACCTATACACTTCAATTAGATGTGTACAAAATCTCTCTAGTCAAATCATAGAAGGTTGTGAGCTTTGAACATAGTTTGGAAGCTAATGAAGTACATTAGGCACTCCTAAAGTACATTGGCTGGTATAGAGTAGATTTGTTGCAACACCCACGCATCTTTGCATATATCCCATCACCTCTTCATATTGGTATTTGAGCAACTTAGCATCATGGGTGATGTATTTCCATCATTTATTGACAAATTAGATCAATCCAGTTACTCAGTGTGGTCACTCAGAATGAAAGCCTATCTACAAGGAAGGAATATTTATGGTTACATATCTAGAGATGAGATGATACCAATACTCAAAATCAAGGGCCAACCAACACAAGAGGAGAAAGAAGGCCAAATGCATGGTGCTCAAAAGATGCTTTGGCAAGGTCATAAATTCTCAACTCTATCTCTAATTTTTTACTTCCACACATTAGGAATTGTAAGACATCCCAAGAAACATGGAATGCTCTAGAAGCACTCTTCTCATCAAGCACCATGGCCAAGAAGAATCAGTTATGGATGGAGTTTACAACACTCAAGAAGATGCCCAAGCAGAGTGTGACTGATTTTGTAACATGGATGAAGGGCATTGTAGACGAGCTTGGAAGCATTGGAGAAGTCATTGATGATTTATCAAAATGGATGTAAATAATTCTTTTCTTAATGGATGGATATATGAGGAGCTATACATGGCTCAACCTCCTGCTAATGAAGATTCATTATGTCTTGGATATTTTTGTAGGTTAAAAATGCTTTGTATGGTTTGAAGCAAGCTGCTAAGGCTTGGAATCACATATTAAGTACCTATTTGCACGATAAGGGATTCAATGTGAGCAAATCACATTCTTCCCTCTTTATCAAGAGGAACCAATTAAAATTCATATACTTATGTGTATGTGTTGAGAATATTGTAATTATAGGTGATGATGCTGAAAGAATTAGGAAGATCAAGCTTAAGATGAAAGAAGAATTCAAAATTAGTGAACTAGGTCTACTTACATAGTTCCTAGGATTGGAAGTAGTGTATACAGAAAAGGTATGTACCTTAGTCAAAGAAAGTATATCAAAGGCATGCTTATCAAAATCAAACTAGAGAATTCAAAGGTTGCAAATAGTCCTATGGAGATGAACTTGAAGCTAAGTGCTCATGAAGGTGAGCAAATTGAAGATGCAACTAGCTATGCAATTCTAATTCGTAGATTGAATTAGAGTGGACATTTTCTATGGAGTAATGTCTTAAGCCGACTCATGCATACTCCAAGGAAAACTCACATGGAAGCAACCAAAAGAATCCTCAAATATCTAAAGGGAAGTATCAATGAAGGTTTATACCACATTTGATATAAACATCAAGCTCTTCTCTAATGTAGATTGGGTAGGCTTTAAAGATGATAGGAGAAGCACATCTGGATATGTCACCTTTACAGGTACATAACTGATCTCATGGTCTTCAAAGAAGCAACCCACTGTTGCAATCTCATCAACTAAAGCTGAGTATAGAGGGTCTGCTAATGCAACTCAATAAGCAATGTGGATTAAGATCATGTACTCTGATTCAGGTCTTAAGTCATCTACTCCTCATATCTTGGGATAATATGAGTTCATTGCATTTTTCTTCTAACCCAATTTATCATGCCATGCCTAAACACATAGAAGTGCATTATCATTATGTCATGAAAAATGTTATAAGTAAGGAGATTCAATTGTCATATGTGTCAACTCATCAACAATGTGTAGATCTGATGACAAATGCAATGGATGGAATGAAGCTTATAGATTCAAATCAATGCTTGGATTGGAAAAGATTTTTGAGGGATTGAAGACTCAAGCTTCTTAGGCTTGAGGGGGAGCTATTCATGCAAGAAAGCAAGCCTAAATACTTTGCTTTAGCTGATGGACTACTCTCAAAATCTGCCTCATTTGGATATGATCATGTGAATCTATGGTTGTAAAGTTCCAGGGTTAAAGCTCATGTATCTATCTTGATCATTTCTAAAAGTTGAAAATAGAAGAGGAATATCATAGATTGAGGGAGTTGAATTCACCAAATTTGTTAGTTACAATTCAATTTCAAGTCATTCCTAAAGTGTACGACCACTTTTAGGTGGATGAATCACCATATTCAAATTCAAAAAGATGTATAAGTACACCATCTCTTCGTTAGGGTATATACAGCCTATTCTGAGAGTTTGGAGCTGATAATTTGAGCCTACATTGTGCTTCCTTAAAGTGAGAGAAGTCCTCCATATCTTCCTTGTATCATAGGTACAATATAAATACACATCATTATTCATATATCTTGATTTCTCATTCTTTATGTGTTGCTACAATACCTTAAGGTACATGGTGAACTTTCAATTCTATTTATCTGTGTGTGAGTATCCAAATTCAACACTTTGACTTTAATAAATTAGATAGATATGTTTTGTATCTACATATGAAGTTTTTTCATCATTGGTTCAATAGATCTCAAGTTATGAATGTTTGAAGGTGATTGTGTTTGCACTTCATGTTATTCCTAAAAAGTGACGGTGACCCCCCAGATTTTCTAAACTCATTTCTCCATGTATGGTACAGATATATTCATCAAATAACTTGCTTTTTGTTAGCTATACACTTCAATTAGATGTGTACAAAATCTCTCTGGTCAATTCATACAAGGTCGTGAGCTTAGAACATAGTTTGGAAGCAAATGAAGTACATTAGGCATTTGTGAAGTTACATTGGCTAGTGTGCAATAGATTTGTTGCAACACCCACTTATCTCTGCATGTATCCCATCATCTCTTCATATTGGTATTCGAGCAACTTAGCATCATGGGTGATGTTTTCCCTCATTTATTGACAAATTAGATCAATCCAATTACTCAGTGTGGTCACTCAGAATGAAGCCCTATCTACAAGGAAGGAATACTTATGGTTACATATCTAGAGATGAGATGATGCCAATACTCAAAAGCAAGGGCCAACCAACACAAGAGGAGAAGGAAGGTTAAATGCAGGTTGCTCAAAAGATGATTTGGCAAGGTCATACATTCTCAAATCTATCTCTGATTTCTTACTTCCACACATTAGGAATTGTAAGACATCCCAAGAAACATGGAATGCTCTAGAAGCACTCTTCTCATCAAGCACTAAGGCCAAGAAGAATCAGTTATGGATGGATTTTACAACAATCAAGAAGATGCCAAAGAACAGTGTGACTCATATTGTCGCATGGATGAAGGGCATTGCAGGCCAGCTTGGAAGCATTGGAGAATTCATTGATGATTTATCAAAATGGATGTAAAAAGTTTGTATCTAAATGGATGGATATATGAGGAGTTATACATAGCTTAACCTCCTGGTCTCAAAGATTTATTATGACTTGAATATGTATGTAGGTTAAGAAAGCTTTGTATGGTTTGAAGCAAGCCGCTAGGGCATGGAATCACAAATTAGTTACCTATTTGAAGTATAAGGGATTCAATGTGAGCGAATCACATCAAGAGGAACCCATTAAAAGTCATATACCTATGTGTATGTGTTGATGATATTATAATTATAGGTAATGAACTTGAAGGAATTAGGAAGATCAAGCTTCATATAAAAGAAGAACTCAAAATTAGTGAACTAGGTCTACTCACATAGTCCCTAGGATTGGAAGTAGTGTATATAGAAAAAGGTATGTACCTTACTCAGAGAAAGTATATCAAAGGCATGCTTATCAAATTCAGACTAGAAAATTCAAAGGTTGCAGATACTCCTATGGAGATGAACTTGAAGCTTAGTGCTCATGAAGGTGAGCAAATTGAAGATGCAACTATCTATGAGAGTCTAGTTGGTAGATTGAATTATGCTACATTAATTAGAGTGGACATTTGCTATGGAGTAAGTGTTGGTTGTTGTTCTTTGGAGTTTTCCTCTCCAATCATCATAGCATAAAGATTAACTTTCACGTCTTAAATTTGTCAATCCGGGAGTTATACTAAGACCACAACCCCTTCTAGTTAATGGAATCCAAGAAAATGTAAAAGCAATTCTAATTTCTGAGAAGAATTTGAAGAAGGAGTAAGAAAACTAGGGTTTCATGTATCTAGAGCTATTCAATAGCTTTTTGAATGATTCTTGTGCCTAAAGTGTGACATTTTTCTTGTAGATTACAAATATGGACTCGAAAATAATTTTCAGTATATGTATCACCTAGACATGACAATCACAATTCTGATAAAACTCAAAATTTCCATTTTTAACAATGATCTTATGCATCTAAACACTCAATATATTGATGATCACCTCTCCTTACAACTTCCACTCAGTAATACACAAGTTAGAACAACAAATTCCATGGATAACACATAAGAAAGACTCAAGAATCATTCATGAACACTCAAGAAAAGAGAAACACGTTTTTCTAACTGAAGTTCTTCATTCACATGTCACATGAGTACAAAATGATACAACCCCTTCAAAACACAAGATTTTTTCCTTTATACTTTTTCAAGTGTCCTTTTTCACACTTGAAATTTGGTCCTCTCAATTTCTAATCTAAAAATATGTGCTTTAAGAGATTCTAAAAATTCTCAAAAAATAGGTACCACTTCTTCTACCTAAGAGAAAGACTCTTCCTCATTTTTACAACATTCTGATAAATATTTTACAAAATAATGGGTCTTTTACGACAAAAATCTTATTCTAACATTTTCTTCCCCTCCTAGAACTTTTGGCAATAAGTTGACAAAAAGTCTCTTTTACATTCACATCACTTCATTTCTTTTTCCTTTGATATACCTGTGCCAATAAATCATGGCTCTGTCTTTCTGTCAAGTTTAAACTGTTTATCATTTCAAAAAGAGCTTTCCTCCACTATATTGCTGCCTCTATTCTGTCTATCACATCCTTCGTTAAATATTCTGTATATGCAACTTCATAAGCGGTCAATCTTGATTTAGTGACTACTCATAAATTCCCTAAAAAAATTTATTCTCTCTCAAAAAATCCATAGTCAAAGGCATCCTCAAAAATCTGTAAGTAATGGCTTCCCAAAAATACAATTTTCCTATAGTATTCCATGAGACATATTCTGTCAGGTGTCTCACTCATATAAAAAAGTAATGCATCTGTTGGTGAGTTAAATCCTATATAGTTGAGTATTCTCACATCTGTATCTGCCAAAGTCTCTATACAAGTGAGGATTAACCTCATGATTCGTACAATTAATATACAAGTTGGATCATTGACATCTTTGTATGCTGATATAAGAGACTCTATTTTGTCTACCATGTATTTCTTTGTTGGCGATGATCCTTTCTTTGGTCCTGCTATTTTAGGAAAACTCAGCCATCTTGCTGGGATCAAGCCTTCATTTCTCCTGCTCCAATGGTCAAACCATTCCCTTCTTCTTGCCATTGGACAGTATGTTGGATTAATCTTTAAGTGTAAAGGAGCCTCTTTCCAAATTTTTTTGCAATCCGTGTTGTTATCTAACCACCTGTTTCTCCACTTCAGATTAGTTTTCTCAAAGAGTTCCTTTGTAACTTATATATCTTCTTCATATTCCAAGTACTTAGGTGGTATTCCAACTCTTGGAGTCTGATAGTTCTTTGTACTTTCCAAAATCATGAAAAACGGGATTCCCAGTCCATCAGCCACCCAATGATGTTGATATGGACTGACACCATTTTCCAATGCAAATTTTACTATTTGTTCCTCATATTCATTATGCATTTTTTTTAATGAACTCCATTCTTGACTCTCTGCTAGTTAACAATGTCTACACAAATTCTTCTGTTAGCTCAGAAAATGGTTGGTTTTGGTGCACTAACATGCTTCCATTTTGCAGATTATATGTCGATTGCAGGTATCTGGCAAGGAAAGATGCTGGTCGATAACAATTGACTTCAATTAATATGGCTTGGGGGCAGGTGTTGCTGAAAGAAAAGAGATGTGGTGGCAATGGGATCAAGACCAATTCAGTCAGAATGGTTGATGTTGCTAAAGCTTTGTCTCGTCCTCCTGCATATACCACCAAGTTCTTTGGATGTGAGCTAGGTGCACAATCCAAATTTGATGAGAAAACAGGGATATCCATCTTGAATGGGGCTCATGACACTGCAAAGCTAGCTGGATTGCTGGAAAACTTCATAAAAAAAAGTATGTGCAGTGCTATGGCTGTGGCAATCCTGAGACGGAAATAGTTATCACAAAGAGTCAACTCATAACTCTGAAATGTGCAGCATGTGGTCATGTATCCGATGTTGATATGCGTGACAAGCTTATTACGTCCATTTTAAAGAACCCTACAGAGCAGAAAAAGAAGGGTTCTGATAAAAAAGGCATGCGGAGGACAGAAAAAGAGAGGATAAAGGAAGGTTAAGCAATAGATGAAGAAATGAGATGGATGAAGAAAGAGAGCAAGAAAAAGAAAAGCCAAAAATCTGTTCCATTCAGTTTTTTTCTGGACAAACACATTAAAGAGAAAAAGGACAAGGATTCTGAAGGGGGGGGGAATGCAGAAACGGCTATCGCGCAGAGTTGTGAGCTATTGATGACAGAGAGTGAGGCCGTTTTCTTCCACTATCGGTTACTGAAGGGAGCTTTTTGGACCTTCCTGCTACTGCTTTGTTGCTGCAGCCACATCATACTTGATGTTATGAACTGAAGAATACATTATTCGAGGGATGTCTATGAGTGAAGCTCATTATTATGCGCACTATCGTGTAGAAGGGAGAGATACCAAAAGGATCCGCTCTAGAAGAGGCGCATCGATGACGAAAGGGGGGCTCTCTGGTTTTTTTAGGCAGGTACTGGTGGATACTACATAGCATACGAAGGAGGCAGCGGACGGGAGTCGGAAGGCATCAAAGGGGAGATCTATTGCAGGGGCGCTGAAAAGAGGAAGTTTTGTAGCAGACTTAAAGAGAATAGAGGAAGAAGGGAGCTGTCCAGTCACAGAACAAAAATCGCAATTGTCAGAACAATTAATATAGCTTCAATGGTGTAGATTCTGTATGTTTGCTCTTTTATACATCAAGAAGAAGAACAGCGCGGAAAGAAAAGAGCGATCCATTTTTTGCAGATCAAGGACACACAGATGAGTCATATGTTAACATCGAGAGAGATAAGGATCTCTCAACCATAGAGAGGGATATGCAGAGGTCAGGTTATTGAAGATGATTCAAGCACTCAAGACCTAACTCGATTCAATACGCTGAAGGATGACACATCATTACAGGCGACAATCATTTCATATTTGAGAAGGGAATTCTCCTTTCTCCCCTCGGAGGCTACCAACAATCACGTATAATTCCATTATCAAGCGCAGAGAACAAGTCAAAGAGGACAGAAAAATGTACTGGTTCCGTTCGACATATGAATCTGTGCAATCATTTGAAACCTGGCTATATCTCATTTGGTAAGTTCTTTTTAAACTCTGATTTACATTCTACTCAAGGTGTTAAGGTTACATTCACTCAGAGGAGTGACTGAGTATTAATCAGGGATGCTGAAAAATCAGAGTTTAATTTTGACCAGAACTACTTCTTTTGATGTTGTTCTTGATTGTGCAACCATTCCCTAAGATCTGATCTATACAACGATAATTATAAGTCGCTAACTTTTTAGGAGTTAAGCAGTACTCGTCAATAATATGTTTGTAATAATGTATGGCTGCATTATATTTCAATTGTCTTGTTTATGAGGAAAAATGATACAAATTTCAATGCATACTTTTTCAGCGATTAAAAACCATGGAGGTAGGATCGTCATCAAGGACAAATAGGATGCTTTTTGATTATTTTCAACTCTTTTTCGAAAATTTCTCTTAGTTCGTTGAGCAGGATGTGCAGGATATTTTTGGGCAGCATCACACAATGTGGGCTCATCCATGAATATTAAACTATATGCGCATACCATACGGTGTATGATCTGATCTTTTTATCAACAACCTTGTTCATGACTACAGCCCCTATCTTATGTGCGACTTCTTTTGTTATGTCTAGTTCAAAGGCTTGATGTGATAACAGACGCAAAGACTTGGGGGAAGAGAACGTTATTTATGAAGGATTGAGATAGACTCACGATCCAAATTCTATTGGAATTATGGAATGAGTGGAATTGGGTAATATGAAACCAAAGCATATGCGAAGGGATATTAGGATATACATACTTGTTATGGCGAGAGTTGATTTATAGGAACTGAGTTGAATAGTAGAGGAGCTACATCCTTTTGCAACAACAAAAGTTGGACACTTGTGGCTTTCCTTGTATTTAAGATATCGTATCGAAGTAATTGCACCTTATGTATGTCTCGAATGGCATGTTTTAGTTGGACCCTTCTTAGCTAACATAAATTCGGGGCAAGTGAATCCAGATCTCATAGAAACGGAGGAAGGAAAAGAAGTGGGAGATGAGAGTGAGGTTGCTAGAAATTGAGTCGGAGGAGAAGAAGGATTGGAGGTTTGAATGAAAAGAGTGAGAAACGAGTCGTGAAGGAGTGAGTGTAATAGAGTAAGTAAATAGAAAGTGTGTGCGCATGAGGAAGAGGGTGCTTCCAAGAGCCAACCTCGGGAACGGATATCACACTGCATAGGCATTCGGGTTTTTTTTCTCATTTTCCCTCTATAGTTACATTTGAGTCTGATTGTGGGCTTAGGCGAGTGCGTATATGCCAATTCCAAGTGTTTTTAGGCACAGTATAAGTGTACTCCTACATCTATTCCTTGGGGTTAGGAGGCTAAACATTTGGTGCGTTTGCCGGGAAGCATATGAACTAGTACATATACAAAGGAAGGATTCCTCGAGGGATAATTGTGGGCTCTAGGTAATCCAAGTGGACCGATTGCGAGGGGTTTGAGCAAAATACAGGCTTCCACAATCATCTTTTTCCTTGGACTCAGAGGCTATCATCTTCAGAGTAATCTTCCTCCTGTCTGTTGTTTGTCTCTGTAGCTATCCTCTAGTGGTGGTGACATTCTAGTTTTCTTCATCTAATCTTCTTCTGCTTGTTCCTGTAACTTCATTACCTGTTCCTTTTCCCTTCCTACTTGACTTTCCAATTGCTTCTTTAATTTTGCTACTTCTCCCATTAGTTCAATATTCCTTGAGCTCAACACTTCTTTTTCATTCCTCCATTCTTCCTGATAGTATTTTGGTATAATGTATTATATCCTCTCATTGTAGTAGCATGTGTACTAGCCTGTTTTTCCATTTTTTAGTCTCTTTCAATTCCTCTTGTAATCGTTGTACTTCTTTTTTCAATCCTTCAAGCTCTTCCTAATTCTCTTTAATTGCATGGCTTTCCACCTTTACCTTCCCTTCATCCATTAACAGTTTGTTGATTTGTTCATTAGCTCTAACCATTATTTGATAAGACTCCTGCAATTTTCTGTATTTAGATTCTATTCTCTTTATTTCACCTTCCATCTTAGATATATTTTCAGTATGTTTTGCACGTTTCTCTTCTAAAAATCTAATCTTATTTTGGTCCTAAACTTCTTGTGCTTCCATGTTGAATAGTCTTTCTAACAAGCTATCATTCTTCCCTTGAATTTCTTTTATATGCTCACTCATCTTCTCCTTTTCCTTCTTTTGCTCCTCTATGACTCTGTTACCTTTGATAAATTCTGATTCAGCAACCATACCTGACATAATCATTTTTATGCTTGATGGCTTGAGATGCTCTATATTATCCATGATAATTTTACAAGCACTTCTAATATCTTTTGGTATCCTTTCCAAACCATAACTAAGATCTATCAGCTTGAGTTCAATTTGTTTTTCTTCCTTAGCCTTCTCATCTTCATCTGTTTCTTCATAAATAGATACTTGATCTGTTTTAAGGTTTGATCCCTCTTCTTCTTTTAAATTCTCTCCAACCTCTTGATCTGATTCAACTTTCTCACCTTCGTTCCTCATTTCCTGTGTCTGTTCTAATACTGCATGTTCTGCTTCATAAGTTTCTTCCATGTATGAATGCTCCTGCTGATTTACTTCTTCCTTCTTCTCTTCATTCTTGAGGTACTCATTTCCTGTTACTGTATCATCTATATCCATGGGCTCATATGTTGCATCCTGTTTCCTTATATGTTCTTCATCTCTGGTTTGTTTTCCAAAATCCAATAAAACTTCTTCAATCTTCTTATTCACCTCTACCTCTTCTTCTTTCTGATATACTTCTTCCTCATTCTCTTCTTTTCCTTTATTTTCTTCAGCCTTTTGTGCTTCTGGCATTTGTACAAAAGTTTGACAATATGGTTGCTCTGAAGGTTTAGTCCAAATTGGTTTTGACCCTTCATCTATAACTCCTTCACTGATTCCTTCATTCACTGTGATATTTTCTTGCAACATCTTTCCTTTACTCGTCAACCTCCTCTTCTCTTCTTCAAGACTGATTTCCTTTGTAGATTCTTCCACAATCTTGATTCCTCTTGAACTTCCAACCAATTTTTTTGCTAATTTGTCCATTTCTAATGTTTGCATTGCTTTCACTAGTGTGCTTGGTACATATAATTTAACCTTCTCAATAGGAAGGCTTCTATATCAGTATCTGATTCTGAAGATAAATTTATTTTTGTGCTCGTTCTACATGTATTATCTGGTTTCACTTCCTCTTCCACTTGTGTTATTGACTATGTCACCGCTTTCCCCTTGCTTTTCCTAGTTAGTTTCTTTTCGGAACATTCTTCATTGGAACCCTTTTCTTGGCTACAATTGTGGTTCTAGTTTCTGAAGGTCCCCACAACTCTTTAAAGTATGCTAGTAATTCCACCTCCTTCTTGACAATCATTTCTTCTGTCTCGGCATGCCATCATTTGATCATGGAGTTCTTCATAATATTCTATCTCCTCTTGTTCCCAGTCAGTCACCTTGTCTGAATAGTTTTCCAGCATTTTCTGATATTGAGCCTCATATAGAGCTCTCTTATCACTTCCTTGAGTAAGATAAGCATAATGTTGTTCTTTACTGGTCTGAGGTGGATGTGGATCTTTGTCAGCCTGTACCTCCTTTTGATCGGCTATGGTTTCCTCTTTGGAAACTTCTTCTTGTTCCAATTCCACCTTCTTAGGATCTGTTCTTCTCTTCTTGTTGGGCATTACTTCTTCAGTCACAACTTTCCTTTTCATACCTAATCCTCTCATTCCCCTTCTGACTCCATGTTCTCCAACCTGAATGACTTTTGATGGACTTTTTATTCCTGCTATTAGGCTTCTAAAATATTGAGCCTTAGGTGCCACCTTCAATTGATCCTCCATGTCCAGAATATGATATATGATTCTGGTCAGAAATTGAGCTCCATTCATAAATTTTTTCTGTTGCCAATGCTTAGCAGCTTCTTTCAATTGTTCATGGATATAAGGAGTCACATCCATCACTCCAAAAGGTTTAGTTTTATCTTTATATTGAGCATAATGAGAGTAACTAGTTTATGGGGCATAGTGTATCTTGGCAACTTTGGAAAACAGAGAACTGTAAGAACATCCTTGTGGCAAATTCCTCATTCTCTCTGCCCTTGAAATCGGCAAACTTGGAGAATCCGGCATAAGTAGCTACATTATTTTTGACAAAGTTTCAATCCAATTTAGTTCCCATAGAATAGAATGGAAGAGTTTTTCTGATGTGTTTTGCCTTGATTGTGATTTGTGCATCTTTGCCCTCTTTATCTTTTACTGAACATCTGAAATAGGCTTCATTTCCTTTACCTACCTCGACCAAACTAGACATGACTTGGGAGACTCTCTCAAAATCTATAAAAAAGATGGGCTCTTCCAAAATTTTGTGAAGCCCTACTGCCTTCACCTCTTATAATTGGTGGTTACCCTCAGAAATTTATAGAATTCCTGGCATAGCATTATATATTTGTTACCTTAGACCTTCACTGTGAAAATATGTTGACCAATGATCTGATAGTTTCCTTAAGCTCTTTAATTATCTGTTCTGCTTTAGGAAGATCTTGCTCTGCATCAGATTCTAACTCCAAAACTTCCTCAACTGACTCATTGTCTAGGAACCAATGTCCCCTTGACACCACCATTGATTCAGCTTTGAAATCATGAATGGAAAGTTCTTTGGTATTCACCATCCTGTAAAGTCAAAAAGAAAATACACCACACACACACACTTCTCCATCATGAGTAATGTTTTGAGAAAAAGAAAACATATTACTCCAAAATATTTTGAGATAAAAGATTTCCTCCAAACCTCACTCAATTGGTGAATTTCAAGACTCAAAATAAGTGATCATTACAGGTGAAGCAAGTTTTCTATTGTTTTTTGTGCTTTCTTGGATGAAAAATTTATTACTTAATCAACAAAATAAAAAATTAACTATTGATAAACCAAAGGATTTGTCAACTTCCTAATTCTAACCTAGATCTTGTTTGTGCTTCAAAATTTACAAAGGAAAAGAAAATGACAAAAATAGAAGTAAAGATTTGATGTCCTTTCTTTTTTTGAAATTGCACATGATTTTTTCATATATTTCTTTTCACTCTTTTTCTATAAATTTTTCTCTCTTTTTTTCCTTTATTTTTCTCTAATTTTCCAATCAACTTTTTTTCTATATATATTTTTTCTCTGATTTTGTCTGATTTCTTTCTGTATTTTTTCTTTTCTAACAGACATTTACATCTATTGATCATCCTAGACTTGATCTGTTGGCTATTCTAGAATACTTAGTTTTATTTGCCCTTTGAGTTAATAGATAGGCAAATGACTGAGGGAACTCTCTTCCCCTCCTACTCTTTTTCCAAGAAAAAGAGTTGTGATAAGTGCATGGGAACGCTCTCATGTGCCTAGTGAATGCACAACATTGTAGTGTTGCCCTATCCATGCAATACTCTGGAAATGCATTCCTCATCATGATGCAAAACTCAGGTCTTAGGCAATGTGCCCAAGTGGTTATTTGATGAAGAGGCTTTCCTATAATTAATCCTAGAGAACTTATGTGACTGTAATTGATTGTGATTTTCACTTGTGTTTTATGTTGTTGGTACCAAGTTAGTCTTCCTAATCTAATAGGTTCTGTTTTGTGTCTTGAACTTCCTTGAATCTTTGAGACATGCTTCTTCTGAGCACTGCTTCATCTCTTTAGGTCTCCATACCCACTTAGTCTTCTTACTTGGAGTCTTTTGAACTGGTTGTGGCTTCCACATCCAGACTTGCTTCAGAATTGATTGCTTCTTCTCATGTCTTCCTTGCCTATGTTGAGATTTGCTTTTGTCATGGAAAATATTCTTATGTAGATCCAAAGTTGCTTCTAATGGAAAAAGAAATTTCTCCATTTCCAAGCAATGAATCTACTCATTGGTTTCCTACTTATCATGACTAGCAAAAGGCATTAAAAGTCTTTTGTTATTCAATTTCAAATGAAGAGACATTTTTTCAAAGTTCATTATGACCTTTCCTTGTTTCATCCATGGTTGTCCCAAAATCATTTTTTTAGACATCATGTGATCAAGCCATTCTTCACATTCTATATTCATCTATTCTTGGTCAAATTCAATTGTGATTGTTTGTGTAGACAAAGTTTGAACTAAACGCCCATCTAGGGTTTTTATTAAGGTTTTACTCATCTTCCTTTTTGCATTTAATCTGTTTAGTAACTCAGTACTAATTAGATGTACTTGTGACCCTGAGTCTATTAGAACCCTGATTTCTTCTTCTTGGAAACTCATCAGAATCACAGGCAAATGTTCTCTCACTTTCCCTGTGGGTTTTTCACATATCAATACCTCTTTGATTTCTTTATATTTACTCATTTTTTCCTTAGCTACTTGTTGAGCCTCATACCTCATTCTTTCTTCTTCTTGCTTCCTATGTTTAGCTTGATGCAATCTCCTCCATTCCTGAGTGGTCAAAGGTTGATTATAGTTCTGCACTCTACATCCACTTATAAAATTTGGCATGACTTATCCATCTATATTGGCTAATTGAATTGCACCACTATTACTTATTTGATGTATGATATAAGGTCCATGTCCTTTCTTCTGAAGTTTCTTCTGGTGTTCTTTTAAAGTGTAGGCCAATACCAAATCTCCTACTTGCATATCTTTATCTCTAACATGAACATCATGATATGCCTTCTGTCTCTTCTTATCTGCATAGATACTCATGACAGCTTGAACTCTTGAGGCTCCTAGTTTCTCCAATTCAAAAACTCTTTCTAACAACTCATGTCTAGACCATTTCAACTGATTCCCCACCTTCAATGTAGGTATGAGAAATTCTAGTGGCAAAACTGAATTTGTCCATATACCAAATTAAAAGGTGTTGTACCAATAGCATATTCATATGCCACTCTTTAAGCCCATAGAACATGATGGAGTTGTAAATTTCAATCAGATCTATTTGGATTTACAAGTTTTGACAATATAGTACAAAGTACTTTGTTTATACTTTCCGCCAATCCATTTGCTTGAGGATGATAAGGGGTTGATTTTCTATGAATAATCATAAAATGATCAGTGATATTCTCAATTACCTGGTTAAGGAAATGTGTTCCCCTATCACTTACCAATTCAATTGGTAATCCAAATCTGGTGATTATATTTTCATAAAGAAATCTTGTTGTAGTATGTTGAAGCTCAAGGTCAAGGACAAAGCATGGAAGCACATCAAAGAAGTGGATACACAAGAAAGAGGAGCATGTAGGGAGCTCCAAGAAGCACATGTCAAATTTTCAGAAGAAATCCCTATAAATATAGTGACTTTTGTCACTAAAACCATTGTAAATACCATTTTCCATTTTTACAACTCCATTTTGTTCAAGCCGAGGAGTCCTTGAGCTTGAGGAGTATTAGAAGTATCATCCTACCAATTTTCATAATTTTTAGATTCTGTTTGAGTCCCCAAAAATAAGCCTTGGAACCTAATTTTTAACTAGGCCAGACACTAGATCTAGACAGGGCCAAAACCACTCAAAAAGCTATAAAAAGGGTTGGAGAGCTCATTTTTGGGGGTAGCTTGTTGTAGATTTCAGCTTTGTAAGAGGTTTCTCTTGTAATCGAGGATCTTCCATTGTTCCACTCTTTGCTCTTACTTTGTGCGCGTGTGTTTTTATGTGTGTGTATGCTGGTGTGCTTTCACTCACGCACTTGTGCCATCACTTGCTCACGGTCTTCATACCGGTCCTCACGTCCCCGCGGATTGACATTTATGAGGTGAAGCCCCTCACATTGGCACTCACCATTGTGCTAGAGTGACACCAAATTGGCACCGTTGCCAGGGGAGAGCTTGGAGGACGAGTGTGTCACAGTAAGACGTAGAGTAGCGACGTTGGAAGGTAAAAAAATCACCATTTTCAGTTCAGTTTTTGAGTTTTTCTTCTCCTTCATCTTCATCATCATCACCATCTCCACCCACCTTCATCTTCTCAATTTTTTCCATTTTTTAAAGTACATTCACCTCGATTTTTACTTATGGTTGTGAGAAAGAGCCTTAGAGAGGGTGCAGAACTAAAATGCTAAAGAAATAGTCCCAAAATAGCCGAAAGTCGGAGTGATCTATCCCGGACGTGACATAACCTACAGCAAGTATCGTGAGTGCAATATCGCGGGTTTGAAGGGAGATTTGGCATCTACATACACATAGGAGTGAGAAGGAGGACACAAGGTACTCATATTTGCAAAACTTTTTGAATTTGGACTCCAAAAAATCCAAGTATCGTGTTCTCCCGCGGTTGAGTATCGCGATATCTGGATATCGTGAACTCCTGTGGTCGACTATCGTGATACTTAGGCTTGTGAGATATCGAGTATCGTTGAGGAAGTTCTCGCGATACTTGTCACATATCATATATCCTTAAAGTTTCTTCCGCAATACCTAGGAGATATCGTGTATCGCTGAGTATTTCTCACGATACTTGGGGCATATTGTGTATCATGGAGCTCTGAAAGCGATATTTGGCGAGTATCCAATATCGTGGGATTTTTCTTGGTTGAATATCGAGTATCGTCAAAGTTTTCTGCGACATTTGTTGAATATCGTGTATCGTGAATTTCTTTTCTCGATACTTGTTCCACATCGTGTATCGCTGAAATTTTCACGATACCTCACAGATATCGACTATCGTTGATTTGGCTCTAGCGATACTTGTGCAATATCATGTATCGTTGAATTTTACTCGTGACACCTAGCGCATATCGTGTATCGTAAGATTCTTCTCGCGACATCTGTCGGATATCGAGTATCGTGGACCTACTCCTGTGTCAAGTGTCGTGTATCGTTTAGTTGAGATATCATGTATCATGGCAAGGCAAGTATCGTGTATCACCTATTTTGAAGCAATCCCAGAGAGCTCTTGTTTCCCTGTTTTAAACCCCATAATCCTGAACTGGCATAACTTTCTCATAGGAAATCTGTTCGGAGTGATCTTGGGTTTGTTGGAAAGCTCGTGGGGAACCAAGGGGTTCCACAAGATTTTTAGCAATTCAAAGGACAATTTTGGACTTGTAGACAAGGCTTATGAACCTAAGATCAAGTAGACACTTAGGAAGAGAGAAATAAAGTACCAAATCACTTGAAACTAAGGTCAACTACACAACCAAGTCAGGGACTCACAACTCAGGGGTTAACACTACATGTTGAGTTCATAGACAGTCAAAAATGTCACTTAATTGGGAGAGAGTTTTGGCTTTTGAAGACATGCATAGTTCCGTACCTAGGGAAGGCCTTATGTCTACAATGGAAGGGGAATATAGGACATCTCTTCAATACATATCCACTAACTCGCAAGGAATACTCATCTACCTTGATGGTCTACAGAGGTCAGTAGCAAGAATGATAAACACGACAGAAACTGAAATAGTTCCAAGACCAGCTACCAAGTATGAAAGTGGAGTTTATCGGGACAAGATGGGCCAGATATATGTAGTAACCAAAAACCCTGATCAAATTAATGAAAGAGGAGAGTTAGCTCGAGATCAGGCAACTACCTCACAAAACCCATTTGAGACCCAGCAAAGAACAAAAAATGTGATGTTAGGACAAACGAGCCAAGGTAGTATACCCAATGGACCACATGAGCAATTCACCATGCCAGGAATTAAACCCCATAGCCACACTAGCCAGGGAATGGGAAATCTGAATAGAACCACATTTAGGGGAGAATCACCCCAAGGTGTAGGAGCTAGAATACACCTAGTAAAGTCCGCTTATCCCATCATAAGTCAAACCCCAGAGCCCGGCAAAATACTGAGACCAATCCAATTGGCCAAATGTATGCGAAAGTGTTACGATGGCACAGGAGAGCCGTATGACCACATTGCAGAATTCAAGCAGGTATTGCGAGCGGAGCAAGTGGATGACTTTTTCATGCAATATGAATCCTTTGGGCTAACCCTCATAGGAATAGCCTTGACTTGGTTTCAATCCTTGGATCCAAGTTTCTTTGAACATATTGAACAATTCTTCCAAGAACTTATTTGGGAATTCACTAAGCGAGGGATCAAGCACAATTCATCATCCTTAATACATAGTTTCAAACAAGCTCCTAATGAGATAGTAAAAAATGCAGCACGAAGATTTCAGCAATACGTAGCCCGATGCCCTGTGACAGAGAGACCTTCTCAGCAAAAAAATGATATCGTTATTTTTAGAAGGTTTAACCAATGGAACATTGAGAATCTTAGTATATGTAAAACTACTACAAACCCTAAGTGAATGTCTTCAGGAGTGCATAGATTTGGAAGACAACTTAGTTGAGGATCTCAAAACCACACAGGATCCTACCAAATCAGAGGATACAAGGAGCAAGGAAACTTCTAGTTTGAGTTATGTGGAGGAAGTGACAGAGTTAGTGGCCAAGAAATTAGGAGTACAAGGACAAAGGAACTACCAGAACTCCTCCTTGAGAGTGCCAATGTTAGGAAGTTGCACACTTTGTGGTGGGGATCATCCATCTCATGTCTGCACCAGAGAAGCATTAGGGTTATCACAACCTTACCCTTACGATAGACAACCAACTCAAGCACCTAACATGTAATCTTATAGTGAGTAGAAGTACATCAACTACAACACCGAAAACTATCCAATGAATAGACATCCACGACCGTTTGTATCACCCCACTGTAGACCATACGAGTACCCTCCTATAGAACAAGGCAGAGAAGTTCCTAGGTATAACCCATGTATAGGATCACGAGGAGCATCTAGACTGTATGAACATGGAGGATATGGCCAACCTCAACCTATACCAGGTCAACAACCACCCCACACACTAGCTCCGATACAAGGGCAGAACCTCACAATACAAGTCGTTTGTCTTGAGTGTGGCAAAGAATAGCTCCTGAGAGATTGTTCCGGACATCCCTCTAGTGCACCAAAGGTTACACTTGTTAATGTAGTAGGCCTAGCAAGGGATTCAAGTTCCAATAGTGATAATGTGGCTCCTATACAAGCAGTTACCAGGGCACAAGCCTTACAAAAAGCTAAACTAGCTTAGCAATCAGAGCCAAGTGAATCAGGAGAGCCTAGTAAGAGGAAAACAAGAACTTGGAAGGATACTAGAGAGAAGGCCAATTGTAAGTGGACCAAAAAGTTATCCAAACTAGAAGGAAGCCTGAAAGATGCAAAAACAAAAATAGAAGATATTGCCTCTCAAAGCCCCTCGCAGGTCAAAACTCCATCCACACCACCTCATCCCCACCCACCAACCATTGTAACTAGACCACCACAATCAAGGTCTATTCTTGCATATCAAACCCCAGAAGACTTGGACATGATGTTCAAGGCATACCAGGCTCGACTTCAAGAAGGGCCAACACCTGCAAACCTAGATAAGAGCTACCCTAGAGCAGATTTAGAGATTGAATGGACAAAAATGTGCATTAAAATGGTGGAACTAGCTCAAGCTATGATCGAGGCCAATCAATCATTCAATCAAACGAATGCTATTACATCGGGTCTGCACTTCGAGGTCTTACTAGAAAGATTAGAGCAGTTGGTAAATAAACTGCAAGTTTCTTTACCTCCACAGGCCCAACTAACTATTGAAAGAGAAAGCTCATCACCAAAGAAATTCTATGTTCCTGACTTCATAGATGATGGAGAACCTCTTTCAATTCAACAGCACACTCAAAAGTTCTTGCAGGAAATACAAGAAGAAAAATGGGCCAATGAGAAGGATGTTCCCCCTCCTATTCTTGAGATTGACGACCTTCATGATCAATTTCCACAAGACATTCGATCTATTTATGGAGACCAAACAGAGCAACAAGAAGATGAACGATTAGATTTTGAATCTAATTCTTTACAAGAGTTGCCACAATTCACAGGCCCATGGGAATCTAAATCTCTCCAGATCAGAGCTCCCACAATATTGATCAGGAATGAAGACTCGGTGGTTCCACAAAACACTGAAGTTGTGAAGAACACTAAGGTTTAGTGTCATCTCACTTTAGAAGAGCTACTCAAAGTAAAACCTGAGTTATGGAAACATGTGGCAAATCAAGTCCCAGAACTTGATTCCAAAATGCCAAAAGCAGGCTCTAAGCAGAAAGTCCAAGAGATGCCTCTAGACAAAATAGGGGACATGTGTGAAGGTGAAGAAGGTAACACTTATCTTCCAATCACCTACCAAGATTACACAACCAAAGCAATCATAGATTCAGGTGCTGGTGCTTCTATTGCAACCACCTCCTTGTGGAAGCGATGGGGCAAGCCCACGTTAAGGCCAACTAGAATGAAGCTTCAGATGGTTGACGGCCAAGTGGAAAAACCTCTAGGATTGCTTGAAGGTATAACTCTAACCACCTGTGGTGTAGAGTTTGAACACACATTTGCTATATGTGACTTTGAGAAAAATAATGTCTACGAGATCCTAGGAAGACCCTTCCTACGACAACTGAAAGTTGTACAGGATTGGGGGACCAACTCCTTGTACTTGCAACGCTTAGGGGTCACAACCAAGGTCAATTTGAAGGGTTACTCCTTCAGAGATGTACCACCCCTATAGTGGAATCCTATCCATAAGGAGCAAGAAGATTCAGTCTCTTTGCATTCTAAAAGTTCATGTGATACATCTTGGATGCATGAAGATACTCATTTGTGGATGTGCAAGGTCACAAAGGAAGAGGAAAAACGCTTAAAGGCAAGAGAAAAAGGAACTTCTCAAGGAGATAGACCAGTTCGAGACCCAGCCTATACGCCGATGATATTTCCAGATGAGGAATTTGAGCCTCATGGTTGGGCAGAAATCTTAGCTACCATGGACATTGTTGTCAATGAAGAACAATGGACACCTCATTGTGATGAGGAAGGTTATGATATTTCAGTGTTCATGTGTCAGCCCTTGCTAGAAGAAGGTGACTCTAATGACTTCATAGAAGAAGAAGAGAACAAAGACGATTTAGAGTCCATTGTGATGGATAGTTGCTTTAACTCAGAGAAGCACTATCTAGAAGATGTAGGAGTATTTAACCAATTTGAAGAAGAATCGCTCACAAACATTAAAACTGTCAATTCAAAGGATGGAAGTGAAGGAGGACAAAAGAAAAAAAAGAGAAAAGCTATGAAACAGGAAGAGGAGGAATCATTGTTCAAGGTACCAGAAAATTTCAAGAAATACAAAGTGGAGGATCGAAAAATTTTGGTACGAATGCCTAAGAGAGAGGCCATTACAGGAGAAGCATATGATAATAAAGAAAAGACCAAAAAAATCGTAGTCACCATTGAAAAGAACGAAGAGGGATGTACGTACATAGGAGATGACCTAAGTAAAGAAGAGGAAGCAAAGTTGGTAGCTTAGTTAAGGGAATATAGGGACGTGTTTGCATGGCACTATAGAGACTTGAAGGGAGTAGATCCAAAAATTTGTTCTCATACGATCCCCATGATAGCAGAGGCTAAGCCCACCAAACAGAAGCCCTACAAATATAACGACACCTATGTAGCTAAGATAAAGGAAGAAATCACCAGATTGATTGAAGGTTGGATTTATCTATGAGATTGAACATATGGAATGGGTGTCCCCCATCATTGTGGTGCCCAAGAAGAATGGAAAGTTATGTGTGTGTATTAACCTTAAAAAAAGTTAATGCCGCTACGGTAAGAGATAGTTATCCGCTTCCAATCACTGATCATTTATCGGAGCGTGTAGCAGGCAAGGAAGTTTATAGCTTCCTTGATGGATTTTCAGGTTACAACCAAGTAGCCATTGCCACAGAAGATCAACATAAAATGGCATTTGCCACAGAGTGGGGAGTCTTTGCATTTCATGTGATGCCATTTGGGCTCACCAACGCACCTGCAACATTCCAAAGACTCATGTGTCATGTCTTCAAAGAGTTCTTACGAAAGAGCTTTGAAGTATATGTGGATGATTTATGTGCTCATTCCCAACAAAGAAAATGCCACATTCCTGAGCTTAGACACATCTTCAACAAGTGTAGAGAATATCGAGTGTGTCTGAACCCTGAAAAGTGTGTGTTCATGGTACGACAAGGTAAAATCTTAGGTCATATTGTGTCTAAGAACGGAATATCAACAGATGAGGATAAAGTAAAAGCCATAGTGGAGTTGCCGAGGCCAAGGAATGTTAAAGAGGTACAAGCCTTTATGGGCCATTGTGGATATTACCGTAGGTTTATTCACATGTATGCAATTATAGCTAAGCCTCTTTATGCCTTGTTGACAAATTTTGAGTGGAACGACGAATGCGAGAAGTCCTTCAATGAGCTGAAGAGACACTTGTGCACAGCACCAATACTGACCACTCCTGATTGGAATAAGCCATTCCATGTACATGTGGATGCATCCAATTATGCAATAGGATGTGTGTTGTCACAACCCACGGGAGAAGGAAATTTAGATTTGCCTATAGCCTATGCTAGTAGGCAATTGTACGCTGCTAAACGAAACTACACCACAACCAAAAGAGAAGGCTTAGGCATGGTTTATGCAGTAAAGAAGTTTAGAAACTATTTATTGGCCAACAAGTTTAAGTTCTTCACTGATCATCAAGCCTTATTATACTTGGTCAATAAACCTTGCAATACCAGACGCTTAGTAAGATGGTTCCTCTTACTAATGGAATATGACTTTGAAGTGGTTGTTAGGAAAGGTAAGACCCACCTCAGAGTGGATCACCTTTCTCGCATCACTTCAGGCGAGTCACCACAAGGAGTGTCTGATGAATTGCCCGACGCTTATCTGTTCAAAAAAAAAAAGGAAGAGAATGAAATGAGCAAGGACAGGACTATGTGCATGAAGCATCTCCGATGTGAACCATCACCAAGGACATCCATCAACAACGGAAGATAAGTCGATGGTCAATCACCTGCTGGAACACACCACGAAGAGATGAATATCGATGGACATTGGACCATGGTAAGAATTGCCTACTTCGACAACAGCACAACCATGATAGATTAGGAAACCTCTTCATCAGCATACCCTTGAGCACTTAGTTCAAGACCCAACTTCTTGCACTATAATTCTTCCAATGCATTTCACAAGTATGCATGCATAGGGCTACATTACAAGGCCATGCACAAGGCACCTATTTTTTCCAACCCATGCACTAATATACTTAACCATCAATCATGATGGATCACAAGTACTTGGCATCATGTTTCAAAAAGTTCAAGGACATCCACGGTACAACATCAGTACCTAGGAAGCAATTCACCGTAGATAGCTGCTCACGATCAACATCGAAAACCTCTTTTGAGCAACTACCAACCTTTGAAAGCCAAGAAGTATACCCTCTAGCTCAAATCCAAGGAAGGAGTACATACATTGGGCACAACTCAAGAATATGCTAGTAGTGGAAACTGACAAACCCGACAACCGACCAGGCTACATTGGGAAGATGGACCGCTCTTGCTGATACATGGACAATACCTCTCAACGTACTACATGGAACAACCACTACAACAAGGGTCTGTCAGGGATGACAGACTCAAGAGGGGGGGGAGTGTTGAAGGTCAAGGTCAAGGACAAGGAATGGAAGCGCATCAAAGAAGTGGATACACAAGAAAGAGGAGCATGTAGGGAACTCCAAGAAGCACATGTCAAATTTTCAGAAGAAATCCCTATAAATATAGTGACTTTTGTCACTAAAAACCATTGTAAATACCATTTTCCATTTTTACAACTCCATTTTGCTCAAGCTGAGGAGTCCTTGAGCTTGAGGAGTATTAGAAGTATCATCCTACCAATTTTCATAATTTTTAGATTCCGTTTGAGTCCCCAAATAAGCCTCGGAACCTAATTTTTAACTAGGCCAGACACTAGGTCTAGACAGGGCCAAAACCACTCAAAAAGCTATAAAAAGGGCTGGAGAGCTCATTTTTGGGGGTAGCTTTTTGTAGATTTCAGCTTTGTAAGAGGTTTCTCTTGTAATCGAGGATCTTCCATTGTTCCACTCTTTGCTCTTACTTTGTGTGTGTGTGTGTCTATGTGTGTGTATGCTAGTGTGCTTTCACTCACGCACTTGTGCCATCACTTGCTCACGGTCTTCATACCGGTCCTCACGTCTCCGCGGATTGACATTTATGATTTGAAGCTCCTCACATTGGCACTCACCATTGTGCTAGAGTGAAATAGTATGAGCATCATTTTTCTTCGTGGCTCTTGCTTTTGCCCACTTTGTTAGATAGTCAGTGGCTACAATGATCTATTCTGCATGAGAAATTTTAGATGGAGGGTGTATTGGTCCAATGAAATCTATTCCCCATTTACAAAAAGCTCTTGCTAAAATTAATGGTATCAATGGCATACCATCTCTTCTACTAGGTTGACTTACTTTTTGACATATGTCACACCTTTTCACAAACATTCTAGCATCAGGGAAAAGAGTTGGCCACCAGAATCTAAGATATAGGATTAACTTAACAGTTCTCTCACTTGAAAAGTGACCTCTTGCTACACTTGAATGAGCCATCTCTAATATTTCTATGTATTTTTCCTCCGAGACATAGATTCTCAAGTATCCATCTATACCCTTCTTATATAACTGATTTCCTTTGAGCCGATATTCCTTAGTTATTTCCTTCAAGTTTCTTGAATCTGCATTAAATCTCATAGTTTTAGTTGTTTGTGGGTTTCTCAATTCCTCGACCATATGTGTACTCCAATCAGGGTTTTTCTGAAACCAATACAAAGTTATAATATCTTTATGGTCTAGATGCTAACACTTGGGGCACTTCGAAACATATCTTTCGACATCTTGTGTCTTTCTAGGCCAATGGACACCCATTCTAGCTAAGTTGTGTAGAGTAACTATTTTAGAAGAATGTTTATATGGATTCCAATTATGAGCCTTCTCCAAATAACTAGTTTGCTCCTCTTCTGGAGTACAGTACTCAAAAACTCCAATGTGTTTTACATGATATAAGTGTCCAACCAGTAACACAAAACTTCTGCTTTGTAATAGAAGATGTGTTGTGCTATTAGCAGTCCTAGAAGGTCCAAAAGTCAACAAAGGTACGAGTGTTATTGCCCAATTGGGAATGCTTTCTATCTTGAATAGGTAAGCATCTGGCAACTCATCATCTATAGGAGACTCTTGTTCTTTAGTTTGTATTCTAGACAAATGGTCTACTCTCATATGTATTTTCCCTTGCCTCACTACAACTTCAAAATCAAATTCCATGAGAAGTAAAAACCATCTTACTATTCTTCGTGTGTGGCAAGGTCTATTCACCAGGTACAATAATACTTGGTGATCCACAAAAAAATTAAACTTGTTGGCTAAAAGATAATGCCTATATTTTTTTTATAGCAAATACCATTCCTAATCCCTCCCTTTTAGTGGTTGTATAATTCTTCTAAGCTTGATTTAATTGCCTACTAGTATAAGCAATTGGAAAATCCATCTTGCTTCCTTCAATAGGTTGTGCCAAGACACATCCTAAAGCAAAATTAGAGGCATCAAAATGGACATGAAAAATTTGATCCCACTGTGGAGTTTTCAAAATGGGTGTTGTAAGCCGCCGGAAAGGAACTCCTAATTTGTAATATACCCTGAAAAGTCGCACGCATAAGGCATAGCGCAAAAGTTGTAACGTTTGACAAATTAGTGAAAGAAGAGTCACGTGATGCAGTGGGTATCGTATCGCCAGACTATTCGTCTGGGCGAGAGCCTGCAGTGGAGCGCGGGTTTGCCAAAATTCTGTGTAATTCGGGTACTTATTGATTCTATTATTAAGCTTAATAGTTAATTAAGTCTTAACAAAGTATTAAAGATTGATGGGTTAATGCGGTACGTGAAGAAGTACACAGTCAGTTGTGCAGTAGTATTGAGATGTTTTGTAAACATATTAAAAAATAGTTAATGTGTGAGAGTATGTGAAGTCGGATATAATGAATCTGTAAATTCGGGAAAATACAAATAGGGCCTCTGTTTACAGACCCCTAACCATCCCAAGAACCCAGAGTTGAATTAACTTTGAACAACTAAGGTTTAACACTGATTAACATTGGTGTCGTCTGTGGGAAATGGAGTAGCTAATTGAAGAAGAGGGTTAAGGTTCGAAGAAGAATCCTTTTGATATATGTCGGTAACATGCTCCGATGAATCGTACCCCAAATACCGCAGAGATCAACATCCCTGGGCAGTTCGGAACTTATTAGGAATACCCCCTGGTGGTAAAAGTGCAGGACAATTAAGTTCAGTTGCAGAAGGATCAGTTCAGCCAGACAGCGGCAATTCTGGTGGTAGTTCGGAAGCACACGACGAGAGTCCGGTGCTTTCCAATGAGAGTTTGGTCCTTTCTAAAGAAAGTACGGTGATTTCTGGTTGTACTGTGGTGCAGTGTGGATACAATTTTGTCTCATCCGGTCAAAATTCGGTCGCTTTCGATGATAGGTTTGCATTATCCGGTGAGAACGTTTTCAGTGACAGTGCAACCGGGTCCGATGAGAGTTCGGCAATTTTTTGTGAGAGTTTGGTATTACCCGATGGCGATTCGAAGTTTTTCGATGAAACTATGGTGTTGTTCGGTGAAAACTTATTGCGTTCATCATTTTTCGGTGCAAGTTTAGCCAATTTTGATACTAAAGTTGAGGAAGGGCTGCTAGATTTTGAACTAACTAATCGGTTCAATGATATCTTAGGATCGAAAAGTGACCAGGTTGACTACACAGTCCCGAAATATCAAGAGATATCTCCCCAAAATTCAGGTACCAACAACAACGCCAACAACAACAGTACCATGAGTGGCTCACAACAACAACAACAACAACAAATTGTTCCACCACGTCCGGTACCAACGGGGGTTACATACACAAAATTTGGAGGTTTTCTGGGAGATGATCCCGATGCGCATGTGCAGACCTTTGAGATTAACTATGCAGTTCTGAATCACCCAGCAGACCCTGCGTATAAAGCTATTGTGTTCCAGTCAACTCTGGTTAATGAAGCTGCACGATGGCTAACCGAATATGATTTGAACCACTTCCAGCAATATGATGATGAGAAGGATGCCTTTCTGCAACGATTTCGATTAAAGAAAAATCCAGCCAAAATTTTTTATTACCTGCAAAATAATAGGTAGCCACACCAAAATGTATAGGATTATGCCACGCTATTTCAGAATCATTTAAGGCAGCTACCACCAGCACATGCGAATTTACCGGACGATGTTATCACTCAGTGGTTCATCAACGGATTAAAGCCCCAACTGAAACAGATCATGATCATACGGTGTGTGGGTGGAATGACTTTGGATGCCGTCATTGCTATGGCGTTACAATTAGAAAACAAAGTGGGTGGATTCACCAAAGATCTAGAGTGGTTGAAAGCGTCCAGGTAATCCAATGAGGATCCTTTGAAACAGATATACTGTACCAAATGCAAAAATCCAGGGCACAGCAGCTCAACATGCATGCTGAAAAAAATGTATTGTGCCATTTTCCATACAACAGACCACACCACAGAGACTTGTCCGTATAATGCAAAAGTACAGAACAGAGCAGTTGTTAATGCCATCATTCAGGAACAAGGGCAACCGGCCAGCCATTATGTACCACCACAGATGAGGAATACCCCGTAACAGGGATACAAGAATTATCAAGGAGGACGGGCAAATAATTTTCGACAAGCCCGGTGGAATGCAGGTCCATCAGGAGAAGGCACATCTCATCCACCCCTTAAATGTCATTTTTGTGGTGAATTTGGGCATATCCGAAGGTTTTTTAGGAAATATGTTGGAGGATACACGTGCAGATCTTGCTTTGGTGGAGCAGAAAGGACAGGAAATGGCAGACCTTGCTATGCAAAACACTGAAGAATTAAAGAAGGTGTCCGAAGAACTTTTCCAAAAAAGTCATGATTTGGAAGCAGAGATTGGCGTGACTATTCAGTTAAAGAAGGAGATGGAAGCTCTTAAAAAAGAGAGAGAAGATTTCTACAAAACGATGCAGTTTCAAGCTCAGGAACTCGAGAGAAGAGAAAAGCAATTGGGAGCTTAGGCGGACAGGCTCTCACGCATTGATGCAGAAGTAGCATAAATGAAGCTGCAATGAGATGCTGCTATTGCAAACAAATTTTATCTCCAAGAATCATTTTCGCAGACACAGACGGAATCACTAATAAGTCAGGTCATAGCTGCCAATTCAGTGCGAACTAATGCACAATTGATTGAGCCTGACATTTTGAAGAATATGTTAGATTCCTTAAAGTAGAAGATTACTCGTACATTTAAATTAGCTCGAACTATGTACGTACAGGGCATCATCGATGAACCTAGACTGTGTAATTACCATTTTGGGTTCGAGTCCACCGTGCGTGCCAATGTAAGCCTCCGAAAAGGAACTCCTAATTTGTAATATACCCTGAAAAGTCGCACGCATAAGGCGTAGCGCAAAAGTTGTAATGTTTGACAAATTAATGAAAGAAAAGTCGTGTGATGTACTGGGTATCGTGTCGCCGGACTGTTCGTCTGGGTGAGGGCCTGCAGTGGAGCGCGGGTTTGCCAAAATTTTGTGTAATTTGAATACTTGTTGATTCTATTATTAAGCTTAATAGTTAATAAAGTCTTAACAAAGTATTAAAGATTAACGGGTTAATGTGGTACGTGAAGAAGTACACAGTCAATTGTGCG
This sequence comes from Ceratopteris richardii, assembly GCA_020310875.1. Taxonomy (NCBI): domain Eukaryota; kingdom Viridiplantae; phylum Streptophyta; class Polypodiopsida; order Polypodiales; family Pteridaceae; genus Ceratopteris; species Ceratopteris richardii. Next base: position 16,964,053 of record CM035433.1, on the reverse strand, counting down.
GTAGTATTGAGATGTTCTATAAACATATTAAAAAACAGTTAATGTGTGAGAGTCTGTGAAGTTGGATATAATGAATCTGTAGATTCGGGAAAATACAAACAGGGCCTCTGTTTACAGACCCCTAACCATCCCAAGAACCCAGAGTTGAATTAACTTTGAACAGCTAAGGTTTAACACTGATTAACAGTGCTATAACCAAACAAGTTTTCAGGGTTTCAAAGGTTTTGTCACATTCTTGGGTCCATTCAAACTTAGTAATTAGTGCATAAAGAGGTTTTGCAATATCTGCAAATTTATACATAAATTTCCTATAATATCCACAGTGACCCATGAAGGTTTGAAGTTCCTTCACATTCATTGGCTTATGGAGGTCCACAATAGCTTTAATTTTACTTTCATCAGTGGAAATTCCATTTTTAGAGACTATTTGGCCTAACATTTTCCCTTGCCTAACAAAAAAGACACATTTTTCAAGATTTAAACATACTCTGTAGGTTCTACATTTTCTGAATATGTTCTCCAGGTCTTGCAAATGATTTTGCCTCCTATTTGAAAAAGTACATAGGTCATCTACATAAATCTCCATCATGGTTCTAAGAAAATCTTTGAACACATGACACATTAACCTCTGAAATGTGGCTGGTGCATTGGTTAACCCAAAAGGCATTACCCTAAATGCATATATTCCCCATTCAGTGGAAAATGTTGTTTTATGTTGATCTTCCAATGCGATAGGAACTTGGTTATATCCAGAAAATCCATCCAAGAAGCTATAAACTTCCTTACCAGATACTCTTTCTAGTAGATGATCAGTTATTGGCAATGGGTAACTATCCCTTATAGTTGCTGCACTTTTTTCAAGTTAATACAAACCCTAACTTTTCCATTTTTCTTAGGAACAACAACTATAGGAGATATCCATTCAGTGTATTCAATTTCATAAATGAAATTGGCAACCAGTAATTTATCAATCTCCTCCTTTATCTTGGCAGAGTACTTATCATTAAATGTATAGTGTCTTTGTTTACTAGTTTTGCATTTGGAGTGATAGGACTCTTATGTTCACAAATTTTTGGATCTATTCCTTTCAAATCCTTATAATTGTATGCAAACACATCCTTATACTCTTTAGCCAATTTCATCAATGCTTGTTCTTCTTGACTTGTCATGTCATCTGCTATGACAATATGCCTTTCTTCCCCTTCTTACTAGGTAATTACCACCTTTTTTGTTTGTTCTTCATTGTCATAAGATTCTCCTTGCTTCTTGTCTCTTTTTGGTTTCATTTTAAGAACTACTCTATCCTCCATCTCATAAGTTTTGAAATTTGAAGGTACATCAATTTTTTGTTCTTCTTGCTTAGTTTTGGCATGTTCCCGTATCTTCTTTTCCTTTTCAGGTTTTGAACATTGAGTGATTTCCTTATGTATACATTTTTTGTAGGCTTTTGGGATCTTATCTTTTATAGCATTTGAAGCATGTATCCCTTCTAAGAATTGAGTTTTGTCACATACTTGGAGTAAAGGTTCACTTTGAGAGTTCTCCAATGGTGACAGACTCGCCATTCTTACTCCTACATGAAATACATCATATCCCTCTTCATCTTGAAATTTGATACCTACATATTCATTGTTTGCTACATCTAATGTAGACAATATTTGATTCCAGCCATAAGGCTCAAACTCCTCATCATCAAACTTTTGTGGGATATAGCTCTCATCCTCAATCTTCCTTTCTCCCTTACATTCTTCTTTATTCAACAAGAATTTTTTGTAGCTTTTATTTCTTATAGCAGTGCACTTCCAAAGTGGTGATTCCTCATCACTGTGACTCTCATTTCGAGATTCCTCACTTGATTCTTGATTTTGATGTACTTTAAACCACTCTTGAGGGGATTTTCCCTTGGCTTTGGAGATATAAACAATCTATTCCCCAATCTTGCACTATCTGCATTTGTCTCATAAATGGTCTTCCTAGAATGATTTCATAGGAGGTTGGTTGTGGACATTCAACTATAGCAAAAGTATGCTCTATCTCTATTCCACATATTTCCACAATAACTTTTTCCTGAATTCCTAAAGGTACTTCTATGTGCCCATCTGCAAGTTGTAATCTCAATTTGGTAGATGTTAACTTGTTTGCTCCCCATTGTTTCCAAATTTCTTTTGTCATGATTGCCACTCATGATCCACTATCTAGAATTGCATTTGCATAATTATCACCATACTGCACTTTTAAGATTGAGTTTTCTTCCTCTCCTTCACAATATCCTCCTATCTTGTCAATGGGTATGTACATCACTTCTTCTATATCTTGTGGTTTTGCACGTTTCCAATGTGAGTTTCTTACCCAATCAATCATTTTGTGATGTAACTGTGGGTTTTGCTTTATTAACTCATTCCATGTTGTCTGAAATTGAATTTTACAATGTTCTACTAGATTGAATTGGAGTGTTACACAAGGTTTTGTCATATTTTCTTCCTTCCTAGACTCTTCCTTGAATTGATTCTCAGCTTGTTCCAAATTATGCTGAGTTTCTTTAATAATTTGTTTGCACCTCTGCATTCTTTCTTCTTCAATATCTGGCATAGGATAGGCTGTCATATGATCTGTAGGGTTTGGTCCTTCTTCTATCCTTCCCTTATAGGCTTCCATCAAGATATTCATACACTTTGAATTCTTATCCTTTCCTCCTTTTTCTTGATTTGGATGTTGTCTGAAGTTTGATCTATCAATTGGTAGCTCCTTTGGTACTAAAGTTTTAGTGATTCTTTTCTTTCTTTGCCATCTACCCTTTGGTCTATTCTTCTTCTCCTTGAGGGATTGGGTTTTATTGTCTCAAGAGTGTGCATCAAGTATGATGCCCTGCTCCTTAACCTGAGCTCTAGTTACATACATGAATGTAGATGTGTCCATTTCAATTCTTCCATTACCCAAATATAAGGCTTGTAGGTTTGGTTTTCTCACATAACTATCTTCCCATTCTTCTTGATATCCCTCAAAAGAGTGATATTTATCCCTGTAAGTTGGTCTAGGTCTTGGATTTTCCTCCTCTATTGAAGTGTACTTTATCGATACTACATTTTTTGGTAATGGTGGTTGTTGTCCCAACACAGGCCTAGGTTGTTCAACAAACCCTAATTCTCTTTGTGGATTGTACCGGTTTGCATACTCCTTTTCTCTGACTAGTTGCTTGTTATAAAAACACTCATCTTTGGTGTGATTAGTCCATTTCCTTTCCAGGGTAAAATATTTAAGTGTTTTGCTGTCTTGTAGATGTTGAGGTTTTTGATATGGCCATTGATATATTTGATGGTTTTCCCCGCAATTGAGACATTTCTTATTACGTGTGAGTCTTGTGTTCATCATATTTGTTTTTGTACTGCTTTCTAAAGCTTTTGCAATAGCTTTTGCTAGTTCTTCTGTTGGAGTATTCTATCTTCATTTGTTTTTGGCTGGTCAAATGCCATCAAATCTTGACCCTTGTTATCTTCTAAGTTTATGGCCTCTTTGACACAGGCTCCTAGATCAAGACATCTTCTGTAATAAATTTCTCAATTGTGCACTTTTCAATCCTCCTATAAACAAGGCAACTTGTGTAGCCATTGAAGGTACTTCATCTTTTGGACACCTATCAATGTATTGCTTAAATCTCTTAGCAACCTCTCTCACATTTTCATCTTTCTGTTGCTTGAAGCTATGTATCAAAGTTGTTGTACTATGCTTGATTCCAGTTTTGGAAAACTCCCCTATAAAAGCTTCAAGAAAAGTTTCTATGTCAGAATACATTTCCTTTCTCAGCAAAATAAACCAAGATAATGCTGGTCCTGATAGAGTTAGACCAAAAGCTTCAAATTGGAGTTTATAGTCTTCTACCTCTTTTGCCCTAATCAATTGTCTAAACTCAACAGCATGTGCATGAGGATCAGAGTAACCCTCATATTGATTTTTCATGCACTTAGCCACCTGATATGGTCTGAGCATCCTTGCTTGATTTTGCCATTGTGGCCTCCTTCTGACTAGAAACTTCAGCATCTCGTCTCTTTCCTTTTTAAAAGGATTAGGAGAGGTATATGTTCTTCTTTCCTTATGTGTCTCAATGGGAGTGTGATTCCTACTTGGTCTTGGTATATCTATTTGCCCTAGGTCTTGATCCCAAGGTTTCTTATCTGCACATTGACCTAGATGATTGGAATTTTCTAGATCATGTGCAAATATGTAGACACATCCTTGTCTATCATCATATCTGCCATCTGTGAATTGTGCCACTAGCATTAAGTTCAGAGGAATTTCTAAGTTTCTCAACCTAATGAGAGACTTATGCATGCCATCTTGGTACACATAGGTTCCAAACCTATTGGTGTACATATATTTGAGGATATTTGTGTAGTCATCTGTGTCTAAATTCTCATTATCCATGTTTTGATTTTCCATGTTCATTGTGTTGTCTACCTCTTCTTCCTAATAATCACTTTGATCTATGTTTCTTTTTTGTTGCAACTTAGTTTGAGTATGTGATATTTTAGTGCCTGATCTTAGAATCATTAAAAAGTCTTTACAATTCCACCAATTGATCTATTTCCAAAATTCCTCAAGTTCTATTCATAAATTTGGAAGTTTTTGTTCTTATTTGACCAAAATCGTGTTTCTGTCTAAAATCAGGATTTTGGTGATTTCTATGTTGATTAAGATTTTTTTTTCAACTATCTATTTGTAACCTCTAGACTCATCTCAAGTGTACACCTTATTGTTTTTAAATCAAAAAATAAGGTCTTTGTTAAAATCACGACTTTCTCATGAAAATCACGATCTCTAATCAAAATTATACTTTTCTTGATTTACAAGAGAAAATCACAACTTTGATGTACTTTTCATAATTTTGCTTTGAGAATCATGATTTTTAAGATTCTTCACACAGAATCATGTTTTCCACGTTGATCCAAAATCGTGATTTTTTGTGCTTTTGATTCAAAATGTGTTTTTTGCGATTTTGAACCAAAATCGTGTTTTTTGCAATTTTGGTCCAAAATCGTGTTTTTTGCGATTTTGGTCGAAAATCGTGTTTTTTATGATTTTGGTCCAAAATCGTGTTTTTTACGATTTTGGTTCAAAATCGTGTTTTTTGTGATTTTGGTCCAATATCGTGTTTTTTGCGATTTTGGTTCAAAATCGTGTTTTTTGCGAGTTTGGTTCAAAATCGTGTTTTTTGCGAGTTTGGTTCAAAATCCTATTTTTTGCGAGTTTGGTTCAAAATCGTGTTTTTTGTGATTTTGAACCAAAATCCTGTTTTTTGTGATTTTGGTTCAGAATCGTGATTTTCAGTGACTTTGGTCCAAAATCGTGCTTTTTGCAATTTTGGTTCAAAATCGTGTTTTTTGCGATTTTGGTCCAAAATCGTGTTTTCGGTGACTTTGGTCCAAAATCGTGCTTTTTGCAATTTTGGTTCAAAATCGTGTTTTTTGCGATTTTGGTCCAAAATCCTGTTTTTTGCAATTTTGGTTCAAAATCGTGTTTTTGTGATTTTGGTCCAAAATCATGTTTTTTTGCGATTTTGAACCAAGATCGTGTTTTTTTTTTGCTATTTTGGTCCAAAATTGTGTTTTTTGCTACTTTGATCCAAAAATCGTGGTTTTTTTTTATTTTGGCCCAGAATCGTGTTTTTTGCGATTTTGAACTTCTAGACAATCGTGATTACTCACAATTGTATAAAACACGATTTTGTGCTGAAAATCGCGTTTCTGGAAATCGCAATTTTGGTTTCTTGCACAGCATCGCGATTCTGTGCAAGATGATGTGATTTTTTTATTTTGATTTTTTTGATAATTCTGTGATTTTTATGAATTTTTTCAAAACATGATTTCCTAATCTTGGAATTATACAAGAAAAAAGTCCATTCACTTACCTTGCAGCTTGTTAGCTCTAATCCACAAAGTTGCTTGTTTGTTGAAAGTCGTGATTGGTGCAGATTCTCTTCTCACTCTCTCACACTCAAAATGATTTTTTCAATTGATTTTGTGCTTTTATAGTATACTGAAAATCACAATTTATAGTGATTTCATTGATTTCAACTTCAATTTTTGACAATAGCATCACCATACATATTCATTACTACTTTTATATTCCCTTATTCGTTTTTAATCAAATTCCCATATTCACCTCTTATGATGAAAATCGCGATTCTGTGTCAAGTATCAAGATTTGTCCATTTCCAATCCTTGCAGGCTCAAACTAAATTTTCTCCCTTCACATGTATTTTACTTCATTTATTTACTCACCGGAATGCTAAGAAGCATCATGGAAGCAACTTAACCAAGTTATAGAAAATCACGATTGTGACATGAAAATCGTGATTTCTGATTTCTTGTGCTAATTATATTTTTTTCTTCCATATCCAACTTAGTTTCTTTTGATGTGTTTCAATAGCTCATTTTCCAAATGTAACCTGCAAAACATCAACAAAATTCATATATGTTTTGAAAGAAAATTCAAGAAATTCAACAATTTTGATTTTTTCTTAGAATATCTCTGGTTTTTTGAGTTCTCCTACAGACTTTTTCTCATTCACCCCACTTTACACATCTCATCTCCCATTCTATTACAAAAAAGAAATTTATTTGCAATTTTAATCGAATTTTTTTGTTATTTTTTCCTATATAAAATGAAACCAATTTACCTGGGGTTTTCTTTTGAAGATCCACTGATCTTAAGAAATGAAAAACAGTTTGGCTACGGAAAAGAGTTCTTCAAGAAAACTGTATAATGGCAAATGCAATTATCAATTTGTGCAAAGGTATACCCATAAGCTTTTCTTCAAATATTAAAGATAGTCTTTTTAAAGGATTTAGAATTTACTTAGGACAAGTAAATGGCATAGTCAATTTGCATATAGCTACTTATCTTGACTTTCCTTTTAGAAAATAAAGTTATCTTTCCCAAAGACCAACAAATTTTGCTTAGTATTTGTCAAAAAGCAATCTAAATATGCAGAGATAAACACATTCAACTTTCCATTCAGCAAATCAAGGCATCTTTTTCCAAAAGACCTGCATTATCATTATGAAGATCATGAGCAATCATCCATTTACACAAAGATAAACATTCACACCTCATTAAAAGGTAAATTTAAGCCTCCTTTTCCCAAAAACCAAGCTTATTACCTACTTTTCCAATTTCTCATGAGTGATATTAGAGTAGTACCTTTCCCAAATGTGTTTGTTTACCATCAACCATACAAGATCCAGTAAGATCCAAAACTTCAATGGAAGCTTTGATAGCTTCCCCAGAAACGGTGCCAAAAAGATGTTTGTTGTTCTTTGGAGTTGTCCTCTACAATCATCATAGCATAAAAGATTAACTTTCACATCTTAAATTTTTCAATCTAGGAAGTATACTAAGACCACAGCCCCTTCTAGTTAATGGAATCCAAGAAAATGTAAAAGCAATTTTGATTTCTGAGAAGAATTTGAAGAAGGAGTAGGAAAACTAGGGTTTCATGTATCTAGAGCTATTCAATAGTGTTTTCAATTATTCTTGTGCCTAAAGTGTAACATTTTTCCTGTAGATTACAAATATGAACTCAAAAATAATTTTCAGAATCTGTATCACCCAGATGAGACAATCATGATTCTGATAAAATTAAGAATTTCCGTTTCTAGCAATGATCTTATGCATCTAAACACTCAATATACTGATGATCACCCCTCAAGAAAAGAGAAACATGTTTTTCTAATGGAAGCTCTTCATTCACATGTCATATGAGTAAAAAATGATACAACCCCTTCAAAATACAAGATTTTTTCCTTTATACTTTTTCAAGTGTCCTTTTTCACACTTGAAATTGGGTCCTCTCAATTTCTAATCTAAAAATATGTGTTTGAAGAGCTTCTGAAAATTCTCAAAATATGCATATGACTTCTTCTATCTAAGAGAAAGACTCTTCCTCATTGTTACAACATTCTCATAAATATTTTACAAAATAATGGGTCTTTTACAACAAAATCCCTATTCTAACAAGTTTCTTAAGCTAGTTCATGCATACTCCAAGGAAACCTCACATGGAAGCAACCAAAAGAATCCTCAAATATCTAAAGGAAACTATTACTGAAGGTTTGTACTATCCTTACACATTTGATATAGACATCAAGCTCTTCTCTAATGAAGCTTGGATAAGCTTTAAGGATGATAGGAGAAACACATCTAGGTATGTCACCTTTGCAGGTACCAAATTGATCTCATGGTCTTCAAAGAAGCAACCCAGTGTTGCACTCTGATCAACTAAAGTTGAGTATAGAGTCTAATGCAACTCAATAAGCAATGTGGATTAAGATCATGCACTCTGATTCAGGTCTTAAGTCATCTACTCTTCATATCTTTGGGGATAATATCAATTCATTGCATCTTGCTTCTAACCTTATCATTCCATGACTAAACAAAAAGAAGTGCATTATCATTATGTCAGGGAAAAGGATATAAGTAAGGAGATTCAATTGTCATATGTGTCAACTCATCAACAATGTGCAGATATGATGACAAAGGAATTTCATGGAATGAATATTATAGATTCAAATCAATGCTTGGATTGCAAGAGATCTTGAAGGATTAAAGACTCAAGCTTCTTAGGTTTGAGGGCCGAGAGCTATTGGTGCAAGAAAGCAAGCCTAAGACTTTGCTTTAGCTCATGGACTACTCTCAAAATCTACCTCATTTAGATATGATCATGCAAATCTATCGTTGTAAAGTTCCAAGGTTAAAACTCATGTACTTATCTTGGTCATTTGTAAAAGCTAAAAATAGAAGAGGAGTATCATATATTGAGGGAGCCAAATTCCCCAAATTTGTTAGTTACAATTTAATTTCAAGTGATTCCTAAAGTGTACAACCACTTTTAGGTGGATGATTCACCATATTCAAATTCAAAAAGATGTATAAGTATGCCATCTCTTAGTCACAGGATATGCAGCCAATTCTGAGAGTTTTGAGCTGATATTATGAGCCTACATTGCGCTCACCTAAAGTGAGAGTACTGCCATATCTTCCTTGTATCATAGGTGCAATATAAATACACATCATGATTCATATATCTTGATTTCTCGTTCTTTTTGTGTTGCTACAATACCTTGAGGTACATAGTGGACACAATAAGGGAGAGAAATGTAGTTTTCTCTCATTGTGCACTCAAGAGTCAGAATACATACCCATACTAGAAGCTTCTCATGTCATAGTCACAACCACCAATTTTACACTTGCAAAAACGAACAAGATGATACCATTTGCTGAATTATGGTGGAAAACACTCCACATGCATGCAGAAGAATGTAGAAAATGATGCAGGGTCTGTTAAGAGATCAAGTATCCTTTCATAAAAGATTTTATGCCTATTAGACCCACGATAGTGAGGTGAGCCTTTGCCAAATTTGGGTATTGATTTCGTAAGACCTATTAAGCCATTGTATAGAGGTTATCACATGGAATACATCATAGTGGTCAGAGAATACTTCACTAAATGGGTAGAAGAAAAAGCTACTCAAAGAAATGATGCGTAGGCCATGGTCAAGTTCTTGTTTGAAAACATCTTCACAAGATTTGCTTTGGCAATAGAGATTGTTATTGAACGAGGTACTCACTTTCTCAATGAAGTTGTTGATTCTTTGATTAATGAATTCCTCATCACTCATGAAACATTTACACCATATCATCAAGAGGTTTAATGGTCAAGAAAAGAGTACTAACAAAGAGATATGCATAGTGCTAACAAATTTAGTAAATAATGCTAGGTCTTATTTGGACAAATAGCTTCATCATGCTATTTGAGCATATAGAGTAGCATATAAGAATATTCTAGGAGCAACAAAATTCAACATAGTGTATGAAGAAAATGAAATACCGCCACTAGAATCTCTCATTCCAACCTTAATTGTAGCTATGAATTATGAGTGAAAGATCATGAACTCTCAAAATAAGTGGACTAGTTGGAGAAACTTGAAATCAAACTCAGAGTTGTAGTAGGAATATATGCGACTAAAACAAGACATAAGGCTTATTATGATAATCAAATCACGGATAAAGAAATTAAGGAAAAAGATGTAGTTCTTTTCTACAACTTAAAGCATCATGAAAAGAAACTACAAAAGTGTGGATACAAAAAACTTCTCATCAATCACATCTCAACCAATGGTGCAGTCAATCTAGGTACATTAGATGGAGATAGGTTACCAAGCTACATTAGTGGTCAAAGGGTGAAGCTATACAATAAGAAAATCACAAATGATATCTTAAAAAGAATGTGCATGACACAAAAGAGGAAGGAAGAAGTAGAATGGATTAGAACAAAAGTAAGATAAGAAGCCCTTGAGAAAGTAAAAAAGAAGACATTGTGGCAAAGAGAACAAGACGAAAGATATCTGCCAGAAGAACAACTAGAACCAATATCCATAGCCACTTATACAACCTTCAAGCACACTATTCCAAAAGGAAGAACTTGTTGGAATATAGTTTAGGATACACCAACTTGTATTGATAGATCCAAGTGCCGCACTCAATACTATTAGGAAATGCATTGTAGAAAAGTTTGAAGGAAAGTTATACCCATTGAATCTTAGATAGTAAGCATAGCAGGAAACTATAATAGATGCTTAGGATAAGTGGGATTGACCATTCACCTTGGAAATGTATCCATGGATGCTAATTTTCTAGTTTGTAATTATGAAGAACTCACACAAGCACTCATATTAGGTCAATATTGGTCATATCAATACTCAATCATACTTAACCTGGGTCAAGGCACACTATAAAAAATGGTTAGTTGGCTAGTTTTTGGTTTCCTAGCGGAATGAGAACCATACAAAGAGTCAACCTCTTAGCTAATCTTATAAACAAAAAAATAGCCTAGAGTTAGAAGAAGTTCTCGACCCAATCACTCAGGAAGTAAAAACATACTCGTATTCAACCACACGGATTAAAGACACCCACCCATCAATAGCAATGGGATCACTTGGAGTTCTCAAAGCAACCAAGGATAAGAGGAAGATGATTCCATCATAATCAGAAGGAAATGAAGTCATGTCAGTGAGTCAGCAATCATGAACAATTAAGAAGTTCTAAGGATAAATAGATTTGGGTGGTTAAGGGACAAAGTTTGGATACCTAAAACACCATCCACCATCTCAAGAATTCAACAAGTAGGTCCATCAAGAATGCAAAACCAAAAACAATCAGGGAGGTAGCAACTATAAACAAAACAAACACTAACTAATAACCACTCACATTTCACTTCAAAACCTAAAATACTAACCACAACACCTTCATGACATCTCATAACCACAACATATTGTTAAATCTTTTATTGTTTACTCTATTATCAATCCTGGGTTCTTGGGATGGTTGGGGGGTCTGTAAAACAGAGGCCCTGTTGTATTTTCCCAAATCTACAGATTCAGCATGTACTACTTCGCCCAAATCTAACGGGTTGAGTTAGATTATCTTCTCACTACTGGTTTGAATATGTTTTACAACACCCTTCAATACCATATAGTTAACTGTGTATCTTCTTCACTTATCGAGTTAATCCGTTAACTTTAATACTTCATTAAGACTTAATTAATTATTAAGTTTAATCAACAGAATTGAAAAAGTACTCAGACTTCACAGGATTTCGGCAATGCTACACTCCACTTCAGGCTCTTTGCCCATATGAACAGTCCGGCGACACACACCCTTTTGCTTCATGCGTGACTCTTCTTTTATTAATTTGTAAAAAGTTACAACTATTGCGCTACACCCTTTCGGTATGTGTGCGACTTTTTCAGGGTTTCATATTACATTCCAATGGCTCACACTGGCACGCACGGTGGACTTGAACCCAAAATGGAAAATTACAAGATTCAGGGTTCATTGATGATGCCCTGTACATACATAGAGCGAGCTAATTTAAATGTTCGGGCAATCTTTTGCTTCAAGGAATCTAACATGTTCTTCAAAATTTTAGGTTCAATCAGTTGTGCATCAGTTCTAACTGAACTGGCAGCTATGACTTGACTGATTAGGGACTCCGTCTGAGTCTACAAAAATGCTTCCTATAAATAAAATTCATTGGCTACAGTAGCATCTCTGTGCAGCTTCATTTCGGCTACTTCTGCATCAATGCGAGAGAGTCTGTCAGCCTGAACTCCTAATTGCTTTTCCCTGTGCTCGAGTTCCTGAGATTGAAACTGCATCGTCTTGTAATAAGCTTCTCTCTCCTTTTGCATAGCTGCAATTTCCTTCTTTAACTGGAGAGTCTTAGCAATCTCTGAAGAAAATTCTTGATCCCTTTGGAACAGCTGCTCAGTGACTTTATGTAATTCAGCTTCAGCTTTTAGAACATTGGCGGCGAGCGATTGTGAAGCTTCTTCTAAAATACTGAGTGTATTCCATGTATCATGAAGCTCATTGCCTAATGCAGTCATGGCATCCATCTTATCTGCAACCTCTTGCTTTAATCCTTTAATTTCGGTGTCATGTTGAGCAATAATACTGTCTTTTTCTATCAATTGTTATTGCAGTCACTGGATTTGGGCATGTAGAGAGTGATTATCGGCTTTTGCCTCGAGTATTTCTTCCTGGAGGGGCGTGATGTCAGCTTCCAAGAGATCTACTTTGCTTTGCAACTCTTGTCGAATGGTTTGTGTTGCTAACAACCGTGGCAGCTGGGGCTAACCGTAAAGCCCATGCTTCGGCCCATCGAGTTGCATAATATGTACATGTAAGAATATATCTATTATTGGTGAATATTGCTGGAGGTGTAATCAGTCTGATAAAATCCAAGCCCCATTTTTGGAAGGGTTTGAGAGGCAAAACTGGTTGGAGCGGAAAGTAATGTCATTGTAAAGGTTGACCGGAATGCTGACACTCATCACATTGTTGTACATACTTGGTCACATCACGGTATAGTGTAGGCCACCATAAGCCACTTTGCAGAATCTTCCGGTGGGTCAGGTCAACGGCGAAGTGACCCCTAGCTAGTGTCGAATGATCCATTGTGATTACTGAAGCAATTTCATGGGGGGGGACACATCTGAGTAGTACTCCCGAGGGATCTATGTAATATAACTACCCTACGATTAACCGAAATCATCGACGATACGTGGCCACCTTACGTCAAGCAGCCAAAGAGGCCGTGCTGGGAGGACATCCATTGATCAAGAAAAGCATCAAAGTGTCATAATAGGATGTTGTACCTGGTAATTCTTGTTGATCCGCCTGTATAGTCTCAATTGCATAAATAGTAGGTGTGGTGTCGTCAACTCCTATCGGAAGTTCACCAGAATCCAACCGAGATAGAAAATTAGCGAGTGCGTGTGCGGACCCCGTTCGATGTACCACCGAATAATCAAACTCTTGGAGCAACAAGACCCATCTTGCTAGTCTGCCTCCCAAATGCTGTTGGCAAACAAGGTACACCAGGGCTGCATGATCGACATGAAAAGTGAAATGTCATCCCAGTAAATAATGCCGAAATTTCTTCACCGAATACACTAATCCGAGACATTCACGTTCATTGACTGAATAGTTGCGCTCTATCGGGGCCAATCTGTGGCTCGCATAATATACTGGTCGGAACCATTTATCTGTTTGCTGCATTAGCACACTACCAATTGCAATGTCGGATGCATCCACAAAGACATGAAATGGTAATTCCCAATTTGGCGCTTGTAAAATGGGAGCCTGCGTTAACAATGATTTCAGCCGATTGAAAGAAAGTTGGCATGCTTCGGTCCATTCAAACTGATGAGGGCTACTGGTTATCAATCGATTAAGTGGTGTGGCCAAATGAGCAAGCCAACGTAGATGTCGCCCATGCCACCGGATTTGGCCCAAAAACTGCATCACTTCTTTGGGTGTCTTAGGACCAGGTGCCTCCAATACGGCCTTCACCTTATCTGGATCAACTTGAATGCCCTGTTTTGAAATAATGTGTCCTAGCAACTTGCCACAGGATACAGAGAATACAGCTTTATTCAGGTTCAAGCACAAACAATATTCTTGACACTTTGAAAAACAGCACCTTAAATGGTACAGATGTGCCGAAGTATCACTGGATAACGAGAAATCATCCAAATAAACTCTCATGAATGTGGTTAGATAAGGAGAGAAAATTTCTTGCATACAACACTGAAACGTACTTGGAGCATTTCCCAAACCAAACCACATCACTGTACACGCATAAACGCCCCAATTAGTTATAAATGTTGTCTTTGGAATGTCCTGTTCTGCCATTCGGATTTGATTATAGCCACTATATCCATCTAAAAAGGAGTACATCTCTCGTCCTGCCACATCATCTAGCATTGTGTCCAAAAACGGCAAAGGGAATGGATCAGGTACGGTAGCTGCATTTAATTTCTGATAGTCTACACATATCCTTAATTGCTTATTCTTCTTAGGAACTATGACAATAGGGGAAATCCACTCCGCATGCTCGATAGGGACAATAAACCCAACCTTCAGCAATCGATCCAGTTCTACTTTAACCTGTGCTACATAGTTAGCATTCATCCTATAGCTTGGTTGTTTAATAGGTCAGGCATCTGGTTTCAGCACCACCCTGTGTTGATAAATCCACGGGTCCAACCCCTTCATGTCTCGGTAATCCCATGCAAACACATCAGAGAATTCGCGTAGCAACTGCAACAAGTTATCCTGGAAGGTCTCGGAGAGTCCCGCCTTAATTTTTATTGGTCGTGGGTTGGTTTCATCACCTAAGTGGCAGGTAACCAACTGATCTTCCAGTACATAGAGCCGTCGGGGCATCTCCAAATCTTCTCCTGATTGGAGTAATTGTTGGAGCACCATATCATCCAAAGTCTGTGTTGTACTTGATTCGTGCTCACCGATCAGTGGTACCCCCGTACAGGTTGCCGGACTCAGTTTGTAAATCCACAGTGCCGAGTGCCATCAGATCCTTGTTGGCTTTAAGAAAAACTTCCTCTTCATCATCTGAAAAACCATCCAGCATGTGTATAGGTTTGGCTACATATGGTCGTGCATGCAAGTCACAAGGCTTCATGTCATCCAATGGAACGACATATTTTCGGTGGTTATTCTTAAAAATCAATTCATGCGCTGACCAATCCTGAACTACCTTCACTTGCTTTAACCATGGGCGTCCAAAGAGCAGGTTATAGTCAAGCCTTGGACAGGTTCAATTTGTGTCCATCCCATCCGTTGACAGAGTGCTGCTGCTGCAATGTTTACACCGGAACCGCCATCAATTAACACTTGAGTGATTTTATGATTCTTATACCAGATCATAATCAAGGGTACCGTATGATCCACCGTCGGATCGAATTCAGGCTCAATTGTGGTTGTCGAAGGAGCGCACGAAGGTCCTGGACTGACCTGTTGCTGGAACTACTGGCGCATGCCGGGGTCCAAAGCCAATAATTGTCCCAATGGTAGTGTAATAGACGCCTGGGATAAAACATCCCATACCAGATCAAATTTTTCTATTTCTGGTATGGTGTCTGGTGGGGACTCCGGTATGCTTTGATTCAAGTTTTTGCCTTCTGGTAATGTCTACGGTATACTTTGCTGCGTCACCGGAACTGGATCAGGGAAAATAGTTTGCTCTTGGGTTACCCACTTACTTGCTTTAGTAAACACCTTCTGCTGTTCATGAATCCCATGTTCAAAAATCTTTGCAGTTGGCTGTAATTGCTTTCTTGAGCATGTTTACACTTCTTCTGTTTGAGTGCCGACTGCTGAAATGTACACCATGTTTGCCATCGGGTGTTGTCGTTCCTTTTTCTTCTTATCGTACTCGGCCGCATCTTTACAGTACCTATGGATATTCCCTATTTCACCGCAAAAATGACATTTAGGTGGTGGAAGAGATGCACATTCACCTGCTGTACATGTATTCCACCGAGTGTGTCCAAAGTTAGTTGCTCGTGCTCCTCTATAATTCTTGTATCCTTGGTAAGGAGTATTCCTCATTTGCGGTGGTACGTAGTGACTTGCCGATTGCCCTTGTTCCTGGATGATAGCATTGACCGCCATTCTACTCTGTACCTTTGCGTTATAGGGACAAGTCTCCGTAGTATTTTCCACGGTGTGGCAAATAGGACAGTACATCTGATTCATAGCACATGCGGAGCTAGTGTGTCCTGTGTTTTTACATTTAGTACAATAAATTTGCTTCAGAGGATCCTGGTTTGAATGCTTGGCAGCCTTCAACCACTCTAAATCTTCAGTGAATCCACCCACTTTATTTTCTAATTGTAAAGCCATTGCAATTACGGCATCCAGGGTCATTCCTCCCACACAATGAATAATCATGATCTGTTTCACTTGGGGATTTAATCCGTTTATGAACCACTGAGTAATAACGTCGTCCGGTAAATTGGCATGTGCTGGTGGAAACTGCCGTAAATGAGTCTGAAATAAAGTGGCATAGTCTTGTACATTCTGGTGTGGCTTCTGCTTGTTATTTTGCAGGTAATCAAAAATTTTGGCTAGGTTTTTCTTTAATCGGAATCGTTGCAAAAAGGCATCCTTCACATCATCATACTACCAGAAATGGTTCAAGTCATATTCAGTTAACCAGCAAGCATCTTCATTAACCAAAGTTGACTAGAACATGATGGCTTTATAAGCAGGGTCTGCTGGGTAATTCAAAACTGCATAATTAATTTCAAATGTCCACACATGCGCGTCGAGATCATCTCCCAGGAAACCTCCAGATTTTGTGTACGTGACTCCGGCTGGCACCGGACGCGGTGGAACAATCTGTTGCTGCTTTTGTTGTTGTTGTCGTTGTTGCTGTTGTTGCTGCTGTTGTTATTGTTGTTGTTGCTATTGTTGTTGCTGTTGTTGATGGGAACTACTCATGTTGCCCGAACTTTGGGGATGGACTTCTTGATGTCCCTGGACCGTATGGTTACTTTGCCAGTCTTTCGGTCCAAAAATGTCTCTGAACCGATTACTTAACTCAAAATCTAGCAGCCCTTTCTCAACCTTAGTATCGAAATTGGCTAGACTTGCACCTAAAAATGGTGAATGTAGTAAATTCCTACCAAACAGAATCGAAGTATCACCGAAAAGCACCGAATTGTCACCGGAGAGCACCGAATTGTCACCGAACAATACCAAACTGTCACCAAAAATCACGGAATTGTCTCCAAACAATGCTGAATTGTCAGCTGACAACACCAAAATACCACCAGGGACTAATGTACTATCTTCAGAATATACAGGACAGTCACCGGAACACACCGGATTATCACCGCATTCTATCGAACTGCTTCTGCACAGCATCGACCTGCCACCGAAATTGCCACTTTCTTGTTGAATTGAACCTTCTCCAACTGAACTTAATTGTTCTTCACTTCTACCACCAGAGGGTGACCCTGACAGATTCGGAACTGCCCAGGGATGTGGGTCACTTCGATATTTGGGATAAGATTCACCGGAACGTGTTACCGGCATATATCAAAGGATTCTTCTTCGAGCCTTAACCTTCTTCTTCAACTAACTACTCCATTTCCCACAGACGGCGCCAGTGTTAAATCTTTTATTGTTTACTCTGTTATCAATCCTAGGTTCTTGGGATGGTTAGGGGTCTGTAAAACAGAGACCCTGTTGTATTTTCCCAAATCTATAGATTCAGCATGTACTACTTCGCCCAAATCTAATGCGTTGAGTTAGATTATCTTCTCACTAGTGGTTTGAATATGTTTTACAACACCCTTCAATACCATACAATTAACTGTGTAACTTCTTCACTGATCATGTTAATCCGTTAACTTTAATACTTCATTAAGACTTAATTAATTATTAAGTTTAATCAACAAAATTGACAAAGTACTCAGACTTCACAGGATTTTGGCAACACTGCATTCCACTTCAGGCTCTTCACCCATACGAACAGTCCGACGACACACACCCTTATGCTTCACGCGCGACTCTTCTTTTATTAATTCGTAAAAATTTACAACTATTGCACTACGCCCTTTTGGTATGCGTGTGACTTTTCAGGCTTTCATATTACATTCCGGTAGCTCACAATATCATCCACATAACACTCACAATGCCCTAATCACACATATCAAACATTCTACATATCAAATAATTCAACTTTTACACACTCTTGGTGATGAAGGGAGAAGCAATGAGAGACTCATCATTAGAAACTCCTTGATGAAGCATCAAGGACCCATCTTACTCACACCATAAGCATACAACTTAAAGTAAGCATGCATAGGGCCACATTTCTTAACCCATGCATGCTTACAAAATAAACACTTATATGCTTGAGTCTTGGATTAGCAAATGGAAGACATAAATAATGCCACACCCTATTTATGCATGATGCTTTGAATTCTTTGAATGTGTTGTTGTGAATCACATCACACTGGGCTTTATGCACTCATGGAGAGAAGGAAGATGTGCAATCAAGAGAACGATTAGACTTAGAATCTAAATACTGACAAGAATTCCCTCATTTCACATGCCCTTGGGAATCAAAGTCTATTAAGATGAGAGCCCCCATAATAATAATTAGAAATGAAGAATATGTTATACCTAGGAACATGGAAGTAGTTAAGAACACTAAAGTGCAGTGTCATCTAACTTTAGAAGAACTACTCAAACTCAAACCAGAGTTGTGGAATCATATAGCAAAACAATTGCAAGAAATTGCTAATTTCCACTCTCAGGTAGGATCTCAAAGAAAATTATCGGAGATACCCATAAACAAGATAGAAGATATGAGCAAAGGGGAAGAAGAGAATACATAGCTCTCCATCAAATATCAAAGATACACAACAAAGGCAATTCTAGACTCTGGAATAGAAGTTTCCTTTGCTACCACTTCCCTATGGAAACGCTGGGGCAAACCGGCTTTAAGACCCACAGGAATGAGTTGCAAATGATAGATGGGCACGTAGAGAAGCTCGAGGATTGCTAGAGAGAATCACTCTAACTCCTTGTGGTGTAGAGTTTGAGCACACATTTGCTATGTGTGAATTTGGAAAGAATCATATCTATGAGATGATTCTAGGTAGAACTCTCATGAGAAAATTGCAAATGGTGCAGGATTGGGGAACCAGTTCCTTGTACTTACAACATTTAAGGGTAACTACCAAGGTCAACCTCAAAGTCTACACATATAGAGATGTACCACACCTAGAGTGGAACACTATCCATGGAACACTAGAAGATACAGAATCGGTGCACTCCATAGGATCATATCCTTCATAGATGCACAAGGATATGTAGTTATGGATGTGAAAACTTGCATCAAAAGCATAAAAGAGATTAGAAGCCAGAGACATAGGAGCCTTAGGGAACCAAAGATCACTTGAAGACCTAGTTTATACACCTATGATCTTTCCAGATGAAGAGTTTGAAACCCATGGTTTGGAAGATATCTTAGCGACAATGGACATAGCAATAAGTGAAGAATAATGGACCCCCATTGTGATGAGAATGACCATGACATTTCATTATTCATGTGTGAACCCATAATCGAGGAATGTGAACCTAGCATAGGCATACTAGATGAAGAGAGTGATGAGGGTGTAGAATCCATCATCATGGATCCTTTTTGCACCTTAGAAGATGAGAGTATTTACTTGATAGAAGATCATACTCAAGAGCCAAAGGAGTCTAACAATGAAGTGATGCTAACTATGTAGGTAGACATAAATAGTATGAAAAAGAGATGAAAAAATAATTCCAGCACACAAGAAGAAGAAGAATCCTTGTTTGAAGTCCTTAAAAAATTCAAGAAATATGAAATAGAAGACAAGAAGATCATGGTAAGAATGCCAAAGAGAGAAGCTCTCATGGAAGAAGCTTATGATAATAAGGAATAGACTAAGAAAACTATAGTGATTATCAAAGGTGGAGAGGAAAGATGTATGCATATAAGACACGTCCTAAGTGAGGAAAAAGAGCTTGAATTGATAAGTCTCCTGAGAGAGTTTAGAGATGTGTTCACTTGGAAATTACAAGGACTTGAAATGAGTGGATCCAGAAATGTGTTTCCATAGAATCCTTATGACTTTAGAAGCCAAGCCAACAAAGCAGACGCCTTATATGTATAATGACACTTATGCAACAAAGATAAAAGAAGAAATTAATACGTTGATAGAAGCTAGATTTATCTATGAGATTGAGCATACAAAATGAGTATCCCCCATTGTTGTTGTGCCCAAGAAGAATGGAAAACTACGTGTATGTATTAGCATGAAGAAAGTTAATGCTACCACTATTCAAGATAGTTATTTGCTTCCTATCACAAAACATCCACTAGAACATTGTAGCGGGTAAGGAAGTTTATAGCTTTCTCGATGGAATTTCAGGTTTCAATCAAGTATTCATGGCCCTAGAATATCAACACAAGACCTATTTTGCTACAAAACAGGGAATCTTTGCAATTTGTGTGATGCCATTTGGGCTCACAAATGCACCTGCTACATTCCAAAGGCTCATGTATCATGTGTTCAAGGTCTTCTTTAGAAAGAATTCAAAAGTTTATGTGGATGATTTGTGCGTTCATTCCCATAGAAGACAAAGTCACATCCCAGAGCTTAGACAGATCTTTGACAAGTGCAAAGAATATCAAGTATGCTTGAATCCAAAAAGGCAAGATCTTAGGTCACATTGTGTCAAAGAATCACTACAAGGAATAGGGGGCATAGCGATGGTTAATGTGACACATTTTTGTTGCTAGGTGATCGTGCATTTTGTCAGACCGAGCATTGAGTGCACCCTGTCATCTAAATGACGTTGATCTCAATGTTATTTTTTATGTTGTTTTCGACACTCATAGCCACTATGAGCTCCAACAATATCTCTCTTTTATAATCTCTCTCTTATTGTCTCTCTCTCTCTCTCTCCTTCTTTCTACCTCTTTCTCTTTCAATTTCTCTCTCTCTCTCTTTCTCTTATGCAAGAAGCTCACCAAGCATAGAATATGGCTAATTATTGTAAGTACAATTTTCATTGTTTGTATATCATTTAAATTGTTTTATTTTCGTTAATTAACATACTCACGCTTACTCATTCATATGCACATATATACATATACATGAACATGCATGTTCACACATATACACACACATATACACATACACATGCATACACTTACACACACATACACATACACATACAGACACACATACACATGCATATGCACAAACATATCTAGAAACACATAAAAGGACAAGCACACATGCATTATTGCATATACCCATACACATACACACATTAAAACATACATATATACATGCATATGCACATTCACATGCATGCACATATACATGGATGCAAATGGAGATGCATGCACACGCACATGCATGCTCATACATATACACATGCATATATAGCCTTTTACATTTTTGCATAAAGCCTTTTACGTTTGATAAAGAGGGTCGTGGTGAGGTTTTCTTAGCTGGCAGACACCTTGATGTCGGCTCTCTTCGTTGATGCAGGTGGAAGACTTACCCAGCCTCTCCATAAGAGATGTATGATAGTTGTTCATAGGTGCTCGATAAGCCTAGTTGGCTTGTTTTGGGAAACTAGTTTTATGAAGTGGATTCGGTGAGTCAGTATGCAGGTGAACATGTCAATACTTGCAGTTCTATGAGATTTTGACATTGTTCATATGCTCAATTTGTAGAGGATAGTTTTAGCAAATTTTTTCTAGATTTTTGGTTTTGTCAACTACATAGTGGTCGATTTACACACACACATACACACAGTTATACATACACACACACAACATACTTATATACATACACATACACATGCACATACATACATATACAAACATATGCACATACACATGCACATATGTACACACATGCACATACACTTACACATACACATGCACATACATACATATACACACACATACACATGCACATACACACACATATGCACATAAACTTACACATACACATGTGCATACATACATATACACATAGATACACATACACATGCACATACACACACATATGCACATACACTTATGCATACACATGCACATACATACGTATACACACTCATACACATGCACATACACATACACATACACACATATACACACGCATACACATGCATATATACCTACACATACACATACACACACATACATACACTTATACACATACACATACACATGCACATACACACATATAAACACACATACACATACATATGCACATACACACATACACATACACATACACATACTCATACACACATGCATATGCATAAAACATATCTACATGCACATATATACACATATGCATGCATATAGACACACTTACACAAATATAGATATATACCTACATGTGCATACAATACATTTTATACACACATAACTACAAGCACATACATACATATATACACACAAACACACATATGATATGAATAAATTATATAATTAAAGTAATAAATCACATGTTAAATATAAAATAATAATAAAAACCATTAGGACAAGACTTCTCATTAATTAGTACCATAGACACAATTCAAAACATAACTGGAATGAGAAAATATATAGATATAAAAAAAATATCTATATCAATGTAAAATATATATCCAATGTAATATATCAGTCATCTTGATCATGATCATCCACATCACCATGATCATATGCATGATCTAATGTATCTGTAGTGGCATCGTGGGTAGAGGTATGAGCACTCTATGATGATCGAGATCGTCTCGCCTATGTGTGTCTCTCCACCTCATCCATATCTGCCTTTCCATAATACTCCTGTATTACATATAACAAACATGAATAAATAAAACATATAAAGCATCAATAAAAATAAAATAATTATATGAAATTTAATATTACTCACAAAAGCATTTGGATGATCTCACATGTACTCACTCAGAGGTCGATATCTACAATGTGTAGCAAAATCGATTTCCTTTTTGGTAGGATATCGACCATAATGCTTTCGCTACATTGAAACAAATAAAAAAGTTCAATGATTAGTGATTTAACTAAAATAAAAAAAATAGTTTCAATAATATATATACTTACAAATGTAGCTACAAAACCATGATGGGCCATTTGGCATAAGTGCTATGTATAACCTAACTCAACTCTCTTCTTTGCAACAGCCTGCGTTTATTTAATGTAAAAAAAATGCATACATTAAATGTAAAACATTTATAAAACATATGAGAATTATAAGTCATAGTAATATAAAATATCAATTTGTATACCTTCTACTGAGGAAATTATGCTTGAAGATGTACCTATCTGCAAAAAATTGCCACATCTCAGGTGGCATGTTAAGTTTTCTCTTATTTTTTTCTACCATACAATATCTCCTATTATTTTAATCTCAAACAAAAAAGGGATCAGAATATAAAAGGATTTTAAATTTATAAACATGCATATACAAACTCACATACATAGACTTACACATACATACTTACACTTACACATACATACTTACACATACATACTTACACATACATACACATACCCACACATATACATACACACATACATACTAAATACATACCCACACACACACACACATATATATATACACACACACATACATGCATACACATACGCTTCCACATACATACATACACTTACACAAACATGCATACACATACACATATGCATTCACTTACACATACATACATACCCACACACACATACATACACACACCCATACATGCATACACACCCGCACATATACATACACACACATACATATTAAATACATGCACACATACACATACACACAATTACATATACAATTAGGAGGAAAAGTGAGCTATGCATGGCCTTGTAAGGATTCCTAATTTTTAGGGATTAAAATGCTGAATCTAAGGGTTTAAGAGGGCATCCAAAACCACTAGTGGTAAGTTTCAATAAAATATTGTTTGATGCACTTTTGAATTTGAATTTTCAAATGGAAAAGTTTGTAGCCTTTGGATGTTAAAATTGAAGGGCTAAGATTAAATTGGTCGGTACTATAGAGAGAGAAATCCATGGGCCTGAGAATCTTCAATGCATGTGTGTGCACACTTCTGCATATTTGTGGACCATTAGATCTTCATGAATATGATGGCAAAATAGAATTGGGGCTGATTCACATGCGTGTGCACACTTTTGCATATTTGTGGACCGTTAGATCTTCACGAATCCAATGGCGAAGTGGGATTGGGGTTGATCTCAGTTTGCGACAACATCCAATCCATTAGATAGAAGTCAAATCCAATGGTTCTAGTCCAAAGGTGCATTTCAACTTGGATCAATTGGTGGGAGCACATATGAGCCTTAAGATCAATGTTGGATCCAATGGATACAAAGCAAAGGTGCCAAATTGCGATCGAAGATCAGTACACCTTTCAATCTACAGAAGAATCCAATGGTTCAAAATGAAATATGCTTTTTGGGAGCTCCATCAAATCTTAGCCATGCATGTCAAAACAATCCAAGGGCCCAAATGTAATGGGGCCTTGACTTTTTTCATTAAACCTCAACCTTTGGATCTTTAGCCAATCCAAGGGTTCTAATTCATTTGCAAGATTTTCAAAACCATTCAAATGGACAAAAACACTAGCTCTAAGTGATTTTTCCCTCTTTGACCACACAAAAACAAAAGAATCCTATGCCTAGTCTATGTGATTAAGGGACTAAACTATGGCCACCACCTTGTTCTCATTGGTCCATCACTAGTCACTCCTCAAGCTAAAAGGCCCATGCAGGTTGCATTTTTTCCTCTAATGCACATATACATACACTTACACATACATACACACACATACACATACCCACACACATGCATGCATATACATACACATATGCATACACTTACACATACATTCATATGCCTACGCATACATACATACACTTCCACATACATGTTATGAAAGTAAGGCCAAAGTGCATAGAATGAAAACTTTCTATCCGCCCACCTTTAAAATCTTCCATATATATTTGCTTCTCCCATTTTCCAGTCGACCTAATACCTGCACTCTACTCCCATTTGATTCTAAAGGATCAGCAAACAAAAAGTGTTCATTCGATAGACATACACATACACATAAGCATACACGTACATTGATACACATAAGCATACACATACATATACATATATGCATACACATACATATATGCACACATCATTATTTATTTATTTATTTGTTTATTTATTTTCATTCATGTCACTTTTTTTCATGAACTTATAGGTTACTATTTGAAAAGTTTTTATCATGCAAGAATATTTTTCCTACATCACATGATGAAATGAAGAAGATAATCAACAATCTTGGTATATATTATCAGTGTATAGATGCATGTCCTAACACTGTCTTTTATATAAAGGTGAATACATAGACTCTTTGACATGTCCAAAATGTCAATCTCCTCGATATAAGGACAAAGAGGGTAAAATCCCAAAAAAGGTATTGAGACATTTTGCATTGGCTTCATGAATTAAACATATGTTTCAAAGCCCTAAATTATCAAAGCTTTTGACATGGGGATTTTATCATAAAAGTATTGATGGAGTAAGGAGAATTCTAGTAGATGGCATAGTTTTTCAACATATTGATTCGAGATGGCCTGATTTTGCACAAGATCCATGCAATCTAAGGTCAAGACTTGCATTAGATGGGGTTAATCCGTTTTCGATGAAATCTAGTAAATGGTCTTACATGGCCAGTGGTAGTCATCAACTACAATCCCCCGCCATACCTTAGCATTAAAACGGAACATTTAATGATTTCACTTTTAATCCCAAGAAAAGGGCAAGTTAAAGTCATGAATATTTTATCTTGCTCCTCTCATTGCCAATATCCAAGAGTTATGGAGAGGTATTAATGTCATTGATGTACCAAAAATCATTAATTAAAGACACATTATGGTTCATGGAATTGTGGCTTGGACTATACACAATTTTCTAGGATATGGTGTCTGTTTAGGTAATGTTATAATTTTTTAATTTATGTATACAAATGTATGTGAGTTAATCCAATTATATTTTTATGGTTTTTATGATGCAAGAATATCTATTAAGGGATATAAGGCTTGTCCTTCTTGTGGTGATTGGTTAAGATCAGTTTATAGTAAGAATCTCAATAAAATTATTTATCTTCGACATCCATAATTCTTGTCTAACGATCATCCATAAGATGTAAAAGAGAAGTGATACATTTTAATGGAAAGATTGAAATAGGCCAATGTCCAAACCAATGACACCTATGGATTGGTATAAAAAATGAACAGGTGGGCCTCTTATAGATCCATAATCCAAAATCTTTAGTGATGATGAAGATGATAAGAATGTGAAGATTAGAGGTAAAGGAAAATTGGTGCTAGCAAAGAATATGTCAATATTATATTCTTTGGAGTATTGGAGAGAGTTTAAGATCTATCATCTTCTTGATACTATGCATATATTCAAGAATATTGCTTATTCATTATGGCAATATCTTCTTGGATCAAAAGACACAATAGCATCAACAAATGATTTAAAGGATCAAAACTCAAAACCAAAGTTATCTCCAATTTTTGATACAAATCAATAGAAAACAACTTATGCACCTAGTCCTTGGATACTAACGACAAAAGAGATGCAAACTATCAACAATAGGATTCAATCGATTCGAACACCTACAAGATATGGAGCATCTTTCCAAAACATGTTTACAATGGATGATAGGAGCTTATCTGGGTTAAAGAGACCTGATTGGCATAACTTTCTAAAGCACATTCTACCTCTGGTTATCAATGGATGTAC
Source organism: Ceratopteris richardii (assembly GCA_020310875.1). Taxonomy (NCBI): domain Eukaryota; kingdom Viridiplantae; phylum Streptophyta; class Polypodiopsida; order Polypodiales; family Pteridaceae; genus Ceratopteris; species Ceratopteris richardii. Next base: position 16,937,285 of record CM035433.1, on the reverse strand, counting down.
AATGAAAGGAGTATGGGACGTGATCTATCATCTTGGATTGCTTATAAGGTAATTATCATACTTTTATATTCGATATATAAGATTATTTGATATATTTTATTTATGAATTAATTTCTTTATAATTTAATATATGATAATAATAGGTGCACAAAAGAAACATGAATACAGGGAGCTACTAGGTTTGATGGAGAAAGAGCTTCCAACATCATTTTTGATATTCAGGTTCATTTATTAGTCCATCTTGTGGATGAAAAAGAGATTGCAAGTGTTGTAAACACTTGATAGATGTTTTGGGTCGAGAGATTTATGGGAATATTAAAAGGTTATTGCAACAAAGAGTGAAACCAGAAGGATCTATGGCAAAGGGATGGATGCTTGAGTAGTTCATGTACTATGTTAGTGACTACCTTGAAAGAGTTCATGAAAAAGCTCCACGTGCATGGACCAACAAGTCTTCTTCAAAAATAGTTGATGAGGTATTATCAAGTAAGGGAGTTCCATTTCAATTTACATTGCAAGAAAAAAGTTATGTTTCTACTTTTATAGCATATAATGGCGAATGCATGCAAGCATTCATTAGCAAGTATGAAAACGAACTTCAAAATCTCTGAAGTAAAAGACGGGGAAACAAAAGATATAGATGTACTCTCGATAGTAATGAGAATACAAATATATCTTCTTTCATGTATTGGCTAATACTTGTATGCAACGCTACAATGCAAATAATGAGTGAATCTTAGATGAGCAAAGGGAGTTAATGATAGGTTGTGAAAGAAAGGAAATTTTATTTTGATAATATTCTATTTTTTCACATATATGTATATTAGTTTTTCTTCAATAATTTAATTTTATTGCAGGCTCGAATGTTCACTAATATGTGGGCTTTTGGATAACATATTAGAATCAAAATGATTGAGTCTTTATGTAAACAAAGGAGTCTAGCATTGTTGCTTCTTTCAAGCAACTATCACATGCTATCTCAAAAGATATGAACCTTGTAGATAGTGAACTTGGTTATGTAGGAACTACTGTTGGTATCTACAAAATATCATTTCGTATGTTCAAATAGCTAAATAAAAATATTTGTTTTTTTGATATATTCTATTATTTTTTAAGCACATAATAATAATTTTTTGTTTTTTTATATTTTGATAGGTTATTTTGAGAATGATTGGTTTTGAGTTAAGTATAAAGGTAGTAATTTCACATTGAGAAGGGAATTATCTGGGTTTTGGGCAATGGTTTCTTTGTAACTAATGTGATTATCTGGGTTTTGGGCAATGGCTTCTTTGTAAATAATGTAATGGGAATTACTGGGTTTTGGGCAATGGCTTCTTTGTAAATAATGTGTAAATAATGGCTTCTTTGTAAATAATGTGTAAATAATCTGGATTCTTCCTAGGCATATTGAACAAGCATTTTTTTATAAAGACTCTAATGCTCATCGTTGGTGGCAAGTCATTCATGCTCAACTTAGATGTTTGTCATTGTTTGAACAGTTTATTGTTACAGATATCAAAGAAATTCATGTTCATGATTCATCATCAGATATTGATATATCGACATCTCAAAGAGAAATTAGAATCATTGTACATGACAATGACAATAATCTACGTGCTGATTGTACTGATGATGAAAAGGAATTACCAGAAATCAATATTAGTCCATCAATAGATGATGTCATTTATAAGAATATGGATTTACCATAGAAATAATAGAAATGAATAAGGATAATGAATATGAGACTACATTGATGTCTTACCAAAATGATGGCAATAATGAAAACACATGAGTAGATTAGATAGTAGATCTTACTCTAGTTATCGATCGTTAACTTGAATCATTTGAATGGGTATCAGACAATAGGTTCTCCTTTATTCAACTAGAATGTAGGTGAATCCCACCATAGAGATAAAAACATGTTCTTTTAACTTAGAACATGAAGCTCGGGGGTATGCCTGAAATTTTATATATAGCTTTATTTTTTAGGACAAAATTTCTCTCATGTATGCATGCATATGTGTGTGTATTCATGCACATATGTGTGTTTCATGTGTATGTATGTGTGTGCATGTGTGTAATATCTGTATGCATATGTCAGTATGCACATGTGTATGTATGCATGTGCATTTGTGTGATATATGCAAGTGTGTTTATAATTGTGTATGCATGTATATGTATACATGTGTGCATGTAGGCATGTAGCCATGTATATGTGATGTGTATGTATCTACATGTGTGTTTTATATATATGTATGTGTATATACATGATGTGTATGTATCTTTATATGCATTATGGTCATTGCTGATTCGAGTAGCTATATATAGAGGCATAAGTTAGGAGGAGAGACATCTCTCTACTGGGTGATGGGAGGACTAGATGCAATGTGTATATATACTTCAACCATACAGCAAGTGCATATGGATATGAAAGTATGAAAAAAGTATGGTTGAAAATACCATACGTGTGTGTGTGTGTGTGTGTGTGTGTGTGTGTGTATATATATATATATATATATATATATATATATATATATATATATATATATATATATATATATATATATATATATATATATATATATATATATATATATATACACATGTGTGCAAGGTTGTTTCTTGACGCATCAAGAACCCCCTTTCCTCACTTTACTTGCTTGTACCTCATTGCCACTTCAGATAAGGTTTCTTGACACTGCTTTTTTTCAAGGCTGAGGTCAATTTACTGTATTCTATGTATATTTATTGGATTCACATACATACATGTGTGTGTATGTGTGTGTGTATATATATACATACATATATATATATATATATATATATATATATATATATATATATATATATATATATATATATATATATATATATATATATATATATATATATATATATATACGTGTGTGTATATATAGATATATAGATACACACATAGATATAACAAATAAAAGCAATGCATACCATGCATTATAGATAACTCTCTTTCTACAAATGGAGCCATAGAGGAGCCTTCCTCTGGCCGCTGGGTAAGCATCTGTATGGTAAAGTCTAATTCCTCATCAAGCATGTCTACGTACTCATGCATGACAACCTCTAACAAATCAGGTGAAACTTTCCTCTCATAAGATTCTTTATGAGAGTAAGTTTCACCTTTCTCTCTCTACTACGATCCATAATATATGTACATATAAAACAAAATGGACTAGAAATCTATATATATATATATATATATATATATATATATATATATATATATATATATATATATATATATATATATATATATATATATGTGCGTGTGTGTGTGTGTATGTATGTATACGTGTGTGTATGTATATGTATGTATGTATATGTGTGTGTATGCATGTATGTATGCATATGCATGTGCATTGTGTATGCATATGTATGTATGTGTGTGTATGTGTGTGTCTCTATGTGTGTGTATGTATCTATGTGTGTGTATGTATACGTGTGTGTATGTATACATGTCTGTATGTGTGTGTATGCATATGTATGTATAGTGTGTGCATGTGTGTGTGCATATGTATGTATAGTGTGTGCATGTGTGTGTATGCATATGTATGTATAGTGTGTGCATGTGTGTATGTATACATGTGTATACATGTGTATGTGTGTGTATACGTGTATGTATGTGTATGTATACATGTGTATGTGTGTGTATGCATATGCATGTATAGTGTGTTATGTGTGTTTTTATATGTGTATATGCATGAATGTTTGTGTGTATCCATGTGTATGTGTGTGTATGTGTGTGTCTCTATGCATGTGTGTATGTGTACGTGTGTGTCTCTATGTGTGTGTATGTATATGTGGGTGTATGTATATGTGTGTGTATGTATACATGTGTATCTGTGTGTATGCATAGTGTGTGTATGTGTGTTGTGTATGTATGCATGTGAGTGTATGTGTGTGTCTATGTGTGTGTATGTATGTGTAAGTACCTATATGTGTATGTGTATATGTATATGTGTGTCCATGTGTGTATGTATGTGTAAGTATCTATATGTTCATGTGTATGTGTGTGTATGTATGTGTAAGTATCTATATGTGTATGTGTATGTGTGTATGTGTATGTATGCATGTAAGTGTATGTATCCATGTTTGTATGTGTGTGTGTACTATGTGTGTGTATGTATGTGTAAGTATTTGTATGTGTATATGTGTATGTGTGTGTATGCATATGTGTGTGTATGTGCTTGTGTGTATGTATGTACACATATGCATGTGTGTATGTATGTATACATATGTATGTGTGTCTATGTGTGTGTATGTATGAGTAAGTATCTATATGTATATGTGTATGTATGTGTATATGTGTGTGTATGTATGTGTATCTATGTGTGTATGTGTATGTATGCATGTAAGTGTATGTATGCATGTGAGTGTATGTGTATGTGTGTGTATATGTGTATATGTGTATATGTGTGTATGTATGTGTGTGTATGCATATGTATGTATGTATGTGCATGCGTCTATGTATGTATGCATATGCATATGTGTGTAGTTGTGCTTGGTGTATGTATGTACACATATGCATGTGTGTACATATGTATACATATGCATGTGTGTACATATGTATACATATGCATGTGTGTAAATATGTATACATATGCATGTGTGTGTATGAATGCATGTGAGTATGTGTGCACATGTGTGTATACCTTCACTCTCTCGCTCCTTTGCTCTCTCGGTTCTTTGTGCTTCTTCACTCTCTTTCACTTGATCCTAACACAAATGTGCCAAGAGATATCATTTTTTTTTCAATTCCCAGTGTGTCGCTTATGCAACCCTAAAGCATTGCAGCCAGTTTGCCACCATTGCTACAAACATTGCTAGGCTTCGATGCTATTATCAACAATCATTATGAGCATCATATAAGTGACGCTTGATCACTTATGCGAAACTTTGGATCTATTTTGTTTATTCTTCTTTGGGGCATCACTTATGTGATGCTTTCTAACAAGAGCATCTCATAAGCGATGGTCCCCGCTTTTTTTTCAATGGGGGGTGTTCCTACTTCCCCGTTATTCTCATAGTGAATGGAATATCAATGGATGAGGGCAAGGTGAGACTTCAAATGATATGATGTTTTCTCTATCTTCTCTTCCTATGTGTCTAATTGACCTAAGGCTCATATGATCCACTTACTTACCCAGTGTCATAGTACAAACACATTGTAGGGTTCTTTATGTATCAATTACTTGTTCTTTTGAATTTCCTTTTGGTGTGGGGTGTTGTCTATATATTCGATCGTCAAGAGTATCTTTGCAGGACATAGAAGCCTTGATTAACAAATATTGAAGGACGATGATATGATTGAAGAAGAACCACAATGATCAAGTGGTATCTATTCTTTTTTATTTGTACATATTTCTTTTCATTGCATTACATACTTTGCATTCTTATTTTCAAACCTTAAAAACTGACTAATGATGATATCAAATTCATAAGTACAAACTATTTAACTTGAGTAGGAATGTATTTGCTTGTAACTTTGTTTAAAACCATTATGATTGTGGAGAAAGCATGACATGACATTTAGAATTTGAAGCTTAAGTAGGAATATTGATTCATTTTGTACAAATAGGCATATGTTTGTGCATGAGAAACATAACCGATAGAGATCCTAGTTTCTACCTATGCATTCCTCTAGATCCTTTGCTCGGAATAGGGGTTAAGCCTTTCCTCTAAAAACAAAAATTTACGAATTCAGAAAAATTGATAAATGAAATTTTATACTTTATTCCTAACAAAAAAAACTAGAACTTACATATTATGATCCAGTAGATTAATGGTTGTTGTTGAAGAAAAGACAAATGAGGTGAATAAATTCATGAAGCTAAATGGAGAAAAGAAATGAATAAGTTGGAAGTGGTCTTGAAATCACTTTCAATCATGAATTTGCTCGGATATTATAAGGTGTATTTATCCATCAATGGAATTAGATGAATTTCTTGGATTTTGTGTAAGTGCATTGCATGCAAATAATTATATGAAATGATGATTGAACTTGAAAGACTGGATAAATAAGATTGTTACTTGAAAGCCTATCCAAGTCTATAAATGTATTTTGAACTTGATTCCATGTAATTGTTGCATGAAAAACTTAATAGTTTTAACTTTGATTTGAAATTATCATATGCCAAGCAAAAATTAAAAAGGTAACTTGCATTCAATGACCATGAATTGACAAATTCAAATTTTTAATATCCAAGAAGTTTGATATTGCTTTTGTTCTACTAAATTTGCAACTTGGCCCATGAGGATAATGTGGAGATTTAGTGGGGGTGAATGTCGGGATGAAATTCCTTAGCAGCCAGAATATTACGAAAATGCAAAATTTCTTGTTTATGAATCATTTCTCTATTTAAATGATTTTTATCTGATTCTTAATTTTGATAATGTCGATTTTGTACCTCTACAAGAAAAAAAAAAAACAAAAAGATTAGAGGTTATGGATGATTGTCATGATATGTATGAATTGGAAAAGTGAGCTATGCATGGGCATTGTAAGGATTCCTTATTTTCAGGGATTAAAATGCTGAATCTAAGGGTTAAAGAGGGCATCCAAAACCACTAGTGGTAGGTTTCAATAAAATATTGTTTGATGCACTTTTGAATTTGAATTTTCAAATGGAAAAGTTGGTAGCCTTTAGATGCCAAAATTGAAGGGCTAAGATTAAATTGGTTGGTACTAGAGAGAGAATGGCCTGAAAATCCATGGGCCTTAGAATCTTCAATGCATGTGTGTTCAGACTTTTGCATATTTGTGGGCCATTAGATCTTCATGAATTTGATGGCACAACAGAATTGGGGCTGATTCACATGCGTGTGCACACTTGTGCATATTTGTGGACCGTTAGATCTTCACGAATCCAATGGCGTAGTGGAATTGGGGCTGATCTCAATTTTCGAGAGCATCCAATCAGTTAGATAGAAGTCGAATTCAATGGTTCTAGTCCAAAGGTGCATGTTCAACTTGGATCAATTGGTGGGAGCACATATGAGCCTTAGGATCAATGTTGGATCCAATGGATACAAAGCAAAGGTGCCAAATTGCAATCGAAGATTAGTACACCTTTCGATCTAGAGAAGAATCCAATGGTTCAAAATGAAACACGCTTTTTGGGAGCTCCATCAAATCTTAGCCATGCATGTCAAAACAATCCAAGGGCCCAAATGAAATGGGGCCTTGACTTTTTTCATTAAACCTCAACCTTGGATCTTTAGCCAATCCAAGTGTTCTAGTTCATTTGCAAGATTTTCAAAACCATTCAAATGGACAAAAACACTAGCTCTAAGTGATTTTTTTTTACCACACAAAAACAAGAGAAGCCTATGCCTACTCTATGTGATTAAGGGACTAAATTGTGGCCACCACCCTGTTCTCATTGGTCCATCACTAATCACTCCTCACACTAAAAGGCCCATGCAGGGTGCATTTTTTCCCCTAATGCACATATACATACACTTACACATACATACATACATACACACACATACACATACCCACACACATGCATGCATATACATACACATATACATACACATATACATACACTTACACATACATTCATATGCTTACACACATACACACACTTCCACATACATGTTATGAAAGTAAGGCCATAGTGATAAGGCCAAAGTGCATAGAATGAAAACTTTTTGTCCGCCCACCTTTAAAATCTTCCATATATATTTGATTCTCCCATATTTGAGTCGACCTAATACTTGCACTCCACTCCCATTTGATTCGAAAGAATCAACAGACAGAAAGTGTTCATTCGATAAACATACACATACACATAAGCATACACGTACACTAATACACATAAGCATACACATACATATACACATATGCATACACATACACATAGGCACACATAATTATTTATTTATTTATTTATTATTTTCATTCATGTCACTTTTTTTTCATAAACTTATAAGTTACTATTTTAAAATTTTTTATCAAGCAAGAATATTTTTCCTACATCACATGATGAAATGAAGAAGATAATCAACAATCTTGGTATATATTATCAGTGTATAGATGCATGTCCTAACACTATCTTTTATATAAAGGTGAATACACAGACTCTTTGACATGTCCAAAATGTCAATCTCCTCGATATAAGGATGAATAGGGTAAAATCCCAAAAAAGGTATTGAGACATTTTGCATTGGCTCCATGAATTAAACATATGTTTCAAAGCCCTGAATTATCAAAGCTTTTGACATGGGGATTTTATCATAAAAGTATTGATGGAGTAATGAGAATTCTAGCAGATGGCATAGCTTTTCAACATATTGATTCTAGATGGCATGTTTTGCACAAGATCCATGCAATCTAAGGTCAAGATTTGCATTAGATGGGGTTAATATGTTTTCGATGAAATCTAGTAAATGGTCAACATGGCCAGTGGTAGTCATCAACTACAATCTCCCACCATACCTTAGCATTAAAAAGGAACATTTAATGCTTTCACTTTTTATCCCAAGAAAAAGGCAAGTTAAAGTCATGAATATATATCTTGTTCCTCTCATTGTTGATATCCAAGAGTTATGGAGAGGTATTAATGTCATTGATGTATCAAAAATCATTAATTAAAGACACATTATGGTTCGTGGAATTGTGGCTTGCACTATACACGGTTTTCTAGGATATGGTGTCCTTTTAGGTAATGTTGTAATTTTTTTGATTTATGTATACAATTGTATGTGAGTTAATCTAATTATATTTTTATGGTTTTCATGATGCAAGAATATCTATTAAGGGATATAATGCTTGTCCTTCTTGTGGTGATTGGTTAAGATCAGTTTATAGTAAGAATCTCAATAAAATTATTTATCTTCGACATCAACGATTCTTGTCTGACAATCATCCATGAAGATGCAAAAGCGAAGCGATACATTTTAATGGAAATATTGAAATAGGCGAATGTCCAAACCAATGACGCCTATGGATTGGTATAAAAAATGAATAGGTGGGCCTCTTATAGATCCACAATCCAAAATCTTTAGTGATGATGAAGATGATGAGATTGTGAAGATTAGATGTAAAGGAAAATTGGTGCTAGCAAAGAATATGTAATATGATATTCTTTGGAGTATTGGAGAGAGTTTAAGATCTATCATCTTCTTGATACTATACATATATTCAAGAATATTGGTTATTCATTATGGCAATATCTTCTTGGATTAAAAGACACAATACCATCAACAAATGATTTAAAGGATCAAAGCTCAAAACCAAAGTTATGTCCAATTTTTTATAATAATCAATAGAAAACAACTTATGCACCTAGTCCTTGGATACTTACCACAAAAGAGATGCAAACTATCAATAATAGGATTCAATCGATTCAAACACCTACAAGATATGGAGCATCTTTCCAAAATATGTTTACTATGGATGATAGGAGCTTATCTGGGTTAAAGACACCTGATTGGCATAACTTTCTGAAGCACATTCTACTTCTGGTTATCGATGGATGTACAATGAAAGGAGTACAGGACGTGATCTATCATCTTGGATTGCTTATAAGGTAATTATCATACTTTTAAATTCAATATATAAGACTATTTGATATATTTTATTTACAAATTAATTTCTTTATAATTTAATTGCTTATAAGGTAATTATCATACTTTTATATTCAATATATAAGACTGTTTGATATATTTTATTTACTTAATTTCTTTATAATCTAATATATGATAATAATAGGTGGATTACATCAAAAGAGGTTGACAAAGATTTGATCCCACAAAAGAAACATGAATACAAGGAGCTAGTAGGTTTGATGGAGAAAGAGATTCCAACATCATTTTTGATATTCATGTTCATTTATTAGTCCATCTTGTGCATGAAAAAGAGATTGCAAGTGTTGTAAACACTCGATGGATGTTTTGGGTCGAGAGATTTATGGGAATATTAAAAGGTTATTTCAACAAAGAGTGAAACCAAAAGGATCTATGGCAAAGGGATGGATGCTTGAGTAGTGCATGTACTATGTTAGTGAATTCCTTGAAAGAGTTCATGAAAAAGCTCCACAAGCATGGACCAACAAGTCTTCTTCAAAAAAATATGATGAGGTATTATGAGATAAGGGAGTTCCATTTCAATTTACATTGCAAGAAAAAAGTGATGTTTCTACTTTTATAGCATATAATAGCAAATGCATGCAAGCATTCATTAGCAAGTATGAACATGAACTTCAGAATCTCTGAAGTAAAAGACGGAGAAACAAAAGATATAGACATAATCTCGATAGTAATGAGAATACATCTTCTTTCACGTATTGGTTATATACTCGTATGCAATGAGACAATCCAAATAATGAGTGAATCTTAGATGAGCAAAGGGAGTTAATGATAGGTTGTGAAAGAAAGGTAATTTTATTTTGATAATATTCTATTTTTTCACATATATGTATATTAGTTTTTCTTTAATAATTTAATTTTTATTGCAGGCTCGAATGTTTACTAATATGTGGGATTTTGGATAACATATTAGAATCAAAATGATTGATGTAAACAGAGGATCCTAGCATTATTGCTTCGTTCAAGCAACTATCACATGCTATCTCAAAAGATATGAACCTTATAGATAGTGAACTTGGTTATGTAGGAACTACGGTTGGTATCTACAAAATATCATTTTGTATGTTCAAATAGGTAAATAAAAAAAAATGTTTTTATGATATATTTTATTATTTTTTAAGCATATAATAATTAATTTTTGTTTTTCATAATTATCTAGGTTTTGGGCAATTGCTTCTTTGTAAATAATGTGATCAATTAGAAAACCATATATTCTTCCTAGGCATATTGAACAAGCATTTTATTATAAAGACTTTGATGCTCATCCTTGGTGGCAAGTCATTCATGTTCAACTTAGATGTTTGTCATTGTTTGAACAGTTTATTGTTACAAATATCAAAGAAATTCATGTTCATGATTCATCATCAGATATTGATATATCGACATCTCAAAGAGAAATTAGAATCATTGTACATGACAATGACAATAATCTATGTGCTGATTGTACTGATGATGAAAAGGAATTACCAGAAATCAATATTAGTCCATCAATAGATGATGTCGTTTATGAGAATATAGATTTAACATAGAAGAAATAATAGAAATCAATAAGGATAATGAATATGAGACTATATTGATGTCTTACCAAAATGATGGCAATAATGAAAACACATGAGTAGATTAGATAGTAGATCCTACTCTAGTTATCCATCGTTAACTTGAATCATTTGAATGGGTATCAGACAATAGGTTCTCCTTTATTCAACTAGAATGTAGGTGAATCCCACCATAGAGATAAAAACATGTTCTTTTAACTTGGAACATGAAGCTCGGGGGTATAACTAAAATTTTATATATAGCTTTATTTTTTAGGATGAAATTTCTCTCATGTATGTATGCATATGTGTGTGTATTCATGTGTGTTATATGTATACATGTGTTAGTATGCACATATGTGTGTTTCATGTGTATGTATGTGTGTGCATGTGTGTGATATATGTATGCATGTGTTAGTATGCACACGTGTATGTATGCATGTGCATTTGTGTGATATATGCAAGTGTGTTTATAATTGTGTATGCATGTATATGTATACATGTGTGCATGTAGGCATGTATATGTGATGTGTATGTATCTACATGTGTGTTTTATATATATGTATGTGTATATACATGATGTGTATGTACCTTTATATGCATTATGGTCCTCGCTGATTCGAGTAGCTATATATAGAGGCATAAGTTGGGAGGAGAGACATCTCTCTAGTGGGTGGTGGGAGGATTAGATGCAGTGTGCATATATATTTCAACCATACGGCAAATGCATATGGATATGAAAGTACGAAAAAAGTATGGTTGACCATACCTATGTGTGTGTGTGTGTGTGTGTGTGTATATATATATATATATATATATATATATATATATATATATATGTGTGTGTGTGTGTGTGTGTGTGTGTGTGTGCAGGGTTGGTTCTTGACGCATCAGAAACCCCCTTTCCTCACTTTACTTACTTGTACCTCATTGCCACTTCAGATAAGGTTTCTTGACTGTGCTTTTTTTTCAAGGCTCAGGTCAATTTACTATATTCTATATGTTATTCATTGGATTCACATACATACATGTGTGTGTATATATATGTGTGTGTATAAATTTATGTATGCATATATATATATATATATATATATATATATATATATATATATATATATATATATATATATATATATATATATATATATATATATATATATACACACACACACATGTGTGTGTGTATATATAGATATATAGATACACACATAAATATAACAAATAAAAGCAATGCATACCATGCATTATGGATAACTCTCTTCCTACAAATGGAGCCGCAGAGGAGCCTTCCTCTGGCTGCTCGGTAAGCATCTGTATGGTAAAGTCTAATTCCTCATCAAGCATGTCTACATACTCATGCATGCCAGCCTCTAAGAAATCAAGCGGAACTTTCCTCTCATAAGATTCTTTATGAGAGTAAGTTTCACCTTTGTCTCTCTACTACGATCCATAATATATGTACATATAAAACAAAATGGATTAGAAAAAAAAAAAAAAAAAAAAAAAAAAAAATATATATATATATATATATATATATATATATATATATATATATATATATATATATATATATATATATATATATATATATATATATATGTGTGTGTGTGTGTGTGTGTGTGTGTGATATGTGTGTATGTGTATGTAGGTGTGAATTGTGAGTATGTATGTGTGTATATGTGTATGTGGCTATGTATGTGTGTGTATGCATGCACGTATGCATATGCATGTGCATTGTGTATGCATATGTATGTATGTGTGTGTATGTGTATGTGTATATGTCTATGTGTGTGTGTATGTGTGTGTCTCTATGTGTGTGTATGTATCTATGTGTGTGTATGTAGACGTGTGTGTATGTGTGTGTATGCATATGTATGTATAGTGTGTGCATGTGTGTGTATGTATACATGTGTATACTGTAATAAAGTGATAGGTAGGAGATGGTTGAACCACACCCCTCACAGATAGGAGATGGTTGAACTACGCCCTAAGATGGAGGATTAGGAAGTAATCCTCAACCATGGCTTTTGGGCCAAGTGGTTAGCCCATCACATTCCTAACGAAGAGGTTGTGAGTTCAATTCTTTACATTGGTATCAGAGCATAGGAAGTAGGCTTGGGAAAAGTGGATTGATCTAATGGCCTCTAAAAAAGGCGCTTGGACATTCTCTATATGAAAGGGTACAAAGTAGCAAACGTCGCTTTGAGAAGTTAGCCTAACAAAGATTGAGGTGTATCTCTCAATCCGTAGGTCGGATTGAGGCATGTGAGATACCATTGGAAAGCTCTCGGAATGAACTTTCCAAATCTACTGAGCTAGCTTGGAAGTGTGAAGCCCTTGGGAAACCATGGGTAGCACTTGGTTGAGAGTTCAAGATACTGAACATGGGTGAGAATAAGGTTCAAGACTGAGGTTGAGAAAAAGGGCTCAAGACATAAAGGTTGTGAACAAGAAGGTTCAAGACACCAAGGTTGAGAGCAAGGGTTCAAGAGACCAAGGTTGCGAACAAGGTTCAATAAACTATGCGAGGTTGAGGACATCAATTCAAGGGTACCTAGGGAGTTCAAGGGGCTGATCACCGAGGCTAAAGGGATACAAGAGTAGATAATTGAGGACAAGGATTGGATAAGGGGGGAAGAATGTAATAAAGTGATAGGTAGGAGATGGTTGAAACACACCCCTCACAGATAGGAGATGGTTGAACTACACCCTAAGAGGGAGGATTAGGAAGTAATCCTCAACCATGGCTTTTGGGGCAACATTCCTAACCAAGAGGTTGTGAGTTCAATTCCTTACATATGCATGTGTATGTGTGTGTATACGTGTATGTATGTGTATGTATACATGTGTATGTGTGTGTATGCATATGCATGTATAGTGTGTTATGTGTGTTTTTATATGTGTATATGTGTGTACGTTTGTGTGTATGCATGTGTATGTGTGTGTATGTGTGTGTGTCTCTATGCATGTGTGTATGTGTATGTGTATGTTCGTATGTTTGTGTATTTATATGTGGGTGTATGTATACATGTGTATGTGTGTGTATGCATATGTATGCATAGTGTGTGTATGTGTGTTTTGTATGTATGCATGTGAGTGTATGTGTGTGTGTCTATGTGTGTGTATGTATGTGTAAGTACCTATATGTGTATGTGTATATGTATATGTGTGTCTACATGTGTGTATGTATGTGTAAGTATCTATATGTTTATGTGTATGTGTGTGTATGTATGTGTAAGTATCTATATGTGTATGTGTATATATGCATGTAAGTGTATGTATCCATGTGTGTATGTGTGTGTGTCTATGTGTGTGTATGTATGTGTAAGTATTTGTATGTGTATATGTGTATGTGTGTGTATGCATATGTGTGTGTATGCATATGTGTGTGCATGTGCTTGTGTGTATGTATGTACACATATGCATGTGTATGTATGTATGTGTGTCTATGTGTGTGTATGTATGAGTAAGTATCTATATGTATATGTGTATGTGTGTGTATATGTGCGTGTATGTATGTGTAAGTATCTATATGTGTATGTGTATGTGTGTATGTGTATGTATGCATGTAAGTGTATGTATGCATGTGAGTTTTGTGTATGTGTGTGTATATGTGTGTATGTATGTGTGTGTATGTATGTGTGTGTATGCATATGTGTGTATGTATGTGTTGTTAGATATGCTCAATGCCTCACCCTTATATAGCACCACCATTGTTTCATAACACTCTATTTGTAAGGCCCCAATTATGAGGAGAAGCCATGTGAGAGTGTTGGACATTGATAGGTTCCTGACTTTGAGGTCAGACGAGGTCTAGAGTAGACCGTAGATGGATAATTAGGAAGGTTACTTCTAAGCCATTGGATTTGGGATTGATCCAATGTGAGGATCAACCTAAATCAAGGGATAGAAACAAAAGTAGCTTTCTTAACTTGGGGAAGGGTCTATTTGATGTGCGCCATTGGATCTAGACTTGATCCTAAGTGTGGATTAAGCAAGATCAAGGGTTGCAAACAAATGGTTGTTGATCCTACCTTTCTACCATTGGGTTGACCTCATAGATCAATGGTGGGAATTATTTTGGGCATGGATCAAGCTACCACGACCCTAGAACATGGGTAGGCCGACTTAGGCTTGGAGGACCTTATAAGGATGGTCCCCTTCCCATGTAGGATCATCATTTGTGGTGTTTGGAATCATTAGGGTATCCATCTTAGTACCCATTGTGTTGGCCTATAGCCCTTCACCTAGCTTCTATCTAGATCACCATCTAAGCTCCATATACGGAGTGCATGGGTGGATAGAACCATCTATATATTGTTTAGTGTTTGAGTTCCATTGTATTAGAGTTATGAATTTTAGTTGAATTGAGTTGAATTCATCTTCTATTCATCTTGAGTCCACTTTCCATTATAACCAAATATCTTGTGTTGTTCCCATGAGTATTGATATCTCTCTTTCTATCTAACCTTGATCTTATATGTGTGTTGTGGTAACCTCTACATGGCATTAGAGTTACACCATTAGCCCACCACTCAGTCATTATTCATTTCATTTTGTTTTTCTTACATGGTATCAGAGCATAGGAAGGTATAGAAGATTGCAGAGATCGTGGAGTCCAAGGAATCAAATCTACTGGAGGCCAAGGAATCAAATCTTCTATTCATCTTGAGTCCACTTTCCATTATAACCAAATATCTTGTGTTGTTCCCATGAGTATTGATATCTCTCTTTCTATCTAACCTTGATCTTATATGTGTGTTGTGGTAACCTCTACATGGCATTAGAGTTACACCATTAGCCCACCACTCAGTCATTATTCATTTCATTTTGTTTTTCTTACATGGTATCAGAGCATAGGAAGGTATAGAAGATTGCAGAGATCGTGGAGTCCAAGGAATCAAATCTACTGGAGGCCAAGGAATCAAATCTTCTATTCATCTTGAGTCCACTTTCCATTATAACCAAATATCTTGTGTTGTTCCCATGAGTATTGATATCTCTCTTTCTATCTAACCTTGATCTTATATGTGTGTTGTGGTAACCTCTACATGGCATTAGAGTTACACCATTAGCCCACCACTCAGTCATTATTCATTTCATTTTGTTTTTCTTACATGGTATCAGAGCATAGGAAGGTATAGAAGATTGCAGAGATCGTGGAGGCCAAGGAATCAAATCTAGCATTTTTGGAAGGAATGCTTCAACAATCAAGCTTGTGAGAGGTAAATGCTTCAACTCCAAAGTGTGTGGTAGGAAAAGGCTTCAACATTGAAATTCTTGGGAGGAAAAGGCTTCAACGCTATAGCTTGTGGGAGGCAAAGGATTCAACGCTAGAGTTCTTGGGAGGCAAAGGCTTCAAGGGGTCAAGTTCATGGGACACAAAGGCTTCAACACTATGGAGGTGTTAGCATCTAGGAGTGGAAGTGGAAGCGGAGTTGCTGCAATGGATTTGGAAATGCAAACACTATGGGTTCATCCAACCTTCACTAATGCCAAGTTATATGGTACAAATTATTTTCTTTGGAAGTTCAAGATTATAGTTGATTCTTATGATATTTTGGAGATGGTGATGGGAAGTGAGCAAGAGCCACAACCCACCTTTGACCCATAGGATCCGAGTATGGTGATTCTCCCATATGCAAAGCTTCTACAAGTTTGGAAGATAAGGAATGCAAATGCACTATATTATATAGTGAACAATTGTATGGACTCCATTCTACCTCTAATTCAACATATATCCAAGGCAAGTGAGGCATGGAGTATATTGAGGAGTCACTATGAGGTAAGAAACCAAACATGCATTCAAAATTTAGAAAATTAATTGGAAGCAGCGATGTTTGCAAAAGGACAGAAGGTGAAGGGATCCATTACTCAGATCAAGAAGCCATGTGATGGAATGGCTTGTGAAGGGATAGAGAAGACTGGCATGGGGCTAGCGCAAAGGCATGTCCAAGATTCTCCATCAAACTATGATGGAAGCGTAACTACTCTCAACATTCAGGTGAGACCTCAAATGTTGATACTTGAGGAGTTCTATTCACTACCAAGGAAAGAGGATTTGGAGCTCAAAGCCCAAGGAAGTAGCAATGGAGATGCTACATTCTCCAATAATGCATCAAGTAAAGGTGGTTCCTCAACCAAAGGTAAGAATGCAACGAGGAGGAGTATTAATAAGAAGATTCAAGGACAATGTTTCCATTACAAAAGGAAGGGACATGCAATTGCAGATTGTCATGTCAAGAGGATAGATGAAGTGAAGGAGGAGACAATACATGGAGCCAAAGCAAAGGTGGTATGCTCCTCAACACAAGAAGAATCAATTGTGTTGTAAATGAACCACGAAAAAGTGCGAAGAAGCTTGGAATAGGAGGTGGTGGTGGGCTCAACTTAGAGGAGTTGGAAGGCTTTTGCAAGTGCAAAGGGATAAAGTGTCAATCAGTGACACCTCACACATCACAACATGATGGCATTGTGGAATGCAAGAGTCACACCATTGTTGAGATAACAATGTGTATGAGGGAAGGCATGCACTTTCCTTATCAAAATAGAAAGATTCATCATGAAGTCTACATTGGTAAGAATCCATCCATCTTATACTTTAGAATTTTTGAGAGTGTGTGTTATGCTCTTGTCCTAGGTCAAAGAAAGAACAAGTTGGAACCAAAAACCAAGAGATGCATCTTCCTAGGTCATACTGAAAAGCAAAGGGCTTTCATATTGTATGACCATGAGGCAAAGAAGATTAAAGGGAGCCGTGATGTGGTGTCTATGGAGCATCCACATGCAGTGGAGGACAAGAAAAGAGCTTCCATTTTATCATCAAGTGAAGGAGTAATTCACTATGTACCTAGCCCAAGAGTCATCCCTACCTATGAACAGGAGGAAGCATCATCATCAAATGGTGAGAAGAGAGTCTACCAACCTAAAATCACGCAAATAGATTGGTTGTCACTGCAATGGGTGAAGGAAAAGCTCTATGGTTAGAGTAATCCTATGCCAACAACTATTAAAGAGAAGGTAGACGGACCAAGGAGATCACAGAGAATAGAGGAGCATAAGTGGGCTTCTACTCGCATAGTCAATATAGCCATGATGGTTGTTATTATGAAGCAAGTAATGAAGCCAATAATTGAAGATGAAGCACTTGTATATTCGGCATGGAAGCAGGTTATGCAAGCCAATTTTCACATCTTAATGAAGAATGAAGCATGGGAGGTCACTAGCACCAAGTGGGCTAGGCAGGTAAAGCACATGATACAAGGGATCTTGGAATGCTATCAAGACACATTGATATCAAAAGGACTTTCACTCATGAAGGGTTTTAGTTTTCAATACTCTTTTGCTCTAATGACCAATATTTGCATCATAGTGATGCTTGCAGCTCAGATGAAGTGGCAAGTTTCTATGTTACATGTCAAATTAGAACTTTTGAATGTTGAACTCAAGGAGGAGGTACATGTGTTGCAACCACCAAGGTTTGAGGCTCCACATTCAAAGAGCACATTATGTAAATTGAAGAAGGCATTCTATGTGATGAGACAAGCCCTAAGATCATTGTACCAGCAGATAGACATTGGGAGCTATAGGAAGGTCTTTGGTAATCTTATCTATTTATGGAGTACCATACAAGATATCAGGTTTGTAGTCAATTTTTTTAGAAGGCTTGGGAATAGAGCTCATGAAGGATATTCAAGAGTTGGCAAGCAGGTACAATTGAGAAGGATGGTGGAAATAGCATGCTATCCCATCAAGATCAATGCAATAGGTATCCTCCCCAAAGTTCTTACAAAGGATCTACTTCAAATACATCTTCAAAGACTTGGCATTGGGCCAAGGAGATAGTTCATGATCTGGGTGGAAATTGAAGGGGGGGGGGGTGTTAGACATGGTCAATGCTCCACCCTCATGGAAGACTTGGCATCAAGCCAAGAAGGTAGTTCACCATTGGGTGGACATTGAGGGGGGTGTTAGATATGCTCAATGCCTCACCCTTATGTAGCACCACCATTGTTCCATAACACTCTATTTGTAAGGCCCCAATTATGAGGAGAAGCCATGCGAGAGTGTTGGACATTGATAGGTTCCTGACTTTGAGGTCAAATGAGGTCTAGAGTAGACC
Source organism: Ceratopteris richardii (assembly GCA_020310875.1). Classification (NCBI taxonomy): domain Eukaryota; kingdom Viridiplantae; phylum Streptophyta; class Polypodiopsida; order Polypodiales; family Pteridaceae; genus Ceratopteris; species Ceratopteris richardii. Next base: position 16,918,001 of record CM035433.1, on the reverse strand, counting down.
GTAGATGGATACTTAGGAAGGTTACTTCTAAGCCATTGGATTTGGGATTGATCCAATGTGAGGATCAACCCTAAGTGTGGATTAAGCAAGATCAAGGGTTGCAAACAAATGGTTGTTGATCCTACCTTTCTACCATTGGATTCACCTCATAGATCAATGGTGGAGATTATTTTGGGCTTGGATCAAGCTACCACGACCCTAGAACATGGGTCGGCCGACTTAGGCTTGGAGGACGTTATAAGGATGGTCCCCTTCCCATGTAGGATCATCATTTGTGGTGTTTGGAACCATTAGGGTATCCGTCTTAGTACCCATTGTGTTGGCCTATAGCCCTTCACCTAGCTTCTATCTAGATCACCATCTAAGCTCCATATAGGGAGTGCATGGGTGGATAGAACCATCTATATATTGTTTAGTGTTTGAGTTCCATTGTATTAGAGTTATGAATTTTAGTTGAATTGAGTTGAGTTCATCTTCTATTCATCTTGATTCCACTTTCCATTATAACCAAATATCTTGTGTTGTTCCCATGAGTATTGATATCTCTCTTTCTATCTAACCTTGATCTTATATGTGTGTTGTGGTAACCTCTACATGGCATTAGAGTTACACCATTATCCCACCACTCAATCATTATTCATTTCATTTTGTTTTTCTTACATGTGCATGTGTCTATGTATGTATGCATATGCATATGTGTGTAGTTGTGCTTGCGTGTATGTATGTATACATATGCATGTGTGTACATATGTATACATATACATGTGTGTGTACGAATGCATGTGAGTACGAATGCATGTGTGTATACCTTCACTCGTCCGCGATTTTTTTTTCAATGGGGGGTGTTCCTACGCCCCCGTTATTCTCATAGTGAATGGAATATCAATGGATGAGGGCAAGGTGAGACTTCAAATGATCTGATGCTTTGTCTATCTTCTCTTCCTATGTGTCTACTTGACCTAAGGTTCATATGATCCACTTACTTACCCAATGTCATAGTACAACCACATTGTAGGGTTCTTTATGTATCAATTACTTGTTCTTTTGAATTTGGTGTGGGGTGTTGTCTATATATTCGATCATCAAGAGTATCTTTGTAGGACATAGAAGCCTTGATTAACAAATATTGAAGGACGATGATATGATTAAAGAAGAACCACAATGATCAAGTGGTATCTATCCTTTTTTATTTGTACATATTTCTTTTCATTGCATTACATACTTTGCATTCTTATTTTCAAACCTTAAAAAATGACTAATGATGATATCAAATTCATAAGTACAAACTATTTAACTTGAGTAGGAATGTATTTACTTGTAACTTTGTTTAAAACCATTATGAATGTGGAGAAAGCATGACATGTCTCTCTCTCTTCCTCTCTCTCTCTCTCTCTTCCTCTCTCTCTAAATCTCTCTCTCTCTCTCCAAGCAACATACTTGTAGTTGCAAGAAAAGAAATTAGGAAAATCACACAAAAGCATACATATATATAGACATACAAAAATACACAAACACACTATGTCTCCCACTTATCACTCAAGCTCACCCACATGCACATGCATACCAAAAAGAAAAAAAATCAAACGTACCAAACAATCATGGACATGACTTACAATTCTATGCACAGTATTAGTTCATATACACTTACGCTTACTCTTAGTCAGACATACATGTATAGCCTATCCTTTTTTTTAATTTGTCTTTTCCATTTTATCTTTTTATTCTTGTTTTACTTTATTTTAGTTTTGTTTGTTATTATTATTTTTAATTATTTTTGTGTCTATCTTACTTTTTCTTTTGATTTTATTATTATATTTTGTTCTTTTTTTATTTACATACATACATGTAACCACACACCATTTATACATAAACATACACAAATCCACTTAAATATGCACACACATACATAACTAATACAAACTCATACACTTAGGCTACTAAAAAATATATAGGGTAGCTCAAACAATTAGGCTTGTCACACATTCACTTGGGTTCCATGGGGGGTATCACAATTACTTAGGGTTCCACAATCAATTAGAATTCCACTCATGCACACACACAAACAAAGAGATTTAGGGTTGTAATTCCAAGCACATTGTAATAGGGTTGCTTCAAACACATAGGCGTATTATACACATAGGTTTTTACAACTAGTTAGGGGTTTTTTTATTAGTTTTAATGCATAAAGTTGTACACACACTTAGGCTTTTTAACAAATGTGGTTTATTCTCATAGTGTTTATATATACAAACAGTTATACATACACATAGATATTTTAGGGTACAAAAATACAAATGGGTATACACATAGGCATTCATGCAAACACATACGCATTAATATTTAGGGTATCATGCACATACACAAACACAACATATTAAGAATATTTCACTTATGCACACACACAAACACATTCACAATTAGGGTTTCATGCACATCATAAGCACAACACAATTAGGGTTTCAACATATGCACATAACATTTCACAGACACATACACAGGCACAATCATACAGTGATTCATACATATCATCACAATCATCCATAATCTCTAATGTTTTTTTTTTCTCGTAGAGGTACAAAATCAACATTATCAAAATTAAGAATCAGATAAAAATCATTTAAATAGAGAAATGATTCATAAACAAGAAATTTTGCATTTTCGTAATATTCTCGCTGCTAAGGATTTCATCCCGACATTCACCCCCACTAAATCTCCACATTATCTCGATGGGCCAAGTTGCAAATTTAGTAGAACAAAAGCAATATCAAAATTCTTGGATATTAAAAATTTGAATTCGTCAATTCATGGTCATTGAATGCAAGTTACCTTTTCAATTTTTGCTTGGCATATGATAATTTCAAATCAAAGTTAAAACTATTAAGTTTTTCATGCAACAATTACATGGAACCAAGTTCAAAATACATTTATAGACTTGGATAGGGAAGAGAGAGAGAGGAAGAGAGAGAGAGGAAGAGAGAGAGAGGAAGAGAGAGAGAGAGAGAGAGAGAGAGAGAGAGAGAGAGAGAGAGAGAGAGAGAGATGTGAGAGAGAGAGATGAGAGGGAGAGAGTATTACGAGTTGATTTTTGGTGAAATATTAAATAATTTTTAATTTGATTTGTCTTTATTTTATTAATATTAATGATTTAATATAATGTAAAATCTATATATAAAAAAAAGAAACAAATGTAAGATGTAATTATATATAAAGTAATAGTTAGGAATAATAAGCTAAGTAATGCATTAAAATAATAAGAAATTAATGAAGAACAATTAGGAAATAAATAGAATAGAAAAGAGAAAAGAAAATAGGAGGAAAATAAAATAGAAACAAAGTATGCATATAAATATAAATTAGAAAGTACTTATTTAATTAAATTAACAATGTTAACTATTAAATAAAGATAAATTTTAAAGAAGAATGAGAATGTTTTTGTTTAAGAGAGTGTTTTATTCAAATTATATTAATATACTGATGTTTTTTCCCTAATGTCTTTTCTTACAGACCTAATGAAGTGATAAGAAGATTGAAGACACCTGAGAAGATACATGAAATATTGTGAAATGATGAGAAGAATGAAGATATCCGAAATGTTTTGAGGAACCTAAAGGAATGATTACAAGCTAACACCTGACGTGATTTCCTTTCATCATCAATGCAAAACTCGTGCATTGCACTGGATGGCTTGTTTGCCACTTCCATGCTATTGATGGGTGCTTTGGTGGAGATGATTCTTTGCAATTACTAGAGTTGCACTATCTTACGTCACCTGGATAGTGATATTTTCTTTGTATTTTTATTGTTTGTTTGATTCCTTCATGAACATCAGTGATGTATTAGGCCATTAGCCAATCATTTCATTGATTGTATACATATGAAAAATCTATTGTATATGAAAGTGTTGATGCATACAACTTTTCTATTGTGAACTTTTATGCTTCCATCCGACCTTTGAGGCTTCCACCTTTATGCGAGGGTGCCTAAAAACCACCCTTCATGCAACGCTTGCAATAGGATGACGGAAGGACCCAATCCACCGAGCATCACTCAAGGCTCATTTCCTTTACGGTAGCATCTAGAAGGATCTAGAGTTCTTTGGGTAAAATACTCTCCCCATAGCACTCGTGGGGATTCAACTTAAGACCTCCTCCTTCCCATCCTAGAGATTTAACCACTAGGCTAAGCTTATAACTTATTTAATACTCTAGAAGTAACTAGTGTTATCATTACTTGAATCTTGTCCAAGCTTCTTTATAACACCATGTATCTTGTTCATCTCCGTCAAGGGAGATATTGTAATTTGAGATCGTCTTTCATACCTACAATCTCGAGTTGCGAGATCCCTTTAATCTTGTTTACTCGAGCTATCGATACCTATGATCTCGATTTGTCTGATCTTTTACATCTTTCCATCTCTATATTTCATACCTGTTTGGCTTGGACTATGGGAGCGCCTGTGTTAGTTGGATATTTTCGTATTGTACTCCCCTTGCATGTTGTAATTAGAAACATATTCCAATAATCTTATTTTTCATATAGTCTCGGAGGGCATAGCCTAATGCTCCAACTAACATTCTAATCCTTGTTCTCATTAAGTAATATATAGGCAATCACGTGGCCTTGCACAAAACAAGCATTTTCAAAGTTATGGTAGATGATTTTTTTGCTCATTTATCAAGCAACAACCTTTGTATTCCTTGGTGTGGAGAATTCTTGAATTTCTTTAGCAATGTCCATCTCAACTCATAGTCGTAGATCTCCCTGTGGATTAATCCTCCTTTCTTCTTTTTTTCATATGACATTGCGAGCATTTCTCCAAGATTCCTTAACCACAAATATCATTCAATAAGAAGATCGGGGAAATGCACCCATAATGGAAGTTTAATATGTTTGGCATCCCCACGACTAAAACCCTTAAACCACTTACAAAATGAGATAGGAAAACTTGATTAAACGATTGCATCTCATATATAACCCTAATCGCACTTTTCATCTTGTAAAAAAAAATGTTGGGTAATTACGATATATGGCGGGCAAAAAAATTATACTTCTCGATTCAATGAAATCAAATTCCTTAACCTGCTACCATAATCTTGGATCATGATACATGTTGATAACGACATGTTCATGTAGTTGTTCATGCCATTGATCAAGAAGATCAAAATTGAGTCTCTATCATTATTTTGACCTTCTTTAAAATTATGATTTTCATTATATGAATTTGTTATTGTTGTGGATCATGCAATTCCAATCATGATTGAAGTAAAAAGGAAAGGTATACATCCCTTCTTTTGTTGATGAAAAGATGTTCGTAAGCCTGTGTTCTTTACCTCGAATAACTTTTTGAAACGAATTTTTCCCACGCCAAGGTCCATTGCTGTCTAGGTCCACCTGAAGAACACAAAAGCAGTCAATATGGCCATCAAAACTAGTCTTCGTGTAGAGCAACAATCCGACCACTCATCTTTTCTCAATCTTAAATATTTATTCTACTTTACTGTAGTACGGCAGTGCTGCGTGAATGCGCAGCGACCTTCATTCTCTACACGCTTAGAGCGATCGATCAGGGAAGAAAGTTAGAGCTATGGCGTGTGTCTCTGCGTGCCTCACGTCCAATGCACTTAAAGAAGCTACCGGCCTCGCTGCAGAACTTTGCAAGCAATTTTATCAGCTTGGTTGGGTATCTGGTACTGGGGGTAGTATCTCTCTCAAAGTTCCCGATGCGTCTATACCAGTGGAAGAGCAACTCATCGTCATGGCTCCCTCAGGTGTTCCATTTGTTTATCTCACTCATTTCGTCACTGTTTGGGAAACTATGGTTGTTGTAATCCCAAAAGGCAACAAATGCGGAATACACATAATTTATTTATAAAAGGAAGTTTACTCTTCCAAACTTTAATTAATAGAAATTACAAACTCTTCCAAACTTTATAAAAGGAAGTTTACTCTTCCAAACTTTAATTAATAGAAATTACAACAGTAGAAGTGAACGGGCCCAGCACCCGTGGGACCCCTCGTATCCCTTTGGATTCTTTGCTCCTCAACGTGGTTCTTTGTGGGGACTTTAATATGGTAGAGGTCTTTCTAACAAATGGTAGAGGAAGGGACGGGTGATTGACGAAATCTGGTGGAGATCAAGGACGTTGTGGGTTTCTCTACGTCAAACCTCCAAGACAGTGCTGACTTGCGGAAAGCCTGACTCGATAGGAGCTATATCTCGTAGAATATCATCAATAATTAGGGCCCCATTTCCCTCTCCCAAAGTGTGGACCTGGACGTTTCTGATCACTACCCGATTGTGATTACCTTCAAGCCGATTGTCAGTCTCAAGAAAGCCCCTTGGTTTCATGCATAACTTTTCTTCTCAAATTCCGGGAATCTGGTATGCAAACCTTTCCTTTGCGTTTAACTATTCCATTCTCCTTTGAGAAATTGGAATACGGACTTGACTTGTTTGCCTTACTAGGGGAAGAAACAACTAAAATTGCCTCGTCTCCTATTATAGAGGCATCAGTGATCACTGATGGCTCTAATGACTGTGTAACAAATGTGGATCTTCCACATGTGCTTCCTTAATATCTTGAAGCAATGAGCTTTTTAGAACTGCAAAGCTCATTTTATACACTATCCGTGATAATGCATAAGCTACTATATTCTCTTTGCCTCTTTTGTATAGGATTTCCATGCGAAAATCTTGCATGAGCTAAGCCCAACGGGCCCGTCTGCCTCAAAGATGTGGCTGACTACAAAAGTACTCGAGTGTATGGTGATCTATGTGTACCTTAAAATCTACACCATAAAGATAGTGTCTCCAAACTTTAAGAGCATGCACTACTGCATACAACTCCTGTTCATGCACTGGCCAATTGCACTGTGCAATACTCAACTTTTTTCTTTCAAAAGCTATTGGCCTTCCATCTTGGCTCAAGACCGCCCCTATGGTTATGCCGCTAGCATCTGTCTCTAAATCAAATGGTTTTTTGCGGGTCTACCACTTTTGAGTATAGGAGTCTCTGGAACAACTTGTTTCAGAGTGTCAAAACTTTCTTGCTGCCCTTGCTTCCATGCAAATAATACTTTGCCTAGAAGCAAGTTTGTCATAGGCACTGCAATCGACGAATAAGAAATGAATTTATGATAGAAACCGAAAAGTCCTAGAAATGATCATAACTCCCCCTTATCTTGAGGAGTAGGTAAAGCTAGTATAACTGAGACCTTCTTGGGATCCATATGAAACCCATGGGCGGATACCAAATGCCCTAAATACTCTATCTTTGGAAGAAACAACTGAGTCTCATCTGGATTTACAAATAATTGATTTTCTTTTAACTTCTTTAACACCAATCTCAAATGACTTTCATGCTTATGTACAAACCTACTATGCACTAACAAATCATCAACAAAATCCACAACAAACTTTCCAATGAATGGTCGTAAAATATCATTCATTAACATCATGAAAGAAGAAGGTTCATTAGTGAAACCAAATGGCATAACTAAATATTCATTATGCCCAAAACAGGTCTTGAAAATTGATTTATATACATCTTATTCATTTACTCTAATACGATGGTAGCCACTTTTCAAATCTATCTTACTATATACAATGGCTCCACCTAGAGCATCTAAAAGATCATCTATCCTTTGCATGGGATATCTGTGCTTGATGGTAATCTTATTGAGTACTCTGTAGTCGATGCACATCATATAAGATCCATCTTTCTTCTTCATGAGAAGAACTGGTTCTGCAAAGGGCGAATAGCTCGGTCCGATGAACCCTTTTTGTAAATACTTGTCAACGACCAATGTTCCTGCAAGGAGGTAAACCCGAAGGTTATTCTTTCAAAAACAACTCTTGGAAGTCCGCTCTTACTTTATGTGAAATTACTTGAGCATTCCAATTAGAATTTCCATGACTGCATGAATCCATCACTACATACGATGAATACACAAAATAAAGAGAGTAAATATACTTACAATCGATCTTGAGCAATTTGGTAGCAGACACCAATCGCGTTTCTTGGAGATTTGGCTCTCCACGGATCAATGGCCGCCTTTCCTCATTCTCAAACTGATAAACATGTGAGCAAAGTCTATGACTGGTCGTTTCCTAGCATGCCACTTTTTACTTAGGACTACATCAAAACGGGCCGTTCCGTGCTATCTCAAAATCCAATTTGTTCTCATAGGACTGGATCTCAATGAGTAGACCTACCACTTGTCGGTCCCATGTCTCAGTTTCCTTCTCGTCGGCTAACTCTACTGGGCAGGCATAGTCTGGCTGCACATTCTCTAAGTGTAGTCCCCTGACTAGCCGAGAACTAATAACATTATGTGTAGACCAGTATCAAAGAGTACCTACTACCTTGATAGGTTGTCTTGCCACAACTCCTCTCATGACAATGAGCTTTGCGTTTGGGAACTGGTATTATTTCTGTGCCAAAAATCCTGATCTCCATCACTCCTGCCTGTGTAGGATTGATGACTATGGTAGCTGCTATCTTTTTCGAGAGTCCTTGAAAAGGTGCTGTCCTAGACATGGATAGCACAATCTTTCCTTCATTGCCTTCTCTTTCTACTTAGGGGTAAGGATGGACTTATTTTATACCCTAAGGCAGAGAAGACACTTTCCTTTTTCCTCCTGAAACTGTCTTGATCATATGCATCTACTTTGCCTCTTTCTGAGGCTGTGCACTGAGCAAACCAGGAGTGGATGTGGAAAAGGGTCGACTTAGTTTAGTCCATCTCTGGCTCTGGGAGCCTATGCTCCTATGGCCATCCTCATAAACTAGTGGCCTATGCCAAAGAGTGACACCTCTCCTTCCTAACTAAAGGTGGAATAGTTTCTCTAAGTCCCAAGATGAACATGTGGACTTGGAGAAACTCTGGGATAATGTCAGGTACTTTGAGAAGTACCTCTCTATACTTATCTGCGTACTCCTGAATGGTTTGATTTTTCTGACCGATGAAAAACCAAGTGTCTAGTGCTCTAGACCTCTCGTAAGGCGATACAAAATTACTATAGAACAATTCTTTAAATTGATCCCATGTCGTGGGCTCTTTCTTGTCTTGCTCTATCTTATGCCACCACTTGTGGGCAACGCCCATGAGATTATATGTGGCGTGCTGAATTTTATGCCTATCGTCCACGATATGGCATAAACGGGAGCACTGCTCCCACTTGTTGAGCCACTGCTTAACAACGTCAGTGGTCCTAGCACTAGTGGAGCTGTGATATCTTGGCGGCTTAAGGTCCATAAGCAGCCCGATAACTAGTATGCTCTCTTTAGGAATATCTGAGATTTGATGCTTGTCTGGAGCATCTAACTCCATTCTTGGCAGGTCAGTTTTAGGAAGCACTTCCTCTTTCTTGGAGCTATGCATATTCTCCAAGATATCATGAAGTGCGCTCTCTAGGTGTGCTATCTTAGCACTCATGCTCTCTATAGGATCTGAGGTGTGCTCAGCCATGAGTGTGTCAGTTCTAATCGTTGAAGAAGGTCTTGATTTCATTCTAGGATAAAGTGAAGGTTTGTTTTTATATTTTATGGTTTTATGTTTAAACAAAAAGGGTTTGTGTGCTTTATGTACACCTAAGATAATAAAGTGGGAGTGGAATAGACTAATTAGAAGCCTTTGCATAAAGAAATGATAGAAAAAGAAACTTTTAGTATGCTTTGCTTACTTTTTATGCATATGCATGCTAAAAATTTCAGAAGCATTTCGACGGGAAAATGGAAATCGAAAAGAAAACTAAGTGCACTACACGCACTTCCAAACCAAAAGGTGCCAGTAGGCACAGTATATATAAAATGAAATCTAAGGGCACTACACGCCCTTGTAGAAAACCTCGTGCTTGCAGCACGATATAATAAATAAGAACGCTGAACAAGCCTCTAATAAACCATATGCTATATATGCCATGCATTATGCTTGTTCTACATGCACAAAGATGCATGAAAAGAGCAAGAATGCATAAAAATTGACAAGAAAACTTAACTTGGAGTCCAAAACTTTGATGTGCAGGTGTTGGAAGTGGTCAACTCACACTCCTCTTGAGCCTTCAAGAGTATCTCGATGGCTATTGGGTCGAAAAGGTGCTTGTAGGGGAGTCTTTGTTGTTGAACAACCAAATTTGGAGCTTTGTACAAGTCTGAAAATGGGTTCAAATGATGGCTTCTAACCAATCAATGGATAGATCTCTCATCAAGGAGTCTAAAGAGAGTGAAATCACTCAATTTGGCTACAAAATGAGGGAGATATGTATTATAGTAGAAGAGGATATTCTCAATATGGTCTTATGAAGAGGTTGTAAGGTAGCACTTCAAACAAAACTTCGATTTGGAGCCTCTGTAACATCTCCTTCAGCGTGAAACGAGCATGCATGCTCTATACAATCCCATATTCGATGGCAAAACGAAACTTAGCGCCTTCATATAGAAGGTGAAGCTTTAACTCTCAACACATGAGAAGAATGGGGAATGGAGCTCCCTTCTCTGCTCAGGGAGTGGGTCACTCTCTTGACTGACGTGGGCGGGATCTGTCACGTGGATGCTGGTTTGAAATTGTCGTGGGCTCCCTGAGAGGGCTCAAGCTCCTTTCTTGGGGCTATGAAAACCTCCTTTTGCTTCGAAAACAAACTCTGCAACTCCTTGCGACGACGACTCGTACAACGATGAAGATGATCGGCAGTGCACTTCTGGAGGCGGCCCCCCTTTCTTCCATGCATAGAACTCCTGAAAATTTTGACCTTTCCCAATCAAGCTCTAGATACCAAATGTGAGAGTTAACTCTTCAAACAAGAAATGAAAACTTGTGAATGATGTGTGTCCCACTCCTCCCTTCCAATATATATCCTTTTGTATCCAAAATAGTAATGCTTTGGAATGGTCTAGTGCCATCATGTGGCCATCATGCAACACTCATCCCCATTACCATTGAATACCTTAGGTTTGGGACCTTGGCTATGGCTGGCCCTTTTCCCACACACACATGGAGTGGTCTCTGTAGACCAATGTCTTACATTAGTGTCTTCATCCTCGTGCATTCCTTCATTGATATGATACCAAGACAAAAGCTCATTAAATATGATATCTCTTGAAACTTTAGCTCTTTGGTTTCAAGGTTGTAACACCTATAACGTGTTTGTGCACCTTCATAACTTATAAAGATGCACTTTTTTGACTTCTCTTCAAGTTTGTGCCTCGGTTCACTAGGCACATGAACATAACATAGGCATCGAAACACTTTCATATGTGATAGATTTGGTTTCTTTCCAAACCTCATAGTAGTGACAGACAATGCTTTTAATTGTAAGAGGATGGGGAAGATGATAGAAGCCATGTTCTCGAGCATTGTCTAGACCTCTTGCAACACACATTGTCTTGATTTTTTGTTTGAGGACATAGCCTAACTACCATGGTTGGCTTCTGTGCTTTCAAATGCGAGACACATTGTTTTGTTTGTGCGGAAGAATCCCTAGACTTTGAGTATCTTTTAAAGTTATAGTAACAAGGAGTTGGTTCGCACAAAAGATACATGATTTGGATATATACATCTTGTCTTCTTCCGAGTACACACATGCTTGGATGCCTTGTGAACATGATATTTTTGGTGTGCGAACCGGATGAACCAATTCATTGGTTTCCTTTTTTTTTTTGTGTGCTTGTGGTCCATATCGCAAAAAGCATTGCATGTTTGGGAGTTATATATATATATATATATATATATATATATATATATATATATATATATATATATATATATATATATATATATATATATATATATATATATATATATATATATATATATATATATAATGTGTATGTGTGTGTGTGTGTTTGCTTTGAAACCCTTGACGGGCTGCCCGATATCATTCGTGCATCCATTTTTGCTGTGACGAGCTGTAGCAACCTTCTTGAATGCTCTTAGCTCCTTGCTTCAGCCTTTCCTTTGCTCCATCCTTGCTTCCATGTTCAGCCCTTGCTCTCCTTCTTCCACCGTAAGCAGTTGCATCAGTGTTGCTTTAAAGTTTACACACCTTTGTTCCATCTTGATTGTTTACACACCCTTGCTTCAGCTTTACACACCCTTGAGGCTTGCATCCATAGCTACATAGTACACACCCTTGCCTTGAGGCTTGTCTTACACACCATTGCCTTGCCTTACACACGTGATCCATTACTTCATACTACATAGCAGCCCTTACTACCCATTCATCCATCTTTGCATCCATTCATCACATCCATCCATCCATCTTTGCTTGAAGTGATAGGTTACAATTTAAGTCTTGCATACCTATTAGTAATTACCTATTTCTCGTCAAGTTTCTTTTTCCAATCCTAATACCTATAAGCCTCCATTATGTCTCGTGATACTTCCCACCTCTAGACCCTTCACACATCAAGCCATGAATTGGCAAATCATATAAAGTCTGGTTCGAGAACATTGGAGGCGGGTGTGCAAGTATTGCACAACAATTACACGCATCATTCGACATGTGGAAGGAAGAAGAGGGAGTGGCATATCATCTTTTTCAAAAGTCGTCCATGACATAGTCAAGGTAGTGCGACATGAGCACAATCTCGTCCAAGAAGATGTGGTCTCGCGTATGTTTGAGTCAATGGAAGCTTCTATTGATATATTAGAAGATGTAGAAGTGGGACCTAGTGGGAAACCTAGTGCTACTTCATTTAAAAGCCATACATGAGAAAGTGAGAGCTACGTGCATGTTGTTGACTATGAGGCTCCAAGCCAAAGGCCTAGACAAGGACTCCATTCTTCTTATCTAAGTACGGGCTTAGAAAAGCAATGCCAAAAAGTTATGGAAATTGAAATTGAACATTGCATACTTAAATGCAACCTCTCTTTCAATGTTGATGGTAAGAATGCTTGGAAGAGGATAGTGAAGGCAATAGCCCAAGTAGGACCTTCCAATGATCATGGGCATGGGGTTTACCGTTCATATTATCGTATATATATATATCATGTCTTCTCTTGGCTACACATGCGCTTGGATGCCTTGCAAATGATTCTAGTAGATAGGAAATGGAGGAGTATGGAGAGAACAAACACTTAGGTCTCACATCATATGCAAAGAAAAATTTTGGACATGGATTTTTGGGCAGAGGTAGGCGATATTCATATTCATATTCATCTAGTGTTATGTTATGTTGACATGCGGGGTTCAACCCTTGGACTTTTGTACCATATGTGCACAAGAATGATAAAGACAATTCGATTGATTGTAGTAGATAGGAAATGGAGGAGTATGGAGAGAACAAACACTTAGGTCTCACATCATGTGCAAAGAAAAATTTTGGACATGGATTTTTGGGCAGAGGTAGGCGATATTCATATTCATATTCATCTAGTGTTATGTTATGTTGACATGCAGGGTTCAACCCTTGGACTTTTGCACCATATGTGCACAAGAATGATAAAGACAATTCGATCGGCTATGATATTATCACCATCCAGATATATACTATGGTTAATTTTTTTTAGTTGTTCATTTGAATTTTGAGGTTTGAAGTTCATGTTTGGTTCTTATTTTACAATGTAGACTCGATGAGATACAACAACTTGTGGAGTCCTGAGGAGAGTTTATGCCACGACCTATTCATGGGTTTACGACTCTACTCCATTCATACTTCAAAAGCACGAGATTATGGAGTCAGGGATCCCTCCGACACATGAAAGATATATATATATGGAGTGTGACATGACTGAGAATGAGTAGATTGCTTTTGATAGAGAATTCATAACATATATGGGAAGCATTGGCATAGCATATGTACGTTTCACTTCTTTGCGGCATGATATTACATCTCAATTGTTTAAGTCGTGGAACCATTATGGCTATGGACACCCAATGATCGTTCCATATGCATTACGAGTCTTATCTCATGTATTTTTCTATGTTTTCAGATTTTTTTTAACTTACTGTTGTGATTTATCTGGATTCCCTATTTGATTTCAATTCGGGAAATATAGTTGACATTATAAAAATTGATATCAATTTTAGGATTGTTTCGGCAAGCCCTTGGAGTGCATTTTCATTTGTGCACACTAAATTATACAAGTGTGTCAATGTGGCACAACTACGTGTGGTATATTGCACAGCCAATCTTCGGCTTTTGTGATCATTACAAACTCTTGAAGATGAAAGAGGCCATGGAGAGCTACTTGGTGGTGTGATCGGTTGCTCCAAACACCAAAAGAGGGGGCTGTTGCATGGGAGAGAGAAAGTAGACAGAAATCTGCGTGGAAATTTGGAGAAGAAGATAGAGAAGCTGAAGTTGAAGAAGTCCCATTTAAGTTATGAGAGTTTTGGGACGAAGCCTTATGATAAGTGACTTTTAGGTCATTTGGGCATGTCCACACATGACTAATGACCAAATAGCAAAAGTCATAAAATTAATGTGAATGTCTATAGCACCTAAGGAAAACATGAAGTTATGGCATGCTAGATTTGGTCATATTAGTTACAGAGCTCTCAAGCCCATTAAAGATCAAGGTATCATGGATAGCTTGCCCACTTCTCCTTTGCTAGATAATTTAGAAGCATGTGATTGATATCTTGAAGCAAAGATGCACAAGCTACCATTCAAGAAGCATGGATATATCACAGCTACCAAGAAATTAGTATCATACATTTAGATGTGAATGGACCTATGAGTGTAGATTCTATCCAAGGTTTCCTATATTTTATTACATTTATAGATGATTTCTCTAGATATTCATGGGCTTTTGATCTTAAAGCAAAGTCAGAAGTATTTTTCGACATTTAAGAAGCTCTTAGCTATGTTTGAGAATGAAAGTCAATCAAAGATCTTGATTTTGAGAAGTGATAGAGGAGAAGAGTATTTGTCAAAAGACTTCAAGTCTTTTCTTGAAGACAAAGGAATCTCTCATCAGCTAACTATTGCTTATACTTCAGAAGAGAATGGTGTAAATAGAACACTTATTGAAATGATGCATAATATGATGTCCTCAAAGAAACTTTCACCTAAATTTTGGTTTGATGCATGACACACATCAAATCCTAACGGGTCTTTCATAAAAGCTTTAAAGATCTTTACTGCTTATGAAGATTATTATGGGAAGAAGCGCAATGTGAATTATTTCAAAGTTTTTGGATCTCAAGCCTATGTTCACATTGAGAAGAAGGATCATGGTAAGCTAGATATCAAAGCAATCAAAGTAGTATGCATTGGCCAATGGCTATGCAATTGAAAGTAAAGGGTACAGGTTCTATGTACCAGAGACGTGTGATATCCTACTCTCCCGCAATGCTTACATTGTAGAAAGTGGGATTTATGATAGACATGTAAACATTCGAGACCTCATAAATGCATATGATTATGCATTTTTCAAGACAAATTTGGATGCTTACATTCAACCATATAGGGGGATGACCAATGTTCTCAAGCCCCAAAGATTACACTTGATAAAGGTATAAAGATAAAATTGTTATTTCTATACCATCACTATCTACATCTCCATCTCCATCTGCCCCTATTTCTTCATTGCCTGATTGTTGGAAATTAGGTAGGCCCATAACAAATTCCACAGGTCCTAGAGGTCCAGGATCTACAACACAGATTCCAGCATCTTCCAATATTGACAAACATGAACATACAACACTTAATCATACAATGATGAGTCAAAGATAGAGAGAGATTAGACAACATATTCAAAGTGTTACGTAAGCCACTGCTTACTCACACCATCATATATATACAAATGTCAATTTACAATGTGGGAGTCAAAACCTCAACCACTCTATGTGAACATAAATAGATGGAAGAGTGTATGTATAGAATTTACAAGAATATTCAGATGTAGGGACAGAAATCTGAATATGTATGAGATGTATGACTTGATAGGTTGTAGAAGAGTGAATATGAGTGACGGAAAGAGGAAAGATCAGTTTGAAAGTGATATTCAGCAAACCCTAATCTGATTTTAGGCTATGGAAGACCCTAAATCAGATGTGTGTGTGATAAATCACATACTTACAGAATTAGCATAGAATGCTAACATGTTGCTGACAGAAATCCTCATACTCATGTGGAAACACCTTCTCTAACACCTCATCTGATGCATGTAGCATGCATGTACTGATTCTCCTTTATGTATGCCGAATAGGACTCCTCCAGAAATGGATGCCACCGCCTCCATAAGCTTCAAGTAGTACCTGTGTGCATAAAGAGAATATGTACCTGAATAATTAACATAAGATGCAGTCTTATGTTAAGCTCCATCCAATGTCTTTGAAGTACTCCATAATCTTCATGTAGAAGACAATCTTCAAGTACATCATGTAGATGGCTGATCCACACCACCAAGCTGCTGATAGGTAAGTCTTCTCCATAAGGAAGAGTGTGAGCACACTCTTCTCCAAGAAGAACTCCATGGCTGCTCCTCAACATAGCTCCATAGCTGCTCCTAAAGTGCACCATGGCTGCCCCATGAGTGCTAGAGCACCACCACCTCTTGTAGAGGCCTAATCTAGCGTTAGCTTGTGTTGGGATAATCAAATAAGTGACCAAGTGCTTTTTTATATAGGCAACAAGTTCCTAGCGACCATTAAGCAGTTTTTTCGTAAAAACTTGGCGATAGAAGTTAAATAAAGCTGATCGCTTTTTATTTAAAACTCAACGCAAGTTTTTAATAGCTTTTGCTTTATTTTTAAACTAATCTTTGAAAGTTCTTTTGACCTTTTTTTTCACACTTTTGACTACCTAATGAATGAACTGATTACATTTTCATGACCTCCAAGTTGAGAGCTATCAAATGAGGTAAAAACCCTAAATCAGCAGAAAATTAGGGTTAGGGTTTTCTCCCAAATCTGATCTTTGATGACTGCATGTCATATACCATTAGAAAGCTCTCTTCAAGCTCTATAAGATAGGCTCATAAAAATTTTACCCAATTTTTGTGCCAAAAATGACTAAGTATCAAAATTAGGGTTTTTGCCCTAAAAGGATTTTGGACTGATGTGACATTGATTTCCAACACTGATGATGTGCCAACTTATGAAGTTGGAGAAACCTCTAGAGCACAATGCACATGAAGAAAGAGTTGCATATGAACCAGAGCTTTCACCATTCTTTCAGAAACTTCCGAGGTGGTATGTGAAAACTCTATAGGATAGTGGAATTCAATCATTTAAAGGAAGAACAAGAAGTTAGAAAGATGAGGAAGATCAAGTAAAGTATGCAGAGCATTTTGAGATCAACAATATTCTTGCACTAACTTCAGTTGAAGATGAACTTTCTAGTGTCAAAGATGCATTATAGAGTCCTGTTTGGAAGAAAGCAATGCAAGAGGAGATCGATTCTATACATAAGAATCAAACATGGAAGCTATGTGAGTTATCAAAAGGGAAGAAAGCAATTGGTGTCAAGTGGATCTTCAAGAGGTGGTACCATTGACAGGTATAAAACCAGGGCCCAGACAAAAGTTATGCATAAAAGAAAGGAATTGACTATCATGAAACATTTGCACCTACATCTAGAATGACCATAGTTAGAATAGTATTTTCACTTGCTTCATTTTCAGGTAGAAAGGATATGAGTTAGATATCAAGACAACTTTTCTAAATGGTGATCTACATGAAGATGTCTAAATTCAATAGCCAGAAGGTTTTGAAGAGATAGGTAAAGGGCACTTAGTATGCAAACTTATCAAAACACTTTATGATTTGAAGCAAGCACCAAGAGCTTGGTATGAAAAGATACATTTGTACCTATTATCTATTAGTTTTGAAAACTCTGATGCAAATCTAGCTCTCTATATTAAAGCAGAGTAAGATGTCTTGATTATAATCATTATCTATATGGATGACATGATCATGAAAGGGCCCAAGGATTCAGACCTTCAATTTTTTAAGTCACAACTTAAGCATACATTGATTGTTAATGACCTTGGGATTCTACACTGCATTGAATTCAAATTCAAGGATGATAATATCTATATGACACAACAAAAATACATTGAGAAACTTTTAGACAAGTTTGAAATGATAGATTGTAAAACTCAGACACCCATGGATGTTAATGTGTGATTACAGGCAGATGCAGAATTAGAATCTTTTGATGCCGCCTTATTTAGTCAAGTAGTTGGATGCTTGATCTATGTAATACACGTCCAGACATTCAGTTTGCAGCTTCTCAGGTATCTTATGCACAAACCACTCAAGATCCATTAGAAAGCAGTCAAGAGAATATTTAGATATTTGAAGGGAGCTTCAAGTTATGCTATGGTATTTTCAAAGTCACATCATTTTCTACTTGAAGGGTTCTCAGATTCAGATTTGGAAAGTGACAAAGACATAAGAAAAAGTACTAGTGGTTATTGTTTCTATATTGGAGATTGTCTCATCTCATGGCTATCCAAGAAACAACCAACAGTAGCATAGAGCAACATTTATACCTACACTTGAAGCAGTTTGGTTACAGAAGATCTTGAGCTATCTTGATGTTCATGTTCATCTACCAATGCATATATTTTCAGATAGTCAAAGTGCTATAGCTATTGCAAAGAATCCTTTTCACCATGCAAGGACAAAACATGTTGAAGTACACTATCATTACATTAGGGAACACGCATCTAAAAAGCAAATTGAGCTATCTTATGTACCTACAAGTAAAAATGTTGAAGACATATTTACCAAAGCGTTATCTAGAGACAAACATCAAAAGTTATGCAAACAATTGAACCTTATACCATTATGACATTGAGGGGGGGGGGTTTGTGTAAAACAATGTTAGAATGCCAAAAATGCCAAAAACTCCAACAGCCCTAATTTTAAGTCTCTGTCAAAATTTGATCGAATATTGTCAAAATTTTTTATGGCATCATTGGAGAGTACTCATTGAGAACATTCAACATTCTAATGATATATAACAATTCACCATTTAACTTCATATTGACTCCCAAAAGTCAAACCCTAATTCTTCTTTTCAACCTATTTTTCACATTAATTTTGATCAAGGGCTAGGATTAAAGGTCCGAAAAGCATCACAAATGAACCGTTAAGATTAGACGATTAGCTTTCTACCACTTAAGAGCAAATTGAATGTGAAAAACTCCCTAAAAGCTAATAGGCGAAAAATTCGTAATTGCTTTGTTTCTTTTGGAACAAGATTTTCGCATGCTTTTCATAAGAAATTGTAAGCAGCCTATGCTATATAAGGAGGGGGTTATTGACCCTCTAGATCATCAGTCTATAAGCTAGTTTAGCTAAGCTCTTGGGTGATGAGCTAGGAGGACTCAAGGACGAGGAATACGTGCAGATTTGAAGGAGTTTGGGCAAGCCAACCCTTTTTCTTCTTCACACATCTTTGTATGCATGCTGATTTTGGAGAAGAGTAGTACCTACATTAGGGTTTCTTCAAGTGCTTCTCTTGTACCAGGACTTTGTCTATTACTTCAACATTAGGAGGGACTATTGCTGCCGCACTACATAAGAGAAGACCTAATTTCAGATTAGGGTTTGTGGTTTTGACGGTTTGGAACAGTCCATATCCTTATATTTGCATGTATTCACTCACTTAACACCTCTTAGTCACATTTCATACCATTTTTTGTATCTAGGACCTTTAGATTCAGCTTACATTTAGTTTTTTGTATCATACACATTGTATTTTGACATTTCACATTTATTAGTGTGTAGTAGCTTTAAGTTGGTGCACGTTTATCTCTCTCGATCAAGTTAAGGTGTGTATTGTTCTAAGGTCAAGTGTTGGAAAGATCTTGATTTAACCTGTGATTGATTTATTGGCCCTATCACACTTCCAACATCTTCATGTAGTTAGTTGCATCATCATCTTTGACACAGTCATCCTTGGAAAGCTTAACATGTGGCTGTAATTACATCATCTTATCTGCACGCTTATCATATAAGGTGATTTTAGTTGGATTGATCTAAAATCCATGTGTTAACAAGCTTGTATCTTTTAATACCAAGTACACGCTGCTTGTTTCAAACTGTACAAAGCTTTTCTAAATCTGCACACCTTATATTCTAGCCCTTCGTGCACAAATCCTCGGGATCATAATACATATACTTTCTAATATAAGTCTCCATTCAGAAATGCAGTTTTAATGTCTAATTGATGACATTCCAACCATCACCAAATGCACGAAATTGACGTACATTCCAGCAAATGTGAGTTGCAAGCATAAAGATGCTACAAATGGATGTACAATGTGTATGGGCAAAGCTCTCATCCAAGTGAATGGCATTCTTTTGAACATAACCATTTGCTAGAGGTCTGATGTTATAGAGATCAATTGTCCCACTAGGCTTATGTTTCAACCTATAGATCCATTTAATGCCAATGGCCTTCTCTCTGGGAGGCAAACCACATAAAGACCAAGTACCATATTTTCATGATAGCATCAAATTTTGGTTCACTGCAGCCATCCAATTCTCTTTCTCTTCTTCATCAAAAGCTGTAAAAAACGATAAGCGAATTCTCATCACTAAAATGAGAGAAAACCATTGCATGAAAATTTGAAGTGCATCTGATTTGCTGGCTCTTTGAGGCTGCAGCAACCATTTTGCGATGATTTTTACCTCTTCAATTTCTACTGTCTCATCAAGAAGTGCATTATGTACATCTTGTCAAGGAGACATCATGTACGTGTGCATTAGGAATGGAATGATCTGAATTCTCCTTCAAAACCTGTATAGGCTCGAAAATTGCCTTGGTGAGAGAGCATGTGACTGCCCACCACTGAAAAGAGGTCACAAAAACTATGTCTCAGCTAAATAATGTTTATAATAATTTTAGCTCATTTTTCTACAGTTTTTTGTTACACCATACTTGGATTCTCACCATTTCCATTAAATAGCTAGTCTAGAATTGTGTTAGTTGAAGGGCACAGGTACAGGGGTTAATAGCTGAGAAATATGTATTGTGAATCTTCCCTGGAGGCTTGCATATAGGTTCTGCGATCCCTTTTTTTTCTTTATTCTGTGTTTTTGGCAACATCATTGCTAAGAGAAGAAAAATCATGATAGAATCAAGTTTTCTAACACTAGGGATGTATATTATACAATTGAAGAGATTGAAATTCAGTGTACAACCTGCATGCCTCAGCTCAGTTGAGTTTCGATGAGGATGGGCATCCATGTGTAAAATTATGGACAAATTCAAGATTTAATAGTAAGCATGTATCTTTGAAGATAAACGATTAGTAAGTGAATGGTTGGAATGGGCTTGTCCGGTCTTGAGCGTATGCATCCAGAGTGGGTTGAGTATGTAGATGTAATATATGCAAGGTGCATCCTGCA
This sequence comes from Ceratopteris richardii, assembly GCA_020310875.1. Taxonomy (NCBI): domain Eukaryota; kingdom Viridiplantae; phylum Streptophyta; class Polypodiopsida; order Polypodiales; family Pteridaceae; genus Ceratopteris; species Ceratopteris richardii. The sequence goes on along the minus strand of CM035433.1, from coordinate 16,896,688 downwards.
TGATTTGTGGTTTGTAATGCTTTCTGTTTAGTGGCTCTCTGCTTGGATGGGTGGATGTTTAATGATTAACTTAATATTAACTATATGAAAACTGGTCGGATGATTGATGATTGAGCATTTGTGAAGTACTTAACCGGCAAGTTTACACAGAGTCTTGACACATGATTGCATATGTAAGAGGATTGAGGAAGGGTTGAATGTCCCAAATGGAGATGATGGATGTTGTATGATGGTCTGTTACATGTGTTGTTTTGTGGGACTGGGCTATGTGATTTATGATTCCTGGATTTGGGTAAACTGGAGGCATCATATTTGTGGGGTGGGATTTGACTTTGCGAAAATGATGTGATCTCAGTTTGGAGTTAAGTGATTGGTGCCATACTAAACAGGTGTGCAGAAAGAAAGAATGCTGCCTGAAGATATGTATATTCTTGATGCTGATGGCAACATCTTATCTGCTCCATCACCGAAGCCTGTGCCACACAAACCTCCAAAATGTAGTGAATGTGCTCCATTGTTTATGAAGGTATGCTTCTGTGCTTGTGGGATCTGCCTCTTATCATGTTCTCTGTCTGTGTTCTTTTTGTATGTCATATTCACTACCTCTCCCTATATGTGTATCAATATGTGGTTGGTGCCACAAGGGGCCCATTGATTCTAAGCCTGTTAGATTGTCATTCCCATTTATGGTTCTCTATGTTGTTTCTTATCTTATGAGCAAATATCTCTGATTTGTTAGGGGCAAGCAAATTCCAAGTTCATTGCTTACACAAGCTGGCTTGTCCGTGGAGGGGTACTTTGATAAGTCCCTTGATTGATGTATTTTTATCCTTTCTACTTTTATGAGATGCAGAATGCACGGCAAGGAGTTATCTTGATTTTATGCAAGGAAAAGAAGCAGAGAGGACTAAGAATGGAGAAAACCAAGAGGATCCAATTCATCAAGAGGAGAAGAATCAACCAATTTCACAAGTAGTCCAGTTTGTGCAAAAGTTGCCAGCTTGGGAAGCTGACCAATATTCTAGTCTCCCAATTTCCCAATTGTCCAAGTTGCCCAATTTTCCAAGTTGATTAATTTTCCAAGTTGTCCAACTTTCCAAATTGCCCAATTTTCCAAGTTGATTAATATTCCAAGTTGCCCAATTTTCCAATTGCCCAACTTTCCAAGTTGCACCAAGTTGCCCAATTTCCAAGTTGACCAATTTTCCACGTGCCCAACTTTCCAAGTTTCCCTATTTTCCATGTTGTCCAACTTTCGAACTTGTCCAACTTTTCTAGTTTCCCAACTTTCCAAAGTCGCCCAAGTTGCTGAATTTCAACCAAAGTCGTCCAAATTTATAAGTTGCCTACTTTTGATAAATCAAATGTAGTCGACCAAGCTTTTAAAAAACTTGCCTACTTCCGAAAGATTTAAAAACTTGCCTACTTTTGAAATAGGTGAAAGGAGACTAAATTTTCCAGCAGCAAAAGGGAGAAAACATGGCAACTTTGGCATCCCTGCGAGGCTCATGGATAACGGATGGAAGGGCTGGCCATCATAAAGCACGAGAAAGACCTCTTCTTTTGGAGAAATCTTTGCCAAGGTATCATAATTTGGAAGATAGTGGGGTGGAGAAAACGACTAAGTGGACCTACAAAGGGAAGAAGCTAATTTTGTCCTTCTATGCTACCAGCAATCCCCTCCAAATCCCAAGAAAACTATATAAGAAGACCTCTCCATCAAAGAGAGAGATAGAGAGACACAAGAGGAGGGAATGCACAACCCTTGAGCACTTGAAGCATTTTACTCTACTTCAGTGTGTGAGTAGAGCACTTAGCACCATCATTGGTACTCAATTCTTGAGAATAGGAATGAGCTTGCATGGCAGTGTGAGTGTCAGTGGGGAAAAGTAGTGATGAGCTATTCTTCTCTTGCGTAAGCTAGTGTAGGAAGGTTGAAGTCTTAGTGCATGTATACTTTATATGATTGAGGTTAATCATGTAGAGTGCTTTTGTATTCTTGAACCTTGTGCAACTAAGCTGATTGCTAAAATATTTGTACTTATTGTTTTCTTGAGCTCTGTAATTTCTACAATCTAAGCACTTTTTTTCCTATTATCATTATGTTCTCGCTGTGTGCAATCGTCTTCTCTTTTGAGCTTTCAAATTGTAACTCATTGTGCATATTGCACTTAAGAGAACACACCAGTGACCACATAGAGCACTAGAACAAGAAATTGATCTAGAGGTGCTCATTTTGGCATGTCCGATGGGACCTTGGTTGCAATTTGAACTTAGGGATAGCTCCATTGACTTCCAAAAGTTCAATTCTTTGTAGGACGAAGTTGATGAGGAGTATTAGAGTTTTAGTCTATGGCTCACACTCACACCAAGGATAAGGAAGGATCTCTTAGTCCTATTTAAACCCCCATAAAGAGTTATCAACCTTCAACACCTCCTCCAACGGACATGGTAGACAACCAAGGACCTCAAGCGGTGGTGATGGAAGATGATTTTATTAATCTATTGTCGTGCATCGACATCAAATTCCTTCAAAGTTCCAGTCAGTGTTGAATGGCTTGTGGATCGATGGTACAACTAGTACAAAGGACACTTCACCTCTTGGGAAGCTCTTAAAACTTCCTTCACAAGTACGTTTACCCCATGTAACTCCACAAAACACACTCTTTATTGATTGGAAAATCTTAAGTTACAAAAGGGAGACACATCCTCTGAATTGATGGCAAGAGTGAAGTCTTTAATTTCTCCTCTTCCTAACCATCCAGGGGATTTTCCAGTCAAGAAATGGGTAGAGAAAGCTCTACCAAAAACTTTGAGCAAAAGTTTAGAGAATTACTACAATGTGTGTCTTTGGAAGAGTTTTAAATTGAAGCCTCAAGGATCAAGCCAACAAGACATCAGTTCAAAGAACATGAAGGTAGGGATGAATTCACTTTTGATCCTTTGATACAGTTAAGAAGAGAGAAAGTGTTGAAGTTGCAAAAAGCTTTGCAAGAGGAGAAGATTGCTTGGCAAGGAAGGGAATCGGGATGAAGCTCTAGCTTAGCTTCGACAAGAATAGGAGGAACTTAGAACTTAAATAGAGGTAAAAAAATATATCTGGTGCACTGTATGCAAAAAATTGGGACATTCTTCTCAAGGTTGTCCGGAGAGGTTGGTGTGTCAATTTTGTGGAAAACAAGGTCATAAAGCAAGGGATCATTATTTTCTCAAAGGTACACAAGCGAATCGCATATCACCCAGTGTACTTGCAAATCAGCCCTTGTTACCAAATCCGAGAAAGCATGTATATCACCACTCAAGTAAACGCTTCTAATCAAAGAGGACCTCCATTAAGGAGGTGAGCCAATCCTTTAATGTGCTACATATGTGGGGAATATGGTCACTTCTATATTTGGGAGGTTTGGGCGATTTTCTCAAAGTGGTGAAGTTAATGAAGTTGAGCAATTTTTGAAAAGTGGTGAAGCTAATGAAGTTGAGCAATTTTCGGAAAGTGGTCAAGTTAATGAAGTTGATTAATTTTTGAAAAGTGGTCAAGTTAATGAAGTTGATTAATTTTTGAAAAGTGGTCAAGTTAATGAAGTTGCCCAATTTGTGAAAGGTGTTCAAGTTAATGAAGTTTCCCTATTTTTGAAAAATGGTCAAGTTGACCCACTTATGGAAAGTAGTTGACTTGGTGAAGATAGCCGATTCCACGAAAATGGTACAACTTCACTAATGAAAAGTGGTCAACTTCATAAATTTGGCCCATTTTATGAAGATGACCTACTTCAAAGTGACACACTAATGAGAAGTGGACGACTTTATAAAGTGTACGAGGGAAATTCATGGAGTGGAGGAACTTGTTTTGCACATGAAGAACCCAATGGAAGTGAATCAAGAACTCAACCAAGGAGTGATAAACCCATGTTCCTGCCCAAGTCAAGAAGCTAAGTTGGTTTTATTTCAAGAAATAGATCAAGAACCAGGAGTGCATTCTAGAGCTCAGAGGAAGAAAGCAGAGGTGAGGCTCTTGCAAAAAAAAGAACAAGGTATGAAGAATTCTGAAGTCTTGTAGGAAATTGATAAAGCTGTTGAAGAGACAATGAAGGAACTACATTCAGCTAATGAACCTCCTTTACCCTCAAGATATAGGGATCATAGAAATGATGACTCATCCACAAGCAGTGATGAGCTATTCTTCTCTTGTGTAAGCTAGTGTAGGAAGTTGAAGTCTTAGTGCATGTATACTTTGTATGATTGAGGTTAAGCAAGTGGAGTGCTTTTATATTCTTGGACCTTGTGCCCCTAGGTTGATTGTCTGAATATTTGTACTTATTGTTTTCTTGAGCTATGTAATCTCTACAATCTAATCACTTATTTTCCTATTATCATGGTGTTTTCGCTGTGTAACCTTCTTGTCTTTTGAGCTTTCAAATTGTAGCTCATCTTGCATATTGCACTTAAGAGAACATAGCACATAGAGCACTAGAACAAGAAATTGATATTCCACAGGTCGCTTATAGGGCACAAAACCTCTCCCATAGGTGGATATATTTTTAAGGCATAGCTCTTTCACTTCAATATCCTGTATATATCAAAGATTCGAGACATATATGAATATATGTAACTGTTAACAGAGGCACATTTTCCTCAGTTTCAACTTCTAAATTGAGGAGATTAGGCAGCTAATTGAGCGTTTGAGCCACTGTTCAGTTTACTGTATACACATGGATGATCGAAATCATTGCCTGCATTAGCTGTATTCTTGTACAGTGCAGCCATATGACCTTAATAATGGAAGTTGGAACATATGTAAACAGTGAATGAATTGATCATAGGGTAAAATGCTCTTTGCTTGCATCTGTTCATAGCAATTTAGCACATTCCTTTATATAGATCTTCATATGAGTGGTGAGCTCACTCCAAATATGGTATTTACATAGAGCAACCTTTCAGCCTATTCCAACATATGAGCCTTCAACTTCTTTATATGGATGCTTTCAAGTTTCTCCCACTTGCATATCCACTCACCTACTTGCTAAGGTTTTGTTCTTATGTCATGTGTAAGAAGATCTTGCTACTGTTGGCTACTCATCTATTGGCCATGGCCCATGCCATTGAAGTCCACACCAACATGCCGGATATTCATGTCCTACTTCGGTTCTTCATGTAGTTTTGCAATCATGGTGAATTCATACATTGAAATTCTGAAGTAGCCATATCATTTCATTCATTTGTACTCACACAATCTTCATAGCCAAATGATTTAATTTTTATTCATATATTCCTCATATTCAGATCATACTCAGTGCATAATTGATATTAGATAATATACAATACATGATTATATGGTACTATCAACATAGTAAAGAGCTAAAGGGCTAGCTACAACATAGTCAAGGTAATCAACTAAATTAACATGCAAATATCAAAATATGTAATCTTGAGTCTTTATTTTAAGAAAAGAGGCCACGTCGGGTAACGTCGGAAACGTTTCTTTGTACCTGTCAGACGTCAACTAAACGTCAGAAGTCAGAAGTAAGAATCCCGTCAGTAACAACTATGGGCAAACCTAATCAACCTTCAACACGTCCTCCAACGAACATGACAAAAAACCAAGAACCTCAACCAATGGTGATGGGAGATGATTTATCTAATTAAGTGTCGCACGTCAACATCAATTTCCTTTCCTTCAAGGGAGCTCACCATGAAGATGGAGACGACCATGTGAGGAGATTCTTGTCCCTATCTGAGATTAGGGTTCTACATCAACGAGAAGATGTTTCCTTGCCTTGTTTCCGGCCAGGGTCGAAGGGCTTGCAGATCGATGGTACAATCAAGATGATCAAGGACACTTCACCTCTTGGGAAGCTCTTAAAATTGCCTTCACAAGTTCGTTTACCCCATGTGATTCCACATAACACACTCTTGATCAATTAGAAAATGTTAAGTTACCAAAGGGAGGGACATTCTTTGAATTGATGACAAGAGGGAAGTCTTTAGTTTCTCGTCTTCTTGATCATCCTGGGGATTTTTTTAGTCAAGAAATGGGTAGAGAAAGCTCTAGCAAAAGCTTCTCAGCAAAAGCTTAGAGAGTTTTTACAAGTCGATGTGTCTTTGGAAGAGTTTGAAGCTCGAGCGTGAGGAATCTGTTGGAAGTCAATGTACATATGGTCCACTTCGAGCAAATCTACATTTTGGACTTAGCATTTTTTGTACAGTTTGGGTAAAACTTTTTTAGGCTAGATAGATAGAGCTTGGCGAGAGCTATCTAGTGGTATGCTTCATTTCTTCATCAGAGGTCAAAGTTGGGAGAAAATACAAACCCTAATTCAGCCCAAAATGGAGGATGATCATTTTCTGGATGTCCAAACTTGAAAGGCTAGGTTATAAAGTCAAATCACCAAAAGCACTTTAAAGTTGGGCGATTAAATTAAAGAAAAGCAGTTTTTTAAATCGATCGCTATTTTTAATCAGAAAAGCAAAATCATAGCGATAAAATTTGCGATGGAGGCTTTTTTGATTTACGATTCAGCTTTTTGCAATAGGAGATCGTTGGCTCTACTTGGAGGATACAAACCTATATAAAGGAGCACTTGGGCACACTTTTGAGAACATCTTGAAGCTAGAGTTGATGCTTACTTGTGTCAATCTTGGAGTTTTGAAGCTTTGGAGAAGGTGAAGGAGAGGCTACTCTCTTGGAGCAAGGAGTCTTCTACAAGGTGGTGGAAGATATCTTTTGTAAGTTAGCCTTATTTTCTGTTTTTAGGGTTTTTGAACCCTAATTTCAGAATTAGGGTTTGATGATTTTCAGATTTGTTGCACTATCTTGTGAGGTTAGGTACGCTTCATTGCTCATTCGCTTCACACACACTCAGATTATAAGAGCATAATCTGAATTTTGTATCATCATCTTCTTGGCTATTCTTCCATTAGTGAGTGCACCATATTATATGGTTGAGTAGTACTCCCATGTTGTAATTCAGCCATCTACATTTAGTGAGTAAGCATTTTTGCTTACGTTCCCTATCCTTGTCTCAAGATCTCTTTCTTTCTATCTCTCACCTATCATCTTGATTAATTAAGTGTGTATGCTCAAAGGTTTTTAGTATTGGAACGATCCTGGGGCCCCAAATTCCAACACTTGGTATCAGAGCATAATTGACATACACACTTAGTTAAGATTAGCGAGTATAGAATTGAGATTGAGGACAAGTTGGATGGATCATCTAATTATCCCATGTGGAGTTTCATGATGATGAATTTGTTAGTGACAAAGGATTTATGGAGTATCGTCAATGGATCCTTAACAAGACCAAGACGAGAAGGCGAAGAAGGGGATACAACAGCTTCAAGAGGTACCGGTACTGCTATCACAAAACCAACTGAAGAAGAGGTAACCACTTCTACATCCAGAGTCAGAGGTAGATCGTTACCCAGAGTTCCTCGTACTGAAGAGCAAGCAAGATGCGAGCAAGCAAGATGGGATTCTAGAGATGCTTTAGCACTTTCATTCATAGCAATGAGTGTCAAAAAGCATATTTTACCACAGCATGATGGCGTCCAAGAAGCTTTCACCAACATTGTGGTTTGATGCAGTACATACAGCCATAGTTGATTCGGACGGGAATCGGACTTCGGGCTCGGACGGGTTGGAAAGCCCGAATCGAGACCGGAAAAACGTTTCGGACGTTATCGGATGTGACTTTTTTTTTCCTCAAGAAAAATTTACAAAAACTATTGGAGATATTCCTAAATGATATTAGAAGCATAAATCAATGAGATTTAAGCATAATTTCAATAAACACACAGAGTATGATGATGAAATTAGATAGTAAACTCATACATGATATCGCGAAAGACCAAAAGTCTATAAATATAAATCTAAAGTTATGTCAAAATATGCATATAATTAGGTATCATCAGCCATCATCATCCTCCATGTACTACTCCTCCTCCTCCTCCTCATCATCATCATCATGTGTAGGGTTCTCTCTTGCAATACTATAAATCACCAAAATGACCTATATGTATCTATGGTAGATATATATATATATCTATGTTTATGTATATGTATATGTAGATATAAATACATATAAATTATGGTAGATATGCTAGATATCATGGTATATATGATAGTCAAAATGACCCAAAATCGAGATTTTTTGCCCCCAAAAATTTTTTCTGCAATGGTCAAGTCCGAAACGCGTTTCGGACGAGGAAGTTCTGAACGAAGTCCGGTAAGTTCGGAAAAATGATTCGGACGCGTCCGAATGCAACAATGCATACAGCTAATCACATTTTGAACAGGTCTTCTACAAAAGCCTTAAAGGTAATCACACCTTATGAAGCTTATTATGGTAAAAAACCTAATGTGAGTTACTTTAGAGTATTCGGATCACTTTCTTATGTACATGTTGAGAAAAAGGATGAGGCAAACTAGATGTAAAGGCAAGGAAAGCTGTTTTCATTGGATATCCTGTTGAGAGCAAAGGTTACAGGTTTTATATTCTAGAGACAGGTGAAGTTATCCTTTCACGCAATACTTATATTGCTGAAAACAAGATTTATGATAAAGAAGCAGAAATTCGAGAGTTCATTAGTGAAAATGACTATGGATTTTTTAGAAGGAATTTGGATGTACATGTTCAGCCATATGAGGAGGGAGTTAAAATTCCTAGGATTGAACAAAGAGTTGAAGAAAGAGGAATTTCACAACCTTCTACAGATTCAGTTCCACATGAGACTTTAGTTCCAGAAATGGAAGAAAGTACTAGAGTTCTAGAAAGTCCTAGTACTTCAGAAGGACAAGTTCCAGAACCTGTGGAAGCTGAAGGGTCAGAAAGAGTTTCACCACTATTTAAGGATACACCTACTTGGTTATATCAAACATGGAAAGATAGTGGTATAAAGACTTTTACAGGAAGAACAAGGAGTCAGACTAGACAACAACAACAAAAAGATCATGCACCTAGAGCATGGTATGAAAAGATACACACATATCTTTTATCCATTGGTTTTTATAACTCAGATGCAGCTCCAACTCCTTATGTCAAAGCTGAAACAGGTATGATGATTATAGCAATCATTTATGTGGATGATATTATAGTCACATGTTCCAGAGATGAAAATTTGCAGATGTTCAAAGAACAATTGAAGCAAACATTTGATGTGAATGATTTAGGAATTTTGCATTATTATCTTGGGATTCAGTTTCTGTGTAAAGACGAGTGTATCTATATGACACAGAAGAAGTACATTGAGAAACTTTTAGAAAGGTTTCATATGAGTGATTCTAAACCTATGCAAACACCTATGGATCAGAACGCAGCTTTACAAATGGTAGCAGATGCAGAGTCATTTGATGCTACTTTATATTGTCAAGCAATTGGGTGCTTGATTTATCCTTGTAATACACGTCCTGATATACAGTTTGTAGTTTCTCAAGTATCAAGGTTCATGCAGAATCCAACAATGTTACATTGGAAAGCAATAAAGCGAATCTTCAGATATTTAAAGGGAACTTCAAATTATGCTATGGTATTTTCGAAATCTACACATTTGTTACTAAAAGGATTTTCATATTCTGATTGGGCAGGTGATAGAGACACAAGAAGAAGTACTAGTGGATTTTGTTTTTATCTTGGAGATTGTCTTATATCATGGCTTTCGAAGAGACAACCCACTATTGCAACTTCATCATGTGAAGCTGAATATCGTGCAACATTTACAACAACTCTAGAGTCAGTATGGTTGCAGAAAATTTTCAGTTATCTAGATGTGAGAGTACATGAACCCATTCGGATATTTTCAGATAGCCAGAGTGCAATAGCTATAGCAAAGAATCCAGTGCATCATGCAAGGACAAAGCATATAGAGGTGCACTACCACTATATTCGAGAGCAGATAGCAAAGAAGCACGTTGAACTCGTTTATGTTCCTTCTTGTGAGAATGTTGCAGATATATTTACCAAAGCATTGACTAGAGATAATCATGAGAAGATGTGCAGATTACTGAAGCTTGTACCAATATGACATTGAAGGAGGGATTGTTGGAAGTCAATGTACATATGGTCCACTTCGAGCAAATCTACATTTTGGACTTAGCATTTTTTGTACAGTTTGTAAAACTTTTTTAGGCTAGATAGATAGAGCTTGGCAAGAGCTATCTAGTGGTATGCTTCATTTCTTCATCAGAGGTCAGAGTTGGGAGAAAAGACCATAGTTGGTCAGGTACGATCCGTACGATAGGTACGGTACGTAATAGTACCATGCCAGGTACGTACTAATCATGAGGTACGAATCCGTACGATATTAATACGATTTTTTTTTTCCATCTTTTGATGTACATGGGAGTGTACACATATGAAGGGTACTTTTTGCCATGAATATGCATAATATTGTATCTATGCATGAAGATAAGTGTTCTCTAACTCTCATAGCTTCAAAACCAATGTATTTTCTGAATAAATTCAAGTCAAAATGGAAAATAAAACACATTTAGTTTTTTGGTACCAATTGGTACGAATACTTACTAGTACGTACGGTACAAGAGGTACGTACGAATCTACTCGTATTGGTACGAGTACCAACTATGGAGAAGACAAACCCTAATTCAGCCCAAAATGGAGGATGCTCATTTTCTGGAGGTCCAAACTTGAAAGGCTAGGTTATAAAGTCAAATCACCAAAAGCACTTTAAAGTTGGGCGATTAAATTAAAGAAAAGCAGTTTTGTAAATCGATTGCTATTTTTAATTAGAAAAGCAAAACCATAGCGATAAAATTTGCGATGGAGGCTTTTTTGATTTACGATTCAGCTTTTCGCAATAGGAGATCGTTGGCTCTACTTGGAGGATACAAACCTATATAAAGGAGCACTTGGGCACACTTTTGAGAACATCTTGAAGCTAGAGTTGATGCTTACTTGTGTCAATCTTGGAGTTTTGAAGCTTTGGAGGTGAAAGAAGGTGAAGGAGAGGCTATGGAGCAAGGAATCTTCTACAAGGTGGTGGAAGCTATCTTTTGTAAGTTAGCCTTATTTTCTGTTTTTAGGGCTTCTGAACCCTAATTTCAGAATTAGGGTTTGCTGATTTTCAGATTTGTTGCACTATCTTGTGAGGTTAGGTACACTTCGTTGCTCATTCGCTTCACACACACTCAAATTATAACAGCATAATCTGAATTTTGTATCATCATCTTCTTGGCTATTCTTCCATTAGTGAGTGCACCACATTATATGGTTGAGTAGTACTCCCATGTTGTAATTCAGCCATCTATATTTAGTGAGTAAGCATTTTTGCTTACGTTCCCTATCCTTGTCTCAAAATCTCTTTCTTTCTGTCTCTCACCTATCATCTTGATTAATTAAATGTGTATGCTCAAAGGTTTTTAGTATTGGAACGATCATGGGGCCCCAAATTCCAACAGGATCGAGGCAGCAAGGCATCAGCTCAAAGAACACGAAGGTACGGATGAATTCACTTCTGATCCTTTGACACAGTTAAGAAGAGAAATAGAAGCGTTGAGGTTGCAAAAAGCTTTGCAAGAGGAGAAGGTTGTTTGGCAAGGAAGGGATAAAGTTCTAGCTAAGCTTTGGAAAGAACTAGAGGAACATAGAACTCAAAAAGAGGTGAAAACATATATTTGGTGGATTGTATGCAAAAAATCAAAACATTCTTCTCAAGACTCTCTGGAGAGGTTGGTGTGTCAATTTAATGAAACAAGTGACCGCCATTATCTCAAAGGTATGCAAGCAAATTTGGCATCACCTAGTGTACCTGCAAATCAGCCCCTCTTACCAAATCTAAGATTCCAAGTGGAAAGCATGTATACCACCACTGAGGTAAACTCTCATAAGCAAAGAAAACCTCCATTTAGAAGGTAAGCCCATTGTATAATGTGCTACAGATGTTGAGAATATGGTCACTTCCAAGGAAAATGCTCCCTTCTAGAAGGGTCTCCACCTTGTAGGTATTACCGAGAGACAATAGATCATTATTTTAAGGATTGTCCAAAGCAAAAGGCTTTTATGAGTCAACCACCCATAAATGGTCCAACTCCATCCTATCAAGTCAATGTTATCTCAGTCAATAAGGAAAAGAAGTAAGCAATCCATTTGAATGATATAGAAGAAGGCAATACAAGTAGGCGTTAAGGTATTATACACTTCTCTCTTGGAGAATGTATTGATTTATCTCAAAAAAGTGGGTTACATGAAAGTGATACATCTTAGCAGTTTGGACGATTTTGTCAAAGAGGTCAAGTTAATGAAGCTGAACAATTTTTGAAAAGTGGTGAAGTTAATGAAGTTGACCAATTTTTGAGAAGTGGTCAAGTTAATGAAGTTAACTAATTTTTGAAAAGTGGTCAAGTTAATGAAGTTGCCCAATTTTTGGAAAGTGGTCAAGTTAATGAAGTTGCTCCATTTTCGAAAAATGGTCAAGTTGATCGACTTATGAAAAGTGGTCGACTTGGTGAAGATAGCCTATTTCATGAAAATGCTACCTCATTAATGAAAAGTGGTCAACTTAATGAAGGCTGCCCATGAAGATGCCCTACTTCAAAGTGAGAAGTGGATGACTTCATAAAGTTGGCCTATTTCTTTAGTTTGGTCCGATTCAAGGGACTCCATTAGCTAAAGCTGGCCAACTTCATGAAGTTGTTTCCTTTCAAAAGTATGGTACAAAGAAGGTAACACCACTCTATGCGAGGGAACTTGGTCCAACTCAAGAGACTCCATTAACTAAAGTTGGTCAACTTCATGAAGTTGATTTCTTTCAGAAGTATGGCCTAGAGAAGGTAATGCCACTCGAGGTTCGGGAAATTCGTGGGCTGGAGGAACCTGTTTTATACATGCAGAACTGATAGGAACCAAATCAAGAACTCAACCAAGGATTGGTCAACCCATGTTCAAGCCGAAGTCCAAAAGCTAAGTTGGTTTCATTGCAAGAAATGGATCAAGGACTAGGAGTCCAAACTAGAGGTGAGAAGAAGAAAGCAGCGGCAATGCTCTTGCAAGAAAAAGAACAAGCTACGAAGAATTTTGAAGTCTTGAAGGAAATTGATAAAGCTGTTGAAGAGACAATGAGAGAACTACATTTACCAACACCATCCATCATCAAAACTGAGGGGATACCAAAGAACCTTCGAGAAGGTATCTTTATATGACCTATTAAGATTGGGTGAAAGATTTAGAAGTGATGTTATAGGGATCATGGAAACGTTGACTCCAACGATGCTTTCAATAAGTAGCGGGCACATTCGAAAAGATCTTATGAAAGTTGCAATTATAGATGATAGATGATCTCACACAGGTATCAAGAAACCCTTTAATTGACTTTCAAAGTTGATTTTTGTTGGTCACTATATCTTGAAGGAGTATACATGGAGTAATCATAGATAGAGGTTTAGGTATAAATTTGATATGAGATTTTACCCTCGAAATATTAGGACTCCAACTTTCAAGAGAAACAAAGTTTACAATTACTTTAGCTTACCAAAGTCGTAGAAAAGGTACTTGTACAAATGGAAGGCTTGACTTTTTCCTTAGATTTTGTAGTGCTAAACTTACCGAAGGACAATGGAGGTTTTCCTCTACTCATCGGGAGGTAGTGGCTAAGGCATATCCAAGCTATGCATGATTGGGGTAATGATACCATTTTGGTTAACCTACTAGGGCAACTGCAGAAGCAAGTACATTTAGATTGAAGAGGATCTCTTGGAGGAAATGCCTACTCTTTCTCTATTATTGTAGAACAATAAACCCTGATCACAAAAGCAACTAATGAACTCGAAGTCAGTGATGACCAAAAACTTTTGGAAAGGTTAGAAGCAAGACATGCATCAAACCCACATTATGGTGTATATACTTGTGAAGAAGAAGGTGAATAGGCAGAGGCTATCATGCTGGGAGAACCAGCAATGGAATTAACAAGAGGAAAAAATGGACACACTTAGGACTTCATCCATTTCCAAACAAAAAATAAAGAAAAGAAAAAGCGAAAACCAAAAAAAAAAAGAAAAAATAGAGAGACAAGAAGAAAGCAAAGAACATATGCATCTATTAGTGGCAGGCAGCCAGCCTGTAGAGGGGTACTCTAATAAGTCCCTTGATTGATGTATTTTTATCCTTTCTACTTTTATGAGATGTAGAATGCAAGGCAAGGTGTTATCTTGATTTTATGCAAGGAAAAGAAGCAGAGAGGACTAAGATGGAGAAAACCAAGAGGATCCTGTTCATCAAGAGGAGAGGAATTAAGCAATTTCACAAATAGTACAATTTGCATAAGTTGCCCAACTTCCAAAGTTGACTAATTTTCTACTTGCCCGATTTCCCAAGTTGCCCAATTTTTGCTGTGTAATCTCTACAATCTAAACACTTCTTTTCCTATTATCATTGTGTTCTGGCTGTGTGTAATCTTCTTTTCTTTTGAGCTTTCAAATTGCAACTCATACTGCATATTGCACTTAAGGTAACACACCACTTATAGCACTAGAACAAGAAATTGATCTACAATGTCACTCGAGCTCATATATATCCAAGGTAGGAGGCTCTTCAGTTTGATCCCTAAATGACTTTGCATTGAGTTTTATAATCATGTGATTATTGGAAGTCTCAAGCTAGGTGTAGGAATGGATGGTGATTCTTCTATTGTGGCTATCATAAACAGTTCAAACTATTTGCAAGGAAACTCAATAATAGTCGATGAAATTCAATTGAGAACATTTCCTGATAAAACTGTCCTGTTCCAAGTGCATGGAGTGAACTTCACATCTTCAGCCTTCGATGTAGGGCAGCTATCTGATGTAGGCAATGGTTTTCTCATGTTCTGCATGTGAGAGTATCATTTGGTCACTGTGCTGTATAATTTTTGGTATATTCAATTTTGTTTTTCCTTGTGATGATGCTCATCAGTGCATGGCTTTTTTCTGAAGTTCTGATAAGCATAGCTAAAATATGACAGCTCAAGTGCTTATTTATCCAACCGAAAATGTAATGAATGAAATATGACTCTGAATTTTTGCCGATGAAAATTTAGACTTCAATTTGTATGCATTGTATCCAAGAAAGTCAATTTTACGTGTACAGATATCTACCTACTACATGTAATGGAGATAATTCCTTGTATCCCATTAATTGTCCATCTCTTTTTATTTGTTGTACTAGAGCAAAAAAATTCTTTTTTCCGTTCTCTTCTTAGGTCTTACGATTGCATGGTTCTTTCACAGAAGCTTTATGATGAAAATATGACACCATGAGATATTTTTGTGTTGTAACGAACAAACATTTTATATTTTTTTATAACTCCAGGCATATAAAATGCGTAAAGCAGGAGCTGTCATTCATAGCCACGGAATGGAGTCATGTCTGGTGACCATGATGAATCCTGGGGCAAAAGAGTTTCGAGTACAGTTATTTCTTAGGAGTCTGGATGACTTGTAACTTTGCAAGTATATAGTTAATCTTTGCTTGATTATGGGCTGTGAATTTAACATTGGCATGCTTGTGCTCACCCTTCCAGATCACACACATGGAGATGATAAAAGGAATAGCCGGTCATGGATATCATGATGAACTTGTAGTACCAATCATTGAAAACACGGCTCGTGAGTATGAGCTGACAGATTCACTTGCTCAGGCGGTATGCTTTGAGTTTCTGTATTTAAATTTAATCTATTGAAGGAGAATGCATGTATATTTTTGAGCATGTTTTTTTCATAAAAAAAGATTATCATGCTATTTTTCATGAAGATAGGTTTATGACATGGCAAGATACAACATTTTTGTGCATAAAGGAAGATCTTGTAATAAAGCAAGAAAAGATTCAAAAGGAAACAATAGAAATCATGCAGTCGTTGATGTTTATGGGTTCTGATAGGTAGAGGTAGTTGAGACTGTCAGAACCCAAAACCCCACAATCTTATAAAAAAAACCCTAGAATGACTTATTTCTATCCAGTTCATATTGGTGTTTATGGGGTATGCCCTGTGGTACCAATTCATGTGCACCACTTGCGGTAGAGGCTTAGAAGCACCACTACTCCATAGAATTGTGTACAATTTGGTGCTGCAGGACATTACCCAACGAGCACCAAGATGGGTTGGATAGAGATACAACATTGTCGCGTTTTTGGTATTGTGGGTTTTTGGCTTGTCACACATATGGGCTGCTAGTGTTTCTAAGCTGCTATCCCATATAATTGCATACAATTTGTACCCCATAGACACCAAGATGGGCTGGAAAGATATGTGAGAGAGAGAGAGAGAGAGAGAGAGAGAGAGAGAGAGAGAGAGAGAGAGAGAGAGAGAGAGAGAGAGAGAGAGAGAGAGAGAGAGAGAGAGAGAGAGAGAGAGAGAGAGAGAGAGAGAGAGAGAGAGAGAGAGAGAGAGAGAGAGAGAGAGAGAGAGAGAGAGAGAGAGAGAGAGAGAGAGAGAGAGAGAGAGAGAGAGAGAGAGAGAGAGAGAGAGAGAGAGAGATTCCAGCCTACAAGCACACTTTTAAATTTCAAATTCTAGATTTTTGCTACATAATACATTCTAGCTTCAAGCAATAAACATGATGATAAAATTCAGATTTGTAGGAGTATCCATTTCAGCTATAAACTAGTAAGCAAACATATCCATCAAAATTACAAATTATACTTCAAAGTCACTAGTGGAACCATGAGCATCACTCTCATCATCTCTATGGTCATGGGAAGAAGCATCATCAAGTGAATTAGAGGTAATCATTTCATATGTAGATGATGCCAAGCTCTGTTCCTCACTAATACGATCTCCCTCATCATCAAAATGGGGCTCCTTTTCCAATGCATCATAATGAGGAATGCTCTTTCTCCTTCTATATGCTTGTGGTTATCTACTTGTCCCTGCTTCATCTCTTTGTCCTCCTCTTAATCTTGTAGATGCAGGCCGAATAGTCAATCCTTTCCCGCGATCACGAATAGGCACTTCTTTGTCTCTTCTTTGACCTCTGGTTTCCCTCACATCAATAGATGTAAGTTCTCTATAAAGATCAGCAAACTTCATCTCTTCATCATGATCAAACATATCGTTTTTGGAACGAGACGTATCTTTCTTTGATGACCAAAATGTGTCGACATTCACCTAAAGTAAAAGAGAGAATCAAGAATTAAAAGTTAATATGTTTTAAAATTTATACACAATACATACATAAATGAAAAATTGATAATACTTAAATACTTGCTTCGGACTTCCCATTGTCATCATAACTTCCATCATTTTCAAATTTGTGTGACAATAAATTAGCTTCTCCATTTGTTGTGTGCTCAACCTATTCCTCACCTTTGTATGTACGAGGGAGTAGGCACCCCAATTCCTTTCACATGCACCATATGAGCAATCTTGAGCCAAAATTTTCAAGGCATGTGGCTGCACTGTGGGAAGTGCATATCCAAAGTTCTCCCACCAAAATAGAGGCTTCACGAATCACAAGTGAAGCTCTAATCCAACAAGTAGGTGAAGCAAAAGCTGGATTTCCCCTTTCATCCACATAGCAGCCAATAGCCAATCTCTTCCCAAAACACATTATGCTTTTCATGTGGGATGATACATTACATGTATATAAGTCTATTCGAAAGGAGGTCCACATCCTTACATATGTATGGTGATTTATACGCCACATGCATTAAAGGAGAGAATCCGTGAATAGGCAGATGCATCTATAGCCATCTTTGACATGTAAGCTAATCAATCATGAATCATAAAACAAAAAATATCAAAGTCTCCCAAATGCTCAATATTATGTAAACTTTAAGGTTTAAGTACTCACCTCAAGCACATCTTTCTTTTGCGGATCTGTTACCAAAGTACATGCTTAAATATTATTCACGGCTTCTCTAATAAAGTGTACAAGAAGTCTCAATGTAGAGCCCTCACAATCTGTCATCCTTAGCACCTTGTAAATAGGTGTAGTGACATTCTTAATTGCTTTCACCTTCTCCCAAAAACTTTCTTGCAAACATAGTCTTTGGATGTTTTTTGATTCTTCCATGTTACTTTCATCCCACTCAGCCCATATACTGGAATCCACTGTTTGTCTAAGAGCGGCCGTAACTTCTAACAATCTGCCAAGCACAATCCACATGTCTGCGAATCTTGTGCTTGCCAACTTCTTCAACTCTAGTTTGCTATGCTCCCGAAACATGGCTGAGGCTTTTACTTTTTTAGTGAAAGAGTATAAAATTTGCCTTTTTTATGATACCTTTAACCCATGGGAGCTTTGCAATATCTTCCATGAGCAAATCAAGACAATGACTTGCACACGGAGTCCAAACAGTGGTGGGAAATTCCTCTTCTAAAAGCTTTCCCATATGGTGACAATTATTTGCATTATCGGTTATGACTTGCACTACATTGCTTGCTCCCACCTACACATAAAAAAGGAAATGTCAACAATTTTAGTGAACATTGAATACATCATATATATGTGTTATGGAAAAATCATAATTTAAATTTCAGCCACGGTGGGTGTGTGTGTGTGTGCACACATCCATGTCATATAGACCTTATTATTTACATATGTATTTAGATGAAAATTGAAATTTGTGTACCTCTTGTATAGCTTGTTTGATATGCGGATAAATAAATCTTTCAGTTGTCTTTTTGCCTTTTTTTCCAACCTCCACGACACGTAGAAAATAAGTGCCAATAGGGCAAGAAACAAGAATGTTAATTATACTCCGGTTCTTCCAATCCCTTCATCCATCGGAGAGAGTAGAGCATCCATATTTGCTCCATGCCGCACGTATAGGAGTAAGTGCCCTATCAATCCTTTCTTTCGCCTAATCTATTTTCTTGGTCTGCATGTCATAGTAGCTAATGCCGGTCCATCCTTCACATGGACCCACATTTGCTTATCATTTTCTTTCATTGCTCCGAATTAAGAATATTAAAGGGAAGATTGCATGTAATGATGCTGTGTGCAATCTCCATATCAGCTTGCTTTTGTATCTCTTTAAGAAACGCAAGTGCAGTCTTTTTATATCTCGGAGCTTCACCCATA
This sequence comes from Ceratopteris richardii, assembly GCA_020310875.1. NCBI lineage: Eukaryota > Viridiplantae > Streptophyta > Polypodiopsida > Polypodiales > Pteridaceae > Ceratopteris > Ceratopteris richardii. The sequence goes on along the minus strand of CM035433.1, from coordinate 16,877,681 downwards.
TCCATTTGTCTTCTAGCATGTGCTTCTCTTTGTTGCATAGCCACATTGGAATGTGGTGATTGTGACGTAGAACCACCACAATCCAAATGGGAGGATGCATCATAAAATGTACGATTTGAAAATGATCTTACCAATGGTATGTTTGAACTTGAAGATCCTTGTCCTCTCATACTTTGAAGAATTTCATCCGCAATGCTTTGGGATATTTTCTTACAAGCTGCAACTTGTCCCCCAAGCTTTGAAAGATGTTGAAGAAGTCTAGTGGCCCCACTTGTGTATTTCTTCCCACAATACTTGCAAGTCCAATGATGAGAACTGGATTTCTTTGTATCTCTCTCAACATGGATGCAATGTAAATCAAAAGCCTCATGTTTGTCTCGAACCATGGTGCTTGAAGTTCAAAGATAGGTAGAGGGAGAGGAAGAGTGGAGAACTTACAAGGAGGGAGAGGAAGAGTTTGTGGTCATAGTTGATTTAAATCGACAATTTTTAAATTGCCAAAAAATTTTTACAATTTTATATGATTTTTATGCAAGTTTTTTTCCAAAAAAATCGTGGTCTTCTCAGGCTTTAGACTTCACCTAGTCTTGGATCATGGACTGATATATATGATCATTTATATTACACATGGCACTACCATGGATGATGCGAGATGGACATTATATTTTGATGCTTGTTTACTATTTAGTATTTACATGTTTGTTTTGTACACAATATGATCAGTGAGCATTGACATTGCTTGTAGTTGTATTGTAATTTATGTATAGCATGATTCATTGACTTGAGTCATTGACTAATTGGTAGTTGATTATGTCTTTAGTTTCATTGTTCACTTTCATGTGTCATGTATGTTCATTGTTTACATTTTTGTCTTGACTCTTTTATTTAAAATGCATTTGAAAGTTGAGATTTGAAAATTGAAAGTAGTGTGGTGGCTGGTCACTAGTGATTATAGACTATTAGGTGATTTTATAGGTTATTCATGTCAGGTATATCAAAAAGGTGTTAAATATGCATTGGTACATAGCTTTATGTTTCAGAAAATAAAAATCTCTCACAGTGAATAAAAACCCCGATTTTTATTTTGGATTTTATAAACCTCTACGATTTAACGATTTAAATCTCGATATATATCTCGTTTTTAAACCTCTTGTTGTACTATGTTTGTGGGAGGAGGAGGAGGAGGAGGAAGAGAAGATGGAGAGGAAGAGATAGAAGATGGGGAGGAAGAGGAGAGCCTGAGGCTTGAGCAATGAGGGAGCAAGGAAAGCTTCAATATTGGAATGCGCATGCAAAAGTGAAAGGCCAAAACCCCAAACTTTGATCAAATCAGCTCTTGGGACCCAAATTCGTAGGCACTCAGAAATTAAAAAGAGTGTTAAAAAACTCGTATGAATTCGTACCTTCACGTATCGTATGGAATTGTACCTTCCTTACGAACGTATTAATTCGTACTCATACGACGAACAACACTGGTCCCAAGTAAATGAATATGTAGTAAGATTTGCTGTCAAAGTTCATATGTTTAAGATTTTACTTAATTTGCTGTTTTGTGATATTTCTTTGTTAATTGCAGCCATCCTCACTGTAGGATTGTTCTTAGCTATTTTACCACTTGGCGTTGAATCTGCTGCAGTTCTGGCTGCTATTTTTGATCTCTCTCTCTCTCTCTCTGATTGATCAGGTTCATGCATAGATGAGGAAAACTGTTGTTAATCAATCTGTTTACATTCATATACTTGCTTGGTAACTAGGATATGAATAAAGTGGCACCAGGGAGTGCAGATTTCTTATTTGGAGTTCTTCCCCTTCTTTTTTTTCCCCCCTTGGTGGCTTTGTATTTATCTACTAAGCTTTCTGAATGTCCTTAGTGAATGTAAGTTGTCCTATTGGAAATGCTAATGATTAATCATATGTTTTTATATTTGACTTAACAGATGTAATGTACACAGTGAATGTGGTTCATTTTGACAACAGATATCGGCATACCCTAAAACAACAGCAGTCCTCGTGAGAAACCATGGCATTTATGTTTGGGGAGATTCATGGATAAGTGCCAAGACTCAGGTACAGTGTTTTCTGGAAGTGTTTTATCAATCTATAGCTTACTCAATATCTCGTGTTAATGAATTTCAGCATGATTTTTATGGTCAAATTACATGCCTTTGGTGGCATTTGGCTTGACATGATGCAGGCTGAGTGTTACCATTATTTATTTGAAGCAGCTCTAAGGCTACACAATCTTGGCCTTGATCCTGCAGATCCTAAACATGGACCATTAATGAGTTGGAAAGCTGCTGCCACCAGAGGCCTTTCTAATGGAATCGAGTTAAGCAATGGAACACGAGAGAGAGTGTTTGATAGACCTGCTAAACAACAACATCAAGATCCAGTTTGTAATCTTACTGTGGCACTCATACACTCATAATGTTCTCTTTTCATAATGGGTTCTAATGGAATACAAGAAATAGTGTTTGATGAACCTGCTAAACAACAACATCTAGATTCAGTTTGTACTTTTACTGTGATGCACATGCTCACATAATGTTCACTTCAATGTCGAGTTCCAAATGGAGCAGTCTTAAGCAGTGGAACACGAGAAAGTGTTTGATGAACTTGGTAAACAACAACATCCAGATCTAGTTTGTACATTTACTGTGGCACACATGCACACACAATGTTCATTCTGATACGCTGTTCTTTACTATGCATACATAAAGGTTCCTCTAATATTCTAGTGCAGTGCAATATCAAAGTGCTTATTTTGGTTATTAGAGTAATCACATTGTGATTAGAAATGTGTGTGACATTTCATGCAAGCACTGGGAATCACGAGGCATCAAAGTACTATGAAGTTGGGAGGATGGCATACTCTTTGCTGGATACATAACATATGAATCTAATGAGTGTTGCTGGATTGCTTGCAGTTGGTCATAGTTCTGGATATAGAGGGTACAACAACTCCAATCTCTTTTGTCACAGAGGTTCTTTTTCCGTATGCACGTGACAACGTCAAAATTCATCTAGAATCAACATATGACTCTGAAGAAACTCAAAATGATATCAGTCTTCTGCGAAAGCAGGTAAGCTTGCTGCACTTGAATTTATCTTGCACGTTTGAATATGCTTCTTAATCTTCCAAACTCTAGATTATCTAGATTGTTTTCTTCTTGCATTTTTCTTGGAGTACTCTTCATCATCCATTGCACTTGAAGTTATTTTCAGGTTATGACATGATTGTTTAATGTGAAAATCTTCTGGACTGTCCCTTTTTCTTTTTCAGGCTGAAAAGGATGTGAATGATGGTGTAGTTGGTGCACAGATGATTCCATCAGTAAGTGCAGAGAAGGAACAGATAATTGCTGCAGTGGAGGCAAACGTCATCTCTATGATCAAGGCTGATCGAAAAATTACAGCTCTAAAGGAACTGCAGGTTAAGTAACTGAAGGCAAATTAGGCTACATTGATTAAAGGTATCTTGAAATTTCTTTGTGCCTTTTACATTATTTGATGTTCAGGGCCACATTTGGAGGTCTGGTTATATGAAGGGGGAGATACAAGGAAAATTTTTTGATGATGTTCCAAAGGCACTAGCACAATGGTGTTCTGCTGGAACCAAGGTACTGCCTGTTGTGGCGAGAGAAAACTATTGTTCATGAGGACTTTTCTTCAAATATTTTGACTTATCTTTAAATAGTTTATCATGCATAGTAAGCATCATTGTTAACGTAATATTGAACAAGATTAAGATAACTGGTGGAACACTTCATTGGAGGATAGATAGTAGTTCTTTGATAGATGAATCCTGTGTAACCCTCAAACAAAAGGTCCGATTGGAGAAAAAGGAGCTTTCGAACCATGCAAGCATAGAATATAATCTGGTTCCAAGATAAATGTGGAGAGGACTAAGTCATTCTGATCTTCTAGCTACACATTTGTACTATGAAGTAAAGGTTACAATTCAGTACATCTTAATCATCTCTCAGAATTTGCAGCTTAAGCCTCAACAAGAATAGAAAGAAGCACAAGAAATCTATTAATTTTTTTTTCGGTACTGAATTTTTAAGAAGCATAAGTAGATAAGCTCATAACTAGCAGAAAACTGGACTTATTAATCAAGAAAAGTTTATAATGCTGGTTGTTGCCCAGTCATTTTTGATGAGGATTAAGTAAACAATGCATCACAAAAACAAGCTAATCGAATAAATAAAACCTTAAGTTCTTGCCGTGAATTAAAGAAAAAAATCATTCATGTATGTACATCATGCATAGGTTGGCAAAAAGGCTGTACTATTTTACCCATATCATTGCCTGCTTAACAGTAGATTTTATCCATGGATTTGGTTGTCTCCACTCAAAAGCATAATTTATGAAACCACCAGGGCAAGTTTTATCTGCTTTTGCAGGTGATTAAAAAAAATGCAGACCTGTTATAGCCCATCACGAAAGTATTAAAGGAATGAAGAAAACAATTATATACAGTCTAATTCATGTTGGTTTCAATCTAGTAAGTAATAGGGCTTATGGTTCTGGATTTCTTGTCTTCCATTCTTCCAATGTGGGTGTAACAGCACAAAAACTGTTCTCTTATGGCTTATACTATTTGCACAAAGATGTACTTGCATTGCTGGGATTCAAGAGCTTAGGAAACTTTGTTTTGATTTTCCTTTCCTCCTTTTTTCGGTTATACAGGTGTATATATACTCTAGCGGTAGCAGGGAAGCACAGAAGCTAATTTTTGGCAAGACACAATATGGAGACTTGCGGACTTTTATTTGTGGATACTTTGACACCTACATCGGGTATACTGCTGGTGACATTGTTCTATGAATGTGAATGATCTTACAAAATGTGGTTATATAAAACTGATGGAGAGCTATACTCATAAAATGTATATTTTGTATTCATATATTTGAATTTTCAATGTGCAACCCACAAAGAGTCAGGTATAGATAATAGGAATGTATATTTTACATGCAGCTATATCAATTTTCAATTTGAAGTCTATGAAGAATCAACCTAAAGTTGGCCCAGTGTTAAAGCGAAGCGGATGTTTACAAATTGTGGGAGAGATTTGTGAATTGTGGGTATACAATACATAAGCTACACCAACATCAACATGAAAATTGATTTGAATTAGGATTTTTGGAATCTGTACCATAGAGAGTAGTTTTATCTTGAGTCATATGGTTATAAGTACTGCGCATACTATAGATCGCAAAAGAAATGGTATATGATGATATTAAGTGATGGGTGCTTAGTGGTTAAAGCATTGGACCTTCAGATGGTTTATCTCAGGTCCAACCTAGGCTTTCGTGCTCAAAGTGCTTGTTCTTGAGTGGTTTTCCAGCTGTGCAGGGTGTCATGTAGATGAGTTGGGCCATACACGATTGGTGATCCTGATAGGTCTTTGTCCTCTCTCTAGCCTTTGGGTAGATAAAATGGGAAACTGGTTAGCTTTCAGGCTGTTTTGCCTTTGGGTTTTTGTATGCCTTTGCTTTGGTGGATAGGGGTCCTGCAATACTAAGCCATTCATTGTATAATTGTTTATTCCATAGTTCAAGCTTGAGGAGAGTATGTACAAGATTAAATTCCTCTTAAGAAGAAGACTGTATGATATGCATATTAGACATTGCTCTTATCAAAGTTCAGTAACCAGGGAAAATTATTCTATAACTTGCCCATGTAAATTTTCACAGTATTCTGAACAATAAATAATAATTTCAACTATTTGAGCACTTACCACACTTGATGGGAAGAGTGAAAGTCATGAAGAGTAGAATATACTGATTTCAAAGCTCGTCTGCTAAATTTTCTGAGACCTTATGTCGTAGGCATTATGAGGTCAAATTCAGGATTTCAAGCATCTATATTTTTATATGTATGGTTCTCACATTTTGCATTCATAATACATATGCAATTATCATGTATGTTCTTAAAGAAAAAAAATTATGAACCTTATAGTTTGGGCAATCCTAGGATACCACACTTTTCTCTACCTTACATGCACTAGAATGTTTAGAGACATAAAAAAAAATTGATGTTAGCAATCATGAAAATCAGATGGCTTGCTTCCGCATGAGTGTATTTGTCACCTTTTTTCATGATTGTTCAATTCTTTTCTATTTTAATTTCACGAGGCATCTACACTATGTGGTGTTGATGTGAAGAAGAAGATCCTGTAAAACTGTGATTATTATTATTAAGGGCCCACCTCACTTCCAACATTTGGTATCAGAGCATAGTTGATATACACCCTTAACAAGATTGAGTGATTATAGACTTGAGAATTAAGACAAGCTTGAAGGATTGTCTAATTATCCAATGTGGAGTTTTATGATGATGAATCTGTTAGTATCCAAAGACTTAAGGAATATTGTCAATGGTACTTATCCAAGGCCATGGCAAGTAGGAGAAGAGGCTACTTCATCTTCTAGAAGACCCTCTGTTCCTATTTTTGCTCAGTAAGAGGTTAGTGAAGAAGAAGGGACCACTTCATCATGAGGAATCAATGGTGCTACTATGAGATTGCTTCCTACAGAAGAGCAATCCAGATGGGATTCAAGGGATGCACAAGCACTTTCATATATTTCTATGCGAGTTAAGAGGCATATCATACCTCAAATCCGGTCTTGCAGAACCTCTCGACAGGCTTGGTTTGAGTTAGAGAATCTCTATCAGAGCAGAAACCCTGCTAGGAAAGCTCGAAACCCTGCTAGGAAAGCTCATCTAAGGAGATTGCTAGCCAACACAAGGATGAAAGTTCGTGAATCAGTTTAGTCACACATTATGAAGCTCAAAGACTTACAAGATCAATTACTCAATGTGGGAGCCAATATTTCAGATGAAGAGATGGTAAACACACTTCTAAACTCACTTCCACCTACATATCATGCTTTTGTTACTTCTTTATCTCTCTCTACAAGAGATAGAGAATTTTCATTTGAAGAGTTGCAGTTCCTGTTACTTCAAGATGCAGATCAACAAAAGAGTATGGAAGAGAATGACGAAGCTATGTTATCGTCATTCAAGGGGAAGAAGAAGAAGAAGGAGACTAGAAAGAAGGAGAAAAAGAGTCCGCAAACTAAGAAAGAAAGTAAGTCTTCTAATCCTACCCCTAATGCTTCCTCTACACCCAAAAGAAAGTCCACTACTACGTCTACATTAAAGATAAGATTATGCGATTACTGTAAGAAACCAGGTCATTTCATAGCAAAATGCAAAACAAAGATTTTCAATGAGAAGAAGAAAGCATGAGGTAATAGCACTGAAGATGATCCAAAACCTAAATCTTCAAAGATAGATTCATATGCATATGTTTCTATTGAAGAAGCGGTTTTTGATCGGGCAACATTAGATATAACATCTGATAATCCTTGGATTTTGTATTTTGGAGCTACTAAGCATATGACAGGTTGCAGAAAGGTATTTTCTTCTCTTACTAACTCTTTAAGGAGAAGAGTGACCATTGCACATGGTCATGATTTAGATGTTGTAGATGTTGGAGAAGTAAACCTAAAATCAAGGGAAGGTGGAAATTTCACAATTTCTAATGTTCTTTATGTTCTAGATATGAAGAAGAATTTGCTCTCTATCTCTACTTTCTTGTCAAATCGTTTTAAAGCCATTTTAAAGAAAGACTCATGTCAGATCCTCTCACCTCATGAGGAGCATTGTCTATTACAAGGTGAAAACAGAAGTAGCATGTTTGTATTATCCAAAATTAGTCTTGCTAATGTTGCTAGATCTTCTACACCTAAGGAGAACATGAAGTATGACATGCTAGATTTGATCATATCAGTTACACAGCTCTCAAGCATATCAAAGATCAAGGTCTGGTGGAGAGTTTGCCTACTTTTGTTTTACTAGATGATGCAGAGTCATCTGAAGGATGTCTTGAAGGAAAGCTTCACAAACTTCCTTTCAAGAAGCATGGATATATCACGGGCCATGGCCATAAGGAAGTTACAGATCATACATTCAGATGTGAATGGCCTAATGAGAACAAATTCTATTCAAGGTTTTTGGTACTTCGTTACTTTTATTGATGATTTCTCAATATATTCTTGGATTTATGGTCTTAAAGTAAAAGTCAGTCAAAGATCCAGATTTCGAGAACTGATAGAGGAGGAGAGTACATGTCAAAAGACTTTAAGTCTTTTCTCGAGGACAAAGGTATCTCTCATCAACTCACTATTGCTTATACACCAGAGCAGAATGGTGTTGCAGAAAGAAAGAATAGGATACTTGTTGAGATGCGTAGTATGATGTCATCCAAAAAGCTTTCTCCCAAGTTTTGGTTTGATGCAGTATATACAACTAATCACATTGTGAATAGATCTTCCACAAAAGCTTTAAAGGTTATCACATTTTATGAAGCTTGTTATGGGAAGAAACCCAATGTGAGTTATTTCAAAGTTTTTGGTTCTCAAGCTTATGTTGACATTGAGAAGAAAGAGCGTGGTAAGCTTGATGTAAAAGCCATTAAAGCCGTCTTTATTGGTTTTAGTATTGAAAGCAAAGGATACAGATTCTATGTTTCAGATAGAGGTGATATCCTACTGTCATGCAATGCATATATTATAGGCCAGATTTATGATAAGAAGGCAGAGATTCCAGATTTCATAATCACATATGATTATGCCTTTTTTAGAAGGAATTGGGATTCTTATATTCAGCTATACAAGGGGGGTGATGAATCTTCTCAAATCCTAAGAGATGAAGTTGATAAAATGGAGAGAATTTCATTACCTACATCAGTATCTAGTCCATCATAATTACCTCTTGATATTCCGACTTATGAAGTTGGAGAAGGTTCCAGAGTTCCAGAAGAAAGAGATACTGAAGAACCAAAAGAGATTTCACCACTTTTCAAGAATACATCGAGGTGGTTATATCAAACTTGAAAGGACATCGGTATAAAGAACTTCACAAGACAAACTTGAAGTCAGACAAGGAGAGAACAAGCAAATCATGTAAATTATGTGGAACATTTTGAGATTCATAACATTTTAGCATTAACTTCAGTTGAGAATGAACTAGCTAATGTTAAAGATGCACTACGAAGTCTTCTATGGAGGAAAGCTATGCAAGAAGAGATTGATTCTATTCATAAGAATCAAACATGGAAGCTTTGTGAATTACCAAAAGATAAAAAGGCGATTGGTTTTAAATGGATCTTCAAAATCAAAAGAAAAGCGGATGGTAACATTGACATGTATAAAGCAAGATTAGTAGTCAAAGGTTATGCATAAGAGAAAGGTATTGAATATTATGAGACTTTTGCTTCTACATCTAGAATGACAATAGTCAAGACAATACTTTCTTTAGCTTCATTCTTTGGTTGGAAAGTATACCAGTTAGATATCAAAACTGCATTTCTTAATGGTGATCTATATGAAGATGTTTATGTTCAGTAACTAGAAGGTTTTGAAGAGACAGGTAAAGAGCATTTAGTGTGCAAGCTTATTAAAGCGTTGTATGGACTAAAGCAAGGACCAAGAGCTTGGTATGAGAAGATACATGTCTATCTTTTATCTATTGGTTTTGTTAAAGCTGAGATTGATATTTTGGTTATTATTATCATATATGTTGATGATATGATCATGACAAGTCCCAAGGATTCATATCTTCAATATTTCAAAGCACAACTCAAGCATATATTTGATGTAAATGATTTAGGTATTTTGCATTATTATCTTGGGATTGAATTTAGATACAAAGATGAGTGTATCTACATGATACAACAGAAATACATTGAGAAATTATGGGAAGGGTTTGAGATGATAGGTTCTAAGCCTATGCAGACACTTCTGGATGCCAATGTGTCATTAGAGTCGGAAGCAGATTCAAAATCATTTGATGCTACATTATATAGTGAAGCAGTTTGTCGCTTGATATATCTATGTAATACACGATCGGACATTCAATTTGCAATTTCTCAAGTATCTAAGTTCATGCATAGTCCGCGTAAGATTCAGTGGAGAGCAATTCTTTTAAGATATTTGAAGGGAACTTTTTATTAAGCTATGGTATTTCCGAAGTCTTCACATTTCTTACTTAAAAGGTTTTCAGATTTCGATTGGATAGGTAATAAAGACTCAAGAAGAAGCACAAATGGCTATTGTTTTATCTAGGAGATTGTCTTATCTCTTGGTTATCCAAGAAATAGCCTACTGTTGTTACATCCTTAAGTGAAGCAGAGTTTAGGGTTGCCTTTATAGCTACACTTGAATCAGTTTGGTTGCAAAAAATTCTGAGTTATCTTGATGTTCAAAGTTCATCTTCCAGTTCAGATATTTTCAGACAGTCAGAGTGCTGTTGCTATTGCAAAGAACCCTATTCATCATGCTAGTACAAAGCATATAGAGGTACATTACCACTACATTCGGGAATAGATATCTAAGAAGCACATTGAGCTACTCTACATATCTACAAGTGAGAACGTTGGGTATATTTTTACCAAAGCATTGTCCAGAGAAAGTCATAAAAAGTTTTGCAGGTTATTGAACCTTGTACCATTATGACATTGAAGGGGGGATTGTTGGAAAGAATGTCAAGGTAGTCTAACTTTCAGCAATAATATCTCTTGTCTTTGGTATAATCTACAATGAGACGGTGTGGGAGAGTTGGCTTAGACAAAATGATTTGAAAAGAAAACAAGGCGCTTGAGTTCAAGTCCCATTAACGGAAGCACGTTCACACTTTTTGGCATAGAGGTGTTTTTTCGCGAAGATCTTTTGCAGCACCGTTTTCCGATCGCAGCTTTATTGCTTTCTAAAGTATCTTTTTACATAGCTACAAACTTATATACACATAACCTAGGCTCGTTGTTCAATTATCTCTGAAGCTCTAGTAAGTGCTCAACGCAAGCTTTGGAGGAGATCAAGGAGGTGCTCTACATCTTGAGTATTTGGAGGAGGTGTGCTCTACACTTGGTGGATACTTGGAGGAGTTAGGTTCAGCCAACCATCAGCAGCACTTGCTGATATATTGTGAGTTACAAGTCTATTTCAGTCCCTACTTGTTCCTTAACTAGTTTCTGATTTAGGGTTTCTATAACCCATAGTATATCAGCATCACTTGCTGATATACTGTGAGTTACAAGTCTATTTCTATCCCTACTTGTTCCTTCACTAGTTTCTGATTTAGGGTTTAATTCGGGTTTGCTGTAAAACAATTCTAAACTGTTCATATTCTTCATATTCTCTCACACACACACTTTTCATACCTCTTAGGCACTTTACACAATTTCTTGTATCTAGTTCCATATTTCCGCTTAGATTCAGATATTGCCAGTTTGTATCATATTCACGTTGTAATTTGACATTGGAATATAAGATAGTGTAGGTGAGCATTCTAGCTTACTGTACACTCTGAAAACCTTGTCTATCTCTCTCTATCTCTCACTCATCTAATTTTGAGTCTTAAGGTGTGTATGCTAAGGTCCTTCTGACGGAAGATCCTGTAAACCATTGATTATTGTTATTAAGGGCCCACCTCACTTCCAACAAAATTATCCTTTCCTCTTTTGTATAGTTGATTCCCAATAAGCGAATAATCTCTGGATTCTTCTTCAAGTAACTTCATTCTAGCAGGCAATGCCTTTTGGAAATATTCCATCACAAAGATAATCTACTATTGGCGTACTCCATTCTGGTGCTACAATCTCCTGATAAAGAGTTGAATGCTCGGTTGTTGGTCTATTAATGGAACACAGTTATGCTGGAGATGACACAAGGGTGAGAATAGAGGTCATTGTTGGCCAGAATAGTAATGAGCTTCTTAGGTAAGGGCAGGACGAGCTAGTATTTGTTATGCAACACATCTGTCTGAACCCTGCAACCTGAATATCTTCAACCCTATGTGTGCTGAGGTCATATAAAAAATGTTTTCTCGTTTTATGAACCCTCATTTTTGAGATTGACATGAAATTTTACGGATGTGCAAACACCAAGGACGTGATGCTCTCAGTCTACTATTTTCAGAGAGAATTTTGATGATAAGAGTTGAGGTTGATATAAATTTACATGAATGTGAAAAGACCAAACAATCTGTCCTCTTAGCCACTTTTCTTTTTTTAGTTTCAATGCCTGAGTTATTTTCAAGGTTTTACTGCCTAAATTTTTTCACATGTGAAATAAATGAGTTTCATTTAGATTTATCTTGTACTTTCTTACCCATGCACATCAGACATGTGCTTTTTTTAAAGGAACAACTTTGATGCACGGTGATGCAGTGGTAACAAGTTATCTCCCATGCATGAAACAAAATACAGACATCATTGCTGTCTCAAAGAGGGCCTCAAAGAAAAGTTGCAAAATTGTAAAGTAGCAATTATGAACTTTCTGCAGCAACAATCTGTAATATTTCTGGCAACATTGCCTACCTGCATGATTCTAAAGGGAAAGAACCTTCAGTGTTGCACTGTAAAAACTTGTGAAATACCAAGTCGAGCATAAATAGGTAGCACTGTTAAGAGGCTTAACATTGGAGCAGAATTATCTTTACAGCCAATAAATACCACCATACTAAAGGGATGAAAAAGAGGAAAAGGAAATGATATGGCAGTTTGGAAAATCAGAATGAGGAGCATTTATTACATTGCACATTTTCTGGTATGGGGACCTTCGTGTTGGTAAAGAAGACCAAGATTTTCTTTAGTTCATGTACCAAGCATGCATTTTTGGTCATGCAATACTTTTTAAACATACCGACAGATGTGTTGTTCTTACAAGCTCAACAAAAGCAAAAAGTTAAAAACAATAGGAAATGGTTTACCTTTGAACCTTGCGTACATGCACTGATTTCAAGGCGAAAATCAGTCTAGGTAATCGGTACTGTGACTTAAGGATAAAGTTTCTGGTTCACATTTGACTCAAGTGTACTTGCAACTGATGTGCTACAAAAGTTCTTGGTAGGCTACAATGGTGTAGCTCTCTAAAGTCGAAAGGAGAATTAACTTTTTTGGTCATTTTGGAGAATTTTCTTCGCTGAAGCTTTTGAAGCATTAACCGTCTAATATTCAAATTTATCTTATAACTTGAATATATAATCTCACCAATTACGTAAGCTACCATGTAGCTATTTCTTTCTATCCGTTTGCATATGTTCATTCATTTCTTATGACACATCATTGGGTCCTTAAATTGATCAAGTGTAAGTATCGTTTGTGTACCCATTTACCTTGTGATAAACTTTTTATTACTGTACACATATTGTGATGTACCCATTTACCTTGTGATAGACTTTTTGTTATTGTACATGGATCATCATGCATGTAGCAAAATAACCATAAAACCCAGAGAACCTCCATGCTGGAGAATGGGAGAGACAAAGGAAGACCAGTTCATTCATTTTTTTATTCATTTCAGGAACAAACGTGAGGCCCGCAGCTACAAGGAAATATTTCTCTCAGTTGGAGTTGATGAGCCATCTCAAATTCTGTTTGCGACAGATGTACTACAAGAAGCAATGGCAGCAAAGCAAGCTGGTACGTTCCTTGTTTATTTTGTTCTATTTCACTTTTCTATGATGCAAGGTACTTACTACGATTTTACTGCTGGGTGAATGATCCAGGATTAAGAGCTGTGCTTGTTGTACGACCTGGTAATGCTCCTTTGCCAACAGATCATGGCTTTCAAACAGTTACAAGCTTGCTGGAAATCTAAAACAAAGTCCTTGAGTTGCCCTTCTGGTTATCTAAGCTCTTTGGCAGCAGTTATACCAATAATGATGGCATCAAAATTATGTTATTGAAAGAGCCATGGAAGCCAATGTTGAACAAATGTATAGTATTATACACATGACAAAGTTAAATAATGTAAGAGATGGAGATTGCAAGGGTACTTACAGAAATCCATTCAAGAATTTCATTTTTTTTCTTTGCGCTCCTTGACTATGTATGACAGATTTATTCAGGGACAAACTTGTGATGATGCATGCTTCTTTTGACAATTGTTGCATACTTCAAGCTTGATGCTCAATGCAGAAATAAAGTGTTTGATGCTGAATGTAGAAATGAAGTGTTTGTATTGGCATTGAGGTAGTTACAGGGTTTTCATAGTAAATATGCTTGCTGGCACACGGTTAATGGGCCTTCCTCTTTTTTTTTTTTTGGGTGGTGTGTGTGTGGCGGAAGCCTTCTCTCCCGGATAGCTTGAATTAATGGAAAGAGCAACTGTATTAGCAAATGGTTAATGGGCCTTCCCTCTTTGTTTTTTGTCAATTGCCTTTCTTGTCTGTCTCCCTTTTACCTCCCCTCTTATTGAAGTTGATGATGACAACACTATACTATTCACTAATGAATGTAACGCTGGTTCTTAGCCGTTTGCTAAATTCTTTTTGAGTTTAGTTAACGTTGTCGTTTTTGGGACCTTGAAGCGTTGTCTGGTTCATACAACACCTTTTTATGAAGACTATAATCATACATTTCGATTGTTTAATGGCTGTACTAAGAAGTTTTTCCGGTGAATATCCAGGTCTTGTACCTCTTCTGGTGATGATATAACCATACTTATCAAACAAACATTATCAAACAAATCTTTGATGATTTGTTTTTGTCCATATGTAATAAGCACTGATTTGACGATGTGGGTTGTTTTGATCCTAATTATACGAAATCATTCTCTGATCATTATGAATTCGCGCTTATGCATTTTTTATCTCAAACAACATATTACACGGCTCCCTCTCAAAGTGAAGGAAGTTTCTGCGCGCTTACCACTTACATGGATATATGCAGTAGATGTTTGAGTGTTTTTATGATCGAGTCGAATTTTCTTTCCAATTAGTATGTAACTCTCTCGTGTAGTGTTGGGATAAGATGTGGAATAATTGATATTGAAGGACCATTTAAGGAAATAAAATATGATTTGTCTGTTGTTTTTGGGCTTAAGGGGATACCTGTGAATGTGTAAAATTTCTGAAAATTGGGAGCTTTGGAGAATCGGAAGAAATTGACACCATCTGATTCTAAATCTTTGGCTTATTTGTTACGCCAGCTACTCCATTCCTTTTCGGGTTTTTGCTTTGTTATTTGGTTCTTATCTTATATTTCTCTGTTCTTGTACGCCTTTTTCGTTGAAAGGTATTATGACGAATGGTAATTCACCTTGGAAAGCCTACATGCCTTTAGATTTTAGATCAACATTGTACTGCAACGAAGTTCACCTAGGATTAATGTCTGCTGATTGATCAGAACAAGATTGCTATGTGGTTACATAGTGATGTTACTTTAACATGTCAAAGTTTTTGATATGCGCTATTGTTTATGGTTAAATCCACATCGTTGTGGTTATGATTAAGACCTGATGTTTAAACCTACATGTTCACAAGTGGCATAGGTTAACAATAATCTGAAATGCATTGTTTCATGCACCTTTGAACCTTTGAAAGTTTCTAGAATTAGGTCTGTTACTCTTCAGTTGATGGAAGTTTGTTAAGTCATGCTATTTTGGCATTCTATAATTTGAGGTTAGAAATTTTGTGCATGTAGGTGGTAAAAATTTGTTGTAAGCATTACGTTGAAAGAAGATGGATTTCCACCGATGCTAAATTGCAAACCTTTCTATGTTTTCAATACTCCACAATGCCCCTACATGTTCCATTCTCATATTGCTGTTAGGTAACAATACCCAACACACGATAATTCTTGGGGAGTCAACTAACCATTTAGAGAAAGAGTTTTCGATTGAATAATACATCCCTTGACCAAAATCAAGAATAATTCTCTCCTTTAATATTTATCTATAAAGTTCCCATATACTAATACATATATTTGTCAAACTTGTATGATATCCTTTATTTTGATATAGGAGAACATAAGCTCATAAAAGTCTACTTAAGTTGACGTAGCTATTGACTAAAGGATCTGCCCTATTACAAACCAATGTCCAAATGTAAAGTAAAGTAGAACACCATATTCATTTGAATAATTGGTTTACTTGTACAAAAGAAACTTGGCAGAAGATTGTAACTCTAACGAAACCTCTATGATGTGTGAGACTAAGGCAAGAAATGACATGTGTTTTACCACCCAACTTATTCTATTAAATAGCTTTTGGGAATCAGACTTTTTTGGATCCAAACCATTCTTTTCAAGGAACCATCGTTCTCATGAACCATTCTTTTCATAGTCAATCCCCACTATCCTTTTGAGAAATGATCCTATACCATCCTTTAACTAAAAAGGTAGCAATTAGAAAGAATGGTCCACAAAGCTCGGGTTAAAAAGGGTTCTTGATCAAAACATCACACTTGTAGGACTCGAACCCATGGCCGTCCTCTTCCCATCCTTGAGACTTCACCACTAGGGTAAGTTGGTTATTTGGTTTGGTACATGTCTTTATGCTTATTTGATGCTTACTCACTTTATAACATTGTTCGCCCTTTGAAGATCATTTTCTTCCTTGAAAATGTGCTTCAAGATACAAGCCCATGGTTCGACTCAGGAGCATGGTGGTCATTTCCTTTAAGAAATTGTATGCTCTTTAAACATTGAAAATGATTTTTTTTTCTTTAGAAAGCTCATATGTTCCCATATGGCATTGTTTTCAGTTTCATCTTTCCATTTAATTAATCACTCTGGTTCTGATACTCATTCCAATATGTTTGCTTCAAAGATATATAGGCTCTCAACATATCCTTCACAACTTTGTTGATTGGTTCAGTGTGACCATCTGTTAGAGGATGCTCAGTTGTACTCATTGGCAACTTCGTGTTCGTCTGACTTAAGGCAACTCTAGAAATGACTTGTGAACTTTCTATCTCGATCAAACACTATGTATTCATGAACACTCTAGATTCGATAAAGATTTTCCAAAAATAACCTAGCCAATTATGGTGTCTTTACAATTCTAGGAGTTGGAATGAACTTCGTCATCTTTGCCAGTCGGTCTATTATGAACAAAATTGAATTGCATCCTTTTCGAATTTTGGGTAAGCCTGCTACAAACTCCATGGAAATACTTTATCCTTTTTCTTGAGGTATTTCCAATGGATGTAGTATAACTCCAATATGAAGTCTTTCTACCTTACTAGCCTGTCATTTGTAACATCTTAGCACATATGCCTGCACATCCTTGTGTACACTTGGCCAATATAAGTGACATTTGATTGACTCATAAGTTTTAATAGCATAAGGATGTCTACCACTTGGAGCATCGTGGCATTCAAACAACACTTGTTTAAGTTCTAATTCATTTTGTACATAAACTTTGTTTTTGTACAACATGTATTCAACATCTTGGACTGTGTAGTTCTTGAACTATTTATCCAAGGCTTTGTTCATTTGAGTTGATCTTTCAACCATGGCATGCCAAGGTTTCTTGTAGCTTGGATTGTCTTTATACTTTCCTTTCAAGGATTCAATTAGTTCATTGTGGACTTGTACAAAAGTCAACGTACTAATGATAATCATCCTGCTCAAAGCATCAACTACTGCATTGAACTTGCCTTTATGATACCGAAGTTCATAATTGAATGCTTGAAGTATTTTGGCCCATCTAGATTTTTTGCATCGTAAACCTAGTTGGTTTGCAAAACAATTTATACTTTCTTAATCAAGCACTATGATGATCTTGGCATCATACAAATAATGACGCCATTTTTGTAATGCATTCATGATAGCAAGCATTTCACATTTGTAGGCAAAATAGTTTTGTTGAGATAGATTGATTTTCTTAATATCATATGCTATTGGTCAACCTTTTATTAACACAAATATAACCGAATGTGCATTGGCATCGGTTTCAACCATAAATGGTTTGATCTACAATTTGTAGAATGAAGGCCAAAGAAACAAGTTGCTTAAGCTATCCAAAACTTTCAACTTGTCGAGGACCCTATCTAAGGAGCGTAGATTAACCTTTGAGTTGATCAGTCAAAGGATCTGCTATCTTGCTATATCTAAGAATAATTTTCGATAATACCATGCCATCCCAAGAAAACGCTAGAGGTCCTTTATTGCTTTTGGGATGAGCCCAATCGTTTATGACCTTAACTTTATCAGGGTCAACTTGGATTCCTTTAACAAAAATCACATGGCCAAGATATCTAACTTGTGGTGTAAAGAATTAACACTTCAATTATTTACCATATATTTGGTTTTGATGAAGCACTTCAAAGATCTTTTGAAGGTGCTATAGATGTTCATAATGATCTTTACTATATATGCCAATGTTGTCAAGGAGATCCACTACAAGCTTGCCCAAGTATAGCTGCAAGGTTATATTCATGAGATTTATGAATGTTATCAAGGCACTAGTCAAACCAAAAAGCATGATGAGAAATCAAAATGACCATATTGTGTTCTATTTTTTTTTTTTGAACATCATCGACCTTGAACGTGATTTGATGATACCCTTGGTGCAATCAATCTTTGAAAAGATAGTTATGCCATGAAGTTGATCGAATAATTCATCAACTTGAGGCATTGAAAAATTGTTCTTTATTGTGACATTAATCAATGCCTAATAATCAACATAAACTCACATTGAACCATCCTCCTTTTTAACAAGAACGATTGGGATTGCCCAACAATATTGACCAAGCTTGAGGAATCCTCTCTTCAAGCATTCATGAAGATGCTTTTGAACCTTTTTCTACTAGGAAAAGGGGAGATTCTATGGCTTTTTTACATATTAGCTTTGTGCTTGTGACCATTTCAATAGCATGGTTGAAAAGACCTTGTCGGAGTGGTAACACATCGGGGAGTTCCATTGGGAACACATCACTATATTGCTTAAACAAATCCTTAAATTTATTCAATATAGTTGGAGAAATGATTCACAATTCATAAGAAACTTGCTTGATATTATGGTCATTGTTTACATCTAATGAAAGGAGCATAAATGCCTATTTGCTTTTACTTTTTCTTATATGTTTCTTAACAATCATGGATGTTTCAATCCATAAGTGATCTTCATAAGTTTGGGCAAGTTTTATTGCATCCTCTAGGGTTTTTGGCACATTTCACTTAACTTTGTGCTTTAACTAATGGTCTGATCCACATATCAAACCTCTCAACTTGTGGAAATCATCTAATTTTTGAAACTTAAGAAAGATTGTTTGATATTGAAAAATATAAGTGGACAATGGACAACCTCTTTATTGCACTCGATCCTACTCTTTCTAGTTATGTTTTTCTTCGTTTTGAGGAAGGAACTCCTTGACAACATCTTTGAGCTAGGACCAAGTGGAGTTGAGTTTTCCTTTTGAAAACTCATCCATCACTTGTACGCAGGCATCATGAGAGATAAAGTAACTCCCAAAAGTTTGTACTGTTTGGAATGTTACACAAAGATGCCGAACTATCTACTTTATGTAGAAAAGTAAGAACTAAATCCTTATTCCTATCTCTATCTTTACCTAGAAATTGAGGAACTCTAAGGTCTTTTCCCAAAGAATGATCTCTAGGAAGAGTTGCATTTATTTTGGGAATGGTGCTAGTAATAGTTATATGCATAGGTCCAAATGGATCAACTAAAAGTGGCATAGAGGCTAAGACGAGCCATTGTGTAACTTGCATAGTAGGGTGTAATCTAGGAATCCTCGACTGTGGTCCTATTGGCATAATGGGAGGATCGAAACAAATTTTCCCACTTCTTTCAAGATTAGGAATGGAAGATTTTTTTTCTTACCTATCACCCTCTCCCTAAAGTATTCCAAGAATAAGCACAAGGTCATTTTGTACTTGATTAATTGAAATCCCTAGTTCACTAAGTTCATTTGCACATTTAATACTTGGCTTAACCCTTTTTCTAATTCTTTTACTCAACTGCTCAAACTATGAAACATATAGAAATCATTAAATTCTATCTCCTTCATAATTTTTTCCTACCCTTCTATGCCTAAGTCAATGCTTTCATGCTCTTCTTCATGCAAATGCTCCTCCACTATATCATGGCTAAGTGCAAAATGGGAAACAAAGAAGTTCTATTTCCACTTCCTGTGTATTCCTACCCTCCATTGTGTTAAAAATGAAGCCTTGAACCTTAGTTAAAAGCTCAAGGACATGGATGAAAAGTGGACACTATATTTTCGAGATGTTTTGATGTGTTTGGTGTTTACATGTTCTGATGTTTAGATGTTCCAGTGTTTGTTTCTGATGTACATGTGTTCCGAATATTTTCCCTAAACCTTCGCTAAAGGCTAAAAAATAGGCATGGACGACAATTGGACCTATCATTTGGAGGCTTCATGTCATGAATTTCAGCTACCAAGAAGGTTCAACCACTTTCCTAAGTCATAGATTACCAAAAAGTTAAGTGGTTAATTGAGAGATTAAATTATAGGACCATTTTTTGATAGCCTATATATGCATGAATCCAAGTCGTGAATGTAAGGAACTTTCCACATGTATCCCCCTTGCTCAATGCATCAATTTGTTAGCTTATACTTCTCTATAGTTAGTCATTGCTCACTGCCTCTGTAAAGAGTGAGTTAGTCTCAAGAGCGATATTGTTTTAGTTGTAGCTCCTTCTTTCCACATCCATTTGAAGTTATTTGACTTGTGTTTGAGTGCTCATAGATTCGATTAAATGTAGTATCAATGTCCTTATTTTCCTCCGAGTGAGCTCAGAGTGAGGTTGCAAATAGTGAAGGTGTGTCTCTACACATAGATAGACAAAAGTAAGATCAATTAGTCTAACTTGCCAAGGTTGGTTCTCCATGATGGACAATCCAAATCAAGTGTTTTAAAGTTCTATGGATAGCAGAGAAACATTTTTTGAAGTTTAATTATTTTTTTGCATTTATATCTTGAGTTAAAACCAAATTAGTGACTTTGAGCCATTATGGAAAACATCCTGTGAGGGCCTACAACCTTCCAAAGCTACGTAGGGGTGTTGAGTAATCCCCCAACAATGGTATCAGACCATTTTAAAGCATTTGGTACTTTTGAAGGTCATAGAAACTATTTGGAGCTAGTAAAGCTCTCAAGAAAAGACTTGTAGCAGACCTTCAAGCTACATCAAATTTCAAAAGTGGATTTTGAAGCTAGGAGCAAACACTGCAATACATATCAAGAGAGGAAGCTATAAGAAGGTAATCATTTTGAACCTTGCCTATTCCATCACACTCAATGGAATTAGGTAGCATAAAAGCTTAAGCAATGGTTGAATATGCTACCCAAATAGAGAAGCTGGAGAAAGGAAACTACCAACCTTGGAGATTTCAGGTTAGCAATTTCCTTAGTGGCAAGAGACTATGGGGATTAGTTAGTGGAGTTAAACCTAGGCCTCAATATGAAGAGTCATCCACTCAAGCACAAGAAAGGGAAGTGAATGAGTGGATTGTAAAAGATAAGAGAGTCATATTCATCTTATCTCAACACATTATTAATAGCATGATCGATCACATTCAGGACCTGGACACATCCAAGAAGGTGTGGGAGGCTTTGAAGAGATTGTACTCCACCTCCACAAAGGCTTGAAAGATTAATTTCAAGAATGATTTGAACAAAGTAAGGAAGGCTTCAAATAGCACCGTCAATGATTATATCCTCAACGAGATTGCAGATGCCTTAGGATCAGTAGGAAGCTTCAACAATGCTGATGATTTGGTAGCTCATACACTAAATGGGTTGACTAGCAAGTCATCTATTCAAGGAATCGGACATCAATTTTCAGTGGTGGTCCCTGGTTTTATTTAGATCCCTATGGACTATACACATCATATGTCTTATTCTTTTTCTCAACTAAGAGAACAAGTGCTCCAAATGAAGAGGAACTAGGCCTTATGAGTTCTTTTTGAAATAGATCCTTGATTTGTTTATGTATTTCATTTTGGCATAAAGATCCATGCCTATAAGGTGCTTTATGATAAGGAGAACTAGCAAGAATGCGATCTATATCATGATCAAGAGATCCTCAACAAGGTGTTAATTCCGAAGCATAATTGAACATAAAAAAATCCTTATAAGAAACCATAAATGGTTTACGTGCATCTGAAAGAAACTTTTTGAAATGCACATGTAACTTGATTATGGTTAGTTCAAGGGAATGTTTGAAAATCATACATTGCAGACAAAGAAATACATTGGCCTTTTAATTCAAAGCTGAAGGTATGCATATGATAATCAATGTGTGGATTATAATGGTGATGGAAAGGCATACCTGTTGGTGCAAATGTCCAAGCCTTCACATTTGGCTAGGCAAGGAAGAAAATGTGTGCAACCACTTGATGAAGCATGTGAACCATAGCTTGTAATTGCTTGATCATTCACCATTGTAAAAGGCTTTGACCTTCAAAGAATCTTGATAATCCATGTGTCTCGTGGAGTTAGGAGAAGGATAAGTTACAAGTTTCTATAAAGGAATAACTCCTCAATCATAGGGACCAATTTTAGATGGAGCCAAGTTTGAATTTCAAATTCAAGCTTGGATGAAGAATTCATTATAAAAGCTATTGTAAAACTCGCAGCTTGTGTGCCTCTTGAAGAGCTCTTTCATTGATCATTAGCACGATTTGAGTAGCTCACTCCATAGCTTACTCATTCCACAATCATTGAGCACCATTGCAATGCCAATGATCTTGTATACTCATGTTTCATAATACATATACTTCATTGATTATCTCTGCCTACTTCTCTGCTATTACTTCTGAGAATAGTGAACTTTGCTTGATCATATCTCAGTGCATTCTCAACCATTTTGCATGATCTATAGGTTGTTGGAATCAAATTGAAGTTTATTTTATGCTCTCAAAGTTTCAAAGCTTTTGGTTCATCCAATTGCGAGAAATCACCATCGAATTGCTCATTGGTCATCTACTGTTCAATCCCTAAAATATCAGGGGTAAGCTTTGGATTGCAAAATTGATTTCTCAGAGCATAGTCTATTATTTTTTATGATTCCACTTGTAATCATTAGCTATCTAAGCTAATTTTATAAGTAATTTGATCAATTGATATTGTACTATGAGCACTGAGCAAAAGAACAAGCAGGTGTGTGGACAAAAATAACAAGTTTTGTGAGACTAGCTATTTGTGAAGTACTCTGTTTTGATTCAATTGGTTGAAGGATCAACTCCAAAGTACATAGGTACTTTCTTGGTGTCATTTGCAAGCAAAAAGGGCCTACTACATAACTCTGAAGTAAAATAGGGCAGGTACAAAGCAGGTTTTAGCAATACCACCTCACTTCCTTGAGGTATCCATCCATCTCTTCAACCAGTGGTATCAAAGCAAGTTGAGGTAAAATGGGATATGGTTTCCCTTCTTTCATTGATAAATTAGATAGAAATAATTATCCAGCATGGTCCTTGAGGATGAAGAATTATCTACAAGGAAGGAGTGTCTATGGATACATATTAGGAGATGAGGAGATGCCCATATTCAGAAGAAAAGGTCAACCTACAAGAGAGGAGCTAGAAAGACTCAACTCATCGTGTGCTTTAGCAAGACGGGGTAGAGGAGGTAAGCAAGGAAGGGGGATACCCTTCAACTCCTCCCCATGCAACATATGTGGATTGCCTAATCACACAACAGATGAGTGCTATAGGAACTTCAAGAACCAGAGAGGAAGAGGATTTCAAAAAGGTGGCTACTCACAATCAAGAGGAAGATTCAACCATAATCAAGGACACAACCATGGCTACAACAACAATGACAACAACAATTATCAAGGAGGATACAAATCAAGAAAGGACTTCAACAATTATACAAGGAATCAAGAAGTTCTCTTCACATTATGAACATGACTTCAAAACAAGGTATGAATGATGAGCACCTCTTCTATATTGGCTTAGGTTGTTCAAACCATGAAACAGGCAATGTAGCTCCTTTTTTAATCTTGAGGAGTTAAAGGGAAAGCACCAAGTGTAGACAGGTGATGACACCAAGCATTCATTGGTCAAGGTAGGAAATGTCAAAACTTCTGATGGGAATAGAAATTTGTTAAGCAGGGTTCTTTATGTACCTACTATCACAAAGAATTTGATGAGTGTTGGACAGATAGTGGAAAAGGGTTTTCAAGTTAGGTTCAATAAATATGGAGCTTTTCTGGAGGACCCCCAACATGGATTCAAAAGAATAGCCAAGGGAGAAAAAACACGTAGACTATTTACATTTGAGCTTGATGACACTAGAAACATTGCACTTTATAATTACAAGGATCAAACATTGTCTGAGTTAGAGATATGGCACAAAAGATTAGGGCACATTGGTGAGAGAACCTTGAAGTAGATATGTAGAGATCAATGTGTGCTTGGGATACCTAATGTATCCAAGCAACACATGATCTATAAATGACATTTCCACGAAGGATAATCTAATAGAAGGTATTGTTTCTTTGCAAGAAAGTAATAGCACGGATCATTCTCCAAATAGGATACTAGATCATAGATAGAAGCGATTGAGGAATCGTGTCATCCAGGAGTACATAGTAGTCTAGAGAGGATTACCACTTCATACGTACTTTCCCTCATTGATCATTGAGGACAATGATCTTTAGAAGGGGGAGAGAGTGTCAGATATTGATCGACACAGATCATGACATTGATCCATAAGGATCGGTCCATGTGTGTGAGGGATAAGGGCTAGTTAGCCAAGGTCCCAAGCTTGGGGGATACCCTAAGGTACTTAATAGTAATGGGAATAAGTGTTTCATGATGGCCACACGTTCACAGTAGACTATTCCAAGGCATTGCTATTTTTAGAATACAAGAGGGTATATATGAATGGGAGGAGAGTCACACACGCATCAATCAAGTGATTTCTGACAATTTGTCTATGTAAAATCATCCCTCAAATTTCACAATTGGACTTGGAAAGACTTTAGAGTCCATGGAATTCTTATGTCTTCCCATTAACCTATTAAGGCCATCTAAGTAAATATGAACTCCATGCAAGTTTGTAGAGAAATACTATAGTGAAGTCATATACTCTCCCTCTATCAAGGACATTGACTTTGCTCAATGGATAGAGTTATGCATGTCTTCTGAATTCATAATTAATTCACCCTCTAAATCACTAGAAGTTTCATAGTAAATGGAGTGAATGCTCTTTTGAATTACACTCCTTGCTGAGGGTATCACACTTCTTCGACTCCCTAGGACATGGCCAGATTGTAGGTTCATTCACAATTTGGGGACTTAACCAATTTTAATGAACTTAAACTCTCTATTTTGTTCTTAGGTATTCTATCAAGTCTTGGAAATAGTTTTTCTTGATGTTTGCATACTTGAATTCCTCACAAATTCAATTTAGGATCACTTAGGGTTTGCTCTTAATTTCCCCAATACACGATACTTGAGATCTTCATGATACACGATATCAAATCTTGACAATATGATATTTTGACAAGGTATATCATGATACACAATACTTGGAAACTCACGATACTAGATACTTGACCTCCATGATACGATACCTGAGTTATGGTGATGCACAATACTTCACCTCATGATACATGATACCTCCGATCTCATGATACACTATCTATGATACTAGTTATGGACGATACATGATACCTCAGGATAGATGATGCATGATACTCTTGAAACATGATACAATACTTGACATCCATGATACACGATACTTTGGATCGGGAGATACATGACTCACATCCAAAAGTGGTGATACATGATACTTCAAGTATTGGTGATACATGATATTTGGGGGTCGCGATACTTGACAAGGTGATACACATTACTTGTGTGTCAAAATACACTTATGAGTAAGGTATTGTCAATACATGATACCTTCCAAGTATCGATGACACACAAGGATTTGATATTGCAATACTAAACTTGACCGATCATGATACCTGAAATTTCTTAAGTCCAAATTTAAAAATTTTTGTGCAATCAAGTTTTTTGTGCTCTCTTTGTCACCCTTATGTGCTTGTACCTAGAAAATTCTTCCAAAATCACACCATTCATGCCTCACGATACTCGATGGGTGTTGTGTTACCCTGTGAGCGTTCAATCAAGAAAATGATTTGCTTACAATACAGTCCTCACCTCAAAGAACATTTCTCTAAGTTTTTAGCACGAATCTCTAGTTACTATGAGTTCCTCAAGATACAAGATCAACGATATTGATCATCCTGAGAGCCCCATGATACTTGTGTATACAAGTGAATTAAAATGTGGTGATTTTTGGTTTTTAGTCTCTGGCCAAGACCAATGACTCAAGAAAAAAGTAAAAAAAAATCTTTTTGAAATGTGATTGTACCCTACTTCCAAGCTCTAAGTCCTCCACTCCTAACCTAATCCTAAAAACTTGTCACATACACATTAGGTGTATGAAGCAATAAGTGCAGGAGAATCGTGACTTGGCAAGCTATTGAATTTACTTCTTCACAATCACTACATTCACAACAACACTTTAATCACCACATTGACACCTTGAAATAAGCTTGATCCTCAGCAATGATGCCAAAGCATGTGTACCTAAACTCACAAAGTCTTAGAGATTTGCTAAGAAAGAAATGAAATATCAAACATCAAGAAAATGCATATAGCCTTGGCTTGATACATGCATCAAATTATCAATATAAAAGCTTGACTTGGTCAAGTGCATGGAAACAAGCACATGAATGATGGTTATTGTGGGAAAGGGACACGTAATGCATGCAAAAAGGGTACATCCACCTCACACAACACCTCTTACACAAAAGTGTGTATCGGGATACGTGGTACACTGGCAGGCACAAATCAAGCCATACCTCTCAGTTTTGGGTTCACTTTAAAGCTCTTGATTAGATGCATCCAATGGCAGCACTATTTAGCTTGATCAGACTTCTATGCTTCAAGTTATGGCAAAAAAAAATTATGGTGAATAGTGGGTTCATTTCAAAGCTCTTGATTAGATGCATCCAATGACACCACTATTTAGCTTGATCAACCTTCTATGCTTCAAGTTATGGCAAAAAAATAAAGTGACAAAAGTCACCTACTCACACTTCAAGTCTTCCTACACTTCACACACACAAAATGACATCAAAAAGAGATGGGGAAGGGGTAGACAACACCTGTAGACACACGTTTCATGCCTCAAGCATACACACACAAGCTCATAAAGAAGGAGGTACACAAGCAAAAAAAAAGCAAATTAAAAAATTCATAAAATTAGCTCTTGATCATGGAAAAAATTCTTTACAAAGGAGTCACAAGTGACTTATATACATGTGCCCTAATTTTGGTCCTTTCACATAAGAGATCAACACTTTCGGTATAAATCACTAAGTTCCTACTATTGTACAAAGGTAATGTTACAATCTTAAGGATTTATGCATCTACACGACTCCTCTAGAGTTACAAAGCTTATCAATGTTTTAAAATGGATTTTTGGGAAAACAAAATGAGCCATTCCTTGATAATTTTGGGGGCTTGCATTTCTTCTCTTCTTCCTTCTACTTTGTGCTCTCGCTTTTCTTCAATCCTCGACAATGACATGCTTTACATATAAGGTGCTCTCAATCAGATTGTTGTCAAAACCATAGGCAATCAAATAGGCATGTACATTTTCATAGAAAACACGTGGTGCTTGCTTTAAACCATATAATGCCTTTTTCAACCTCGAAACTTTGTTTTCATGCTCTTTCTACACAAAAACATGGGGATGAAATACATATAGTTCTTCATGTAAGTCACCATTCAAAAATGTAGTTTTAATGTCCAACTGACGTACATTCTAGCCATGATGAGTTGCAAGTGCACAAATGCTAGGAACAGTGGTCATTCCACATGTGGTAGCAAAGGTCTCATCAAAATAAATGCCCCTCTCTTGAGCATAACCTTTTGCAACAAGCCTAGCCCTATACATGTCAATTGTTCCATCAGGCTTATGATTAAGCTTGTATACCAATTTAGTGCCAATGACCTTTTTCTTGGAGGCAAATCACATAAAGACCAAGTACCATTCTTCATAATATCATCATATTCTGATTGCATCACAGCTATCCAATTTTATGAATTTTGTGCTTCATCAAAAGAAACAAGCTCATTTTCATACAAAGACTAGATGCAGCAATTGCATAGCAATTTGATGCAAAAAAAGCACTATGAGAGCCTGAACAAGTACAATATAAAAAAGGTGCATCTAATTTTCTATCTCGCAAAGTTTGCACCAACGATTTAGGCATAGTTTCTTCCTCCTCTATATTAGCCCTCTCATCAACAAGTGCATCATGTAGATCTGCATAGAAAATGGAATGATCTCCAACATCATGTGAAGCTTGTAAAGGCTGAGAAATTGCCTCATTTGGATTAGCACTTGGTTCTCCACTTGTAAAAAGAGGGAGCAAAGTGCCATACACATCTTTGGAGCTAGCTGATGTCTCCTTAGTACATGAAAGAAATGGTTGAATCACATCTTCCACAAAAATAACTTCATGGCTAACCAAAATGCATTTAGTATGTGGATGACACAAATGATAGCCTTTGCTTTCATAACTGTACCCATAAAAAATACAATTTACTGCTCTATCATCCAATTTTTTGTGTTGTTGCTCAGGCACTAATGTATATGCCAAACAACTAAAGACATGTAGGTGAGCAATAGATGGCTTGCAACCATGCCAAGCTTCATATGGTATGATGGATTGAAGTATTTTGGTGGGACACCTGTTAAGTACATATGTTGTACACATAACAACCTCAAGCTAGAAGTTATGTGGTAAAGCCTGACGTTTGACCATACACCTCGCCATCTCCATGAGAGACATGTTCTTTCTTTCAGCAACTCCATTCTGTTGAGGTGTATACAACACTATACACTGATATTTTATCCCACAATCAGCCAAAAATGCATTAAAATCAACATACATGTATTCCCCCCTCAATTAGAATGGAGGGTGCCCATTTTACATGCTGATAGATTTTCAACTAAAACCAAAAAAAATTGAAGCATGTAAACACTTTGGACTTTGATTTCAATGGATAGACCCATGCATGCCTGGAAAAATCATCAATAAAAGTCACAAAGTAAAGGTAGTTCCCAAAAGAAGGTGTTTGCATAGGACCACAGACATCACTATGAACAACCGGCAATTTCTATGTAGCTCTATGTGAAGTATCTCTTGGGAAGGAGGAACACTATGTTTGACCCAAAATGGAGGCCCTCCACATACATGTTTACCAAGTGCCTCAAGTTTGTTCAAAGAGGAAATCATTTCAGATTTCTGTAGGTGTAGCAAACTCGCAAAGTTCAGATGACCAAAGCGTGCATGCCAAAGCTTTGCATCTAAGATAGCTGTAGAATCTTGTACTGCACATGCTAAATCATTCATAGATTGTGCATAGCCTATGAGCTTATGTAGCCCACAACATAAAATGCTAGACACAATAATAACATGCACATTTGACAGATCATTAATTGTACATATGTCGTCAACAAATTTGACAACCAAGCTGATCTTGGCTAGTGCTAAAACTGACAATAGATTTTTCTTGATCCACGCACAAACAAAGCATCTAACAATGTGAAAGAACTACCATCAGTAGTAGTCAGAATGATCTTCCCAGCTCCCATTACAAGATAAGAGGAGTTTTTAGCACATGTGACACTATTCCTTGTAGGGGTAGGCTCAAGTGAATTGAAGAAACTGCACTTTGAGGTAATATGTTTGGTTGCCCCACTATCAAAGTACCAAACATTTGAGTCTATTGCAGACATACATTGATCATGAGAAGATGGGCCATAGCTACAAATAGTAGTAAGTGCCCATTCTTCATTTTTCACAAGATTAGAAGACTCTATTTTAGGTGTAGAGGCCTTTGCAATAACCATTCCAACCTCTTTTTCAACTAGTTTTGGACAACTCTTTATGACATGATCATTTCCTTTGTAGTATTTGAATAACTATTTCTATTTTTGTGCTTTCTTCTCATCTTTGTCTTCCCTTTTTAACTGTGAAAAATTAGCATGTTTTTGCGTACTAGTAGATGAGCTCCATTTACCTTTTCCCTTCTAACTAGCTAAGAAATCTTGATCTACAACGGCCATAATAGACCTATTCTGCCTAGAATGATCTTCTTGCAACAAAACAGATGCTAACTCCTAAAATGTTAAGGCATTTGGATTTCCTTTCATCATCAACCAAAGAGTAGAAGCAAAACTCTAATATGAATCAGGAAGGCCATTAAGAATATTCTACACAAGTGAAGTATCTGGCAAGACTTCATCTGTAGAAATCAAGTGCTCTTTCAAATCTTTGATCTTTGTCAATAAACTATCCATAGAATCGCCTTCATTCATATGCTCACTCTCCAACTATTTTCGGAGGTAAGCAACATGAGCTTCATCTCTTGCCTAGTATAAAGTGGTAAGTGCATCCCAAGCATCCTTTGTGGTTTTGCACAAGTGAATATGAGAGATAATGGCACGTTTGGCAAAAAAAGCTATCAATGCATGTGCTTGAGCATCTCTTCCCGCCCATCAAAGTTGCTTTGCAGTAGATGCAGTAGGAACCACAACATGAATAGGAATTTGAAGATCTTCATATTCGATTCCATGTGCATTGCGTTAAATAATTGTATTTGTAGGCGTAGTAGGTTGTTTTTGAACACCCTGCATAGTATTCCATAGTCCTTTTGCCATCAATACATGATGCATCATATATGCCCATAATAGGTAATTAATGCCATCCAACTTGTCCTCAACAGCCAACATACAGAATACATCATTGCTTTCAACCATGGCCACTGACTAAAATACCCGCATGGAAAAAATGATTTTATTTCAAAAAGTTGAACAAAACTACCATGTGGAGCTCTACTAAATGTGTAGCAGTCTTTGAGGCACTTGTACTGGCAAACTAAAACCTGTATATAAGTTTGGTAGAAAAGGATGAAATTTCCTACATAGGCATTGCAATAATGCATTCAGAGGCCAAAACGAGCTCATATCAAAATTTCTACACCTGAAAGTGCAATCATTTTGAACTCCTAATTGCCTTGAGTATGCTCACCAATTTTTGTGCGATTTTGAGACTATGATGGGAGGGGATTTGATGACACCCTTGATGAAGTGATGTACTGTGATACCAATTTTTGGAGTTGAGGTATGCGGAAGCACACGAAGAGCACAGGGAAGAAGAAGAATCTTGGAGCATAACACACAATATTGAATGTATTACCAAGTGAATGTACAAAGATAAATGACCCCTTTGAGTTATAGGTGTATATACAATTTGGGGAAAAGAAACCTCGTATAGAGGAAAAAAAGTGCCCCGACTGTCCTATGTGTGTTCACACACATCACTACCAAAGTATACTAACAATTTCTTCTCTCTATGTAGGGAATCCTTCATTCTTCTTGCAAGTGATGTGAGAGAGATGAAGGAAAATAAAGTTTTCAGATAGTGACTATGATGTTTACATCTTGTGAAGTGGAAAGGTTCATGATGTGTTGAGAAAAGAAGTTTTCTACTGCTCATTGTGTCTACCTTGTGTGTGGGGATGAAGCTAATTTGCAAACAAGTGGGAAATTTTGCTTTGTTTGTATATGTAAAAGAACTACGGGTGCAATTCATTTTTGCTGCTTGGCATACTTCAGGATAAGTATGCATGCTAGAGTAGTTTGTGCGTAAGAGGAGGCTCCTAAATTACTTCAGCGTTTGCCTTCGTGTTCCATTCCTTAGAATTCATCACCTTGAACTACAACAAGAATGGAATAGTGTGTATGCTTAGGCATCTCTTTTGTTTGCATATGAACACGGGTCGATGTCGAAAAGAAACCGCCATGCTAATTGATAGAGAAACAAAATTTTTGGGTTTAAGAATTCTTAATGATCGTTGTTCGCTTTGCGTATTATATCTCTCTTTTAAACATTATGATCTCCTTGTATGTTCAAAGTTAAATTATATGTGCTCTCTTGTATAATAAAAACTAGAACGAAGTTAGAAGGAAATTGATGTATGTTCAAATGTCAAATTATATGTGCTCTCTTGTATAACTGAATGTGGTATATAAGCTGTGCATATGTATTATATGTGTGTATGAACCTGTAAGTGTATATGTGTTTGTGAGAGTTACTATACATGTGTGGATATATAGAGTGCTCTATGTGTATGTGCTTATGTGATTGTGTGTGAGACCATAAATATGTGCTTGTGTATGTGTATTTGTGTTTAAGTTCATGTGCGTATGATTTATTTTATGTACCAAGTATATGTGATCATATGTAGCTATATGTGCACGTGCATGTGAACCTATGCGTGGATATGTGCGTATGTATCTATGCCTAGGTATGGGTCCATGTATATGTGTGAATGTATCTAAGGGTATTCATGCGTGTTACTATGTGCATGTGAATATGTGTATGTGTGAACCTAGAGTGTCCATGAATATGTGTGTAGGTGATTATGTGTGTCTATGGTTTAAGTGAATAAGTGTATATGTGGTGTGTATGAATTGTTTGTATATGTATCTATATCTATACGAATTTGCCTATTTATGTATCTATATGATTGTATCTATATCTATACGACTTTGCCTATTTATGTATCTATACGAATTTGCCTATTTATGTATCTATATCTATAGGATTCTGTGCATATGCATCTTTATCTATATGATTGTGTGTGTGTGCATGTCTGTATGTGTATATAAGTGTATTATGTGTGTTTTATTTTTTATGCCCTTTTGGAGACAACTCAATTGAAGAAAAGATCCATGAAGTGACTTGAAGAGAAAGATAAAGCAAAAGAATTGAAGTGAAGGTTGATGGACGATATTCCAAGTCTTTATTTTGAAGAATCAATGATTTCCTAAGAAGCATTCGTTTGATCTAGAGATGCCCTGATATGTCTTTTGATTTCGCTACTCCTTCTATCTTAATTCATTTGTATTTTAGATAGATGAACACGTATCTATTAGCACTTCATACTAGATTGTATTGAGTTCGTAGTCAGAAACCATTTATGTATTTGAAATTCCCACTTGCAGCATGAACTTGTTGTTGCTCATTCAGAAAATTCGTCTATTTATTGAGGACTCATCCTTAGGGATCTAAGCACCTGCATGGGGATCCATTGTAGTTGACTAAATCCTCCTTGCACTTCTTCCTTACCACCAATTGAAGCAGATTCATATGTGAACCTTTAGATGTTCCTTGTATTTAGACAATTGATTGGACATCAATGTTTTAAAAACTTTTTGCCACAACTCACTCACTACTTTAAGCCTCTACATTGATCCAAAGGGAGGTATATGTTTTCAAGTTCATTTTGTTGAGAGTTTCATGCTCCATTCTTTTGTCCAAGTCTAGGTTCATTCTCATGCAAGTTCATTTATCCCACATGCAAGGAGATTTTCAACACCATATAAGGAAGGCCTCACTTCACTCACAAGTTGATTCACTTTTCGATGGCGATGCACCACGGTGCATCCTCCTTCTCAAGATCTCCTGTACTTATTAAAAATGAATTGCAGCAAATGATTCACAAAATGTGTGCTCTTGTCACTAGTAACTTTTGCTGTGCAACCAAATTGTGAAATATTTGTACATAAACCTGGCCACTATCATGATAATGCACTTTTGCTTCACAAATTAGTCCCAAAAAATGGAGAAACATTTGTGAATGCTAGGAGAATTCAATCTACGTGAACACAAGAACTTGTGAGACCCATTAAGAGATGATCTATGTAAGGAAGACAATTTGAGCTCATGGACAAGATCATCCATCTCCATGAAAGCTTAGGAAAGGTATGAGTCTATCTAAGATCTCCATAGGATCTTGAAGATTATGATGAGCCACCACCAAGTCACCATGGGACCTTAGCTTTGATACCAATCTAAAAAACTAGGCTACCATCATGTGCTAGAGAGATGTCTGTCCTCTCGACCTTATGCCTCTATATATAGTTACTTGAATCAACAAGGACCTCAAATGTAATTTGAGTCCTCAAATGCATGTGCAATCTTCAACATTTCTTTAGCACCTTCCGCTCGATTCCATTGTGGTAGATGTACTTGCCACTCAAGTTAAGTCTCTTTGGACTCAAGTAAACTCATGTTAACTTGATTTAGAAGGCTGGAGAGCTCTTTGGGCTAAACTCTACCCCCATGCTCCCCATGGGGATTGCACCCAAGACCTCTTCCTTCCCAACCTTGAGGCTTAACCACTAGGCTAAGTGAATTACTTATTCTAGAAACCACGTTAAGATATGTTTAAGTCTAGTCTCAAGATCTTTGGCCATACATATGAGTAACCAAACGCTGTCTGATTTTGGATCAAACTGGCCTGACACTCAGATCATAGAATGTAATTTGTAAAAATGTGAATCCCAAATGCTATATTATAACTATCACTCTCTCATGTATAATTGATGGTATAAAGGTTTTGGGTCAATTTTACTAAAGACATGAGCTCCTCAAAGTTTATCTAGCAAGTCATCTATTCAAGGAACTGGACATCAATTTTCAGTGGTGGTCCCTCGTTTTATTTAGATCCCTATGGACTATACACATCATATGTCTTATTCTTTTTCTCAACTAAGAGAACAAGTGCTCCAAATGAAGAGGAACTAGGCCTTATGAGTTCTTTTTGAAATAGATCCTTGATTTGTTTATGTATTTCATTTTGGCTTAAAGATCCATGCCTATAACGTGCTTTATGATAAGGAGAACTAGCAAGAATGAGATCTATATCATGATCAAGAGGTCCTCAACAAGGTGTTAATTCCGAAGCATTATTGAACATAAAAAAATCCTTATAAGCAACCATAAATGGTTTACGTGCATCTGAAAGAAACTTTTTGAAATGCATATTTAACTTGATTATGGTTAGTTCAAGGGAATGTTTGAAAATCATACATTGCAGACAAAGAAATACATTGGCCTTTTAATTCAAAGCTGAAGGTATGCATATGATAATCAATGTGTGGATTATAATGGTGATGGAAAGGCATACCTGTTGGTGCAAATGTCCAAGCCTTCACATTTGGCTAGGCAAGGAAGAAAATGTGTGCAACCACTTGATGAAGCATGTGAACCATAGCTTGTAATTGCTTGACCATTCACCATTGTAAAAGGCTTTGACCTTCAAAGAATCTTGTAATCCATATGTCTCGTGGAGTTAGGAGAAGGATAAGTTACAAGTTTCAATAAAGGAATAACTCCTCAATCATAGGGACCAATTTTAGATGGAGCCAAGTTTGAATTTCAAATTCAAGCTTGGATGAAGAATTCATTATAAAAGCTATTGTAAAACTCGTGGCTTGTGTGCCGCTTGAAGAGCTCTTTCATTGATCATTACCACGATTTGAGTAGCTCACTCCATAACTTACTCATTCCACTATCATTGAGCACCATTGCAATGCCAATGATCTTGTATACTCATGTTTCATAATACATATACTTCATTGATTATCTCTGCCTACTTCTCTGCTATTACTTCTGAGAACAGTGAACTTTGCTTGATCATATCTCACTGCGTTCTCAACCATTTTGAATGATCTATAGCTTGTTGGAATCAAATTGAAGTTTATTTTATGCTCTCAAAGTTTCAAAGCTTTTGGTTCATCCAGTTGTGAGAAATCACCATCGAATTGCTCACTGGTCATCTACTGTTCAATCCCTAAAATATGAGGGGTAAGCTTTGGATTGCAAAATTGATTTCTGAGAGCATAGTCTATTATTTTTTATGATTCCACTTGTAATCATTAGCTATCTAAGCTAATTGGATTCCCTCGAAAGTAATTTGATCAATTGATATTGTACTGTGAGCACTGAGCAAAAGAACTAGTAGGTGTGTAAACAAAAATAACAAGTTTTGTGAGACTAGCTATTTGTGAAGTACTCTGTTTTGATTCAATTGGTTGAAGGATCAACTCCAAATTACATAGGTACTTTCTTGGTGTCATTTGCAAGCAAAAAGGGCCTACTACATAACTCTGAAGTAAAATAGGGCAGGTACAAAGCAGGTTTTAGCAATACCACCTCACTTCCTTGAGGTATCCATCCATCTCTTCCAGCAGTGGTATTGAAGCAAGTTGAGGTAAAATGGGATATGGTTTCCCTTCTTTCATTGATAAATTAGATAGGAAGAATTATCCAGCATGGTCCTTGAGGATAAAGAACTATCTACAAGGAAGGAGTCTCTATGGATACATATCAAGAGATGAGGAGATGCCCATATTCAGAAGAAAAGGTCAACCTACAAGAGAGGAGCTAGAAAGACTCAACTCATCGTGTGCCAAAGATGCTTTAGCAAGATGGGGTAGAGGAGGTAAGCAAGGAAGGGGAATACCCTTCAACTCTTCCCCATGCAACATATGTGGATTGCCTAATCACACAATAGATGAATGCTATAGGAACTTCAAGAACTAGAGAGGAAGAGGATTTCAAAAAGGTGGCTACTCACAATCAAGAGGAAGATTCAACCATAATCAAGGACACAACCATGGCTACAACAACAATGACAACAACAATTACCAAGGAGGATACAAATCAAGAAAGGACTTCAACAATTATACGAGGAATCAAGAAGTTCTCTTCACATTATGAACATGACTTCAAAACAAGGTATGAATGATGATCACCTCTTCTATATTGGCTCAGGTTGTTCAAACCATGAAACAGGCAATGTAGCTCCTTTTTTTATCTTGAGGAGTTGAAGGGAAAGCACCAAGTGTAGACAGGTGATGACACCAAGCGTGTGTGTGTATGGTAGTAGCGTGCTGAAAAACTAGTGATTTTCTCTCTCTCTCTTATATATACATATATATATATATATATATATATATATATATATATATGTGTGTGTGTGTGTGTGTGTGTGTATGGTAGTAGCGTGCTGAAAAACTAGTGATTTTCTCTCTCTCTTATATATATATATATATATATATATATATATATATATATATATATATATATATATATATGTGTGTGTGTGTGTGTGTGTGTGTGTGTGTATGGTCGTAGCGTGCTGAGAAACTAGTGATTTTTTCTCTCTCTCTCTCTCATATATATATATATATATATATATATATATATATATATATATATATATATATATATATATATATATATATATTGCTCAAAAACTAGTGATTTTCTCTCTCTTATAGATATATATGTGTGTGTGCATGTGTGCGTGTGTGCATGTGCGTGTGCACGTGTGTGTGTGTGGTATCGTGCTACAAAATAGTGATTTTCAAGTAGCTTTGGATTTTTTAGAGGCTTAAGACTTGGCATAAGAGTGTGCCTTTCATAGGTTAGGCAAAAATCAAGTTACAATCGTAAGTCCAAAGACATCTCTTTTTCTAATAATCCCTGATAACTCATCTTTGCTTGTTTTGAGCATGAGAAGTCTAAATTGACGTAAAGTTTTGGTGAAACATACATTTTCTAATATCAAAAGCTCATTAGAAAGTCTGTTTTGAATTCTACATGGTCTCAACTACTTTTCTTGGAAAACATCCCCTCATTTTAAGATATAGGGTTATAAATTTGACCCTTGGGTGAAACCGAGCAGTCTCCAAAAGGACCTCTAGGGAGTTTCCACTTAGAAAAGGGGTGGCCACAAATATCACCAAGAGACATTTGAAATTAGTTGTCTTTGAACAATAAAGGGCTTCAAACAACTAGAACATCTCTAGGGAGCAAAGTATTCTTGTTAAAATTCTCAAATCTAGAGAGCTTTATAGCATATGTACTACACTTATTATAGATCTTGCCATACTCTGAAAATCCATTTCTATTATTTCAAAAAGTATATAAATAGGTGTGGTATACGCTCTTGGTAGGTATATACATTCATTGTCCTCAAATATCTCTTCTAGAGTGGGAATATGCTACCTTTGTTGCTCTGCATTTGAGCGCAAATCATGTACATACACTTCCATGTATTTTTGAAGAAATTCTCCAAGCACATGACACATTAGTCTTTGGAACATGGTGGGAACATTGGTCAATCCAAAATTCATGACATCAAATGTGTATATCCACCATCTAGTGGCCAAATCCATCTTGTGTTGGTATTCTAGTATAATGGTCACTTGGTGATATTAGTGAAGAGGTGATGGGATATATGCAGAGATGAATGGGTGTCGCAAGAAACCTGCTCTACACTAGCCAATGTTACTTCAGGGATGCCTAATGTACTTTCTTAGCTTCATAACTATGCATCAAGAACTACTAAGTCGTTTGGAACATCATAATCATATGATTTCATCAAAACAAATGACTTGCACTTCACAAGATTTGAAGAAACCTTCTATTTTGGGAAGTGAAAGTCACATAAAAATGTTTTGAGCTCATAACCTTGTATGAATTGACTAGAGAGATTTTGTATACATCTAATTGAAGTGTACAACTAACCAAAACAAGTTATTTGATGAATTTATCTAGACCATACATGGAGTAATGAGTTAAGAAAATATAGGGGGTCACCCCGACTTTCAAGGAACAAGATGAAGTGCAAACACAATCACCTTCAAACATTCATAACTTGAGATCTACAGATTCAATGAAAATGACACTTCATAGATAGATACAAAGCATATCTATCTAATATATCAAAGTGAAAGTTTTGAATTTGGGTACTCACACATAGATAAATCGATCAGAAAGTTCATTATCTACCTCAAGGTATTGTAGCAACACACAAAGAATGAGCAATCACCCAAGGAGGAGGAGGAAGAGTCACTTTGGGACCTCCCAATGCTAGGGGTCACCTTTGGCAAACAATCGACCCATAGGGTGAGGGGTTCCGGGGTCACCCTTAGTCTTTCCTCTACCCCACATGACAAGGGGTCCCCTTAGGCTTCCCTCCACCCCACATGGTGAGGAGTCAACTACGGTGGCTCCTCCGAAGCCCAAGGTCAAGGTGTCGCCCAAGATGGCTCCCCCCAAGCCCAAGGAATGATATAGCATGTGAGAATAAGCACTCAAGGAGTGCAAATAGGATTCAAACAATTAATAACTGAGTTTAAGAAATGTATTATATGCCATATGCATTGAGAACCTCAATCATAATCTACCAAAAGGGTGGATAATTTCTTGAGCTATTCATATGTCTCACACCCAAGGTCAAATAAATTCTCAATCTCTTCAAGTATTTGAGGATTCCTTTGCCACATGGAGCCAACATATGCCCAAGTCATATTTGCATCTAATGCAAGAGTGATTTAACCTTCTACCAAACTACAAAACCCACCATCAAGCCTTTGCACCATCTTCTTGAAAACTTCTCCATTATTTGCTTACTAAAACAAAATGAACTACAAAAACAAAACGATTTGATCTTATGGTTCTTACAATGAGAGAATTCCCTCTTGCTTGATTAAATTCACATAAGAATTCACCCCAGAGATGTTGACCAGGGGAAGCTTCTCATTGTGCAAGCCTTCAAATTGTATTGCTCCTTGTACTAATACGATCATCACTTTGTAGGGTCCTACCCACTTTGGTGCGAGTTTGGTAGGTACTAGCAAAATCTGATGCATGAGGACCAAAGATCCCTCCTGCACTTCATTGGGCCTTAGATACCTATCATGAATCTATTTATGCTCCTCTTGCATTATCTACAATTTCCTCATAGCTGCTTCCCATCATTCTTCCAATGCTACAAGTATCCTAATGTGATAGTCAATTCCAATAGATTTGGTTTCAATTTCTTTCCTAATGATGAATTCAAAAGGGGCCAGTGCCTCCTTACCATAGACCAAGAGGAATGGACTCTTGTAGTAGTGCCTCTTCTTGTCATACAAAAGGACCATATTGCACCAATAAGAGCTTACATCCAAGAGCTATGGTGGTCAAAAGCCAATTTGCACAATAGCCTGATCAAAATCTTGTTGGAGCTTTTTGCCTGCCCATTTTCTATGGGATAATAGGCACATAAATTTTTGTGAGAAATCATGTACTTATTAAAAATGAATTGCAGCAAATGATTCAAAAAATGTGTGCTCTTGTCACTAGGAACTTTTGGTGTGCAACCAAATTGATGTGCTCTTGTAACTTTTGGTGTGCTCTTGTAACTTTTGGTGTGCAACCAAATTGTGAAATATTTGTACATAAACTTGGCCACTATCATGATAATGCACTTTTGCTTCACAAATCAATCCCAAAAAATGGAGAAACATTTGTGAATGCTAGGAGAATTTAATCTACGTGAACACAAGAACTTGTGAGACCCATTAAGAGATGATCTATGTAAGGAAGACAATTTGAGCTCATGGACAAGATCATCCATCTCCATGAAAGCTTAGGAAAGGTATGAGTCTATCTAAGATCTCCATAGGATCTTGAAGATTATTATGAGCCACCAAGTCACCATGGGACCTTAGCTTTGATACCAATCTAAAAAACTAGGCTACCATCATGTGCTAGAGAGATGTCTGTCCTCTCGACCTTATGCCTCTTTATATAGCTACTTGAATCAACAAGTACCTCAAATGTAATTTGAGTCCTCATATGCATGTGCAATCTTCAACATTTCTTTAGCACCTTTTGCTGGATTCCATTGTGGTAGATGTACTTGCCACTCAAGTCAAGTCTCTTTGGACTCAAGTGAACTCATGTTAACTTGAATGTTAACTTGATTTAGAAGGCTGGAGAGCTCTTTGGGCTAAACTCTACCCCCATGCTCCCCATGGGGATTGAACCCAATACCTCTTCCTTCCCAACCTTGAGGCTTAACCACTAGGCTAAGTGAATTACTTATTCTAGAAACCACGTTAAGATATGTTTAGGTCTAGTCTCAAGATCTTTGGCCATACATATGAGTAACCAAACGCTGTCTGATTTCGGATCAAACTGGCCTGACACTCAGATCATAGAATGTAATTTGTAAAAATGTGAATCCCAAATGCTATCTTATAAATATCACTTTCTCTCATGTATAATTGATGGTATAAAGGCTTTGGGTCAATTTTACTAAAGACATGAGCTCCCATTCAAAGGGAAATGAAGCCCAAGTCTTGTATGCATGTAAAGGCAAAAGAAAAAGAGAAGGACACAATGGACAAGGAAAAGGTAGAGGAAGATCAAGCAATGGTCAAGAAGATTCAAGTCAAATCTATGGAGCAAGAGCGAGAGGAAGAGCTAGAGGAAGAGGAGGTCGAAATCAAGCAAGGGACTACACAAAGGAATGCTACAATTGTGGCAAGCCAGGCCACTTTCCAAGGGACCGTTACTCAAAGGACAACTAAGGAGGCTACCCGAAGAATCAAGGTAACTTTGTAAATACGTCAAATACATCAGAGAATGATAATCTCTCAGCCATGATGCAAAGAAGTAGTAGGAAAGAAGGTATATATAGACACCGCATGGTACATCGATCGTGGATGTTCAAATCACATGAGCTGCAATAGGGAAATGCTTTTCCCATTTGCATGAACCAAGCACACAAGGTCATGAAGAAATAAGAGGTGACACTGGGCATATGATAATACACGTAGGTGATCTTCTTTTGGATGGAAGGCGGAATGCAAAGTGTCTTAAAGATGCGTTACATGTGCCCATAATCACAAAGAATCTAGTATAAATTGGCAAGATGGGTGAAAGAGGGTATTTCATCAAGTTCAACAACAAAGTATGCTTAATGGAAGATCCAAAGCAAGGCTACAAGCTAATTCCTAAAGGCAAGAAGGAATGAAGGCTATTTACTATGAAGGTAAGACCACCCTCATCACATATGATTTATTTGACATTTGGCAGCAAGCAAATAACTTAGGTGGATTTTTGGCAGAAGAGGATCGGTCACATAAACACTGAAAAGCTAAAGGATATAATACAAAGGAGAGGCATGGTAAGTGTTGTTCCGAATTTCCAATGCAAAGTATGCAACATTTTTGCAAAGCATGTCAATTCGGGAAGCAAGCAAGGATTCCATTCAAGAAGAGTACGCAATGCATTAGATTTCCATTGGACCTTATTCACACTGACATATGGGGACCACCCAAGGAGCCCTCATTGGGAGGGAATAGGTATTTTTTAATCTTCATTGATGATAAAAAAAAATTACATGGTTGTATTGCATGAATTGAAAGGCTGAAGTGTTTATTCACTTTAAAGTTTTAAAAGCACATGTCGGAAAAGAGATGGGAAGGTACATAAATATTCTTAGATTCGATGGAGGGGGAGAATACTTCTCGAAGAATTTTTTAATTTCAAAGCCATAATGATATCAGAAGGAAATATACATTCAGGTATGCACCCCAACAAAATGGGGTTGTAGAGAGGAAAAATAGAAGATCGATGCT
The DNA here is from genome assembly GCA_020310875.1 of Ceratopteris richardii. NCBI lineage: Eukaryota > Viridiplantae > Streptophyta > Polypodiopsida > Polypodiales > Pteridaceae > Ceratopteris > Ceratopteris richardii. Next base: position 16,835,524 of record CM035433.1, on the reverse strand, counting down.
CAATGAGATGAATGTGCCCAATGGCTATTGGGAAGATGCAACAAGTACAACCATCACATTATGTATAGGTGTCCCACTTCAGCTATACATGCTTTAAGTCCATATGAAGCATGGTGTAGTAAGAAACCAGATCTATTTCATCTCAAGATTTTTGGTTGTGTATGTTATGTGCATGTACCTTATGAATTGAGGCATAAAATTGAAGCAAAAACTAAAAGGTGTATATTCATTGAGTATTCAAGCGAGGAAAAGGGTTTTAGATGCTATGATTCAAAAAGAGTTGAAGGTGTCTAGAGATGTTATCTTCTGTGAATTGATGCCATGGTATGGTGTGACAGATTCATTGCACGTTGAAGATATAGATGATGCAAAGAGAAGACATGTAGAAGACCAACAAAGTGTGGAGATTTTTGGTCCTTTAACTTCAAGGAAAACATTATAGGGAATCCACACATCTCCATGGAAAAGGATATTATAAGCAAGCTTACTTCAAGTGAAGAAAGTTCTACAAGAAGCAAAGGCAAGGAGGAAGAACATGATCGAGACAATCCATTGCTAGAGATAGATAACAACAGTGAAGGAGAGATTGAAAAGATAGAAACTCCAGGTTAAAGATATCAAAAGTAAGAAGAAAAAGGTTCACTCTAGCCCCTCAAGAGATAAGAATCTCAACAAGAGAAAGGTATCGAGTTCAATGATTAACTTATGACTCTTTCATTGTCAAACATTATGCATACATGAGTCAAGTAGTTGCATGTGAAGGGCCTAATTGTTTTCACGATTCAAGCAAGCATGAACACTAGAACCAAGCCATGAAAGAAGAAGTAAAGGCACTTAAGAAAAAAACACTTGTTCATTGGTTCCTAAGACCAAGGACATGAAGGTGATAGGAAAAAAATTGGAATACAAGGTAAAGAGGAATTCATATGGGAGCATATCTAGCTTTAAAGTGAGGTTGGTTGCCAAGGGTTTTGCATAAACCTATGGAAATAAATTCGAGGAGATTTTTAGCCTTGTAGCAATGATCGCTATGATGAGAAATCTCATTGCAAATGGCCTCAAAGAGTTGGAAGATCCACCAACTAGATGTGAAGAATGCTTTCTTGAACATTGACCTATAGGAAATTGTTTTCATGGAGAAGCAAAAAGGCTTTGAATTTCATTGGTATCCTCATCATGTGTGTAGGTTAAAGAAGGCTCTTTATGGTCTCAAGCAAGCCCCAAGAGCTTGGAACCAAAGGCTAGAGGAACACTTAGCCAAATGTGGCTACAAAGAAAGTGATGCCGACTCATATGTACATGAAGGAGGAAGTTGATGTTGTTGTCTACATTTGCATCTATGTTGATGATCTTATTCTTATAGGGAATGATGAATCAAGCATTAGAGAGATAAAAAAGAAGCTTGGAGAAGAATTCAAGATATTAGATCTTGGAGAATTGAAGTACTGCTTAGGCATATAAGTAATGTACAAGGAACAAGGCATATACCTCATGCAAAGGAAATGCATTATTGATGTACTAGCAAAGTATGACATGTGTAATTGCAAGCCAATTGCAAATCCATTGGACATGAATGTAAACCTGAATGTACATGAGGGAGAAAACATTGAAGTTGTTACTTTATATAGATCCATTGTAGGATTTTTGAACTATGAAACTCTTACTAGGTCAGACATCAAGCATGTCGTAGGAGTTCTCTCACAATTTATGCAAACTCTCAAAGTACAACACTTAATCCCAGACAAGAGGGTTCTTAAATACCTCAAGCACACTATAAATGAAGGTTCATTCTATTTATATGCTGAAGATTTGCAGGTGAAAGCTTATTGGAATGCAGATTGGGTAGGCTTGAAGGATGATAGGAGGAGTACAAGTGGCTATGTAGACATGATTGGAAGCAATACTTTTTCATGGAGCTCCAAGAAGTAACCCAAAGTAGCCCTATCTTCAACTAAAGTGGAATATAGAGCCTTAGCCCTTGTCACTTGTGAGCTTATGTGGTTGAAGGAGCTCTTTAAAGACTTGAACTTGCAGGTGAAAAAAATTCCCATCATGTGTGAAAACATGAGTAGTGTACGCCTAGGTTCGAATTCGGTTTTCCATGCTAGGTCCAAGCACATTTCATTACACTACCACTTCATCAGAGAGAAGGTGATTGCAAAGGATGTCAAGGTGGGGCATGTGAGTACCAAAGATTAATTTGTAGTTATGTTTACAAAAGTATTGGAAGGAACTAAGTTGCTAAAATTCATAAGCATTGTTACTGTCGACTTAAGTTGGCTTGAGGGGAGAGTAAAAAATCAAGCCTTAATCCTTAGCTAAAAGTGTTCAAATGTTTTGATGTTCAGATGTTTTGGTGTTTGTTTTCGATGTATAGGTATTTGAATATTTGTCATAAAGATTAGCTAAAGGCTCAAAATAATGGATTACAAGTAGACCTATCATTTGAGGCTTCATATCATGAATTCCAACTATCAAGAAGTTTCAACCACTTTCCTAAGTCATAGATTACCAAAATGTTAAGTTGCTGATTGAGAGATTCTTGCCAAAATTGTAGGAGGATTTTTTGACAGCCTATATATGCATGAATCCAAGTCGTGAGTGTAAGTCCATGACCTCTTATCTCTTCCTAAGTTAGTTTAGAGTGTAAGGAATTCTCTACATGTTTCCTCCTTAATTAGTTGGTCATTTTGTTAGCTTATACTTGTCTGTAGTTAGCCATTGCTCACTGCCTCTATAAGGAGTGAGTTAGTTTTTGGAGCATTGTTTTAGTTGTAAATCCTTCTTTTGGTATCCATTTTAAGTGATTTCAATTGTGTTTGATTGTGCATACAGTCTATTAATGGGAATTTAATTTTTACATTTTTCATCTCAGTGAGCTTGATGTGAAGTTGCAAACAAGTGAAGGTGTGTCTGTTCATATAGGCAGACAACAATAAGAATAGCTAATCTAAGTTGTAGAGGTGGGTTCTTAGTGCTAGAGTATCCAAATCAAGTGTTTTAAAGTTTTGTGGATAGTTGAGAGTTTCTAATTTTACTCTCAAAAGGTTGGTTATTTTTCCAAATTTATAGCTTGAGTTAGAGCCAAAACAGTGAATCTAGGTCATTGTGGAAAACAACCTATGAGGGCCTACAACCCTCCAAAGTTGCATGGGGGTGTTGATTTATCCCTTAGAACGTTGGGATCTAAACCCTGTAATGAAATAAAGAATTGATCATGTGTATGCTCAAGTTTAGGTGATATAAAGTACATGAGGCTACTCCCCTATGAGGCTCGATGCAAAATGATCATCCAAAGCTTTTCTTCTAAAATACATCCACTTCAAGCTTCCATGATTCCAAAGTTTTATTGTAGCTAGATATCTTGAAAGATCCAACCTCCATGTCCGTTTGAGTGGGTGATGTGAGATCAAAGCAGCAATGAGAGCTCTTAATGTATGATGCAAGAGATTAGAAGCATTAACTCCTCAATTTGATAAGCAAAAATGGCAAAAGATGCTTCACAAAAGCTCCAAGTATTCAATAGGAAAGAAGATATGACTTGAGGAAGAATGTTCGTCACTATTTATAATAGCTTGAAAAAAGGAACTTCAAAAAGTTGGTAATAGGTTTGACATAGAGGGAAAAAGAAAATGGAATCGATGGAAGGAGGAGAGGTTGATGGAAATCCTTGGGGTAAGCAATGTACTTTGGGTAGAAGAGCAATTGAAATGGTCTTTGGTAGATCAAATGTGGAGAACCAAAGAGCACTTGATTGCCCAAATGGGAGTGTAGAAAGAAGTTCTTTCTCTTGAAAGATCCCACATATGATGGAGAAAACTAATTTCAAAGAACAAATAACTGCTACATTATCATTGCTTTCATCACAAGAGGAATGGAAGAATTCTAGCCCATCGGCTACTTTGTAGAAGTCCATCTGTTGGTCTGTGCACCTTCACATTAGGGGGGGTGCTCTCTGTCACAAGGAAGGAGATAAGGAAGAGAGCTCACACACACACTCTCACTCTCAAGGAGAAGCACACACACAGATTGAGGCAAGGAAGAATGATCTTCTTCTCCTTCTTCTATTACATAAAAAGGAATGTACAAGAATGACCTAAAACAAGAATACAACAAGTGCAATATATAAAGATCAGTACATAAGGAAAAACCTAATGTCCGCAAATGAGTAAGCTGGCAAGGAACAAATGTGCCATCACTCTAGGTAGATAAATCTAATAAAGCTCAATGAAGTATCCCTGACATATACTAGTGTGACCACTATACATGTCAGAGAAACAAAAAACTAATACGTGTCACCCTGGATCATCACATGTTGAGCTTGATATCTCAACACTCCCCCTCAAGCTCATCATCATGTCCTCTAATCCAAGCATCTTCCGAAACTTCTTTAGCATCTTTGCCCCAAGTGCTTTATTGAAAATATCAGCAACCTGCTCATTTGTTCTCACATAAACAAGGTCAGTATCACCTGATAATACCTTCTCTCTGATGAAGTGATAATGTACCTCGATATGCTTTCTTCTAGCATGAAAAACAGGGTTCCCTGCTAACTGTATACTGCTAAGATTATCACAATAGATAGTGATAGGCTTTTGCACTTCCACAGCTAAATCTGCAAGTAGCATCTCCAACCATGATGCATCACATGCTGCCATTGCAGCACCTCTATACTCAGCCTCTGTACTGGACAAAGCAACAGTGGGCTGCTTCTTGCTGCTCCCTATAATAGCTGCACCTCCAAGTGAGAATAGAAAGCCACTAGTAGATCTTCTATCTGGAGTACTACCAGCCCAATCTGCATCGGTGTATCCATGAACCTACAAATCTACACCAGCTTCATAAAACAATGCATAATCCAAAGTAGCACTCACATAATGTAGAGTGCGCCTCAAAGCATCCAAATGTGGCTTCCTGGGAACCTGCATAAACTGACTTTCAAGTCCAATAGTGTAGCTAAAATCAGGCCTCATAATTATGAGATATATCAAGCTTCCCACAATTTTCCTATACATAATAGCATTTTCCAATGGTTCACCTGGCGTAGTATCTAACTTCAAATTCTCATCTAATGGCATAGAAATTGGCTTACAATCAGCCATACCATACTTTTGCAACATATTCAATGAATATTGCCTTTGTGACATCCATATACCTGTTTCTGTATGAATAAACTCAATGCCCAAGAAATAGCACAACACACCAAGATCTTTCATGTCGAATTCCTGCATAAGAAGTTGCTTTACATCTTTGATGCTTTCTTCATTGTCACCACCTACAATTAGGTCATCAACATAAATAGCCACAATCATGATGCCATCATCAACCTTCCTTGCATATAGTGAATGATCTGCATCACACATATAAAACAATTGCATGCCATGCATGCGGAGCTTGCTTCATCCCATACAAAGCCTTTTGCAACCTGCAAACATATTCTGGATGCTTTGAATCTTCATATCCTTGTTGTGGTCCATATATACTTCTTCTTGTAACTCACCATGTAGGAAAGCATTCTTCACATCCATCTGATGCAAAGTCCATCCTTTTGCTGTAGCTAATGCAACAAGTGTTCTGACAGTAGACATTTTAGCTACAGGGCTGAATGTTTCCTCATAATCAATGCCATATGTCTATGCATATCCTTTAGCTACCAATCATGCTTTATACCTACTTATGCTACCATCAACATTATGCTTTACCTTGTAAACCCATTTGTAGCCTATGGGTTTCTTTCCTTGTGGCAATGGAACCAACTTCCATGTATCATTCCCATAAAGTGCAACCATCTCCTCATCCATAGCTTTTTCCCAATCTACATTTCCAATTGCATCTTCAAAGCAAGAAGGTTCAGCATCTTGTATTACCTTTGTCATGTAGGCACATTGACGAGCCATGTAACTATCATATGTCACCCAGATCTTCTTGGTCCTAGGTTACTTCTCCTTGTATCATCTACATATGCCTTTCTTACTCCTGGAGTCTTCATAGAGAGCAATCCAAGTTCCTCATCAAGAATCTTTTTTGAATCGCTTGAATCTCTATCAATGTCTTCAAAACCTGCACATGTTTTATGACCAACAGAAAGCTTTTCTTTACCTTTCTTGGATGTATTTGATGAATTTTATGGACTGAAATTTCCGCATATTTGATGAATTTGATGCATCTGTTCCACTCAAAACCTGAGATTCTACACTTGATTTTTCAGCATTTTCTTTGTAATTTGGTTTAAGACTCAGTCCTTCTTTGGCATCTGCATAGAAGCTTGACGTTTCATCAATACCACATCTCTGCTTACCTTCAGCTATCATGTGAGTGGATTATAACATTTATATCCATTTTGCTCAAGGGAGTATTCAATGAAGACACATTTTTTTGCTTTTGGATCAAGCTTCATCCTCAACTCATTTGGAAGATGTACATATGCAATACAACAAAAAACTTTCATATGTGATAAGTTTGGATTTTTACGTGTGAACTTCTCGTCATGTGTAACTTGATGTACAATAGCACTTGGAGTTCTGTTCATGATGTATACAACTGTATACATAGCTTCTGCCCAATAACAATGAGGCATATTCTTTTCAGCCATCAAGGCTCTTGCTATTTTTGCAATATGTCTATTTTTGCATTCAGCAATACCGTTCTGTTGTGGTGTGTACTTGCATGAAAGTTGACGTCGAATTCCATGACTTTTAAGAAATGTATTCACCTCCTCCATCAGATCTTAATGTCTGAATATACTTCCCTCCTTGGTTTTCCACCATAGCTTTAAAATTGTGGAAGTGAATGAATACCTCACTCTTCTCTTTCATGAAATATACCCACACTTTCCGTGTATGGTCATCAATGAAAGTAACATAAAACCTGCAACCACCATGAACGATCTCCTTTGACTGCATTAGTTTCAGCCTTTGCAGATTTGCATGTCCAATTCGTTTGTGCTAGATCTCTATATTAGCAATAACTCCTGCACTTTTTGCAAACATGGCTACATTCATTTTAGGAACTTTCACATTTAAGGTGAACATCCTATCCACTTTGTTTCCTTTGGTGATCAATCATCCACCATGTTTGTATTCTTCTACATATAACCCATCAACCTTGAACCTGACTTGTAATCCCTGGTCAACCATTTGTCCAATAGAAACCAGATTCTTTGTTATGTTTGGAACATGCAGTACATCAGCAAGATGTTTTACCTTCCCATCCTCCATAGACAATGCTATGTTTCCTATATGCTTGATAGAATGCGATGTATTATCACCTGTTTCAACATATCCAGGAACTGGCAATTTCTACAAACTACTAAACCATTCTGCATGACCGGTCATGTGATTTGAAGCATGTGAACCAACATACCAGACATTATCATTCGATTTTGAAATACCAGCAGACATCATATTCATCATGTGATGTTGAACCATGAACAACTTCTCAAAATCATCTGCACTTGTGGATGGATGCATATGATTCTATTGTTGACCTTGGTCTTTGTTACTGTTTCCTCTTCCACTTCCGAAACCTCTACCTTTGCCTCTTTCTCTGCCAGAGTAGAATACCAGCTCAGAACTGGGCTTTCCTTGGGAGTTTGAATCCTCATCAAGATTCTTTTCTTCAATAATCAGCATGGATACCAAATCAACAAAATTCGGAATATTTTCTCTGGTCTGTATAGATGTTCTGAACTGCTTATATGCAGCTCCTAAACCATGAAGGCACACTTCCACCTTATCATCATCATCATCTACATTCATGCCAATAGATGCAAGTGACTCATATATGCTTTTGATTTTCAGAGTGTATTCACTTACCGACATGCTCTTCTTTTCCAATGTATGCAGCTCGTTCTTGAGTTGCAATTTCCGTGCCTTTGTATTAGTCTCATACAAAGTGACCAAACTATTCCAAGCCTCTTTCCGAGTCTTGGCATCCTGTATGTGCCCAATCATGCTATCCTATATGCTAACAGATAGCCAATACATTACCTTTCGTGCTCCTTGATTCCATTCCTCATATGATCTCAATTGGTCTGCAGTCCGATTCCTCTCTGGTAGCTACAGAGCATTTTCGTTCTCTCCTTCGATATACTTCCGGTAGCCTTTTCCCATCAAGAAATTTGTCATTCTGAATCTCCAAGCATGGAAGTTGTTCTTGTCCAGCTAATCGCTCATAAGCTGACTCATTCCATCTGCGTTTTCCATTTCTGCAGCAATTCACAACACTGCAAAACACTACAAGCAACACTTCTGCTTGAACTCTATCGCACTATGATGTGACAGTTCGATCTCAGAAAAACATAGTTTTCGTATATCAATAGTTCACAAAATCACTTGAAATTCTGGATCTCGAATATATGAGTGTTGGCAAACAATGTGCAAGTTAGAATTTCTGAAACTGACCTAGTTTTTCTGTCGGCCCCACCTTGCAGGCTCAAAACCGAGGTCGGGATGGCTCGGAAACTTCGATATAACAAAAACTAGTGACCCTAAAGGGTTAACTCCCAAAAATATTTTGAGGTCTTCTACCGTCACACCGATTTTCATAGCAAACGGAGGTCGTTTGTGAATCCTCTTTTCTCCATGCCTTGCTGCGTAGTCTTCACCGTCGCCTTCTCCATGAGCTCTCTGCAGCCATGCTGGCTCTGATACCATGTCACGAGGAAGGAGATAAGGAAGAGAGCTCACACACACACTCTCACTCTCAAGGAGAAGCACACACACAAATTGAGGCAAGGAAGAATGATCTTCTTCTCCTTCTTCTATTACATAAAAAGGAATGTACAAAAATGACCTAAAACAAGAATACAACAAGTGCAATATATAAAGACCAGTACATAAGGAAAAACCTAATGTCCGCGAATGAGTGAGCTCGCAAGGAACAAATGTGCCATCACTCTCGATAGATAAATCTAGTAAAGCTCAATGAAGTATCCCTGACATATCCCGGTGTGACCACTATACATGCCAGAGAAACGAAAAACTAATGCGTGTCACCCTGGATCATCACATGTTGAGCTTGATATCTCAACATTCTCCTTCCATCACCCATGGCTAGAGGGGGACACCCTTCTTCTTCTAGATCAAAGGAGGAACTGTTGGAAGAGATTCCAATGGTTGCTCCCTCACAACATTTTGCGAGTGGAGCGAAAAAGAACCACTGAATGTGGAACTCAATCATGCGTGCTACTAAGAAACACCCACGATTGATGTTCCTTTGATACTGAATCTAACAAAAGCATTACAAACGTGTGTGAGATTAAGGTGGAAAATGATATATGTCTTACCACCCAACCTATTCTATTAAATAGTTTATGGTAATTACGCTTCTTAACATCAAAAACATTCTTGGAACCACTTTAATCATGAACATTCTTTTTCACAACCGATTCCTCCATCCTTGTGATAAATGATCCTACACCGTCCTTCAATTCTAGAGGTGGGGTAGAAATAATTGCTCACAATGCTTGGGACAAAAAGGGCTCTTGGTCAAATCCTTGCACTTGTAGGACTTGAACCCAATAGCTCCCTTTTCTTATCCTTGAGACTTAAAGTCTACGATAAGTGGATTACTCGCTTTAGGACTCCAAATCCCTTATGTTAACTTGACTACTTAGTCCCTTTATAATAGTAACGCTCTATAATATGCATTGTATATTTTTACTACTGTATTTATAATTTTCTAGCAACAAAATGAATGAAATGCACTTTCTAGCAACAAAATGAATGAAATGCACTGACTGATTATTGACACCACAATTATAGTTTCTACATACTAATAGGTCACTAAATCATATTAGGCCATTTTTAAGTAACCTATGTGAGGATAGATTTATAATTTGTTTCAAGAGTATTGACTATTTCTAGGAAACATATTTGACTAATTATTGACACCACAATTATAGTTTCTACATACTAATAGGTCACTAAATCATATTAGACCATTTTTAAGTAACCTATGTGAGGATAGATTTATAATTTGTTTCAAGAGTATTGACTATTTCTAGGAAACATATTTCCCCTTAGTAATAATTTTTTCTTCAAAAAGTTTTTATGTTCTCTAATAGATTTTAAAAGTGTTTATTAATGTTTATTCGTGGTTCTAAGGAACATACTTTGAATAACTTGGACTATTAGTTAATTCAATGAGAAAAGTGAGCATTGCAAATCTTTGGCACTTTGTGGCTTGTGTTCGCACCCTTGGTCCACGCCAACTTGTGGCTTGCTCTCGTACAACCAATTCCCCACACTCTATGGCTATAGTGGATTCCTCCAAGATTTAGAACTAGGGCAGCAACCAAGGCATAAACCTTGAAATATCTTATCATTTGAGTCACTAAAGTCACTGTTGGCTACACTAGAGGAAGGACATCAACGATCAAGGAAGACAAAGTACTAGTACTTCCTGAGAGGTCACCCATTCCATTAGTGTTCCCCCAAGGACACGCTTAACAAGTAGATTCCCCAATCACTAAGCCCTGGTTGCTTAGTGATTGTATGGGTGTAAATACTTAAGGTTAACATTATTGGAGCCTTCAAAGTGTCTTCTTGGGCTCTTTGCATTTCTAAGAGTTTGTCAAAGTGCAAAATTGGGGAAATTAAAAGTTGATTTTGCAATTTTTGGATAGTTTTGACTACATAGGTGTAAAGATTGGTCCAAAGATCAAGCTTGGTGCTACAAGAACTTGAGATTGTGTATCATCGGTAGTATACATTTTGTTTTATCATTGAATTTTTATCTCTTGAGTCTTCTTACAAGTTTCTTGCAAGCCATTGAGTTGTGTTGGGAGCAACCATAGCAAGTTTATGTAGGTTTTTTGGATCTAAAGAATGGACGAAGTTGACAAAAACTTTCAAGTCTTGTTGATTGGTGTTTGGATGTAATTTCAACCTTTCAATTCCATTTTATTACATATATTGAGCACATACACACTATGTATGCTTCTATGGATATCGCTTATGTGCAACTGTGTGATCATTGATATAAACATTATGTTTTTGCATAAAGCCTTTGACACTGATAAAGAGGGCCATGGTGAGGTTTTCATAACTCGTAGTCACCCGAATGTTGGGGTCTTATTGGTGATGCAGGTGGAAGACTTACCCATCCTGGCCATAGGAGATGTACACTAGTTCTTGATAGGTGATCGATAAGCCTAGTTGGTTTCTTTCAGTTAAGTGGTTATATGTAGTGGACTTAGTGATTCACTATGTACATTTACATGCCAATACTCACATTTTTATGATTTTTCTATATTATTCAAATGCTCATCTTGTAGAGGGGATTCTGATAATTTTTTTGTTCAAGTATACAATGGTTGACTTTACTCCTTGAGACCCTTATTGGTATCCACATAATCTCCTTTGGTTCATCATTGCTATTCATTGATCCATTTTTTGGGGAGACTCTACCAAAATGTTTCAAGAATTTGACACTTGGTCACCTTTTTTGAGCCTTCGTGGTGTTTGCTATTCTAGATCCATTATCATTCTAGTCAGTTCTCTATCATCATGGCATCCAAGCTCTCATGCACATCCTGTGGATTAGGGTCTTGTTATGTTAATATGTGTTCTGGCATCTGCCCACTATCCTCATTGACTTGGTGGAGTCAACTCATACACAAAATCTAACGATAGATTCAATGCATTCCCTCCTACTATCATTTCTTATACTACAAGCCGGAGGTTAGGAAGGGTTATTGGTTGGAGGGTGATCTTCTTACAAGAACCTAATCTTTTCCTGCATACACCGTAAGAAAGATATTTCTTGTGGAGATTCTGACCATAGATATTTCATCAACCGTCTGTTCTCATCATAATTGAACTCCAAATTTATACTTACAAACCATACAATACACTATGCCATCCTACTATTGTCAGTCATGTAACTGCATGTGCGCCAAGTGTCCCAGTCAACTCGAGTTAACTCAAGTGGATGCTTCTAGAAGGCTCTAGATCCATATTTACTATGATTCATAATATTCTTTTGGTGAAAATATAATACAAATATATTTATTACAATATTCAATTTTTTTGTTCAATAGCGGTGGTTGCGATAATGAGGTGATTGACTTTAGCGATGAGGGTTTGATTGTTTTTTCTTTGTTTCAATGAGTCTGTTATGGATGGGATCTTTTCCTTGTTACACCTATGACAAATTGTTAGATGCTTCATTCAAGGAAGCCTAGACTCCTTCGTTCTTCTTAAGCAAATCAGCAATTGGCTCTTTATGGCATTCATTAGCATCATTAAGATTCTATGCCCGCCAGAGTGCTTTGTCTCGCTCACGGATTTCTTGTCCAAAAAAGTCTTTAAAATATTATACCTACGAAGTTTCTTGCTCGTGCAAGAGTGACAGTTGGTGAAGGTGTCAATGCAGTTAGCTAGGTTGGTCTCCAATTGACGAATGCAACCATGCAGAGTGTGCATTTGGGCTGCCATAGTATGATTGCGAAACCAAAGAATTGGCCCCGTGGGATATCATTTCTTGTGCATGTACAAGGAAACACCCAATACCCACGAGGTCATTGAGGGAAAAATTCCATTAACTTTGAAAGACCAATAGGTGACATTGGGCTCAGGGAGGATAGGGTACCAATCCACAGTCAGTCCCAGAGGGGTCACCCAAGGTTGTGCAGAGGGTGAAGGGTAGTGTTGTGGGGGTGTCAAGCTAGGTGATGCATGGTTTTGGGGTGGAGAGGAATGTGATGAAGGGGAAGGAGAATACACTAGTGGAGAATAGGAGGGTGAAGAAGGGGTCGAGGGACAATAATGCTCATCGATCAAAATGGCCAACTCTTGGGACTCATCCATGATAGGATCAGGGCATGCTATTAGAGATACATGGGGAGAATGTGGATGGGGTGAAGTTGGCATAGTAGAGGTCGTAGTAACAAGTGGTGGGGAAGAACAACAATTTTTGGGTTGAGAACTTGTTTTAGTCATATCCGAGGTAGGTTACGAACTTGCACCAACGCCATCATTGATGGGAGGAGGGGACACTTTGGATTCTTGTGAGGAGAAAACAATCAAGATTGGTTGTCAAGGGCATTTGTAGGTACAGTGGAAAAGGATGCCTACACTCTCATCCTCTTCATCGGAGGGTGTAGGAGGAGGTGCTTCCATGTGAGACCAACTAATATGCATTGCTGAATCAAAAATTCACATGGGAAGAGGATGGAGAAGATATAGGGAAGACAAGAGTGAGTAGTAACATTCTTTGCTAGTTGATGGGTATCTAAGTGACATTCCTTGTGAATTTTTCGAAAGAGGATGGTCGCCCAATTAATCTTCAAAACTTCCATGATAGTGAGAGTAGAGTAGAATTGTCAAGAGGTACCATATGGTTTATGCTGTAGTTTGAGGCCGATGACAAGGAAATGAAGAATAGAGCACTCTAGCTCATGGTGGGTGGATATGATTTACTTGTTTGAGATCTTATTGGGAAAGAGGCGGGCCATGGCCTGTGTGAACATGGGCTCGACTGCAACTACTAAGGAAGGAGGACAATGCATCATCCATCACTATAGGTTTTGTTGGTGCTTTCTACCAATCCATGGATAGGGGTAATATGGGTTCTATATTTATGAATAATATCAAAGTCTTTCATGAGAGCCATAAACAAGTCATCCAAAAAGTGAGTGACATGATTAGAAACAATTTCCAAGGGTAAGAAAAATCTCAAGAAGACCTTGCAAGTGAGGGAGAGGTTGGCCAGTGCATTGAAAAGGGTCGCATGGCCAAACATATTGACGGTTATCATGCTGCATGGTAGGCCACCACATCTGTTTTGTAGAAGCTTCTTTAAGGTCAGGCCGATCAAAAAGTGTCTGCCCATCAGGTGAGTGTGTGCATGAAGAAGAATAGATGGAACTTCATGAGTGGGAATACACCGAAGCCAAGTAGTAGAGTAATCATAGTAGTATAGCCATCTGTCATAATCCAAAATCGACAACTTTAAAGGGCTAATTTCTATCGAACACAATGGAGAAGTGTTTCGGTGGACACCCAATGGTTAAAAATGTAAGGAGAGTGTCATATTAGGAGGTAGATAATTCCCAAGAAATAGGAGGAGAGTTGGGTTGAGATGTATAGATAGTGGGAGAAGAATCATCTACATCGAGAGGAGCTTTGCCAAAGTCCAGTCAGGACAAGAAACAAGCTACACAATGAGATGAGCTGGGACAAGAAATCTACTACAGTGAGATGAGTTGGGACAAAGAATAACATCATACTCAAATTCGTGAAGGAGCAATATCCAATGAGCTAGTTGACCCTCCAAATTGAGCTGGTGAACCAAGCAAGAGAGAGCTGAGTGGCCCACATGGAAAGTGAATTTCCTTCCTAACAAATGATGATGAAATTTCTTGATGGAATAGATAAAGTCTAAACATTTTTATTATGTAACCAAATAATTATGCTCAATTGGGCCAGATGATGGCTTGCATAATAGACCATGTGGTACCATTTGTTGTATGCTTGCATCAAGTCACTACCAATAACAATATTTGAGGTATCCACAAAAAAGTGAAAGGGTAAACTTAGGAGCTTGTAGAGTTGGGGCTTGAGTAAATAGTGTTTTGAGACATGCATAACTAGCTTGATAGTTTGTAGTCCACTAGAAGTATCATGGGGTAATAATTGCTAATCGTGTTAGGGGGATGGTGAGGTGTGCTAACCAACGTAAGTGATTGCCATGCCATCGAATCTATCCCAAAAACCGAAGGACTTCTTTTGATGTTTTTAGTGGTGGAGAATCAAGGATGGCCTTAATGTTATCACGATTAACTTGAATATCTTTTCCAAAAAAGATATGGCCTAACAATTTTCCACAAGAGGCGAAAAATTGGACTTAGCCGGGTTTAAAAAATTGGACTTAGCCGGGTTTAAGCATAGCCATTTTTTATGAAATTTCAGGAAACAAAGTATGAGATGATGCAAGTTATCGATTTTATCCCTAGAAATAGAAAAATGATCAAGGAATACTCTCATGAAACTGGTGAGATATGGGGAAAAGATATCCTATATGCACTGCTAGAATGTATTAGGAGCATTTCACAAGCCAAACCACATAAGAATGCATGCATAGACACCCCAATTGATAATGAAAGTTGTCTTGGGAATGTCTTGGTCTGCCATCCTCACTTGGTTATACCCGCTTTAGCTATCTAGAAACGAATAGATTTCTCTCTTAATGAGTTCATCAATCATACAATCTAAAAATGGAAGAGGGAAGGATCAAGGATCATTAGAACATTCAATTTTCGATAGTCAACATAAATACTTAACTATTTGTTCTCCTTTGGTATGACTATGATTCACAAAATCCATTCTATATGTTCACTTGGGACCATAAAACCAACCCATATTAAATGATCAATCTCTTCCTTAACCTCTTTTTCATAATTAGGGTTCATTCGATAACTAAGTTGAAGTGATGCTACTTAGTTTGAAGCAAAATCAAATGAATAAGTCAACTTCGACTTAGCATATTTCTAAGATTGAATGGGTTCTTGTATATAATATCTATACGGTATGTTTGATTTAGTTACCTTTTCCAACCAGCTATCCCTAGTCTTTTCTGGAAGGAATTAGATGTTGTATATGAGTCAAACTCAAAAGATTTGGAAAGCAAAAACAAGGACCTAAAACTCTATGTAACCGATTCAAAATTCTAAGGTACTTGAAACTAAGTAGAATGAAACTCTATATGACTTGAGATTTTCACTTTTCAAAGATCCATTTCAACAAGATACTGAAGCATTTTCTCTATCTTTTAAGAGAAATAGACTAGATTCTCAAAAAGATTCTTAGAGTAAAGCTTGAACATCATCCAACCACTAGTCACTTATGTGGAATCCAACATCAGTATCTTGAGCCACAGAGTGTTATTGATGATGTTTTTCATGTTTTACTTGAAAGAGAAATGCTTTATATAAGACCAAGTTAATCTTTCCTTTATTCAATCTCTTAAGACAATTTACTTTGATCTTGATTTGCAATAAAAAATTGGAACTTTTCAAAAAGAAGAAAGAGTTGTGAAGGTGTAGCTTATGTAGAAGAATAGACAAGAGAAGTAAGAGAGTAGAAAGGTGTATTAATATCAGAAGATTTTTTGAAGGTTAAAGGTGCTCTTTCATGATAAACTTTAGGTAGATTAATATGGATTAGCTAGGATGTAAAATAAATGAGAAAATTTATGCACATGGAAGTGCACATTACCATTGAGGTTTTGAAACTGGATAAAGGTACTATTATATATTTGAATTTTCCTAAGATGTTATTGATTGTATTTTCATTTGAAATTATGCATTTTAGCCTCATAATAAGAGAAATATGTCCATTCCAACAAGAGCACCCACTTCTATATGAAGTTCCCGGCCTCTTGGACCCCCATATGGTGAAGAAATCCAATGTGGTTAAACTAAGTGTATGGATTCTAAAGATATCTAGTTGTCTATGTTGGTATCCATAACTATGATTTCCTCACATTTGTGGGCTTAAAAATCAACAAAAACATTTGGCAACCACGGCGGAATAGGGTTTTTGGATAGGATTGTGTAATACTAACATGTACAAGTAGAAAAGAAATTGGACACCTAATAAGAGCCAAGTGGGACACTAGAGGGAGAGCTTGATAGGAGTTGCAGCATGCCCATGATACATTTTATCTTGATGTCATTGCATGCACAAGAACAATCCGACATCCTAGCGGAGTTATAAAAAATGGATAAGCAAGTTTCAAAATTAGTACTACCAAGTGAAGGTTGCTTGCCCTTATTTTTTAGTTTCATAAGAGGAAGAAAAGAAAGTGGCTGTAACTTTTGATTGAGAGATAAAATTTTATAAGCAATCAATGAAACCCTCTTAAAAATTCATCATCATAGTCCACCACAGTCATTTGGAATCCACCCGATAAGAGACACAAACACCACAAACTTTCCCATTATCCACCGAATTATCCTGACTTCTCCTTGACTTTTTCTGCAAGCTTTCTGGAATTCCCTGACCCATGGTTTGGATATTAAAGTAGAATACTTCTTAATCAAATCCTCTGATAATTTTATAGAAGATACTATAGAATTTTGAACATCAAAACTAGCTGAATGGGATTTTGTATATACCTAAACTATGCACCAAATATTTATAGTCCCACAAAACTTCATGTCTAGAGATATTAAAATGGATGCCTCAGGAGGATAGTTTTGTGGGAGGCAATGATGATGATCACCACCCCGAAGAAGCTCTGCCAAGGTGCATCATAGAACTTCATTACACCAAGTTTGCAAGCCATTATAATGATGAATGAGATGCCCACATGAGGATTTTTGAAAATCCCTATAGTATTTTGGATGGACAAAGAGATCCCATCCATAATGGAGAGCTTTTCAAGAAGAACTTGAAAAAGAAGGGACATATCAATGTGGGAATTCCATACACAATACAAATTTGTGAACCTTCAATGGACGATCACAACCCTAGGCTTTGGCTACTCACTAGATAGGCACATATTATTATCGCTAGACCTATCCCCTCATGTATCTGACCCATGACCACCCATGTGGAGTACCCCTATATCCCCAAGGCTCCTTCCAAAATTACCAATATCCTCAAGCCCCCAACTATACTCCTCCACATCACTATTGACCACAACAATATGCACAACCTCCACCCAAACAATTATACCCACATGTTTAAGATAATTTCTAGTATTTATGTCCACAATATGCCCCATCGCCCCCAATAGACCATTGCATTTGCAAAGGAGTCAACACCAATCATGGGCCAAGGGCCTAATTTTCCTAATTGATTTTTCGAAAATCAAAAGAGCTATGACTTCAAATACACAGATGAACCTACAAAGCCAGTAATAACATTATCAAAGACAACAAAAATGTAATGAGTGCTTGAAGAAAGCCATATTTTAGCTAACTGCTTGCATGTTCATGAGTTTAATTAAAGATGAAAATAGCAAGCACCCAATGCCAATATGGTAAAGTTAAGTTATGTGGAGCCAAATGTTACCATAGTTCATATCCACTTCAACAGAACAATGAAAGCCATATAAGAACAAATTTTACCCCTAGTGCAAGAAAAAGAGGAACTAAGGCTAAAGGTTGCAAAAATATTGCAAGAAGGACCACAATTTTAACTTCCCATGGTAGAGTTAGGAGAACCCTCTAAAAAGATTTCATAGATGAATAAGAATCTCCGAATCTAAACCCCGCTAAAGTCCTAGCGAAATCTTTCCCAAAAAACATTGAAGTCCAACCTGACTCTATCGTAAAAACCACCAAAATCCCATCAAACTAGAACCAAAACACCACCAAAGTCCCCCTAGAATCTGTCCAAACACTATCGAATCTATCGAATAAACTAGGAAGCTCTTTCTAGAACACATTAGACTACTCTACAGGCACCCATTTAGATGCGATTAGGAAAATATGTGTCCTTGTACCCAATCTTTAGTCAAGTATTACTATGATATAATAAAAAATTACTCTAGTTTTGGTACACAAAATTATTGAATTCACTTTAATGAATCATGAAGTGCCCTAATTACAATTGAGAACAAGAATCGATTAATCAACAAGGGGCTTATCGATGGCTGATCAAGTGTGAATATTGCTACATGGCTTAAGATTGGTTATTAGGTAGTATGGAAGAACATCAAGCCTCCTCCTTTTGTGTATATGTTGTAGAAGATTCTCACATGCAACCCCTAGGGATAATAAGGGGGTGTATTAACTAGTATGCACTCTACATTCAAAATTGATGGCGGATGATCCTAACACCCCAATGCAACAATGGAAGATGGTTGCCCTCCACTAGGTCCACAGGCAATGATATATGCTCACTATTCTGAACTTTTCTCTACACTAGTATAGAGACTTAAAATGAAATTTTTCAGGCTTACAACAAAATATATAAGCTATCAAACAAGCTTTAAATAATCCAAAATGGATATTCTAGCTGGGAGAACCATCCTCTGTAAAATAGGCTACCTGTTTGCAACACTCTCTGCCTCTGTGCAAAGATATACCTGCACAAAGTTGGCAATTTCTCACAACTCACTGAACCAAATAACTTGAGACTTTTGAAAAGTTCAGGGCACTATATGAGAGACCAAATGAATCTTGAAATCATGAAAATGAGTACAACGAGAGAGCACACAATGCTCTGCAATTTGGTACAATCAGATTTGGAAAGGCCTAACTATACCTCTAGATAGAGAGGAGCAAAATCATGAGGAAATCAGGTAAGAAAGCAAGGGGGCTGCTTGATGGAGTTTATGAATTCACTAAACTAAGTGGGAAACTCATGGACTGCATAAAAATGAAGAAACAAAGGCAGGATGATGCTTATATAGAGTTTTACTTTTCCTACAATCTAGATAACCACCCACCAATTAGTTTAGGTGCACTTTTTAGTGTCTGATTTGATGAGATTTGAATTTTATTGAGTTTGGTGGAGCTTCTAACTTTATTCCACGACTTTGGGTCCTTCTTTTTCATCGGTCCACTTGCAAAACTCATGGTTGAGCCTTTTTCCATGATTGAGACTTTTTTTCAACACTCCCCCTCAAGTCTCAATGCCTAGATCCTTCATTCCAATGCATGCCTTGAAGTGTTGTAGCTTTACTCCATCCAATGCTTTGGTAAACATATCTACGTATTGGTCCTTTGTATTGACATGCTCCACCTTGACATCCTTTGACATGATCTTCTCTCTAATAAAGTGGTAATGCACTTCTATATGCTTTGACCTTGCATGGAACACCAGATTTTGAGCCAAGCATATGCTACTTATGTTGTCACAAAAAATAGGTACTTGCTTAACCTGCAAATCAAGATTAACAAACAACTTCTTGAGCCACATAAGCTCACATGAGACTTGTGCTAAGCCTCTATACTCAGCTTTGGTCGAGCCACTGTGTGTTGTTTCTTTGACATCCATGAGATGGTCTTCTTCCCTTGCATGATAACATATCCACTAGTGCTCCTCCTATCATCTTTGGAACCTGCCCAATCAGCATCACAATAAGCTTCTACATTTAATCCATCATCAAATGGATAATATAGAACTTCATTCACTGATCCTTTGAGGTACCTAAGCACCCTTTTTAGGTACAACAAGATGAGGTACTCTTGGTGCTTGTAAAAATTGAGATAACACTCCAACTACATGCACAATATCTAGTCTTGTCATAGTAGCACAGTAGAGAGAACCAATTATTGACCTATACATGGTCACATCCTTTAGTTCTTCACCTTCATGAGCACTTAGTTTAACATTTACTTCTAATGGATTTGAAATGGGCTTGCAATCACACAAGCCAAACTTCTTCAAGAGATCTAGAATGTATTTCCTTTGCATCAAGTATATACCTTCCCCTTTATATAATACTTCAATCCCAAGGAAGTACCTTAAGATCCCTAAATCAAAGATTTTAAACTCACATCCAAGCTTCCTCTTTATGTCCTTGGTGTTGGCTTCATCATCCCTTGTAATGACCAAATCATCAACATGTATACAAATGAAAACAATTTTGCTACCTTCCTTCTTCACAAAGAGTGATGGGTCTGCATGACTTTGATTGTAACCACATTTTACCAAGTAGCCCACAAGTCTTTGGTTCCAAGCCCTTTGGGCTTGCTTGAGTTCATAACGAGCCTTCTTAAGCCTGCATACATGATGTGGAAACCTCTCATCTTCAAAGCCTTGGGGCTGCTCCATGAAGACTACCTCTTCAAGCTCTCCATTTAGGAAAGCATTCTTCACATCCAACTAGTAAATCTTCCAACCTTTTGAGGTAGAAATTGCAATGAAACTTCTTATGGTGGACATCTTAGCTACTGGACTGAATGTTTCCTCAAATTCTATGCCATAGGTTTGAGCAAAACCTTTGGCAACCTACCTTGCTTTATACCTAGAGATGCTCCCATCTGCATGCCTCTTTACCTTGTACACCCATTTGTTGCCAATGACTTTCATGTCCTTTGTTCTTGGCACCAATGAACAAGTATCATTTTCTTCAAGTGCCTTGACTTCCTCGTCCATAGCTTCAATCCATTCGCTATGCTTATTTGCTTCTTCAAAAAAGTTAGGTTCTTCACAAGCTATAACTTGACTCATCTATGCATAGTGTCTTGCAATGAATGAATCATAAGTTAACCTTTGAACAAGGTATTTAACCCTATTGAATGACCTTAACTCACCATTAGGTGGTAGAAATCTCCTCTTGCTTGGTTTACATGCTTTAAATGTTGGAGCTTCTAATTTTTCCATATCTTCATCACTTGTAGATTCCATGTCTACCCATCGATGGTCTTCGTCATTTGCCTTTTCCTTTCGTTTGTACTTCTTTCACTTGAATGAGCTTAATTCCTTGTCCTTCCCTACCAAGCTAATGTAGTAATCTCCTCTGATGATGTGCTTCAAGTGTTTGGACCACTTATCTCCATGCTTTGTTGTTGCTCTTTGAACTTCTTCTTGGCTTCATATGCATCGTCAACTTGTAACACATCTTTGCTACAATACCAAGGCAGCAAGTCATCAAATATTACATCCCTATATACCTTAAGCTCTTTGGTGCAAGGGTTATAGTATCTAAAACCCTTTTGCTCTGAAGAATATCCAAGAAATATACACCTATCTGCCTTCGGGTCTAACTTGTGTCTCAATTCTTGAGGTATGTGGACATAACACACACAACCAAATACTTTGAGATATGAAAGGTTGGGTTTCTTACCAAACCAATCTTCATAAGATGTAACACCATGTACTCCTGAGGTTGGACACCTATTCATAATGTATATGGCTGTATTTGTTGCATCAGCCGAATAAGAGTTAGGAACATTCATTTCATTTAACAATGCTCTAGCCACTTTTGCTATGTGTCTATTCTTCCTCTCTGCCACCCCATTTTGTTGAGGTGTATACTTGCAAGTGAATTGTCTTTTGATGCCATGATCATGTAAAAAATCTGAAAATTCATTTGAATAATACTCTCCCCCTCCATCCGATCTAAGAGTCTTTATATACTTCCCTGTTTCATTCTCCACTAGGTTTTTGAACTCTTGAAGTGGTAAAACACCTCTAACTTTGATGTCATGCAATACATCCAAACAAACCTTGAATGATCATCTATAAATGTGACAAAATATCTATTACCTCCAATTGATGGCTCCCTTGTAGGTCCCCATACATCTGTGTGTATGAGGTTCAATACTTCATTGCTCACATGTGCTCTCTTCTTGAATGGAAAATTTGCTTTGTTTTCCTAATTGAAAAGCATGGCACAAATGTTGCATATTTTGAGATGTAAGATCAGGTAGACCACTCACTAGGCCCTTCCTTTGCATTTCCTTCATCCTTTGTAAGTTTATGTGCCCTATTGTTTTATGCCATAAATAGATTTCTTCAATCTGTTTATTTCCAATTGACAAGTAGATAGTGTGAGGGGTTGATGGCTTTACCTCCATGGTGAAGAGTCTTCTTTGCTTCTTTCCTTTTTCTATGAGCTTGTGGTCCTGCATGGGGTCTGCAACAAAACATCCTTGTGATGGTTGGCACATGCAACACATCCTTCATTACCATGGAGCTTTGAGATCCATTCAATGCAACATCTCTCACATGTGTAATCTTGTGCTCAGTGTCATCCCCTGTCTCTACATGTCCTTGAGTGATGGGTGAGTGTACATTAAAGAAAACATCTTTATTGCAACTCATATGGTTGCTACAACCACTACCAATGTAGCATGCAAAATTTGTATTCACTCTTTCACTTGACCCATACATCATAAGCAAGTTCTCATTTTTTGAATTTGCTGAAGTACTAACATAATTACCTTGGTTCCTTTTGTATCCTTGATTGCCTCCTCCTTTGGACCAACAATCTCTTGCATAATGGCCCGGTTTTCCACAATTGTAGCATTCTCCATTGGATGCTTCTCTTCCATGTGATCTTCCTCCTCTTCCTCTACTCCTTCCTCTTCCTCTTGATCCATAGGTTTGTATGATTTAGAAAGTGTGGATATTACCTTTTGATAGCTTTTCCCTTGCAAACCTTTGAATAATTGTGATCTTGATCGACGTAGCCCCCTTTCAATGTGTTCTTGCTTTGATAAGTCCTCATTGTGCTTCCACGAGTTGTCTTGATACCTTCAAGTCTTCAATATGCTGCCCACTGATGTCTCCAAGCCTGCAAAATGGCTCTGATACCACTGATGGGGGATGATTCTAACACCCCAATGCAACAATGGAAGATGGTTGCCCTCCACTAGGTCCACAAGTAGTGATATATGCTCACTGTTTTGACCTTTTCTGTGCATCAGTACAGAGACTTCAAATGGAATTTTGGAGACTTATAGTAGATCATAAGAGCTACCCAACAAGCTTTAAATCATCCAAAATGGATATTCCAGATGGGAGAAACACCCTATGCAAAATAGGCTACCTATTTGCAACACTCTCTGCCTATGTGTAGAGATATACCTTCACAAAGTTGGCAATTTCTCACAACTCACTCAACCAAATAACTTGAAACTTTTGCAAAGTTCAGGGTACTATATGAAAGACCAAATGAATTTTGAAATCAATGAAAATGAGTACGACGAGAGAGCAAACAATGCTCTGCAATCTGGTACAATTAGATTTGGAAAAGCCTAACTACACCTCTAGATAGAGAGGAGCAAAATCATGAGAAAATGAGGTAAGCAAGCAAGGGGACTGCTTGCTAAAGTTTATGACTTCACTAAACTAAGTGGGAAACTTGTGAATGCATACAACTCAAGAAACGAATGTGGGATGATGCTTATATAGAGTTTTACTTTCCCTATAATCTAGCTAACCACCCACCAATCAGTTTAGGTGCCCTTTTTGGTGGCTGATTTCATGAGATTTGAATTTGATTGAGTTTGATGGAGCTTATAACTTTATTCCACGAATTTGGGTCCTTCTTTTTTATTGGTTCACTTGTAAACCTCGTGGTTGAGCCTTTTTGCATGATTGAGACTTGATTTTCAGCAAAGATGAATTTCATTGTATTGGATTTTACTAGGTATAAAGCTGATTACCATTCTAATAAAGTAAATCTATTTCTAAGGGTCTGGTCAGTTCAAATGGATCTAAAATTGGACACTGTTTGGTCATCTGTGTGTATGACCAAAGATCTCAAGTCTAGATTTACTAGGAGGTCATGTGGTCTTGTAAACAAGTGATCCACTTAGCTTAGTGGTAAGTCTCAAGGGTGTGAAGGAGGAGATCTTGGGTTCAATCGCCATGGGGTATATGGGGAGAGTGTTTTGCCCAAAGAGACTCTAGAGCCTTCTAGAAGCATCCACTTAGTTAACTCGAGTTAACAAGGAGACTTGATGCACATGTGTTACATGGCCGACACATGGATGGTTAGTATCCACCTGCCCAAGAAGGCAGTCCCCTGGAGAGAGCTATATATATATAGGCATTTCATTGGGAGGAGAGTCATCTCTCTAGCAGGTGGTGGTCATAATCCTTAGTTTCTTACATTGGTATCAGAACTCCTAGGTTGAGCATCCATGAAGACCGTCACCATCACCTTCTCATTCTTTTAGAGCATGTAAATTATCTTCTTTTGAGCTCTTTAGAGAACGCTCATGTAATTTCGTTTTCTTTCGAAGTTGTTTAGAATAGCAAAATAGAGTGTTGTACTAAGCTAAGTAGATGTCATGAATTTAACTCGGGAGTTAACCATTGTACAAACATCCAAGTTAGATATTTGAGCCAATCAAACTTCAAGTTTTCCAAATCAAAATCAAGTGAAATCAAGAGTTCTTAACATCTTGACAGGATTAAGAATTCCACCTTAATAATTATGTCTATGCACTAGTCATGCCTAGAAATCGACTAGTAATTGGAATCCACCCATTTACATGTTTGTGCCTAGATCATGCATTGAGAAACAATGAAGTGAATAGGGATGTTTTTAGATCCACCATTATTATTTATTCACTACTTTGTTCTTTGACCAGTTTATGAAAGTGCAACACTAGATGGTGTTTTGAATCATTTGGGCAGGGATCCCACCATAGAGATGAGACATGTTCTTCTAGTTTTAGAACATGAACATGTTCTTCTGGTTTTAGAACATGAGGCTCGAGGGTTTCCTACACTAGTTATATAGCTCTATTTTTGAGGATGAAAATATGTTTCCAAGGGAGGAACAATGTAATAAAGTAAGTTTATGGTCTAAAGGTCAGATCTAAAATCGGACACCGTTTGGTCACCTATATGTATGACCGAAGATCTTGAGTCTAGACTTACTAGGAGGTCATGGCTTAGTGGTTAAGTCTCAAGGGTGTGAAGGAGGAATTCTTGGGTTCAATCCCCATGGGCTACATGGGGGGAGTATTTTTCCCAAAGAGATCTAGAGCCTTCTAGAAGCATCCACTTGAGTTAACTCGAGTTAACTTGGACACTTGGTGCACATGCACTTACATGGCCGACACATGGATGGTTAGTATCCACCTGCCCAAGAAGGCAGTCCCCTAGAGAGAGCTATATAAAGAGGCATTTGGTTTGGAGGAGAGTCATCTCTTAGCTCCAAGTTTGTGAGCGATCATGAGCAGTTTGCATTTGTCTAAATCTACTAAATCTATATTTTTGTCAGTTGGAGCAAACTTTGGGACCATGTCATTTGTAAAGTAGACATTGTAGTTGATTTGGACAAGGTTAAGGTAATATAAGAGGCTCCAAGTCCACTAAGGAAGCTCAATGATTGGCTCAGAAAGTTTGGTGGCACTATTGACACTTAGGACATCTGACATACATTACCATTCCCCTTAATTATCTAACTCATGTATCTCCTATTTAATGTAATTGGATGGACTTTAGAGTGCACATTTTCTTTTGAACACCTTAAATTACTTCTTATGAAGAACCATAGAGTTTGAAGGAGGATACTATTTAGTTAATTTGAGAGATGTGTATATTTTATGTGACTTTCTTGAGACACAGGATCCAATGTTGCAAGCTTAAAATTGTGAACAATCTTTTCACGTCTTTGTGGATGCTTCATAATCAGCGATTGGTAGTGCACTAATTAAAGTTATAAATACAATATGGTTATGAATTTATATTGTGATAGCCAATGATTATCTTTAGTAGATGCAATTATTTAGTATCTCAGTGAGGTTGCTTGAGGTTAATTTATTAAATTAAAAACTTTTGGCACTATTTAATGTTGGAGAAACACTCACTAATTGGACATATATTTGAAGGTCAAAGCTTTAGAAGAAAACCCCATGCCTATGTGAAGGGACAAATTCACAAATGTATCATATTTGTAAAGTTAGTTCACTTTAGTTCTAGAAGTTTTTTAAAATCACGAGAATACGAAAATCTATATAAGTTAGTTTGTATCAACTGACGAGAGAGAGAGAGAGAGAAAGAAGAAGTAGAAGAAGGAGTTCATTTTATACGACTGTGTATAGTCGTGCTTCTCTGAGTGAGAAAGCAACTGTAAAAACTTCTGAGGTTTTATAGTTATGAGAAAGAACTGAGTAAAGTTCTGTGTATGAGTCTCTCTCCATCATCTCCATGCTTGCCTACTATGTGATGAATTCAAAAGTTCAAGTTTTCTGAGCAATTCGATGCCTGGCATCGAATCTTGACTGATAAGTCATTTTTTCATTCTCTGTGTGTTATGTTGTTGAATCTTCTAAAAATATGAAGTTTGTGGAGCAACTCGATGCCTGGCATCGAGTTCCAGCATAAAATGGATGCCCGGCATCGACTTCTAGCATATAAGTCATCTTCTTCATGTGTGTGTAAAATAGAGTGTTTCTGGTGCAGAAAAATAGCCAAAAAAAGCCCAAAGTCGATGCCCGGCATCGACTTGGACTGAAATTCGATGCCAGGCATCGAATTTTTTATTTTTGGACACCAGGATTACTAAAACAAGAAAAAATTCCAGTTTTGGAAGGTCATACAGGGTCATCTTGTGAAGGCCATAACTTGAGTTCTAGAGGTCCGTTTGATGCATATGATAGCTTGTTGGAAAGCTCTACTCTTTTAGTTTTAGCCTATAAAGTTTCATGGAGAAATAATACTTGACCTAGGAGAAATTAGCAAAATACTGAAGGTATGTCATTTCAGTGACTAGGAATTTCTGTAGAAGCAAAGTTCTCACTTTAGGCTATCATTTCTCAAAGTTTGGAGTGGCAATGAGTTAATGGTGACCATAGAGGTGTTCTAGTGTCACCTTAATTCATTTCTTGTGGTGTTTCATACATCAACAAGTGGTATCAGAGCAGAAAGGTCTTGAAGATCAGAAGACGACAAAGGTACGAGAAGTTTTGTAAAGTTTTCCAGTAAAGTTTGAAAGGTGAAGCATTTGAAGACACAAGGCATCAAAAGGTTACTTCAAAAGTATCCTCATACACAAAGAACTTCAAAAGGTATTATCCTTTATCCTTTAAGCTCACAGGTTGCAGCAGAAGAAAAGAACTATGGCAGATCATATCTCCATTGACAAACTGGACAAAGATAATTACCCCGCATGGGTAATGAGAATGGAAGCCTTACTTATGAGTAAGGATCTCATGGTATATGTAACAGGTGAAGAAGAGAAGCCAGTATTTGAAGATGAAAGCCGACCAAAGAAAGAGGAACTTGATGCTTTAAAGCATTGGCAGAAGAAGGATGCAAGTGCAAAAGCATACATCTACAATACAATCTCTGATCATTTGCTACCACACATCAGAGGATTGGAATCATCTGAAGATATATGGAATGCATTGGAGTATCATTTCCAAAGTACTACTAAAGCACGGAAAGCAAGTCTATGGTCAGAGTTTACAACATTCAAGAAGAAGCCAAGTCAAACCATTAGTGATTATGTCACTAAGATGAAGGATCTAGCAGATAGTCTTGGATCCATAGATGAAGATGTTGAAGATCACAGATTGATTGCTCAACTACTTGCAGGTTTGAGAGGGGATGAAAGGTGGAAACCTTTTGTCTTATCAACAGAACTTTCATTAAATCATTATGTTCCAGATTTGAACCAGTTGCTTGGTTTGATGCTCACATATGAGCAAGACTTGAAGGGAGATGGAGATAAAGGACAAAGTTCTGCAATGTACATGAAGAATAAGAAGAAAGGAGATAAAGGTAAAGCAAAGGATGAAGAGGAGTCTAGTTCTCAAGCTTATTATGCAAGAGGTAAAGGCACTGGTAGAGGAAGAGCAAGAGGTTTTGGAAGAGGTAGAGGTAATCAAAATAATAACAAGAAGGCTTGCTGGATCTGTGGATTGAGTAATCATTTGGCTCATGACTGTTGGCACAATCAACAAGGATCAAACCAGAATCAAAACAACAATAGCAGAGGTCGAGGTGGAAGATATCAAAGTAATTTTCAGAGAGGTAGAAAAAGTCAAAGAGGAGGCTACGGTAGAGGTGGAGGAAGGAGTTGGGGACAAAATCAATCCTACAACACCACCTACTACAACTATGCAAATGACACACAGAATGAAAGTCATACATCATTGATGATGAACTCAATCAACACATCAGATAAAGAAGATCTAAAGGTATTTTACATTGACTCTGGATGTTCTAATCATTTGTCAGGAAACATAGAATTGATGTCAGAATTGGAAAAAGGCATTTCTAGTCATACTGTTCAAACAGGTGATAATACAAGACATAGTGTACATGGGACAGATAGTTGAAAAAGGTTTTCAAGTCAGGTTTACAAATGAAGGAGTTTTTGTGGAAGATCCAGAGAATGGATATAATCAGATTGTCTCTGGTAAGAAAGAAGGTAGACTCTTTACTTTAAGAGTGCAAGGGAACATTGGTCAAGCTTTGCTCACACATGGTGAAGCAGTGATTACAGAACTTGATCTCTGGCATAAGAGATTAGGTCATTTCAATGAAAGAGGAATTAAAGCTATGGTTGCTAATCAGTCTGTACTAGGATTACCAAATGTGCAAAGTCAACATATGGTTTATAAATGTGAAGCATGTCAAATGGGTAAAGCACACAGGTTACCATTTCAGAAGAAAGGATTCAAACATGATGGATTACTAGAGCTTATTCATACAGATGTATGGGGACCAACAAAAGAAGGATCTATCAGTGGCTCAAGGTACTATGTTCTTTTTATTGATGATGCTACAAGATGGATAACATTATATGTTTTGAAGGAAAGATCAGAAGTGTTTGGAGCTTTCAAGCATTTTCATGCATATGCAGAGAGAGTCACAGGTCAAAAGCTTAAAAGACTGAGGTCTGATGGAGGGGGAGAATATTTCTCCCAAGAGTTCAATGATTATCTTTGGAATGCAGGTATTAAGAGAGAAATACACCACAACAAAATGGTGTAGCAGAAAGAAGGAACAGGACTTTGGTTGAGTTTGCTAGAGCTATGCTAAAGGAGAAGAATTGTCCAAATTATCTTTGGGCTGAGGCTGTAAATACAGCTACATATCTTGTGAATAGATTACCATGTGTAGCTCTGAATGGAATGACTCCATATGAAGCTTGGTGGGGTAAGAAACCAACACTAGATCATTGTAGAGTGTTTGGATCAATTGCATATGCTTATGTGCCATCACAGCTTAGGCATAAACTTGAACCAAAGGCAGAAAAATATGTGTTCATTGGTTATGATGAAAAGCAGATGGGTTACAGATTGTGGAATCCTCTACCCAAACAATTTATTGTTTCTAGAGATGTTACGTTTGATGAACAGAAAAGTTGGTATGCAGATCAAAGTAATACAGCTGAGGAATTTGAAGAAGAGGTAAGAAGATGTGAGAAAGGAAAATCAATTGTGCAGGTGAATAGAGATGAAGACTATATGCAAGCAAGTACATCCAGAAGTGGATTAACAAGAAGGAATGAAGAAGCTCCTATATTTGATGAAGAAGTGTATCCAGACACATATGAAGAATGTGAACCAAGAAGGTCAAGCAGGACTAGAAGACAACAAGAAAGGTATTCTTATGATACTTCTTACATAACTCAGAAGAACTATGCATATATGGTCAAAGATGATGAAGAACCTCAGAACTATGATGAAGCTAAAGGTAAGAAGCAATGGGAAGAAGCAATGAAGGAAGAGTTCAATGCACTGGAGGAGAACAAGACATGGGAACTTGTTCCTAAACCAAATGGTAAGAAAGTAATTGGAAATAAATGGGTTTAGTGAAGAAGCTTGCAGATGGAAGTATAGCCAAATACAAAGCTAGATTGGTGGTGAAAGGCTATGCCCAGACCTATGGCATAGATTATGATGAGACATTCAGTCCCGTAGCTAAGATGTCAACTATAAGGACAATCATTGCTATTGCAGCTTCAAAAGGATGGACTCTAAGTCAATTGGATATAAAAAATGCATTCTTGAATGGATACATATCAGATGAGGTATACATGGAACAACCTCAAGGGTTTATAGATTCCAGGTATCCAAATTTTGTTTGCAGGTTGAGAAGAGCATTGTATGGATTGAAGCAAGCTCCAAGAGCTTGGAACTATAGACTGGTGAAGTATCTCAATGATCTTGGATATCAAAGTTCAAAAGCAGACCCAAGTCTACTTATCAGAAGAACAGAGGAAGGTACAATCTACATTTGTATTTATGTAGATGACATTATAATCACAGGTACTTCAGATGAAGGAATCAAGGAGGTAAAGAGATTACTTGAAAAAGAATTCAAGATCAGTGATCTAGGAAAGTTGTCATACTTTCTTGGAATGGAAGTTACTTATACAGATCATGGCATATATGTGTCACAAGAAAGGTATCTTCTGAACTTGTTGAAGAAGTTTGATATGGAAAATTGCAGAGAAGCTTCAACTCCACTTGAAGTTAATCACAAGCTCAATAAATATGATGGTGCATAATACAAAGATATGAGGAAGTATCAATCTCTTGTGGGTAGTTTGATTTATGCTACACTAACAAGACCTGATCTTAGTTATGCAGTGGGAGTCTTGTCACAATTCATGCATTGTCCAAAGGACCCACATTGGATTGCAGGTCAAAGAGTTCTCAGATATATCAAAGGAACTATAAAGGAAGGATTATATTATCCTTTTACATCAGATTTGAAGTTGAGAGCCTATAGTGATTCAGATTGGGCAGGTAACCAGGATGACAGAAGATCAACTCATGGTTACATGATATACATTGGTGATAAGCTTGTAAGTTGGTGTTCAAAGAAACAACATACAGTAGCATTATCATCAACTGAAGCAGAGTACAAAGGACTTGTGGAAGCAGCTAAGGAAGTCATATGGATGCAGACATTGTTCAAGAGCTTAGGCATTGATCAAGGTACACCTACAATACATGGAGATAATATGAGTTCACTTTATCTTGCAGCAAATCCAGTATTTCATGCAAGGACAAAGCACATAGAGATACAGTATCATTTTCTCAGAGAAAAGGTAATGGAGAAGGAGATTGAAGTGGAGTACATTTCTACTAAAGATCAGTTAGCAGACATAATGACAAAGAGCTTGGATGGTGTGAAGACCAGCAGATTCAAAAGCATGGCAGGAGTAAAAGAAAAGAAGATGATATGAAGAAACAGGGAATGTCAATTAGTGATTGAGGGGGAGCTGTTGGAGAAACACTCACTAATTGGACATATATTTGAAGGTCAAAGCTTTAGAAGAAAACCCCATGCCTATGTGAAGGGACAAATTCACCAATGTATCATATTTGTAAAGTTAGTTCACTTTAGTTCTAGAAGTTTTTTAAAATCACGAGAATACGAAAATCTATATAAGTTAGTTTGTATCAACTGACGAGAGAGAGAGAGAGAGAAAGAAGAAGTAGAAGAAGGAGTTCATTTTATATGACTGTGTATAGTCGTGCTTCTCTGAGTGAGAAAGCAACTGTAAAAACTTCTGAGTTTTTTATAGTTATGAGAAAGAACTGAGTAAAGTTCTGTGTATGAGTCTCTCTCCATCATCTCCATGCTTGCCTACTGTGTGATGAATTCAAAAGTTCAAGTTTTCTGAGCAATTCGATGCCTGGCATCGAGTCTTGGCTGATAAGTCATTTTTTCATTCTCTGTGTGTTAACTGTTGTTGAATCTTCTAAAAATATGAAGTTTGTGGAGCAACTCGATGCCTGGCATCGAGTTCCAGCATAAAATGGATGCCCGGCATCGACTTCTAGCATATAAGTCATCTTCTTCATGTGTGTGTAAAATAGAGTGTTTCTGGTGCAGAAAAATAGCCAAAAAAAGCCCAAAGTCGATGCCCGGCATCGACTTGGACTGAAATTCGATGCCAGGCATCGAATTTTTTATTTTTGGACACCAGGATTACTAAAACAAGAAAAAATTCCAGTTTTGGAAGGTCATACAGGGTCATCTTGTGAAGGCCATAACTTGAGTTCTAGAGGTCCGTTTGATGCATATAATAGCTTGTTGGAAAGCTCTACTCTTTTAGTTTTAGCCTATAAAGTTTCATGGAGAAATAATACTTGAGCTAGGAGAAATTAGCAAAATACTGAAGGTATGTCATTTCAGTGACTAGGAATTTCTGTAGAAGCAAAGTTCTCACTTTAGGCTATCATTTCTCAAAGTTTGGAGTGGCAATGAGTTAATGGTGACCATAGAGGTGTTCTAGTGTCACCTTAATTCATTTCTTGTGGTGTTTCATACATCAACATTTAATAGGATGGAGAGTATCACTTATCCTTAGCTTATTTGGTCAGAAAACAATCCTTAGTTGGGAGAATGGTGAGATGGGTAATAATTCTACAAAAGTTTAGCATTGAAATATGACATAAGCGAGGAATATCACATGCAATAATTGATTACCTCTTGTAGATAGATTTTGGAGAACCCCTAGTAAGCGTCAATGATACTTTCTATGTAGATTGTTTGCTCCAGAACTCAAAATGTCAAATGATCTTGCTTCATCAAATCCAGATTCTCTCACTCTTGAGTTAGTAATCTCTTATATCTTCAATGAATTATTATTTGAATTTTAAAGAATGGAATTATGCCTTCTATTTTGATATGCAATAAAGGTAGAAATCAGCTTTATGTAGACATCCATTTAGTATTTTACATAGGAAACTATATTATAAGGAGACTACAAGAGTCTGAATTCATTATGTGGAACCTCATGAAGCCATGACCATGATTTTGAAAGCATATCAAAAACTTACAGCAAGAAATTTTGATGCAAACCTGACTATTGAGAAGATCTTTCAATCTAGACTATGGTGGCTTTCCATGCAAAAGGATGGCAGGTATCAAAGTGGAACTGACAACACTTATCAAAGAATTGGAGATTCCTTTATACACCGTGTGTTCTTATTACAACCTATTTTATCATTGGAGCATTTTCAAAAATGGATCCTAGATTTTATTGGTCCAATTTGTCCGAATAAAATTACCAATACATGTCTATATATACTCATCTATATTGGCTATGCTACCAAATGAGCTGACGCTTGGGATCTTAAGCATGCCAACACACTCTTTGTAGCCAAAATATGGACTAAGGAATTATTCGCATGTTTCAAATTACCTAGAGCTTGTATAAAATAGCAAAAATCATTCATGAATCAACTTATAAAGTACCACCGATTGATTTGAAATCCGGCACAAATTCAACTCCCCATACTTTTTGAGGCCTAATAGACTAGCAAAAAGCACCAACAAGGTATTATTGTAGATTTTGCAGAAACTCATCATTGAACAATCTATGGATTGGGAAAATATTTACTAGCTCCTCTTTGGTTTTATCACACCACCTATGAGGTAGCCCTTAGTTTATCCCCTTTAAATTGGCATTTGGTGCTATCTTACCATTAGAACTAGCAATCCCAACTCAAAGAATAGTAGTACATCATTGATTATTGTCAAAATAATCTTTGGAAGATTGTATGAGCATCCTATGATATTTAGCAGCACACATGTATGAAAGCTTTTTGTTGTTACAGGCACAAATCCAAGCCTTGAATGATGTGGCTAAAGCTAAAGACCAAGAAGTCAAAGAGGTACACGCATAAATAAATAGTTTGATCTGATATAATCTTCAAGCTATAATGAAATTATACGAACATTAAGCAAGAGCAGAGCATGAACCAATTCTCTATGATGCAGCATAGGTAGCGTTACCATCTCATTAGGGCACCCTCTTGGATGAAACTACAATACAACAACTGGCTCAAACAGTAAACAAGAATATTAAAGTGATGTATGAAGAAAATTTGGCTGAACTCAAGGACCAAATATCATGGGAACTCTTGGATAGCCTAATGGAGGAAAATTTACTTTAGTAGTACTTGGTTTGGTCCATCCAAGCATTCCAGCGTTGGAGTGCTATTAGGGCCTGTAACCTTTTCTTTTATTGAAATATCATGATTACATTTTTTTTCATTTCTTTTTGTAAAATTGTTTGGTAAAAGGTCTTGTAAACTAGTCACTTAGATCCTTGGTTTGTGCATACAGAGTACCAAAAATACACCTAGATAATGTCTATGATAAAATGCCCATGTGACCTCATAACTACTCTAAATACCCCTATGGTACAAGAATGGAAGCATTCCATCCACATTTTCAATACAAAAAAGGAGTTGTGCACAAAGAGGAGAGAACCATGAAGGTGCAACTAATGCAGAAGAATACATAGGAGAAGTAAGAGAGTAGATAGGTTTGTATTTTTCAAAGATTCCATTTTCAACAATAATAGGATGATTTTAATCCCTCACTTGCTTTTTGGTTTGAGCATATTTGGTTGGGAGCATGTTCTCCCTTGCTCCTTGTGATGTTGGCCATCGTTTCCATTGCTCTGTGAGCATGGATGAACCTCTCATCTCATTCATTGCACCCCAACTTGGAGAATCCGCTCGCTTCCATGCAAGGCAGTTAGGGTCCACTACTTCCCTTTTCTCAACAATCTTGAATTACAACATTCACTTTTGGTCAGTTATGGGTCTTAAGCTTGTAGGGAAAAGCCTCTGTGGTATGGTCTAGACATTGGAAAATAGTGCAATACATATGATTCAACACACAATTCGTTGTTGTGTGGTTGGAATTTCGTCACTTCATACAAAACGTCTATTTCAGCAGCTCATCTTGAATTTTCTTTGGGATCTTTGTGGGCAGCCACTCTAGATCTTCTCCAAAACCTCCAATTTTATGTTCCAACTATAGGTCCATATCCAAAAGAGCATGTGGTGTTATATCACTGATGCATTTAATGATCATAATCTGCTTGAATTGTGGTGTTAGACAATTGGTAAACCATTGTGTAGTAACATATGTGAGTAGGTCGTTATCCACTAGGATCTACCATAAGTGGGTTTTAAATGTTGTGGCATACTCCTAGATAGACTGTCGTGAATTCTTCTCGCTATTTTGCAAAAAATTAAAGATTTGAGCCAGAGTCTTCTTCTTTGTGGATCTATGCAGGAAGCCATCTAGAACTCCAATGTAGGTAAGGAAGTGATTTAACTCAAATTCAACAAGCCATTTGGAAGCTTCACTAATGAAGGAGGATTGAAATACTTTTGCTTTATATTGTTCATCTCTTGGGGCATTGATCGGTTTTTCCATCACTCCATACTTTATGTCGAAGTATCTCACATGAACATCCGGATCGTCCCCATGAAAACCAACAAATTTAGCATTAGTCATGCCCATAGGGAATGCTCATTGCAAAACCATATCTTCTTCAGCCATGCTTTGTGTACTAAATTGCTCAAAGGTATCCAAAACTTATTCAAACTCCGAACTCGATGAAAATCTTTTGGCAGAATAACTAGAATGCCGTATGGTCGATCCGAGAGTTTCCATATTGTAAATGGGAAATGCTGCATGCATTTTTTAATTACTTCTACGTCTTCGTACAATCACTGTTAGCATGTGGGGTTTCGAAGTCATGGGCAAGCCCAAAATGATCGGTTACACCATACCCATAGTTATTCTTTACTGAATATACAAACAATTTATGGTATTGCTCCGCCTACCTCACACTCTTACTTAGATAACTTAGACAAATGACAATCGACAGAAAACAATATATAGAAATTGCATAGAATGCTCTCATGCCCAATGCACCACTAGGAAGGTCGTGGTCTCCGACCAAGTGATACGTCATATTAATGATGAAAAGCTACATTGCTTTGAACGGGTTGCATACCTTTAGAAATGACCACGTTCTAGTTTACAATATGGCCAAGATAAGTTTGGAATACAAGTGTCAAGGAACTTTGAATCATCACAAAATAACTCCAAAGATCCTTAAAAGGCCCTTCTATCTTATTTTGACCATACATTTCCTTGGCTTGACATAAATTTTGTTCTATAAAATGCTTAAATTAAGCGAAAGGAGCCAACTCGAAGGGGCATGAATGGGAATTTGGAACATTTGCTTGTAGGTATGGTAACAAAGCAAGGGATCAAAATGTAGCAATCAACATATCATCGAAATAAAGTATCAAGCATATCAAGCTGCCAATTGAGCATCTCTTTGTGTAGAGACAATGATCCTCATTGCTTCGAGAATAGCCTTGAGACTTCATAAAAGCATCAAACATTTGATACCATTATCAAGGGGACTATTTAAGTCAATACAAGCTCTTCTTGACCTTACAAACTAGACTTTCCTTGCTAGGAACTACATAACCCTTTGGTTGTTCCATATAGATCTCATATGTAAGATCTCCATGCAAGAAAGCAATTTTCACATCCATTTGGACTATCTCTAAGTCCTCCATTGCAACGAATCCAAGCAACATGCACAGGGTAGTCAGCTTGACCATTGGGGAGAAGATTCCCTTGAAATCAACACCATGTTATTGCTTAAAACCCTTTGCAACAAGTCATGCTTTATACTTTGGAGAAGCACTATCTGATGTGAATTTCAGCTTATATACCCATTTACATGGTAAAGCTTTCTTGCCATTCGGCAAAGGTACTAAATCCCAAGTACCATTCTTCTGAATAGAATCCAACTTACTCTTCATGGCCCACTCCCTCCTGACATGATCCTCGATCTTCATAGCCTCTTTATAGCAAGAAGGCTCACCGGCATGTGTTAGCATAACAAAATCTAAACTAGGAACATATCTATCATGTGGATGTGAGACACGTGTAGAGTGTCTCAATGATTGTTGAACAGGAACATGTGTAGAGTGATCTGATTGGACATTCTCTTGAACATCCCTGTGTGCAGCATTCTTATGCATGCTAACTAGAGGACTTGTATCCTCAAACACCACTCTTCTCACTTCAACCTCCTTAATGGGCTCTTTATGCATCTTAGACTCATTGAAAATGACATCACTACTTCTAATCACTCAACGTGTTTCAGGATCCCATAAGCGATATCCAAATTGTCCTTCTCGACAATACCCAAGAAAAATGCATTTCTTTGACTTATGGTCCAACTTTTGTCTAAGACTCTTGGGTATATGAACATATGCTTCACACCCAAAAACTCGAAGATGATCATAATATGGTGGCTTCCCTGTCCATAACTCTTGTGCCACTTTCAGACCTTTGGTAGTACTAGGTGAAAGGTTAATCACATGAATTGCAGTCAATACTGCTTCTGTCCAGAAGCCTTGTGAGAGGTTTGCATGATGCAACATAGAAACTACTCTATCTTGAATAGTTCTATTCATCCTTTCAGCTACACCATTCTGTATTGGGGTATAAGGAGCTATAAAATCTCTACGAATCCATCTAGACTAACAGAAAAGACTGAATTCATGTGAGGTATACTCACCCCCATTATCTGAATGTAAAGCCTTAAGCTTAGTTCCTTTTTTAGTCTCAAATGAAGCAAACCATTTTCTGAAAGTAGGGAATACCTCATCCTTCAATTTGATAGGATACACCCAAACTTTTCTAGTAGCATCATCTATGAAAGTGACAAAGTAAAGAGAACCACCTAAGGACCTAGTGGGCATAGGACCACACACATTTTTATGAACGAGATCTAAATGCTGAATTGAAGAGTCAATGTGCGTTCTATGCACATTTTTGGTTTGCTTTCCATGTTGACAATGCTCAAAAAATGAAAAACCAGAGAAAGGTAACACATGTAAGTAGCCAGAACGAGAAAGATTTTTCATTCCACTACGAGATATATGGCCCAAACGACCATGCCAAATACAAGCCATAGGCTGTTCAGTAACAACTAACAAGTGTTCTTTCTGTGATACAAATAAGATAAAATGAGCCAACTTTGCTTCCTTTTGCAATAACCATATTGCCCTTTGATATATGAAAGGACTGAGCATAGAAGACCACCTTGTAACCAAGGTCATCAAGTTGACCAATTGACATCAACCCATGATAACTGAGGTACATGGTGTATATGCATAGTAAATTTTGAACCATCAATGAAGTGCACAACCACATCTCCAATCCCCATAGCGTCACACTAGTAAGAGTCACCAAGTCTCACGATACCAAGAGACTTCGCTACATGATTAGATAACCATTCTCTCTATGGTGTCACATGGAAAGAAGCACCTGAATCTAGCAGCCACGTGTGGGAAAGAGAATCAGCCATAAGATCCTTAGTTGGCATAGTACTATCAAGTGTCAACACATCAACATCATTAGAAATAGCATTACTTTCTTCAATCTTCACAGTTGAAGTAGATGCAGTTACTGTTTAAAATGCCAATCAACATTCTGTCCTTTACCTTTAGCATTCTTTAATGCATAACAGTCTTTGTTCATATGTCCTTTCTTATGACAATAATGGCATTCGATTTCCCTCTTCCTTGATTTTACTTCTACTATTATTCCGTTGACCATTCTTTTCCTTGTTCTTGCTCCTGCTACATTGTTGATTCTTTCCTTGGTAAGAATCACAAAAATTATATGCATCTCCACTCTGAGTTCCAACCATAGATTTTCTAAAAATCTCCTCACTCAAGAGTGTGCCACATATGTCATCATAGATGAGTTTACCACCAGGTGCACTATTGCTAATAGCTGTGCAAAACATATCGCATGATGATGGCAGGGTGCATAATAGCAATACTCCTTTCATTTCATTATCCA
The DNA here is from genome assembly GCA_020310875.1 of Ceratopteris richardii. Classification (NCBI taxonomy): domain Eukaryota; kingdom Viridiplantae; phylum Streptophyta; class Polypodiopsida; order Polypodiales; family Pteridaceae; genus Ceratopteris; species Ceratopteris richardii. The sequence continues at coordinate 16,796,480 of CM035433.1, read as the reverse complement.
TATCCATTTTTGAGCTTGTAACTAGGAGAATATAGCATCAAACTCATTTAGATGAGCAACAACACTATTTGTGTCCTTCATGCGAAGTTCATATAATTTTCTCATCAGTTACACTTTATTTGATGCCGTCTCTTTTTCATATGTATTGCATAAATTCTTCCAAAGCTCCTCTCCACTTTCACAGTCGAATACTGTAAAGTAAACCTTATATGCTAGGTGCAAGTGAGGGGTAGACCTAGCCATTTCATCTAACTCATCCCTGTCATCTTCATCCATGTCAGCAGGCTTCTTTGAAATCCCATTTACTGGCTGCCGTTGCCTCCTTTGAATTAGCACATCTTTAATCTGATTCTTCCATAGCGCAAAGTTTGTGCCATCAAATTTTTTGATCTCAAAATGTTCTTTGCCCTGCAAGTTATAGCTTCTCCTCGGAACACTGTCACTAGACCCTGATCCACTAGATGTGCTGCAGATCAGATGCCATGATGGTAGAGAACTGAATAGAATGATAATGGAGCTAGAAGAGTCCAAACACCAATGAATAAGTGTATCAAGGAGTAAATCGGCCACTATATAGTTGACAAAACCAAAAATCTGCAAAAAAAAGTTTGCCAAAGTATCCTCTGCAAATCATTGACTCCACTGCATATAATCAGTTACCCAATAGAAGCCAACTAGGCTTATCGAGCACCTATGAATAACTATCATACATCTCCTATGGCAAGGCTGGGTAAGTCTTCCACCTGCATCACCGAAGAGACCCCAACATTTGGGTGTCTCCTAGTTAAGAAAACCTCACCATGAACCTCTTTATCAAACATAAAAGGCTTTATGCAAAAAATGTAAACGCTATATCAATGACCACATGGACGTACATAAGCGGTATCCACAGAAGCATACATGGTGTGTATGTGCTCAATATATGCAGTAAAATGAAACTAAAAAGGCTGAATTCACATCCAAAAAACTAGCCAACAACACCCACAAGTGTCTGTCAACTATGATGCTTTAGGCTCAAAAACCTGCATAAATTTGCAATGGCTTCTCCCAGCAAAACTAAAAAACCTTTCGAGAAACCTGTAATTTTACGGGTGTGGATGAAAAACATCCCCAAAGGTTGATATTTATTGTCGGTGAAGTACAACAAACACTCTTCTTGATGTTTTTGGACCTATGTGAAAAGAATTTTGTGCAAAAATACTCCAAAATGGATCCAAAAGACACCCCAAAAATGCTTCATAAACAGGCTTTGAAAGCAAAGACTAAAGCTTTGAGGGACCAAAACATGTTTAAGGTAATGTTAACCTTAGTCTTTCCCTTTCTTCTGACACCATAAGAGTGTAGCTTAGTGGCAAGACATTGCCATGGTTAAGCGAGCTCTGGGGGGAATAGTACTGGGATGGGTGACCTCTCAAAAAGTATCAGGAACCCTTGTCGTTCTTGATCATTGAGGTCCTCCATCGCATGCAGCCAATGACACCGACGATGAATTTGATGACTCAGATGACAAGGGGGGGGGGGGCAGTGCTCGCTTCGCTTGCACAAAAGGAACAAAGCTTTTGCATCGAGCTGCTTTGATGTCAGTGAAGTAATTCATTGGCAATGCACCATAGTGCACTCTCCCTCTTAAGAGCTCCACGACAATATCCTCAAAGTAGAAAACCAAGCTCCTAAGGCCGCACATAGTACTCCCCACAGAGACTGCAGAATATGCAGAAAAACACAATACACAAGGAGCACGAAGACAGACTTGTATAAGATAAAGGTTTGAAGGCTAGAGATTCAGTCTTAGCATACATGTTGAAACACCATGCACAAAAACTAGAGAAACATGGCTATGGACCCATGATCATCATAAAATATCGACTGGTGGAGTTGTCTCATTAGTCACTCTACATGGAGATGTGTTACCAAACTACATTAGCAGTTGTCAATTTAAGCTCTGTCAAGATCCCTTGATAGAAGATATGCTCTCACGATTCAACATGGCTAAGAAATGAAAAGAAAAGAAAAAGAATGTACAAAGAAGCTCAAGTTGAAGCCTTAGAATGCATTAGGAAAATGATATTAAGAAGAAAAGGATTATACTAGTTAAGGAAAAATAATGTTCTTCCCCACTTTCAGGCCCGTTGATAGATGACCATTTATTTTGGTTGAGCTAGGATAAGACACAACATTCAAGACAATCAGATCATTTATTGATTCAAGAGTTGTTACTAGGGCCATACGATATTCATGCTACTAGGACATGAACTTACACCTGAATCTAGTTGAGGCCTAGCTCATAGGATTAGGAGGTGTGGAAATCCCTTGAATGGGCAAGGTGGAAATTCCTGTCTCAATATGAGTTGTCCACATGACAATCAAGGTACTAGTATGCCATGATGAAGACCTTAATGAGTCTTTAGTCTTGGGTCAATACTAGATCTATGATAATGTAGTTAACCTAAACCTTTGAAGTCGACTTCTTCCGGTTTGGGTATGAGAACAATGTCTTATGGTAGAATTTGAAAATAGTGTGGTCACTGATCTAGATCCCACATAGGCTCTTAGTTATTCTAAGGCTAATATAGAAGAAAAAGATGGTGTATGTGTCCCAATATCTATGGTGTAGAAGAATCCAAACTTTGACAAACAGGCTCAGGAGCATGTGGAACTCCCTTCTATTCCAAATATGAGCATTATATAAACCGCTCAAACAAAGAGGCACATAAGGCAACAACAACAAACTTGTGAACCAAAAAGACCAAAAAAGGCCATGGAGAAAATCAATTCTTGGAATGAAGTAGATTTGGGTACGAAAGAGTGAGGAACCAGTTTATCCATCATGATCCAAGTCACCCTCTTAGAAGTAGACAAAGAATCCAAGGATACGAGCAATAGAACAATCAAGAATCCATCTCTAAGAGTACTCCAAATTTGGGTGCCAAAGTGGGTGATGAAGGATGACCACAATAATGTACAAATCTATGTGCCTAAGATCTGCTTATGAGCTCAAATCTCCTCACTTGAGCTCTTGATTTCTAGGCATTCAAAGTCTACCCCAACCTCCCCCCCCTCGATCTCTAAATGGAAAGCTATTGCATCAAAATCATCATGTAATATTCTTCCTAGAACAATTGGGAAGTTGGGAACCTAACAAGTCCAACTCCCAAATTAATTTGTCATTGAAGACAATGTATAAACCCATTCTCAACTCTTGTAATCCCACAAGAAAACCATGGAAAGTCAACAAACCTTGTAACTTACCACCTCAACCAACCTTGTAATCATGCTAAGCTACTAAGATGTAGTTATGGCACTACTAAGATGTAGTTATGGCACTACCTTGTAAACATGTACACTACTAAGATCATGCTAAGCTACTGCATGTAGTTATGGCACTACCTTGTAAACATGTCCACTTCTAAGATCATGCTAAGCTACTGCATGTAGTTATGGCACTAACTCACATTCTCATATCACCACACACTCCTCACTTACACATCATTTACACAATACATAGGGATATAGGGAGAGATGTTGGTATTGTAAAGGGAACAAGGTTTCACCAAGTTTCTTAGACAATACTAACTCACATTTTCTAGAGTATGCATATAGTTATGGCACTAACTCACATTCTCATATCACCACACACTCCTCACTTACACATCACTTATACAATGCATAGGGATATAGGGAGAGATGTTGGTATTGTAAAGGGAACAAGGTCTCACTAGGTTTCTTAGACAATACTAATGTGTTCTTCTTATTATAACAGATCTACAAAGAGCTCCACACTAAGCAGTAAGCAATGGAAAAAGTAGAGATGAGTTCTCAACCTATGGGCATATACAAACTACCAATTGAAGAACACCCTATAGAGAGACTGACCAACTCTATGCTACAAATACAAGATGGTCATGCAAACTTGTACTCAATGGATGTTGCACAATCACCCACATTATTTACAGATGCTTGCCCTATGATATCCCTATTGAGTAAGCCCTTAGGAGAGCACAACTATAGCTACTCAAGAGCAGAAAGGCTTTTGCACCGCAACTAAAGATGATGAGAGGCACAATTCCCTATATCCAACCTAGAGGTGTGGTCATGAAACCTAACATTTCACCAATTGAGGAAGGAACTATCCCTCCATTCACAATCCACCTTCTTGAGCCTAGCACCAAAGAAGCATCCATAGCACAACCGTCAACCCATCCATTCTAACCAATTTTGAATTCCTAGTGACTGAAAGATTAGATGATATAGGCACTTTTGACTTTGAATAGATCCTTCAAGGCGTCCCATTGATAGATGCAAACTTTGAATCATACATGGACTATGAGCAAGAATGACAGATTGGAAGGTGAGAAGAACAACGGAACACAATAGAAGAATGCCATGTCCATTGGCAAGAAGGGCAACATGCGAACATATCACAAGAAGAGGAAACACCAGAAAGGGAAGAAGAAGAAGAAGAAGAAGAAGAAGAAGAAGAAGAAGAAGGAGAGATAGCATATATAGTGTGACTCTTAAAAGATTACGAAAGACCATGGAGACTATGCAAGATCACTGAATCCTATCAAAGCAAAGAGTTCTAGTAATTATGGAGCAATTATTAGAGTCAGATGATGTAGATCAACAGATTATAGATTCTCTATGTGTACTGTTTGAGATATTAGGAGTGATTGAATTAACTGATCACATGATCAAGAAATCCAGTGTACACTATGATGAAAGAAGTTTCAAGACAATGCAACAACTAGGCAAGAACATTCAAAGACACGTAGTTGTTACTACAACATCAATCATCGACACTATCACCATCAATCTCACCATGACTTTTACCCCTATAACCACTATAGAAATCATTAGTCAAAACAATGTGGAAACCATTGTACAAAGACATCCACATTCACTCCTCCTTATTCCATCACCTATCAAAACCCTTGAACCCCCTCCAATAATCTCCACCAAAGTACAAGAAACCACTCCCATCACTACCATTGATGTACAAAGAGCCACCGATCCTATAACCACATTAATAACTAACCCTAGTTTTGTATTTTGTAGTCCTATTGCGCAACTTTTCTCAACACATGATAACTAGTTGTATACCACTACTACTACATGTGAACCATCAAGTCTCATGTCCGATCCATTCATCGGTTCTCCCACCACCATTGCTTACTTCATTACATAACCAACTGCACCCTTCCCATATCCTCTCCAATCCACCTTTGCCATATTCCCACAGACCCAACCATACTCCTTCCCTCCTCAAATCTCGAGCCACAACAAATATGCCCTTCATTTTGGGATTTCATCACTGCTTACCCAACAGGGTCCATCTTATTTACCACTTGATCATTTCTCATATTCACAAATTGTATAAAGCACAACACCCACCATTCCCATAATTGCAATAGAAACCTCACTCATTACCACATCCAAACCCATACACATATCACCAAAAATCAGTGCACCTCCCCCATCCCCACAATTCCACCATACCCAATCCCACCTCCACTAACCTTAGTGTGTATGTAAGCTCACAATGTCTTAGGGATTTGTGATGAAAGAAACTAAATCTCAATCATCAAGCAAATGCATATAGTGGTTGCATTGATACATACATTGAATTATCAAACTAAGGATCTAACCCAATCAAGTCTATGAAGACATGTGTGTAAATGATGGTTGATGTATGAAAGGTTCAAGTAATGCATGCAAATAGGGAACATCCACCTCACATGACACCTCTTACATAGTGATGTGTATTACTGATACTTGATGTAGCAACAGACACAAACCAAGCAATATCCCTTAGCCATGATGCCCAAAATAGTCAAAATCAAGATTATTTCAAAGCTCTCAAAGAGACACATCCAATGATGGAATTTTCAGCTCAATAGGACCTTTTTCCTTCAAATTATGTCCAAAAAACAGAGCATCAAGAAACAGCAACTCTCACTCCTAGACTTCCTACACTTCCCACACACACATTAACGACAAAAAAAGATGGGGAACGGGTAGCCAACACCTTGATGCACACATTTCATGCATCAATCACACACACAAGCTCATGAAAAAGAAGATACACAAGCAAGAAGAAGGAAATTCGAAATTTCGTAAGTTAGCTCTTCAAAATGGCAAAAGTCCTTACAAAAGAGCCACAGTGACTTATATACATGTGCGCTAATTTTGGTCTTTTCAAATGAGAGACCGGTACTTCCTCTATAAATTACTAAGTTTCTACTATTTTACAAGGGTAATACTCGATTCTTCCGAGATCAAGCATCTAGAGGATTCCTCTAGGGCATTTAAACAACTTTTCAAGGTTCTATAAAGGATTTTAGGAAAAGAAAATGAGCCATTTATTGAAAATTTTGGGGCCCACTTTTTTCTCTTCTTTCTTCTACTTTCTTGACATCAATCCTCTACAACACTCTCCCCCTCTTACTCTGTGTCAAACCTTGACAAGCTTCTATTCTTTCCCACTTCTTTTTCTCCTAGCTCATGCTCTAATTCCCCTATGTAAATTTCTTTTAATTGCAAGCCACCCATCGTAGAGGAAGCCTTCAAAATTCAGAGGCAATTTGTTAACTTATTTCAGCCTTAGTCTAATGCTTTCATTTTTCCCTTGAAATTTCATACATTGGGATTGCTACATTGTGGTTGTTTTGCCACACACATATCTAGTGGTAATAATAACATCTCTTGTTGTAAGGCAAGGTTATTTTTCACCCTTTACCTCTTTCTAACTTTTAGTCTTCAGGGTGTTGCTTCAAAGATCCTATTTTTAATTCTTTGTTTACACCCTTTTGGACTTGATGCATTCCTTCAGCCTATGTCTTTTCTTTCTTGGTCTCATTTGAGTCTGATTCATGCCCTGTGGGCTCAAGGAAGAGAGTAGTGTTTAGTGAATTGCTCTCTTTTTTTATTTTCTTCTTCTTTTTCTCCAACTGGTTTCTCCCTCCACACATTCCTCCTCATGAACTTTGTCATCCTCGATAGGCTTTTGCTGGTGACACATTTAGGTTTGGTAGACCTTTTGTTTATGGCATTTATAAGGTTGGCTTCTTTGATCATGAATTTCTTCCATTGCCCTAACTTCACACCATGAGTTGGTGCTTGATGATGGTTGAAAAAAAGCTAAGTTTGTAAGCCAAAACTCTAGCATTTAAATTTGATGGCATTTTCAAAAAGATTTCAGAGTGAATTTTCACAAATCCTATACAAAATACTTCTTCGAATGTTTGTAAATATGGGCTTGGTAAAAACATTAAGCAAAAGTAGTATGCCATGATAGTAAGCCTACTTGGCATGACCAAAAGATAAAAAATCAAGGCATCAATGCCTTGGTTGATTCTGATGGAGCTCAAAAATGTATATTAAGCATGCTCGAAAACTTTCAGTACTGTTAATACCATGCTATGAATTTTATTTGTAAGCTTGATAGTTAAATCTTGTATGTGTGCATGTCTAGATAGAAAAAATTCAATGGTTCAGACCATATAGTCTTCTGTGGGCAAGTAGTCGTGTGGTAGGCTCGATAACAAATGAAAATTGAGCCATTGCTCATTAATAATGTTGTTTTGATGTTCTTCCCAAAACTTTGGCCACGATCTGTGTCTTGACATTAAGAAAAAAGAAGGATTTACTTGTAATAAATATGGTGCTTCTTGCCAGTGCACCTGGAAGGTTTGATTCTTCTGCAAAAATCTTTTTCTCTAGGTAGGATCAGCCGCATCAAACTCTTCTTGTGTATAGTTGAATGTATTAGTTATAAAAATTGAGATCTTGATTTGGATCATGCTAGGAAGTTTTCTTAATATTTTTGCATGTTTGCTTCTTCATAATGCCATATGGTACATTAAGGTTTTATTATTCCATCCAGATCTTTGCCTTTTATTTTCCCTTCCTTCATTGCTATACAATTGCATCTTCAAAATTTTGTGTGATTTGGGACACCAATAGTGCTTGTTCTCTCTAGTCTAGCTCTATGGTGTATGAAATCGGAATATTATCAACTATTGTCTCATGTTGATCTTGCTTTGGTAATTGAACAATGGGGGAAGAAAGATGACATAGCTGTGTCTCCTCAATAGCTAGATGTGTGCCTTGCACCACTGGTGTCCCCATGCTCATTTGCTCAATCGTTTTATCACTTTGAATCTTCTTTAGTTGAGCTTGTAAGTCTGCAATGATTTAATCTTTGTATTGTGTTTGGCTCAAGGCTTCCTTGATCTTTGCTTCTACTTTGATTCTACCCTCACATAATTCTTTAAGCTGATCAGCATCCTTCTTGAACTGCTCTGTTTATTGATTGATAACTTCTTTCCACTTTCCTCATACCTCTATCGTATCTTGTGCATATTTTGATTCCCATTGCCCATGAATAATTTGTTTTGTCTTTAATTGATCACCATAATTTGCTAACTCCATTTGGAGGCTTTGGATTTCTTCATTCAATGAATTCGATGCCTTGATTGGTTGATTAACCAATAATGATGTCATTAAATCTTTATTTCTACTTCTTAATGAGTCAGCATCTTCCGTGTATCCTTTTATCTGTGTCTCCAAGATTTTTCTTTGATTTGCAAGACGTGCCTTTTTTGCTTCACATCAATCATATTTGTTTTGGAGCTCGGTATTCTCTTTCTACACTCTTACATAGACTTGCTCCATTTTGTTGGCTTGGGTCTTTAAGATAGTATTCTCTTCAATATGCATATTGTTTTAGTTGCCATTGCCAATTCCTCTTTCATCTTCTCAAGCTCTTGTTGGGTCCTCAACACCTGATATGATAAATTCTTGCTTAGTGCTTTAAATTGATTTTTCTCTATATGAGCTTGCTCATATTCCTTGATAGCTTCCACTAACTATTGTTGAGTGTCCATGGCACTTTGAATCGTGTGCTTGACAACTGGTTTTAACTGTGCCACATCCACATTCAAGCATGTTTTAGGTATGACTGGTAGTTCTGTTAGCCAATACAAAGACAATTTTTTATGCACTAACATGCTCCTTTTGGTGAAAAATGCTTGGCTGCAAGTGTTTTACAAAGCATATATGTTTGTTGGCATGATAGACTACAAGTCAAAATGTGGTATACTTATTGGTTCTATGCTTGGTGGAATGAAGTTCTTTGATGATGCTAGAGAGGTGTTGAAAGTTTCTTATTGCAAGATGAATCCTTTTTGTGTGCTGTTTGCAACAACAAACATGGGGTCGGCTATGCTTGCCATGAACATGGGTTGGATGGGCCCAAATTACTCTATATCAACATGTGCAACAAGTAATTTCTATATTTTGAGTGCTACAAATCACATAATCAGAGGGGAAGCTGATGTAATGTTGATCTAATGTAGCAATTATTCCTATAGGATGGGGTGGATTTATTGCTTGTGGAAGCTTTTAATAAAGAAAAAATGCACCCCATAAGGCATCTAGACCTTGGGATGTGGATCAAGATTGTTTTGTGATGGATGAAGGTGCTAGAATTCTTCTTTTGGAAGAACTAGAACATGCAATGGACGTAAAGGTGGCTTTGTCTGATCCATTCAGTTTTGAGGGAGCATAATCCCTCCATATTATTTTCTCCATACGTAGAGCCTAGTGATAACTAGCATTTGGTGTATTTTAGCTACAACATTTTCATAATTGGTGATTTACATAGCTTGAGAGCCACTCTCCAAATGAAATCGCATAGGCTTGTTGCATGAAGGCCGTTGAAAGGGATTCAACCTTGTTCATTTTTTCCTTTTTGTTGTTTTGTTGAAGTATGCAGGCATGCTGGGGCCAAAATTAGTGATTGTTATAGCCTATTTTGATGGCAGAACGATTGCCCAACCACCCACATCAGAGCAAGTAACTGATTTTGATAGAGTGCCATAGAGGGAGGTGTTTTTTATCTTTAAGGTGTGGCAGAGAGATAATGGGGGAGCACATTGATGGCCAGGAAGAGATCGCATCAGATGCAACAAGAAGAAAATCCATTTTGGGAGTGTTGTATATTATGGAATCATGGAAGCTTAAATGGATTTTTAATGTTTTAAATGTCCAGAAGGTTTTAATGTAGTTGTGTTTGATCTAGCAGGTGAAGAAGCATGAGGGCATGGATACAAGTGGATGCACATAAATAAATAAATTTGAAGACTAAATCGAAGACTTCTAGAATAGTTATATTTAGGTTTATCTTGTTGTAAAAGTAGTGGTTCGCTTTAGAAAGCGATGCCTTTTGTAAATAAAATAGTTTTTCCTAAAAGATGCTTCTAAAAGCGACGGCCCTCATGTTACGTCTATTTTCAGGATGTAATAGAAATAAACCTATAAATACATGTACTCTAAGAGACTTGTCCATCAGAGCACATGGGGGGGAGATTGCACCCAATATCGCGTCGATTGTTTCTCTGTTTCTCATTCCTGTTTCGTCTTCTTTCTGCCTCTGTGTGTGCATGCACTGAAGGACCTGATAACAATGGGCGTGGATACAAGTGGATGTGCATAAATAAATAAATTCGAAGACTAAATCGAAGACTTCTAGAATAGTTATATTTAGGTTTATCTTGTTGTAAAAGTAGTGGTTCGCTTTAGGAAATGACACCTTTTGTAAATAAAGTAGTTTTTCCTAGAAGATGCTTCTAAAAGCGACGGCCCTCATCTAACTTCTATTTTCAGGACATAATAGAAATAAACCTATAAATACGTGTACTCTAAGAGACTCATCCATCAGAGTACATGGGGGGAGATTGCACCCAATATCGCGTCGATTGTTTCTCTGTTTCTGATTCTTGTTTTTTCTTCTTTCTGCCTCTGTGTGTGCGTGCACTGAAGGACTTGATAATAGGGAGTTTCCTCTGGTAGGCATGTGGATTTGGTTGCCTCCATCAGGGCTGTAGGCTTTTGTCCCATTCATGGAATGAAAGGAGGGAGAATCTAAGAGACAGCGGAGTCCAATATCCTCATCATGAGCCTCTATTCACGGGAGTTCTAGATCCATCAAAGCTAATGAATATTGGGGACATCAAATGCAATTGATACTTCTTTCGAAATGTCTTTAGCTATACTTTTTTGTGATGAACATGCATGGATGCGTCAAAAAGTGTGCAAAAAAAATGATTACAAGAGAGTTCTTTTTATCTATGTATTTTTGAAAGACACAGTTTAACTTCTCTCTATAAAGATTAATTTATATTGAATGTTTTCTTTTTCTGGGCATGGGTGTGCTCTTTGAGTTCTTGAAAGGATCCTCAAGAAAGGAATGCACAAGGTACTGCTGGTACTAGTTCATAGGTGCTTCTCATATTATTGATTCATCATAGGATAAATAATTGTCATTAAGTTGCAAAGAATTTCAAGTATACTAAACATCCTATAGCATCAGCCATCATATTTATAAGTGGTGTCAATCATAGTTAACCCATAACTTCATTAATCCATCCTTGAGTGACATTGGGATGATGACTTGAGTGTTTGTGTTGGCAACAGTCAAAGGCATATACACAGAGGAAGCATTGTGGGCGATTAACTTTCGCTCTGATACCACTATCGGTGGTAGTCATGGCAAGGCTTGAACCTGTCAGGCTTGCGGAAATTGCCGTGCCACCGAAAGGATGCTAAGCTAGAGCGATATTAGAACACCTCCATAATCAACAGTAGCTTAGCAAGTTTACTGTTACTCAACATATAGAACTGCGCTTTAAATTCACTGGAAAATTCCACCAGAAATTCACCGGACTTGTCACCAGACTGTCACCGTAGTTATACCGGAATCTTACCGGAATCAACTCCTATTCTGTTTGTAATTACTTCAAGTAAGTATACAAGAAGTAAGGAAGTGATGCGTGAACTTCCTTCACTGAGTGAACACTTTCTGAAGTTTAAGAAAAAACTTCTCCGGTTCAGAATGTCTCTTTTCGGTTAGACTTTGTACTATGTGTACATATCTATTTCACCGAAATCCTTGACGAACTGATAGTAGAGATGTCTAGCTATAAGATAAGCTAACTCTCATACAAAACTTTAATTTACTCTGCGAGATATACTTCGTTGTTCTACCGGAAAACTCGTTTTCTGAGAAAAATGTAACTGACCGAAAATGCATTTACTGAGATAACTTTGACCGAAACATTCGTTTACTAAGAGAGTACCGAGGGACACGTTTACTAACGAACTATAACTGTTAACCGTTAACGAACTTTCTACCGTAACACGAAAATACTCAGAGTTCTTCACATATGAACAGTGCGCGCAAACTTCCACATGAACATGTGTTTTCTATTAGAGAAGATGTGTACAAATTAGCTTGGCCTCTTCTTGCTCAAGCTATGGAAACTCTCCTACACTGAGTAGTTTCCTCTACCATCTCTCTCAGATGAATACCTGACATTTCAGGTTTCTGTTCTTCATCTGTACATACGCGATCTCTGGCATCTTCTCACTTCCTCATATTTAGTCTCTCCTCTCTATCCTCTCTCCCTATTCTATATATCTCATCTCATTTTCTGACTTCTGTATGTGCTTTATTTATACTATGCGCTCCTCTCACACACGTTCTTGTTTGCACTTCCTCTCTATTATTCTTATGCACATTCTCTCTGTATATACAGTTTGATTCGGTGCAACGAACTCTGATTCTGCAAGATTTTGCACTGTACATAACGACCGTGAATTTATCTCTTCATTAAGGCTTTTGATTTTCTGAATATTTGATTCCGCTTATCTTTTCCTTCTTTGTCTGTACGTCAAATTCGTGAGTGAATCCTCAACAGCTCCCCCTCAATCACTAATTTGACTCTTCCTGTCTTCATATATTTTTCTTTCTTTTATACCTGCCATTTCTTTGAATCTGCTTGTCTTTGTTCCATCCAAGCTCTTTGTCAAAATATCTGCAATCTGATCTTTTGTCGGAGTGTATACTATTTCTATCTCCTTCTCCATTACTTTTTCCCTCAGGAAATGATACTGAATTTCTATGTGCTTTGTTTTTGCATGAAATACTGGATTTGCTGCAAGATACAGTGAGCTCATATTATCTCCATGTACGATTGGTATACCTTGATCAATCCCCATGCTTTTGAACAAGGTCTGCATCCATATCACTTCTTTGGCTGCTTCTACAAGTCCTTTATATTCTGCTTCTGTTGACGATAAAGCCACTGTGTGTTGTTTCTTTGAACACCAGCTTACTAGCTTATCTCCTAAGTATATCATATACCCATGTGTTGATCTTCTGTCATCTTGACTTCCTGCCCAGTCTGAGTCACTGAATGCTCTCAGCTTTATATCTGACGTAAAAGGATAGTATAATCCTTCTTTTATAGTTCTTCTTATATATCTAAGAACTCTCTGTCAAGCAACCCAATGTTGATCCTTCGGACAATGCATGAATTGTGAGAGAACTCCCACTGCATAACTAAGATCCGGTCGTGTTAGTGTAGCGTAGATTAAGCTTCCCACTAATGACTGATATTTCTTCATATCTTTAAATTCTGCACCACTGTATTTGCTGAGTTTATGATTTGCTTCAAGCGGTGTTGAAGCTTCTCTGCAATTCTCCATATTAAACTTCTTCAGTAAGTTTAGGAGATACCTTTCTTGCGTAACATATACACCATGATCTGTGTATGTGATTTCCATTCCTAGAAAGTATGACAAATTTCCTAGGTCACTGATCTGAAACTCCTTTTCGAGTAATCTCTTTACTTCTTTAATTCCTTCATCTGAAGTCCCTGTGATTATAATGTCGTCTACATAAATGCAAATGTAGATCATACCTTCTTCTGTTCTCTTGATGAGTAGACTTGCATCTGCTTTTGAACTTTGGTATCCAAGTTCATTGAGATATTTCACAAGTCTGTAATTCCAAGCTCTTGGAGCTTGCTTCAGTTCGTAAAGTGCTTTTCTTAATCTGCAAACAAAATTTGGGTATCTGGAACTTACAAACCCTTCCGATTGTTCCATGTAAACTTCATCTGATTAGTATCCATTCAGAAATGCGTTCTTTATATCTAGCTGACTTAGCTTCCATCCTTTCGATGCTGCTATAGGAATCACTGTCCTTATGGTTGACATCTTTGCCACCGGACTAAATGTCTCGTCATAATCTATGCCATGCGTCTGAGCATAGCCCTTGATAACTAGTCTAGCTTTGTGTCTAGCTATCCTTCCATCTGCAAGTTTCTTAACTTTGAAAACCCATTTATTTCTGATTACTTTCTTACCATTTGGTTTTGGAACAAGCTCCCATGTCTTGTTCTCTTCCAGTGCGCTGAAATCTTCCTTCATTGCTTCTTCCCATTGCTTCTTGCCTTTAGCTTCATCATAGTTCTGAGGTTCTTCGTCATCTTTGACCATATATGCATAATTTTTCTGAGTTATATACGAGGTATCATAGGAATACCTTTCTGGTTGTTTCCTTACCCTGTTTGACCTTCTTGGTTCAAACTCTTCATAAGTGTCTGAATACACTTCTTCATCTTCGTTTCTCATACCTGATCCGATCCTGGACGTACTTGCCTACATATGATCTTCATCTCTATTCACCTGCATAATTGATTTCCCTTTCTCTTTTCTTCTTATTTCTTCTTCGAATTCTTCCGGTGTATGATTCTAATGTGTATACCAGCTTTTCTGTTCATCAAATGTAACATTTCTGGAAACAGTAAACTGTTTTGTTAGAGGATTCCATAACCTGTAACCCATCTGTTTTTCATCATATCCGACGAACACATATTTCTATGCTTTTGGTTCGAGCTTATGTCTGAGTTGTGACGGTACATAAGCATAAGCTACTGATCCAAATACTTTGCAATGATCAAGTGTTGGCTTCTTTCCCCACCAGGCTTCATACGGGGTCATTCCATCTAATGTCGTACATGGTAATCTGTTTACCAAGTATGTAGCTGTATTTACGGCTTCAGCCCAAAGATAATTTGGACAATCCTTTTCTTTTAGCATAGCTCGTGCAAACTCAACTAGAGTTTGGTTCCTTCTTTCTGCTACACCCTTTTGTTGCGGTGTATACCTGCAGGTTATTTCTCATTTGATACCTGCATCCCAAAGATAATCATTGAACTCTAGGGAGAAGTATTCTCCCCCTCCATCAGACCTCAGTCTCTTCAGCTTTCGACCTATGAGTCTTTCAGCATATGCATGAAAATGCCTGAAAGCTCCAAACACTTATGATTTCTCTTTCAAAGCATAAAGAGTTATCCATCTTGTAGCATCATCTATGAATAAAACATAATACCTCAATCCGCTGATTGATCCTTCTTTTGTTGGACCCCATACATCTGTATGAATGAGTTCGAGTACTCCATCATGTTTGAATCCTTTCTTCTAAAAAGGTAACCTGTGGGCTTTTCCCATCTGAAATGCTTCTTGGTTCTGTACATTCGGTAATCCCAGTACTGTTTGATTCGCTATCATAGCTTTAATTCCTTTTTCATTGAAATGACCTAATCTCTTATGCCAAAGATCAAGTTCTGTAATCACCTTTTCACCATGTGTGAGCAGTGCTTGGCCGATGTTCCCTTGTACTCTTAAGGTAAAGAGTCTGCCTTCTTTCTTACCAGAGACGATCTGATTATATCCGTTCTCGGGATCTTCTACAAATACTCCTTCATTTGTAAATCTGACCTGAAAACCTTTCTCAACTATCTGTCCTACACTAATCAAATTTTTCGGTATTGTTGGAACATACAGAACATTGGTTAGCAAATCTGCTCCACTCTTATACTTTACTTTTCCAATTGAATGTACACTGTGTCTCGTATTGTCACCTGTTTGAACAGTATGACTGGAACTACCTTTTTCCAATTCTGACATTAGTTCTATATTTCCTGACAAGTGATTAGAACATCCAGAATCAATGTAAAATACCTTTAGGTCTTCGTTATCTGATGTGCTGATTGAGTTCATCATCAATGATGTATGACTTTCATTCTACGTGTCATTTGCGTAATTGTTGTAGGTGGTGTTGTAGGATTGATTCTGTCCCCAACTTCTTGCTCCACCTCTACCATAGCCTCCTCTTTGATTCTCTCTACCTCTTTGAAAGTTATTCTGATATCTTTCGCTTCTGCCTCTGCTATTACTGTTCTGATTTTGATTTGATCCTTGTTGATTGTGCCAACAATCATGAGCCAAATGATTACTGAGTCCATAGATCCAGCAAGCCTTCTTGTTGATATTCTGACTACTTCTTCCTCTTCCAAAACCTCTTGCTCTTCCTCTGTCGGTGCCTTTACCTCTTGCATAATAAGCTTGAGAACTCGACTCTTCTTCTTCTTTTGACTTGCCTTTATCTTTGTCCTTTATCTGCATATCCTTTCAGGTCTTGCTCATATGTGAGCATCAAACAAAGCAACTGATTTAAATCTAGTACAAAATGATTTAAAGATAGTTCAGTCGAGAGTACGAAAGGTTTCCACCTTTCATCTCCTCTCAAACCTGTGAGCACTTGCGCTATCAATCTGTGATCTTCGACATCTTCATTTATGGATCCGAGACTATCTGCTAGATCCTTCATTTTAGTAACATAGTCACTAATGCTTTGACTTGACTTCTTTTTGAACGTTGTGAATTCGGACCATAAGCTAGCCTTCCTAGCTTTCGTAGTATTTTGGAAATGATCTTCCAATGCACTCCATATGTCCTCCGCTTTCTCCAGGCCTCTGATGTGTGGTAGTAGATGGTCTGAAACTGTATTATAAATGTAAGCTCTTGCCGTTGCATCTTTCTTCTGCCACAGCTTCAAGGCTTCTAATTCTTCTTTTTCGGGTTGACTATCATCTTCGAAAGTCGGCTTCTTCTCTTCTCCGGTCACATACATCATTAAGTCCTTACTCATAAGTAAGGCTTCCATGCGCATTACCCACGAGGGATAATTGTCTCTGTCCAATTTATCAATTTGGACATGATCTGCCATGATCTTCTTATTTCTGTAACTTCCGGTGAACTTTTGAGGATCTTTCTGCTCTTCAGAATCTTCCTCGTTTTGGTTCCACTTCTTGTGGTTAACCGGCTCTGCGATACCAATTTTGGTATGCTGGCTCTGATATCAATTATGGTGAATAACCTAGGCTCTGATACCACTTGTGGGCGATTAACTTTCGCTCTGATACCACTATCGGTGGTAGTCACGGCAATGCTTGAACCTGTCAGGCCTGTGGAAATTGCTGCGCCACTGAAAGGATGCTAAGCTAGAGTGATATTAGAACACCTCCATAATCAATAGTAGCTTAGCAAGAATACTGTTACTCAACATATAGAACTGCGCTTTAAATTCACTGGAAAATTCCACCAGAACTTCACCGGACTTGTCACCAGACTGTCACCGTAGTTATACCGGAATCTTACCGGAATCAACTCCTATTCTGTTTGTAATTACTTCAAGTAAGTATACAAGAAGTAAGGAAGTGATGCGTGAACTTCCTTCACTGAGTGAACACTTTCTGAAGTTTAAGAAAAAACTTCTCCGGTTCAGAATGTCTCTTTCCGGTTAGACTTTTGTACTATGTGTACATATCTATTTCACCGAAATCCTTGACGAACTGATAGTAGAGATGTCTAGCTATAAGATAAGCTAACTCTCATACAAAACTTTAATTTACTCTGCGAGATATACTTCGTTGTTCTACCGGAAAACTCGTTTTTTGAGAAAACTGTAACTGATCGAAAATGCATTTACTGAGATAACTTTGACCGAAACATTTGTTTACTGAGAGAGTACCGAGGGACACGTTTACTAACGAACTGTAACTATTAACGGTTAACGAACTTTCTACCGTAACACGAAAATACTCAGAGTTCTTCACATACGTACAGTGCGCGCAAACTTCCACATGAACATGTGTTTTCTATTAGAGAAGATGTGTACAAATTAGCTTGGCCTCTTCTTGCTCAAGCTATGGAAACTCTCCTACACTGAGTAGTTTCCTCTACCATCTCTCTCAGATGAATACTTGACATTTCAGGTTTCTGTTATTCATCTGTACATACGCGATCTTTGGCGTCTTCTCACTTCCTCATATTCAGTCTCTCCTCTCTATCCTCTCTCCCTATTCTATATATCTCATCTCATTTTCTGACTTCTGTATGTGCTTTATTTATACTGCACGCTCCTCTCACGCACGTTCTTGTTCGCACTTCCTCTCTATTATTCTTATGCATGTTCTCTCTGTATATACAGTTTGATTCGGTGTAACGAACTCTGATTCTACAAGATTTTGCGTTGTACATAACGGCCATGAATTTATCTCTTCATTAAGGCTTTTGATTTTCTGAATATTTGATTCCGCTTATCTTTTCCTTCTTTGTCTGTACGTCAAATTCGTGAGTGAATCCTCCAAGCATGTAAAGGAAGACTATAAAGAGTTGTGGGGAGCCATGCAGTCAATTTTTCCATTGAAACATATTTGATATTACTCTTTCAAAACCTCAAAGAGTGATTTTTATCACTTTTGTAACATATGTATCATAGAAAGACCCAATTTTGTAATTAGTAGCTCCATTTTCTGCAAGCCAAGGAGTCCTCAAGCTTGAGGAGCTTAAGTAGAATAAGCATTTTAATTTTGTCTATTTTTAGATCTCGTTTAGACCTCCAAATAGTGCCGAGAACCTATTTTTTAACTATGTGGGACACTAGATGTGAAACCGGTCAAAACTAGTCTAGAATCTATAAAAAGAGCTAGAGAGCTCATTTTTGAGGTTGGCAAGTTGGAGATTAGAGCTATTTTTCAGTTTATAAGAGTGTTATTGAGCAATAGAGTCTACTTTCAACCTTCCATTGTGTCTTGCTTGTCTCTTTCTTGTGTATGTGTATGTGTGTGTGTGCATCTCCATGCTTCTCACCTTCACTCTCACTACATGTTGCGTTCACGATCTTCATATCACTCCTATCTCTTCCATAGATTGACATTAAGGAGGTGGAGCTTCTTAACATGATGCTTACCATCGTGCTAGAGCAACACCAAATTTTGCACCATTGTTGAGGATCGAGTTTTAGGACGAATGCGTGATGGTAAGAGTATAGCAAGAATTGACATTAGAAGGTAAAAATTTCAGTTTTTGTTGTTGTTTTTAAGTAGTTTTTTGTGTTTTTCATCTCCTCTACACTCCTCCTTCACCACCACATCATCTTTTTCCACTCCAAATAAATCAAAAATTTCACCATATCCTCCACATTTCTCTCATTTGCACACGTGACACAAAGAGAGAGAGAGAGAGAGAGAGAGAGAGAGAGAGAGAGAGAGAGAGAGAGAGAGAGAGAGAGAGAGAGAGAGAGAGAGAGAGAGAGAGAGAGAGCTTTTGAGCTTGTATGTGTGTGCATGTTTTTGAGTTTTCTTGCAGGCACAATACTCCAAAACAGCAGGAGAGCTCCAAAAAGGTGAGAATGTCAACTTTCTATCAGATCTGCCGTAGGTGTCAAACCATCGTGATGGTCTAACAAGTTCGGTATTTTTTGGTAAGGGTGTATACCATGGCATAGAGCACACTTGCACACATAGGAATCCACAAATGCATTGAGAAAATATGCATTTTGGTGGACCATCACGATGGGCTCACACCATCACGATTGTGTCGCACCATCGTGATTGGCTCACATCATCACGATGGCTTATTTGGACCATCGCGACGGTCTCACACCATCGTGATGGTTCAGTTGGACCATCATGATTTTCACTGGCTATTGTGATGATCCCGTCGACCCCGCACCATCGGGATTGGCTCAGGTCATCACCATGACCCACTTTCCATGTCTCAATTGAGTCCATCGCAATGATATAGGTACGCCATCACGACGCTTCAATTTTCAAACCATCATGATTGGCTGAAGCCATCGCGATGCCTCATGACCATCATGATGGTTCCATTGACCATTGACCATTGCGATGGGCTCACACCATTGTGAGTGCTCGTTAATCTGACCATCACGATGACTCATTTTTGGACCATCGTGATGGTTCAACTAGACCATTGTGACGGTCCCAAACCATCGTGATTGCCTCAGACCATCTCGATTGTTTGCTTGAAACGCAAAATTAGGGTTTTTATTTTTTGCAAATATAAGGCCTATTTTGAGTGAATTTGTGAGTGATTAGGCATATTTAAGACCCCTTAACTCATATTTGGAAAAAAAGCCTGACTACCGTTTTAACCCCTGAGAGCCAAAACATCCATAACTTTTTCTTTCGAAGTCCATTTTTGTTGGCGATTATCTTTCGCTCAAATATCGCTGATGATGGTCGTCACGGCAAAGGCTTGAACCTTGTCAGGCCTGCGGAAATTACCGCTCCGCCGAATAGAGAGCTAAGCTAGAGTGATATAGAACACCTCTGTAATCAACGGTAGCTTAGCAGGATTACTATCGCTTAACTGTGTTAAACTGCGACTTGAATTCCACCGGAACTTCACCGGACTGTCACTGGGACGTCACCGAAATTTTACCGGAATATCACAGGAATGAACTTTGATTACTTCAAATGAGTTATGTGAAGTAAGGAAGTGATACGTGAACTTCCTTCACTGAATGAACTTCTTAAGGAAAACTTCACAGTTCCGAAGTGCCACTTTCCGGTTAGACTTTGTACTGTGTGTACATATCCATTCCACCGGAAACTGTGATCAGCTTAAAGTAGAGACGTCTAGCTACAAGATGAGATATCTCTCATACAAAACTTCGAATTCTACTGCGAGATATACTTCGTTGTTCTACCAAAAAATCGCTTTCTGAGAAAACTATAACTGACCGAAAATGCGTTTACTGAGATATCTTTGACCGAGACATTCGTTTACTGAGAGAGTACCGAGAGACACGTTTAGTAACGAACTGTAACTGTTAATGGTTAACGAACTCTCTACTGTAACATGAAAAAACTTCAGATTCTTCACATGCGAACAGAGCGTGCAAACTTCCACATGAACATGTGTTTTCTATTAGAGAAGATGTGTACAAACAAGCTTGGCCTCTTCTTGCTCAAGCTGTAGAAACTCTCTTACACTGAGTAGTTTCTTATTACCATCCCTCTCAGATGAATACCTGACATTCCAGGTTTCTGTTATTCATCTGTACATACGCGATCTATGGTGTCTTCTGAGAACTTCTCACTCTCTCTTCACTCATACGCGATCTCTCGTAATCCTCTCCTTCTCTTTCTCAGCAGCATTCGAGTCCTTCAATCCTTGGTGTTTATATACACTTTTTCTGCGCTCTTTCACGCTCCCATTCTTTAATTCACGTTATGCGAGCATTATGCGCCCATTATGCGCACACCGCAGTTTATTGCTCTGTTACTCGTACAATTCTTGATTCTAGTTAACGGATTGATTCCGCACGCTGTACAATTGAGGCTTTAATTTTCTGAAGTTTCCGCTTCTTTTCTTTTTCTTTTATATCTGTCTGTATGACAAATTCGTGAGTGATTCCTCAACAGCTCCCCCTCAATCACTAATTTGACCTCTTCTGGTCTTTCATATATCTTTCTTTCTTTTATACCTGCCATTTCCTTGAATCTGCTTGTCTTTGTTCCATCCAAGCTTTTCGTCAAGATATCTGCTATCGTATCTCAGAGTGTAGACTATTTCTATCTCCTTCTCCATTACCTTTTCCCTCAGGAAATGATACTGAATTTCTATGTGCTTTGTTCTTGCGTGAAACACCGGATTCGCTGCAAGATATAGAGAGCTCATATTTTCTCCATGTATAACCGGTATACCTTGATCAATACCCATGCTTTTGAGCAAGGTCTGCATCCATATTACTTCTTTCGCTGCTTCTACGAGTCCTTTGTATTCAGCTTCTGTTGACAATAAAGCTATTGTATGTTGTTTCTTTGAGCACCAGCTTACTAGCTTATCCCCTAGGTATATCATATACCCATGTGTCGATCTTCTGTCATCTTGACTTCCTGCCCAGCCTGAGTCACTGAATGCCCTCAGCTTTATATCTGATGTAAAAGGATAATATAATCCTTCCTTTATAGTTCCTTTGATATATCTAAGAACTCTTTGTCCTGCAATCCAATGTTGATCTGTCGGACAATGCATAAACTGTGAAAGAACTCCCACCGGATAGCTGAGATCCGGTCGTGTTAGCGTAGCGTAAATTAAGCTTCCTACTAACGACTGATACTTCTTCATATCTTTGAACTCTGTACCATCATATTTGCTGAGTTTATGATTTACTTCAAGCGGTGTTGAAGCTTCTCTGCAATTCTCCATATTAAACTTCTTCAGTAAGTTTAGGAGATACCCTTTTTGCGTAACATATACACCATGATCTGTATATGTGATTTCCATACCTAGAAAATATGATAACTTTCCCAGGTCACTGATTTTGAATTCTTTTTCAAGCAGTTTCTTCACCTCTGTGATTCCTGCATCTGAGGTACCTGTAATTATTATGTCATCTACATAAATACAAATGTAGATCATTCCTTCTTCTATTCTTTTGATGAGTAGACTTGCATGTGCCTTCGAACTTTGGTATCCAAGTTCATTGAGATACTTCACAAGTCTGTAGTTCCAAGCTCTTGGAGCTTGCTTCAGTCCATAAAGTGCTTTTCTTAGTATGCACACATGTTCTGGGTATCTGGAATTTACGAAACCTTCTGGTTGTTCCATGTAGACTTTGTCTGATATATATCCATTCAGGAATGCATTCTTTATATCTAGCTGACTTAGCTTCCATCCTTTCAATGTTGCTATAGCAATCACTGTCCTTATGGTTGACATCTTTGCTACCAGACTAAACGTCTCATCATAGTCTATGCCATGCGCTTGAGCATAGCCCTTGATAACCAGTCTCGCTTTATGTCTGGCTATCCTTCCATCTGCAAGTTTCTTAACTTTGAAAACCCATTTATTTCCGATTACTTTCTTACCATTTGGTTTAGGAACAAGCTCCCATGTCTTGTTCTCTTCTAGTGCGCTGAATTCTTCTTCCATTGCTTCTTCCCATTGCTTCTTGCCTTTAGCTTCATCATAGCTCTGAGGTTCATCATCATCTTTGACCATATATGTATAATCTTTCTGAGTTATATACGATGTATCATACGAGTACCTTTCCGGTTGTCTTCTATTCCTGTTTGACCTTCTTGGTTTAAACTCTTCATGTGTATCTGAATACACTTCTTCATCATCGTTTCTCATACCTGATCCGGTCCTGGACGTACTTGCCTGCATATAATCTTCATCTTTATTCACCTGTACGATTGATTTACCTTTCTCCTTTCTTTTTATCTCTTCTTCAAATTCTTCAGCTGTATGACTCTGATCTGCATACCAGCTTTTCTGTTCATCAAATGTTACATCTCTGGAAACAGTAAATTGTTTGGTTAGAGGACTCCATAACCTGTAACCCATCTGCTTTTCATCATATCCAACGAACACATATTTCTCTGCTTTTCTCAGTTGAGACGGTATATAAGCATAAGCGACTGATCCAAACACTTTACAATGATCAAGTGTTGGCTTCTTTCCCCACCAGGCTTCATAAGGGGTCATTCCTTCTAATGCTGTAGTACACGGTAATCTGTTTACCAAGTATGTAGCTGTATTTACGGCTTCAGCCCATAGATAATCTGGACAATTCTTTTCTTTCAGCATAGCTCGTGCAAACTCGACTAGAGTTCGATTCCTTCTTTCTACTACACCATTTTGTTGTGGTGTATATCTGCAGGTTATTTCTCTCTTGATACCTGCATTCCAAAGGTAATCAACTGGAAGTGGCCTACTGTGGCCACTTCCAGTTGTGAGGCTGAGTATAGGGCAGCTTTCACAACGACTGTTGAGTGTGTGTGGCTCAGACGCCTTATGGCTGATTTGGGTGTTGGCCAGTCTTCTGCCACCACCATCTTCACTGACAGTCAGAGCGCATTGGCAGTTGCGAGGAACCCTGTGTTCCATGCTCGCACTAAGCACATTGAGGTGCATTATCACTATGTCAGGGAGAGGTTCTCTGCTGGGGAGATCAGCTTGGCATATGTGCCCACGCAGGAGAACATTGCAGACCTTTTCACGAAGGCTCTGCCTAGGGAGAAGTTTGAAGCTTTCCGCAAAGCTTTGGGCTTACTTCCTTTTGTGGAGTGATTTCCACATAGCTCGGCACTTCCTTATACATGAGTGCAAGCTCCTTGTTCACCGCATCACTCCCAGGGGGGATTTGTTGATATATTTAGGTAGTGATGTGTGTGAACACTCTAGGACCGCCGGGGCACTTTTTTCCCTCTTTAGGAGGTTTTTTTCCCCCGGCTTGTATATACGCCTATTGCCCTAATGGGCTACTTATCTTTGTACATTCTCTAGTAATACATTCAGTCTTGTGTGTTGTGCTCCAAGCTTCTTCTTCTTCCTTGTGCTGTTCGCGTGCTTCCGCAGACGTCTAACTCCAACAATTGGTATCAGAGCAGGTCGTTGCTTCTTCTAGGGCGCCGTCGACACTCCTCCGTTTGCAGTCTCAGATTCACACAAAATTTGGTGAGCATACTCAGGGTGTTTCCGAGATCAAAACAGTTTCTTTCTGTGGAGCTGGCACTCATGTATAAGGAAGTGCCGAGCTATGTGGAAATCACTCCCAGGGGGGATTTGTTGATATATTTAGGTAGTGATGTGTGTGAACACTCTAGGACCGCCGGGGCACTTTTTTCCCTCTTTAGGAGGTTTTTTTCCCCCGGCTTGTATATACGCCTATTGCCCTAATGGGCTACTTATCTTTGTACATTCTCTAGTAATACATTCAGTCTTGTGTGTTGTGCTCCAAGCTTCTTCTTCTTCCTTGTGCTGTTCGCGTGCTTCCGCAGACGTCTAACTCCAACAATTGGTATCAGAGCAGGTCGTTGCTTCTTCTAGGGCGCCGTCGACACTCCTCCGTTTGCAGTCTCAGATTCGCACAAAATTTGGTGAGCATACTCAGGGTGTTTCCGAGATCAAAACAGTTTCTTTCTATGGTGCCGAAATCGCGATCTGAGCTCGTTTCGGCCTCCGAACGCACTATCGCAGTGCTTGTGCAGGCTATTCGTCCTTTTGTGCCAAAGGTATATACCAGTTTCTGTTCGCCAGTTTAAGCGTCTCGAAGTCTGCTACAGGTCTAGTAGAACTCGTGTGGGCAGTTCTGTTCAACTTTTTGAGATACAGTCAATTTTCTGCATCAAGGTATTTTAGTCACCGGCCATGGCTGAAAGCAGTGATGTATTCCGTATGTTGGCTGTTGAGGATAAGTTGGATGGTACCAACTACCCATTATGGGCTTATATGATGCGACATGTACTGGTTGCAAAAGGATTGTGGAACATTGTGCAGGGTGTTGAAAGACGTCCTGTTACACCTGTAACGACAGGTACTGCAAATACAGGTGTTGGAGCTGATGAAGATGGTGTCGAAGATGATATTCCGCAGATTCCTGTTCGTGCTGCTGTTTTTGTTGCACCTACTGCAGAGCAGATTCGTTGGGATGGCAGAGATACCCTGGCACATGCATTGATAGCTTTGTCTGTCAAACGTGCCATTATTCCTCACATTCGCTCTTGCAGAACAGCAAAGGATGCTTGGGATACACTTACCACTTTGTACCAGGCTAGGAATGAGGCTCGTGTTGCTTACCTCCGAAAACAGTTGGAGAGTGAGCACATGAATGAAGGTGATTCGATGGACAGTTTTCTTACAAAGATCAAAGACCTGAAGGAACAATTGATTTCTGCTGATGAGGTTATACCAGATAGCTCACTTGTGTAGACCGTTCTGAATGGCCTTCCTGATTCATATCAGAGTTTTGCCTCTACTCTTCGATTGATGATGAAAGGCAATCCGAATGCCTTGTCATTTGAGGAATTAGTCTCTGTTCTGTTGCAGGAAGATCAGTCCAGGCAGAACAGGTCCATTATGCGTGTTGCAGATCAAGCTTTCCTGGCTAGTCAGAAGGGCAAAGGAAAATGGAGCTCTTCTACTAGTAAGCAGAAATCTGCAAATGCTGCACAATCGAAGAACCAGGATAAAGATGAGAAGAAATCAGAAAAGCAAAAATTGTTCTGCAAGTACTATAAAGGAAATGATCATATTATAAAGAACTGTCCAAAACTGGCTGCTAAAGAGGCAAAGAAGAAAGAGGCTAGAATGGTTGTTGCAGAGGCCTCTACACCAAAAACAGAGTCTGCAAATCTTGTGCAGGAAGAAGAATGGGCGTTTACTACTGTCTGCAGTTTTGACCCATCTTCTCATGATCAGTGCATGTCTGCAGTAGACTCAGATGTTTGGTACTTTGACAGTGGGGCGACCAAACATATTACCTCGCAGCACAGTTTCTTCTCTTCACTCGAGCCTGCCCCTACAGGGAATACTGTCACATGCGCCAATAACTCCTCTTATCCTGTTATGGGAGTTGGTAAGATCATTCTGACTACTGCTGATGGTAGTTCTTTCACTTTGTCAGATGCTTTATTTGTGCCAGGGATCAAAAAGAACCTGTTATCAGTTTCTGCATTAGCCAAGATTGGCTTGGTTGTGAAATTCGTTGATGACAGGTGTACAGTCCATGATCTCTCAAATGGCGATGTGATTATTGCTTCTGGCATTTTATGTCGTGGGCTGTATAAGCTCATAGACTATGAAAGATCTGTGAATGATTCGGCATGTGCAGTTCATGATTCTCAGGCTATGTCAGATGCAAAGCTTTGGCATGCACACTTTGGTCATCTGAATTTTGCTAGCTTGTTACGCCTGCAGAAATCTGAAATGGTGTCCTCTTTGCCCAAACTTGAGGCACCTGGAAAACATGTTTGTGAAGGCTGTATTTTGGGCAAAATGCAGCGTTCTTCCTTTCCAAAAGATGGTTCAGTTCGGGCTATGCAGAAATTGCAGCTTGTACATAGTGATGTCTGTGGTCCTATGCAGACACCCTCTTTTGGAAATTACCTTTACTTCGTGACTTTCATTGATGATTTTTCCAGGCATGCATGGGTATATCCACTCAAAGCAAAGTCCGAAGTGTTCATGTGCTTCAAACAGTTTTTGGTTTTGGCTGAAAATATGTCAGCATGTAAAATGGGCACCCTCCGTTCTCATCGAGGGGGGGAATATATGTCTTCAGATTTTAATGCATTTCTGGCTGAACGTGGGATAAAACACCAGTGTACAGTGCCATATACACCTCAACAGAATGGAGTTGCTGAACGAAAGAATAGGTCACTCATGGAGATGGCGAGGTGCATGGTCAAAAGTCAGGCTTATGGCTTGAAGCTGTCATGTGTGCAGCATATGTACTGAACAGGTGTCCCACCAAAGCGTTGCAGTCTATCACTCCATATGAGGGTTGACATGACCGCAAGCCATCTGTTGCTCATCTGCGTGTTTTTGGTTGTTTGGCATATGCATTAGTGCCTGAACAACATCGCAGAAAATTGGATGATAAGGCAGTAAAATGTATTTTTGTTGGGTACAGTTCTGAAAGTAAAGGCTATCGTCTGTATCATCCACAGACTAAACGCATTCTGGTTAGTCGTGATGTTGTCTTTGTGGAAGATGCTATTCAGCCATTGCTTTCATGTACCAAGGAGACATCTATTAGCTCCAAAGACATGTATGATACTTTGATGCCTCTTTTTACAGGTGGACAGGCTAGCGCTGGTCCTAATGAGGCAACTTCTCAGCCTTTGCAGGTTTCATATGATGATGCAGATCATTCCATTTCTGATGCAGATTTACATGATGCACTTGTTGATGAGAGAGTTGATATTGAACAGGCAAAAACTATGCCAAGATGGCTGGTGCAGACTTTGTGTGACAGCAAATTAGATGCACCTTTGTCATATCGTACTCGTTCAGGCTCTCATAGTACCTCCTTTGCATTAGATTGCTATGCTATGGCTGCATCTAGTCTCTGTGATGAGAATGAGTCTGTTTCTTTTGATGAAGCACAAAATTCAGAAAATTGGATGGCTGCTATGCAATCTGAATATGATGCTATAATGAAGAATGGTACATGGTCTTTATGTGACTTGCCTCCTGGCAAGAAGCCCATTGGCACTAAGTGGGTATACAAGCTGAAGCGTAAACCTGATGGTACAGTTGACAGGTATAAGGCTAGGCTTGTTGCAAAGGGTTATGCGCAGGAAAGAGGCATTGATTTTGATGAGACCTTTGCACCTACATGCCGTATGACTACTGTTCGGAGCATTTGTGCACTTGCAGCCCATCATGGTTGGAATGTACATCAGTTGGACATTAAAACAGCATTTCTGAATGGTGACTTGCATGAAGAAGTGTATGTTTTTCAGCCCCGTGGCTTTGTGCAGAAAGGGCATGAAAACCAGGTGTGCAGGTTAAAGAAGGCGTTATATGGTTTAAAGCAAGCACCACGTGCTTGGTATGAGAAAATACATGCCTATCTGATTGCACATGGTTTTGAGAACAGTTCAACTGAAAGCACCTTATATGTTAAGCGTGCTAATGATGTGCTTCTGATCATTGTTGTCTATGTAGACGACATGCTGCTCACTGGTCCTCTTGAGAAGCATATTGCTGATTTCAAGGCTGATTTGCATGCCTCATTTGAGATGTCTGATTTGGGGCATTTGCATCACTATTTGGGCATTCAGTTTATGCAAGTTGATGGTGGAATGGCTTTGTGTCAAACGAAATATATTGACACATTATTGCAGCGTTTTGGCCTTGAAGACTGTAAGCCTATTGCCACTCCTATGGAGACAGGTTTACGATTGAGTCTTCATGATGCTGGAGATGCATTTGATGTTGTTCTCTATCAGCAGGCTGTTGGATGCTTGATTTACTTATGCATTACTCGGCCAGATATTCAGTTTGCTGTCTCACAGATGAGCAGGTTTATGCATTGCCCAGGAGTCACGCATTGGAAAGCGGTTAAGCGCATCTTTCGCTACTTGAGTGGTACTCGGCTACTTGGGTTGTTTTATCCCAAGGGGGGATCACTACCGCCAGATTTGCATGCTTTTTCTGACTCAGATTGGGCTGGTTGCTATGACATAGGCTTACAGTCTTCAAGGCCAAAACGCTGCAATAATGTGTCAATATATTTCGTTTGACACAAAGCCATTCCACCATCAACTTGCATAAACTGAATGCCCAAATAGTGATGCAAATGCCCCAAATCAGACATCTCAAATGAGGCATGCAAATCAGCCTTGAAATCAGCAATATGCTTCTCAAGAGGACCAGTGAGCAGCATGTCGTCTACATAGACAACAATGATCAGAAGCACATCATTAGCACGCTTAACATATAAGGTGCTTTCAGTTGGACTGTTCTCAAAACCATGTGCAATCAGATAGGCATGTATTTTCTCATACCAAGCACGTGGTGCTTGCTTTAAACCATATAACGCCTTCTTTAACCTGCACACCTGGTTTTCATGCCCTTTCTGCACAAAGCCACGGGGCTGAAAAACATACACTTCTTCATGCAAGTCACCATTCAGAAATGCTGTTTTAATGTCCAACTGATGTACATTCCAACCATGATGGGCTGCAAGTGCACAAATGCTCCGAACAGTAGTCATACGGCATGTAGGTGCAAAGGTCTCATCAAAATCAATGCCTCTTTCCTGCGCATAACCCTTTGCAACAAGCCTAGCCTTATACCTGTCAACTGTACCATCAGGTTTACGCTTCAGCTTGTATACCCACTTAGTGCCAATGGCCTTCTTGCCAGGAGGCAAGTCACATAAAGACCATGTACCATTCTTCATTATAGCATCATATTCAGATTGCATAGCAGCCATCCAATTTTCTGAATTTTGTGCTTCATCAAAAGAAACAGGCTCATTCTCATCACAGAGACTAGATGCAGCCATAGCATAGCAATCTGATGCAAAGGAGGTACTATGAGAGCCTGAACGAGTACGATATGACAAAGGTGCATCTAATTTGCTGTCACGCAAAGTCTGCACCAGCCATTTTGGCATAGTTTTTGCCTGTTCAATATCAGCTCTCTCATCAACAAGTGCATCATGTAAATCTGCATCAGAAATGGAATGATCTGCATCATCATATGAAACCTGCAAAGGCTGAGAAGTTGCCTCATTAGGACCAGCGCTAGCCTGTCCACCTGTAAAAAGAGGCATCAAAGTATCATACATGTCTTTGGAGCTAACAGATGTCTCCTTGGTACATGAAAGCAATGGCTGAATAGCATCTTCCACAAAGACAACATCACGGCTAACCAGAATGCGTTTAGTCTGTGGATGATACAGACGATAGCCTTTACTTTCAGAACTGTACCCAACAAAAATACATTTTACTGCCTTATCATCCAATTTTCTGCGATGTTGTTCAGGCACTAATGCATATGCCAAACAACCAAAAACACGCAGATGAGCAACAGATGGCTTGCGGTCATGCCAAGCCTCATATGGAGTGATAGACTGCAACGCTTTGGTGGGACACCTGTTCAGTACATATGCTGCACACATGACAGCTTCAAGCCATAAGCCTGACTTTTGACCATGCACCTCGCCATCTCCATGAGTGACCTATTCTTTCGTTCAGCAACTCCATTCTGTTGAGGTGTATACGGCACTGTACACTGGTGTTTTATCCCACGTTCAGCCAGAAATGCATTAAAATCTGTAGACATATATTCCCCCCCTCGATCAGAACGGAGGGTGCCCATTTTACATGCTGACAGATTTTCAGCCAAAACCAAAAACTGTTTGAAGCACATGAACACTTCGGACTTTGCTTTGAGTGGATATACCCATGCATGCCTGGAAAAATCATCAATGAAAGTCACGAAGTAAAGGTAATTTCCAAAAGAGGGTGTCTACATAGGACCACAGACATCACTATGTACAAGCTGCAATTTCTGCATAGCCCAAATTGAACCATCTTTTGGAAAGGAAGAACGCTGCATTTTGCCCAAAATACAGCCTTCACAAACATGTTTTCCAGGTGCCTCAAGTTTGGGCAAAGAGGACACCATTTCAGATTTCTGCAGGCGTAACAAGCTAGCAAAATTCAGATGACCAAAGCGTGCATGCCAAAGCTTTGCATCTGACATAGCCTGAGAATCATGAACTGCACATGCCGAATCATTCACAGATCTTTCATAGTCTATGAGCTTATACAGCCCACGACATAAAATGCCAGAAGCAATAATCACATCGCCATTTGAGAGATCATGGACTGTACACCTGGCATCAACGAATTTCACAACCAAGCCAATCTTGGCTAATGCAGAAACTGATAACAGGTTCTTTTTGATCCCTGGCACAAATAAAGCATCTGACAAAGTGAAAGAACTACCATCAGCAGTAGTCAGAATGATCTTACCAACTCCCATAACAGGATAAGAGGAGTTATTGGTGCATGTGACAGTATTCCCTGTAGGGGCAGGCTCGAGTGAAGAGAAGAAACTGCGCTGCGAGGTAATATGTTTGGTCGCCCCACTGTCAAAGTACCAAACATCTGAGTCTACTGCAGACATGCACTGATCATGAGAAGATGGGTCAAAACTGCAGACAGTAGTAAACGCCCATTCTTCTTCCTACAGAAGATTTGCAGACTCTGTTTTTGGTGTAGAGGCCTCTGCAACAACCATTCCAACCTCTTTCTTCTTTGCCTCTTTAGCAGCCAGTTTTGGACAGTTCTTTATAATATGATCATTTCCTTTACAGTACTTGCAAAACAATTTTTGCTTTTCTGATTTCTTCTCATCTTTATCCTGGTTCTTCGATTGTGCAGCATTTGCAGATTTCTGCTTACTAGTAGAAGAGCTCCATTTTCCTTTGCCCTTCTGACTAGCCAGGAAAGCTTGATCTGCAACACGCATAATGGACCTGTTCTGCCTGGACTGATCTTCCTGCAACAGAACAGAGACTAATTCCTCAAATGACAAGGCATTCGGATTGCCTTTCATCATCAATCGAAGAGTAGAGGCAAAACTCTGATATGAATCAGGAAGGCCATTCAGAACGGTCTGCACAAGTGAGCTATCTGGTATAACCTCATCAGCAGAAATCAATTGTTCCTTCAGGTCTTTGATCTTTGTAAGAAAACTGTCCATCGAATCACCTTCATTCATGTGCTCACTCTCCAACTGTTTTCGGAGGTAAGCAACATGAGCCTCATTCCTAGCCTGGTACAAAGTGGTAAGTGTATCCCAAGCATCCTTTGCTGTTCTGCAAGAGCGAATGTGAGGAATAATGGCACGTTTGACAGACAAAGCTATCAATGCATGTGCCTGGGCATCTCTGCCATCCCAACGAATCTGCTCTGCAGTAGGTGCAACAGAAACAGCAGCACGAACAGGAATCTGCGGAATATCATCTTCGACACCATCTTCATCAACTCCAACACCTGTATTTGCAGTACCTGTCGTTACAGGTGTAACAGGACGTCTTTCAACACCCTGCACAATGTTCCACAATCCTTTTGCAACCAGTACATGTCGCATCATATAAGCCCATAATGGGTAGTTGGTACCATCCAACTTATCCTCAACAGCCAACATACGGAATACATCACTGCTTTCAGCCATGGCCGGTGACTAAAATACCTTGATGTAGAAAATTGACTGTATCTCAAAAAGTTGAACAGAACTGCCCACACGAGTTCTGCTAGACCTGTAGCAGACTTCGAGACGCTTAAACTGGCGAACAGAAACTGGTATATACCTTTGGCACAAAATGACGAAATAGCCTGCACAAGCACTACGATAGTGCGTTCGGAGGCCGAAACGAGCTCAGATCGCGATTTCGGCACCACAGAAAGAAACTGTTTTGATCTCGGAAACACCCTGAGTATGCTCACCAAATTTTGTGCGAATCTGAGACTGCAAACGGAGGAGTGTCGACGGCGCCCTAGAAGAAGCAACGACCTGCTCTGATACCAATTGTTGGAGTTAGACGTCTGCGGAAGCACGCGAACAGCACAAGGAAGAAGAAGAAGCTTGGAGCACAACATACAAGACTGAATGTATTACTAGAGAATGTACAAAGATAAGTAGCCCATTAGGGCAATAGGCGTATATACAAGCCGGGGGAAAAAAACCTCCTAAAGAGGGAAAAAAGTGCCCCGGCGGTCCTAGAGTGTTCACACACATCACTACCTAAATATATCAACAAATCCCCCCTGGGAGTGATGCGGTGAACAAGGAGCTGGCACTCATGTATAAGGAAGTGCCGAGCTATGTGGAAATCACTCCACAAAAGGAAGTAAGCCCAAAGCTTTGCGGAAAGCTTCAAACTTCTCCCTAGGCAGAGCCTTCGTGAAAAGGTCTGCAATGTTCTCCTGCGTGGGCACATATGCCAAGCTGATCTCCCCAGCAGAGAACCTCTCCCTGACATAGTGATAATGCACCTCAATGTGCTTAGTGCGAGCATGGAACAAGGGTTCCTCGCAACTGCCAATGCGCTCTGACTGTCAGTGAAGATGGTGGTGGCAGAAGACTGGCCAACACCCAAATCAGCCATAAGGCGTCTGAGCCACACACACTCAACAGTCGTTGTGAAAGCTGCCCTATACTCAGCCTCACAACTGGAAGTGGCCACAGTAGGCTGCTTCTTGCTCAACCAAGATATACATGAGCTACCAAGCATGAAGCAAAAACCACTGGTGGACACACGAGTGTCATAGCAACCAGCCCAATCTGAGTCAGAAAAAGCATGCAAATCTGGCGGTAGTGATCCCCCCTTGGGATAAAACAACCCAAGTAGCCGAGTACCACTCAAGTAGCGAAAGATGCGCTTAACCGCTTTCCAATGCGTGACTCCTGGGCAATGCATAAACCTGCTCATCTATGAGACAACAAACTGAATATCTGGCCGAGTAATGCATAAGTAAATCAAGCATCCAACAGCCTGCTGATAGAGAACAGCATCAAATGCATCTCCAGCATCATGAAGACTCAATCGTAAACCTGTCTCCATAGGAGTGGCAATAGGCTTACAGTCTTCAAGGCCAAAACGCTGCAATAATGTGTCAATATATTTCGTTTGACACAAAGCCATTCCACCATCAACTTGCATAAACTGAATGCCCAAATAGTGATGCAAATGCCCCAAATCAGACATCTCAAATGAGGCATGCAAATCAGCCTTGAAATCAGCAATATGCTTCTCAAGAGGACCAGTGAGCAGCATGTCGTCTACATAGACAACAATGATCAGAAGCACATCATTAGCACGCTTCACATATAAGGTGCTTTCAGTTGGACTGTTCTCAAAACCATGTGCAATCAGATAGGCATGTATTTTCTCATACCAAGCACGTGGTGCTTGCTTTAAACCATATAACGCCTTCTTTAACCTGCACACCTGGTTTTCATGCCCTTTCTGCACAAAGCCACGGGGCTGAAAAACATACACTTCTTCATGCAAGTCACCATTCAGAAATGCTGTTTTAATGTCCAACTGATGTACATTCCAACCATGATGGGCTACAAGTGCACAAATGCTCCGAACAGTAGTCATACGGCATGTAGGTGCAAAGGTCTCATCAAAATCAATGCCTCTTTCCTGTGCATAACCCTTTGCAACAAGCCTAGCCTTATACCTGTCAACTATACCATCAGGTTTACGCTTCAGCTTGTATACCCACTTAGTGCCAATGGCCTTCTTGCCAGGAGGCAAGTCACATAAAGACCATGTACCATTCTTCATTATAGCATCATATTCAGATTGCATAGCAGCCATCCAATTTTCTGAATTTTGTGCTTCATCAAAAGAAACAGGCTCATTCTCATCACAGAGACTAGATGCAGCCATAGCATAGCAATATGATGCAAAGGAGGTACTATGAGCGCCTGAACGAGTACGATATGACAAAGGTGCATCTAATTTGCTGTCACGCAAAGTCTGCACCAGCCATTTTGGCATAGTTTTTGCCTGTTCAATATCAGCTCTCTCATCAACAAGTGCATCATGTAAATCTGCATCAGAAATGGAATGATCTGCATCATCATATGAAACCTGCAAAGGCTGAGAAGTTGCCTCATTAGGACCAGCGCTAGCCTGTCCACCTGTAAAAAGAGGCATCAAAGTATCATACATGTCTTTGGAGCTAACAGATGTCTCCTTGGTACATGAAAGCAATGGCTGAATAGCATCTTCCACAAAGACAACATCACGGCTAACCAGAATGCGTTTAGTCTGTGGATGATACAGACGATAGCCTTTACTTTCAGAACTATACCCAACAAAAATACATTTTACTGCCTTATCATCCAATTTTCTGCGATGTTGTTCAGGCACTAATGCATATGCCAAACAACCAAAAACACGCAGATGAGCAACAGATGGCTTGCGGTCATGCCAAGCCTCATATGGAGTGATAGACTGCAACGCTTTGGTGGGACACCTGTTCAGTACATATGCTGCACACATGACAGCTTCAAGCCATAAGCCTGACTTTTGACCATGCACCTCGCCATCTCCATGAGTGACCTATTCTTTCGTTCAGCAACTCCATTCTGTTGAGGTGTATACGGCACTGTACACTGGTGTTTTATCCCACGTTCAGCCAGAAATGCATTAAAATCTGAAGACATATATTCCCCCCCTCGATCAGAACGGAGGGTGCCCATTTTACATGCTGACAGATTTTCAGCCAAAACCAAAAACTGTTTGAAGCACATGAACACTTCGGACTTTGCTTTGAGTGGATATACCCATGCATGCCTGGAAAAATCATCAATGAAAGTCACGAAGTAAAGGTAATTTCCAAAAGAGGGTGTCTGCATAGGACCACAGACATCACTATGTACAAGCTGCAATTTCTGCATAGCCCGAACTGAACCATCTTTTGGAAAGGAAGAACGCTGCATTTTGCCCAAAATACAGCCTTCACAAACATGTTTTCCAGGTGCCTCAAGTTTGGGCAAAGAGGACACCATTTCAGATTTCTGCAGGCGTAACAAGCTAGCAAAATTCAGATGACCAAAGCGTGCATGCCAAAGCTTTGCATCTGACATAGCCTGAGAATCATGAACTGCACATGCCGAATCATTCACAGATCTTTCATAGTCTATGAGCTTATACAGCCCACGACATAAGATGCCAGAAGCAATAATCACATCGCCATTTGAGAGATCATGGACTGTACACCTGTCATCAACGAATTTCACAACCAAGCCAATCATTGGCTAATGCAGAAACTGATAACAGGTTCTTTTTGATCCCTGGCACAAATAAAGCATCTGACAAAGTGAAAGAACTACCATCAACAGTAGTCAGAATGATCTTACCAACTCCCATAACAGGATAAGAGGAGTTATTGGTGCATGTGACAGTATTCCCTGTAGGGGCAGGCTCGAGTGAAGAGAAGAAACTGCGCTGCGAGGTAATATGTTTGGTCGCCCCACTGTCAAAGTACCAAACATCTGAGTCTACTGCAGACATGCACTGATCATGAGAAGATGGGTCAAAACTGTAGACAGTAGTAAACGCCCATTCTTCTTCCTGCACAAGATTTGCAGACTCTGTTTTTGGTGTAGAGGCCTCTGCAACAACCATTCCAACCTCTTTCTTCTTTGCCTCTTTAGGAGCCAGTTTTGGACAGTTCTTTATAATATGATCATTTCCTTTACAGTACTTGCAGAACAGTTTTTGCTTTTCTGATTTCTTCTCATCTTTATCCTGGTTCTTCGATTGTGCAGCATTTGCAGATTTCTGCTTACTAGTAGAAGAGCTCCATTTTCCTTTGCCCTTCTGACTAGCCAGGAAAGCTTGATCTGCAACATGCATAATGGACCTGTTCTGCCTGGACTGATCTTCCTGCAACAGAACAGAGACTAATTCCTCAAATGACAAGGCATTCGGATTGCCTTTCATCATCAATCGAAGAGTAGAGGCAAAACTCTGATATGAATCAGGAAGGCCATTCAGAACGGTCTGCACAAGTGAGCTATCTGGTATAACCTCATCAGCAGAAATCAATTGTTCCTTCAGGTCTTTGATCTTTGTAAGAAAACTGTCCATCGAATCACCTTCATTCATGTGCTCACTCTCCAACTGTTTTCGGAGGTAAGCAACACGAGCCTCATTCCTAGCCTGGTACAAAGTGGTAAGTGTATCCCAAGCATCCTTTGCTGTTCTGCAAGAGCGAATGTGAGGAATAATGGCACGTTTGACAGACAAAGCTATCAATGCATATGCCTGGGCATCTCTGCCATCCCAACGAATCTGCTCTGCAGTAGGTGCAACAGAAACAGCAGCACGAACAGGAATCTGCGGAATATCATCTTCGACACCATCTTCATCAGCTCCAACACCTGTATTTGCAGTACCTGTCGTTACAGGTGTAACAGGACATCTTTCAACACCCTGCACAATGTTCCACAATCCTTTTGCAACCAGTACATGTCGCATCATATAAGCCCATAATGGGTAGTTGGTACCATCCAACTTATCCTCAACAGCCAACATACGGAATACATCACTGCTTTCAGCCATGGCCGGTGACTAAAATACCTTGATGCAGAAAATTGACTGTATCTCAAAAAGTTGAACAGAACTGCCCACACGAGTTCTGCTAGACCTGTAGCAGACTTCGAGACGCTTAAACTGGCCAACAGAAACTGGTATATACCTTTGGCACAAAAGGA
Source organism: Ceratopteris richardii (assembly GCA_020310875.1). Lineage (NCBI taxonomy): Eukaryota > Viridiplantae > Streptophyta > Polypodiopsida > Polypodiales > Pteridaceae > Ceratopteris > Ceratopteris richardii. Next base: position 16,758,923 of record CM035433.1, on the reverse strand, counting down.
CGAAATAGCCTGCACAAGCACTGCGATAGTGCGTTCGGAGGCCGAAACGAGCTCAGATCGCGATTTTGGCACCACAGAAAGAAACTGTTTTGATCTCGGAAACACCCTGAGTATGCTCACCAAATTTTGTGTGAATCTGAGACTGCAAACGGAGGAGTGTCGACGGCGCCCTAGAAGAAGCAACGACCTGCTTTGATACCAATTGTTGGAGTTAGACGTCTGCGGAAGCACGCGAACAGCACAAGGAAGAAGAAGAAGCTTGGAGCACAACACACAAGACTGAATGTATTACTAGAGAATGTACAAAGATAAGTAGCCCATTAGGGCAATAGGCGTATATACAAGCCGGGGGAAAAAAACCTCCTAAAGAGGGAAAAAAGTGCCCCGGCGGTCCTAAAGTGTTCACACACATCACTACCTAAATATATCAACATATATCTGCAGGTTATTTCTCTCTTGATACCTGCATTCCAAAGGTAATCATTGAACTCTCGGGAGAAGTATTCTGCACCTCCATCAGACCTCAGTCTTTTAAGCTTTTGACCTGTGAGTCTTTCAGCATATGCATGAAAATGTCTGAAAGCTCCCAACACTTCTGATTTCTCTTTCAAAACATAAAGAGTTATCCATCTTGTTGCATCATCAATGAAAAGGACATAATACCTTGATCCGCTAATAGATCCTTCCTTTGTCTGTCCCCATACATCTGTATGTATGAGTTCTAGCACACCATCATGTTTGAATCCTTTCTTTTGGAAAGGTAACATGTGGGCTTTTCCCATCTGACAAGCTTCGCATTTGTGAATCATATGTTGGTTCTGTACGTTTGGTAATCCCAGTACAGACTGATTCGCTATCATAGCTTTGATTCCTTTTTCATTGAAATGACCTAATCCTTGTGCCAGAGATCAAGTTCTGTAATCACCTTTTCATCATATGTGAGCAACGCTTGGCCAATGTTCCCTTGTACTCTTAAAGTAAAGAGTCTTCCTTCTTTCTTACCAGAGACGATCTGATTATATCCATTCTCGGGATCTTATACAAATACTCCTTTGTTTGTAAATCTGACCTGAAAACCTTTCTCAACTATCTGTCCCACACTAATCAGATTTTTTGGTATAATCGGAACATACAAAACATTGGTTAGCAAATCTGCTCCACTCTTACATTTCACCTTTCCAATTGAATGTACGTTATGTCTTGTATTGTCACCTGTTTGAACAGTGTGACTCGAACTTCCTTTTTCCAGTTCTGACATCAGTTCTATGTTTCTTGACAAGTGATTAAAACATCCAGAGTCAATGTAAAATACCTTTAGATCTTCGTTATCAGATGTGCTGATTGAGTTCATCATCAATGATGTATGATTTTCATTTTGTGTGTCATTTGCGTAGTTGCTGTAGGTGGTGTTGTAGGATTGGCCCTGTCCCCAACTCCTTGTTCCACCTCTACCGTAACCTCCTCTTTGATTCTGTCTACCCTTTTGGAAGTTACCTTGATATCTTCCGCTTCTGCCTCTGTTATTACTGTTCTGATTTTGATTTGATCCCTGTTGGTTGTGCCAACAGTCATGCGCCAGATGATTACTTAGTCCACAAATCCAGCAAGCTTTCTTGTTGGTATTGTGACTACTTCTTCCTCTTCCAAAACCTCTTGCTTTGCCGGTGCTTTTACCTCTAGCATAATAAGCGTGAGCGCTCGACTCTTCTTCATCTTTTGGCTTACCTTTGTCTTTCTTCTTGTTCTTCATGTACATTGCAGAGCTTTGTCCTTTGTCTCCATCTCCTTTCAGATCTTGCTCATATGTGAGCATCAAACCAAGCAACTGATTTAAATCTGGTGCAAAGTGATTTAAAGAAAGTTCAGTTGAGAGTACGAAAGGTTTCCACCTTTCATCTCCTCTCAACCCTGTTAGCAGTTGCGCTATCAATGTGTGATTTTTGACATCTTCTTTTATGGATCCAAGACTATCTGCTAGATCCTTCATTTTAGTGATGTAGTCAGTAATGCTTTGACTCGGCTTCTTTTTGAACGTTGTGAACTTGGACCATAAGCTAGCCTTTCTAGCTTTCGTAGTATTTTGGAAGTGGTCTTCCAATGCACTCCATATGTCCTCCGCTTTCTCGAGACCTCTAATGTGCAGTAGTAGATGATCTGAAACAGTGTTGTAAATGTAGGCTCTTGCTGTTGCATCTTTCTTCTACCACAGCTTCAAAGCTTCTAACTCTTCTTTTTCCGGTTGGCTATCATCTTCGAAGGTCGGCTTCTTTTCTTCTCCGGTCACATACATCATTAAGTCCTTACTCATAAGTAAGGCTTCCATACGCATTACCCACGCGGGATAATTATCTCTGTCCAGCTTATCAATTTGGACATGATCTGCCATGATCTTCTTGTTTGCTTTAGGTTGCCTTTGAGAGTCTTTTGGCTCTGATGCCGCTCGTGGAACTAACCGGATCTGATACCACTTGTTGGCGATTATCTTTCGCTCAGATATCGCTGATGATGGTCGTCACGGCAAAGGCTTGAACCTTGTCAGGCCTGCGGAAATTGCCGCGCCGCCGAATAGAGAGCTAAGCTAGAGTGATATAGAACACCTCTGTAATCAACAGTAGCTTAGCAGGATTACTGTCGCTTAACTGTGTTAAACTGCGACTTGAATTCCAATGGAACTTCACCGGACTGTCACTAGGACGTCACCGAAATTTTACCGGAATATCACCGGAATGAACTTTGATTATGCTCGTGATTACTTCCAATGAGTTATGTGAAGTAAGGAAGTGATACGTGAACTTCCTTCACTGAATGAACTTCTTAAGGAAAACTTCACAGTTCTGAAGTGCCACTTTCCGGTTAGACTTTGTACTGTGTGTACATATCAGCTTAAAGTAGAGACGTCTAGCTACAAGATGAGCTATCTCTCATACAAAACTTCGAATTCTACTGCGAGATATACTTCGTTGTTCTACCGAAAAATTGCTTTCTGAGAAAACTAAAACTGATCGAAAATGCGTTTACTGAGATATCTTTGACCGAGACATTCGTTTACTGAGAGAGTACCGAGAGACACGTTTAGTAACGAACTGTAACTGTTAATGGTTAACGAACTCTCTACTGTAACACGAAAAAACTTCAGATTCTTCACATGCGAACAAAGCGCGCAAACTTCCACATGAACATGTGTTTTCTATTAGAGAAGATGTGTACAAACAAGCTTGGCCTCTTCTTGCTCAAGCTGTAGAAACTCTCTTACACTGAGTAGTTTCTTATTACCATCCCTCTCAGATGAATACCTGACATTCTAGGTTTCTGTTATTCATCTGTACATACGCGATCTATGGCGTCTTCTGAGAACTTCTCACTCTTTCACGCTCTTTCACGCTCCCATTCTTTGATTCGCGTTATGCGAGCATTATGCGCCCATTATGCGCACACCGCGGTTTATTGCTCTGTTACTCGTACAATTCTTGATTCTAGTTAACGGACTGATTTCGCACGCTGTACAACTGAGGCTTTAATTTTCTGAAGATTCCGCTTCTTTTCTTTTTCTTTTATATCTGTCTATATGTCAAATTCGTGAGTGATTCCTCAACAATTTTTTGAGCTCCAGGGCTCGTTGGAAATCTTGTTTCGAGTTCTATATGATCTCAACTAATTTTTTTCAAGAATAACACGTTGATATTTAGGTAGGACAAATTGAGGTTGACCCATTAGTGGGACGAGGAAAGCAAGGGGGCATTTGAGAAATTTAGCCAAATTAAAAGGGACCCTTAAAGGTGTATATGTTAAAGTGTTTGATTGTTGATTTAAGAATTGGTTTAAACTTTGGATTTGCACAGGTCTGGCAAGAGCTATCCAAAGGCAATCAAGGCAAGTCAGGTGGTGTATGCAAGGCTTGGGAAGTGCGACTTCTTAGGTATCAGAGCAATCAAAGAAGCTGACTCAAGGTTGGAAGAACACTCAACCCCCTTAGTCAATTATTAGCTTAGGCTAAACGTATAGCAGTGTGGATTGAATTATGACTGCGATAGAAATGCATCAAGTCCAAGAGACTTAATTCTCTTAAGTCCAAGAGTAAGATAAAAGTGTGAGAAATGAAAAAAAAACTAAAGGAAAGAACTTAAGTTTGACAGAACGAGAATTTAAACGTACAATGGAACGTCGATTCATGATGCATACATTGAGACAAGACAAGAATTTAAAAGAATTAAGAACAAAACAAGTGACTAAGAACAAAGAAGCATTGGCAATTACACAGTGTAGTGAGAGCTCAAGGAAGAAAAATTCATGAACCTTAGATCGGGCAAGCGTATAGGTAAGGTAGACCGATGAAGTCTTAGATCATCAAAAGCAAGTGTAGGAACTACTGCACATTCATGGGCACAACAATTGAATAGTTAGCCTTATGAGTTGGGCTCAAATACCAGTGAGTGAGAAATGGCTTTTAGCACGGAAAGACCAGAAGGAGGGTTAAGCGTAGCATACTTAGAAAGATGTGAAGGACCCTATAGAACCCAATTAGAATATTTCGGAACAATCCACCTAGGTGCTCGCATCTACGGGGATGGTTTGAGAAGATCAGTGGTTCAGTTGCATAACCCTGACCAACCCATTGGATTGGAACATCCAGTGGTGAAATTTGAGAGAGATGCTTACATAGACAAAGAAGGAACAATGCACATCATAAGTAATCAACCTAATCATACCAATGAGTTTGGTGTAGTTAGTCTTGATATGGAAGCACGAACCCAAGGAAAAGAACCATTAGGAGACAAACCTAGGACACCTTGAGGGAAATGTGTACTGACAAGAGTACTAAACCTAGAATGGATCCCTAAGGATAATAGAAGCATTGAATTGTTCTTGAATAAGGACACTCATGAAGCATTTTGGAGATACAGAAGTGGAACAACCTAGTGAGATAGGCTCCCCATTACAATTTACAAATTCAAGGACCCAGACACACCTGGAAAGGTAGTTTACCTAGACAACACTTCAGAATGAGTGTTTGTAGTATTAGATCATGCGAGACATGCCTATACATGGAGAGGTGAGTTAGTGTTTCCCCCATTACGAGCACATGTGAACACTAGTCATCATGGTGCTGGGACATCCTTAGCCCATGGTACTCAAAGAGAGAAGAACAAAGAAAGGCCACAAGTAAGTTTCACTCACGCCATAGTGAGGGATAGACCAACCATGGACACCAATATATTGGAATGACAAAGGGAGCCAAGAATACAAGGTGGTAGAGATGATTTTCCTCTACCTAGACCACATGAACATCCAAGGATACTAAGACTCACTCAATTAGTAAAGTCGATGAAAAATTCTTTTGATGGGATAGGAGATCCCTATGACCATGTTGCCGAATTTAAGCAAGTATTGCGAGTAGAGCAAGTAGAAGACATGTTTACACAATACAATGCGTTTGGAATCACGCTAAAGAACAAAACTTTAACTTGGTTCCAACCATTGCAACAAAGGAAATTTAGGGATATTCATCACTTGTTAGAGTCATTCATCACAAAATTCTTTAAAAGTGGAATCAGACATGATACTTGTTCGTTGGTTCACAGCTTCAAACAAACCCCTCAGGAAACAGTCAGACTTGCAGGGCATAGGTTTAGACAATATGTCAAGAGATGCCCAATGCAAGAACTACCCTCGTAGGACAAGCAAGTGTCTTTTCTTTTAGATGGCCTCTTGAGCTCTAAACTTCGCTCCTATGTCTATCTGAAGGAACCCAAAACACTAGAGCAATGTGTAAGGATTTGTATAGACATTGAGGACAATTTAGGAGATGATGAATTGTAACTTTCAAAGGTCTATAAAGAATCAGGTAGCTTATCTCAATCATCCTGAAAACTCTCTAGCTCCATTGAAGACCTAGCAAAAAAAGTGGCTCTGAAAGTAGGAGTCTTTAGCAACAAACAAACGTTGTTACACCTATGGAGGTGATCATATAAAATGTGTTTCCCAATATAACACAATCTCAAGCCAACTAGAGTGGCCAATACTGTACTATTGAAAGACGATGCACAAATCACACGACACAAGACTGCCCATACAACAAACAAGTAGTGCGACATATTTACCCGCAAGCATACCCCCAACCAGGTAGGTATCAAGGTCAATACAATGCACAACCTCATTACTATAGGCCTCCATAGAACTACCCTTATCAGGCTCAACAAAGACCACAACCCATTTTAGCTTAGCAGCCACCACCCCTAGCTAATGTAATCTCAATCAAGTGCGCTATCGCAGAAGAGAACCTCAACAGGGTGTTGGTGCCTTCTTCACCCCTTATCATTGATAGTGATCCTAATTCTAACAGTTTTGACTCTACCCATGTAGATAGCCCACTCGCATAATTACACGGAGTCACCAGAACATATGGAAACATATCAATATGATAGTCCACCCCTGGAACCCAATTGGGAGCTTGACTATGCCAATGTCATGTATAGGAACCCTAACCCATGGCCCCAGTTAAGAGAGCCGAGACCACAAGGCCCTAAAGGACCATGTTTTAGGTGCCAAGGAGATCATTTCATAAAGGATTGCCCACATCCTCCAATAGTAGGACAATCACAATACTATAGCATACAAGGTTTTTGTGCCGAATGTGGTAAAGAGCATGTCATAAGAGATTGCCCAAAGAACCCTTCTAATGCCTCAAAAGTGATGCCCATTAATGTGATAGGTATTGTGCACAACTCAGATGGATCCAACCCAACATACGTGCCTATCCAAGCTATAACAAGAGCCTAAGTGCTATTACAAAATCAACAACCGAATCCAAAAAAAGGAGCCAAAAATAGCAAAGTTGGAGAGTCTAGTAGCAAAAAGACTAAAACTTGGAAGGATTCCAAAGAAAGAATCAAGAGAAAGTTGAGCAAGAAAATAAGAGAACGGGAAGGAACTCTAAAGGAATCTAGAGCCAAAATCCTCAAATTGACTTCATAAGAATCTAATCGGGAGAACCTAGCTCAAAGATTAGGATCAGTTCTAGCGAACCCATACCTCAAAATCTAGAAACGATGTTTTGAGCATATCAGGCAAGATTAAAAGAAGGACCCCAGGTACCTGAATTGAGTAAGAAGTATCTAAGAGCAGACTTGGAAATTGAGAGAAATAAACTTTGCATGAAGATGGTAGAATTGGCACAAGCTATGTTCAAAGCCTCTCATTATATTAATTGGAACAACATGGCAAAACCTGAGTTACACTTTCAAGGACTACTAGAGAGGTTAGAATATTGGATTACTAGCAATGAGAAGAAGAATATGCAAAGGAACCCTATTATCTCAAAGACACAGGAAAGGAGTGCACCATCCCTGTCTCAAGTGCCAAATATCAAGGCGAAAGACGACCTGTCTTCCATACACAAGTATTCACAAGGCTTTCTGAGAGAAATCCAAGAAGAGAAATGGAGACGAGAGCAAGAAACCCATCCTCCTATTCAAGAGATAGACGACTTGCAGGAACAATTTCCCCAAGACATACCCTCTATCTATGACGATGTAGAGCAAGAGAAACTGAGTGAACCCACACATTTTGAATCCAATTCTTTGCAACAATTACCTCAATTCATAGCGCCTTGGGAAGCCACGTCTATCATCATGAGAGCACCCACTATGATATTGAGGAATGAAGAATCAGTAATCCCTAGAAACATGGAAGTGATAAAGAACACAAAAGTAAAGTGTTATCTCACTCTAGAAGAATTGTTAAAGGTTAAACTAGAATTATGGAAGCACGTAGCAAACCAAAACCCTGAGATCGCTACCGCTCCCTCCCAGATAGGATCGCACAAGAAGGTACCAAAGATACCAGTGGAAAGAATTGGAGATGTGAGTGAGGGACAGGAAGGAAATACTTATCTTCCAATAACCCACAAGGGCTACACCACCAAAGCCATCTTAGATTCAGGAACCGAAGTAGCTATTGCTACCACTGCTTTATCGAAACGTTAGGGTAAGCTAGCACTAAGACCCACTAGAATGAAGATACAAATGGCTGACAGACATATTGAAAAGCCATTAGGCTTATTAGAAGGCATATCTCTCACTACTTGTGGTGTAAAGTTCGAACATACTTTTTCCATTTGTGATTTTGGGAAAAATCACGCTTACAAGATGATTTTAGGACGACCATTCATGCATCAATTGCAAATTGTACAAGATTGGGGAACTAATTCTTTGTACTTGCAACATTTAGGAGTAACGACCAAAGTGAATCTTAAAGATTATTCCCATCGAGATGTACCACCAATACAATGGAATACCATCCATAAGACACCAAAAGAAATAGAGTCAGTGCATTCATTAGAATCACACCCCTCATGGTTACACAAGGATACTCATCTATGGATGTGTAAAGTAGCCAAACAAGAGGAAGAACGATTTGAAGTTAGGACCTTAGGTTCAGAACGACATCCACGAACCCTTCAAGACCCTGCCTATGCACCTATAGTATTTCTAGACGAGGAATTTGAGCCTCATGGTTGGGCAGAGATTTTAGCTACTATGGATATAGCGGTAAATGAAGAATAATGGACTCCTCTTTGTGATGAGGACGGTTATGACATTTCCATTTTTTTTTATAGAGCCCTTAGAAGAAGAACCCATCCTAGAAGAATGCATGGAACTGACCCAAGAACCGAACAAGAGTGGTGATGATGATTTAGAATCCATTATCATGGAACCCTTTTGTTTGATAGAAGAGGAATATCTTTTTTTTGTAGAAGCCAGAACCCCTAAAATTGAAAAGGAAAGTCAATGTGAACAACCTAAGTCACTCACAGAATGTACAACAAATAAGCCAAAGAAAAGAAAGAAGCCACTTTCGATGAAATTAGAAGAACCTTTCATGGAAGTACCTGAGAACTTCAAGAAGTATGAAATAGAAGATAGAAGAATTATGGTATGAATGCCCAAGAGAGAAGCAAGCATCAAAGAAGTGTATGATAATCGAGAGAAAACCAAAAAAATCATAGTTACCATAGAAGAAGGAGAAGAAAAATGTACATACATAGGGCATGATTTGACCAATGAAGAAGAAGAAGAGTTAATTGCCCTATTGCGAGAATATGGAGGGGACCCATTAACCCCTTGCAAAAGGTACTCATGTGAATACATCATATTTGCGATTGATTATCTTACCAAATAGGTAGAGGTGAAGGCCACAAAAAAGAATGATGCACACATGACTACAAAATTCTTATTTGAAAATGTCTTTACAAGATATGGATTACCTATAGACCTAGTGAGTGATCGAGGGACTCACTTTCTAAACCACGTCATTGAATATTTTTTTTCATGATTTTATGGTGATTCACAAGAAATCTGCACCATATCATCCTCAGGCCAATGGTCAATCAAAAAGTACTAACAAGATCCTTTGTAACCTTCTGACAAAACTCGTGAACAACAAACATTCGGATTGGGACAAATAGTTACAACACATTTTTTGGGCATATCGAGTGGCCTACAAGAGTGTACTCAATGCAACTCCCTTTAAGATGGTTTTTGGTCAAAACGTTGTGCTTCCTTTGGACTTTTTGATACCCACCCTTAAGGTTGCACAAGAACATCAGTGGACCAACCATGAATTATCATCAAGGATAATGGACTAGGAATGATTAGGAGAAACCAGATTGAAACTAGCAGCAGGCATATATGCAGCAAAGAAGCGACAGAAAGCCTATTTCAATGCACATGTGAAAGACAAAGGCTTAAAAGAAGGTGAATTATTCCTAGTGTATATGCTGAAACAACACACATGAAAACTAGAAAAGCGACGTTATGGACCTATGATCGTTAACAAACTTTCGACAAGTGGAACGGTACAATTAGCCACCCTAGAAGGAGAGATAATGCCTAATTACATTAGTGGTTGTAGATTCAAGATATATTAGGAACCTCTTATTGAGGATATGCTTAGACGACTCACATTGGCAAAGAAGTGTAAGGAGGAAGAAAAGAGAATAAGCGAGGAAGCTCAGGGAGAAGCTTTAGAACACATTAAGCACATGAAGCTAAGAGGACAAGGACTAGGGAGAGAACATTATAACCATCTCGAAGAAACACCCAGATACCCCATGGCCATGTGTCAAGCAAAGTGAATTGCTCATCCTAGCATCATGGATAGGAGACCATTCATTACAATCATGATAGAACATGACAACACTCACCACAAGCTTAGGGCTTTAATTGATTCAGGTGCTGCAACTAGTGCCATTAGATGGTCTCATTATATGGACTCAAGAATAGAAATGCGGCCAATTGAGGCATACCTTATAGGGCTAGGAGGCATGGAAACCCCTTGCGTGGGTGAGGTGGACCTCCCTTTCCTCATACATGAAGTGACCATGACAGTGAAGCTCCTAGTGTGCCATGACAATGACCTGATAAAACCCCTAATCCTTGGCCAAGATTGGCTATACAATCACTCTGTGGACCTAAACCTTAGACAAGGTTCCTTGCAGATCGGGACCTTCGACTAGCAACGAGTGGTATCACTTGACTTCCCAAACAACACTCTACCTGAGGAATGTAATCCTAGACCATATGAAATGATTGCGAAGGGGGATTGAAAGATCTTTGGACAAATTCATTGGCTAAGCATGCTCCCTCCAAAGTCAACCCATGAGAGCCTGGTGATGGATCAAAAAGACACTCAGAATGCCCAAATTGCATGATGCAATTGTTTATCTCAACCAGATCTTTCCTTGTTGACTATTTTGGTAAGAACCATGCATAACACTTTATTTGAGCTCTCTGCTTTTCCATTAGTTTGTGGATGATAGGTTCTTGACTTGTTATGAATCACTAATTCATTCGTGAGTGACTCAATGACTTTGTTAATGAAATGCATACCTCTATCACTTACAATCTCTATAGGAAGTCCAAATCTTGTGAAGATATTTTCAAATAAGAACTTCACAGTGGTTTGGACATCTTTTTTCCTAGTGGCTTTGGCCTCTACCCACTTAGTTAAGTAGTCTATGGCTACAATGATATACCAAGCATGAGATCCTCTTGTTGGGGGATTAATAGGTCCTATAAAGTCAATTCCCCATCTAGAGAAAGCTCTTGCACTGATCATTGTTCTCAAAGGCATGTCATCTTGTGGTATTTGTTGGAGTTAGATGTCTGCAAAAGCATGCGAACATCACAAGAAAGAAGAAGAAACTTGGAGCACAACACAAAATGCTGAATGTATTACCACTAGAATGTACAAAGATAAGTAGCCCGTTAGGGCAATAGGCGTATATACAACCCGGGGGGAAAAAATGTCCTAAAGAGGGAAAAAAGTGCCCTGGCGGTCCTAGAGTGTTCACACACATCACTACCTAAATATATCAACAAATCCCCCTTGGGAGTGATGCGGTGAACAAGGAGCTAGCACTCATGTATAAGGAATCAATCAAAGTGTAAAAAGGCCTGCAATGTTCTCCTGTGTGGGCACATATGCCAAGATGATCTCTCTAGCAGGGAACCTCTCTATGACATAATGATAATGCACCTCAATGTGCTTAGTGCGAGCATGGAACACAGGGTTCCTCGCAACCGCCAATACGCTCTGACTGTTAGTGAAGATGGTTGTGATAGAAGACTGACCAACACCCAAATTAGCCATAAGACGTCTGCGCCATACACACTCAACAGTCATTGTGAAAGCTTCCCTATACTTAGCCTCACAATTGGAAGTGGCCATAGTAGGCTACTTCTTGATCAGCCAAGATATACATGAACTACCAAGCATGAAGCAAAAGCCACTAGTGGACACATTAGTGTCATAGCAACCAGCCCATTCAGAGTCAGAAAAAGCATGCAAATCTGGCGATAGTGATCCCCCTTGGGATAAAACAACCCTAGTAGCCGGGTACCACTCAAGTATCAAAAGATGCACTTAACCGCTTGCCAATGCTTGAATTCTGGGCAATGCATAAACCTACTCATCTATGAGATAAAAAACTAAATATTTGGCCGTGTAATGCATAAGTAAATCAAGCATCCAATAGCCTGCTGATAGAGAAGTTCAACAGCATCGAATGCATCTCCAATATCATGAAGGCTCAACTGTAAACCTGTCTCCATAGAAGTAGCAATAGGTTTACAATCTTCAAGGCCAAAATGCTGCAATAATGTGTCAATATATTTCGTTTGACACAAAGCTATTCCACCATCAACCTGCATAAACTGAATGCCCAAATAATGATGCAAATGCCCTAAATCAGACATCTCAAATGAGGCATGTAAATCAGCCTTAAAATTAGCAATATGCATCTCGTGAGGACCAGTGAGCAACATGTCATCAACGTACACAACAATGATCAGAAGCACATCATTAGCACGCTTAACATATGAGGTGCTTTCAGTTGGACTATTCTCAAAACCATGTGCAATCAGATAGGCATGTATCTTTTCATACAAAGCAGGTGGTGCTTGCTTTAAACCATATAATGCCTTCTTTAACCTACACACCTAGTTTTCATGCCCTTTCTGCACAAAGTCATGGGGCTGAAAAACATACACTTCCTCATGCAAGTCACCATTTAGAAATGTTGTTTTAATGTGCAACTGATGTACATTCCAACCATGATGGGCTGCAAGTGCACAGATGCTACGAACAGTAGTCATTCGGCAAGTAGGAGCAAAGGTCTCATCAAAATCAATGCCTCTTTCTTGAGCATAACCCTTTGCAACAAGACTAGCCTTATACCTGTCAAATATTCCATTAGGTTTACACTTCATCTTGTATACCCACTTAGTTTCAATGGCCTTCTTGCCAGGAGGCAAGTCACATAAAGAACAAGTACCATTTTTCATGATATCATCATATTCAGATTGCATTGCAGCTATCCAATGTTCAGAATTTCATGCTTCATCAAATGAAACAGACTCAGTCTCATCACAGAGACTAGATGCAACCATAGCATAGCACTCTGATGCAAAAGAGGCATTATGAGAGCCTGAATGAGTATGATATGACAGAGGTGTATCTTAATTGATGTCACGCGAAGTCTGCACCAACCATTTTGGCATAGTTTTTGCCTCCTCAATATCAACTCTCATCAACAAATGCATCATGTAAATCTACATCAAAAGTAGAATGATTTGGATCATCACATGAAACGTGCAATGGCTGAGAAGTTGCCTCATTAGGACCAGCACTAGACTGTCCAGTTGTAAAAAGAGGCAGCAAAGTATCATACATGTCTTTGGAGCTAATAGATGTCTCCTTTGTACATGAAAGTAAAGGATGAATACCATCTTCCACAAAAACAACATGATGGCTAAGCAAAATGTGTTTAGTCTATGGTTGATACAGACGATAGCCTTTGCTTTCAAAACTATGCCCAACAAAAATAAATTTTACTACTTTATCATCCAATTTCTTATGATGTTGTTCAGGCACTAATGCATACGCCAAAAACCAAAAACATGCAAATGAGCAACTGATGGTTTGCAACCATGCCAAACCTCATATGGAGTGATAGATTGCAGTGCTTTAGTGGGACACCGATTAAGTACATATGTTGCACACATGAGAGCATCAAGCCAGAAACTATGTGGTAAAGCTTGACTCTTGACCATACACCCACCATCTCCATGAGTGACCTGTTCTTCCATTCAATTACTCCATTTTGTTGAGGTGTATACGGCACTGTACATTGATGTTTTATCCCACATCTAGCCAGAAATGCATTAAAGTTAGAAGACATATATTTCCCCCCTCGTTTAGAATAGAGGGTGCCCATTTTACATGGTGACAAATTTTCAGCCAAAACCAGAAACTATTTGAAGCAAATAAACACTTCAAATGGGTATATTCATTAAACTTTGCGTTCAATGAATATACCCATGCATGCCTGGAAAAATCATCGGTGAAAGTCACAAAGTAAAGATGGTTCCCAAAAGAAGGTGTCTGCATATGACCACAACCATCACTATGAACAAGCTGCAATTTTTGAGTAGCCCAAGCTGAACCATCTTTTAGGAAGGAGGAACGTTGCATTTTGCCCAAAATACAGCCTTCACATACATGTTTATTGAGTGCCTCAAATTTGGGCAAAGAGGACATCATTTTAGATTTCTACATGCATAGTAAACTAGCAAAATTCAGATGACCAAAGCGTGCATGCCAAAGCTTTGCATCTGACATAACATGAGAATCATGTACTGCACATGCTGGACCATTCACAGATCTTTCATAGTCTATGAGCTTATACAACCCATGATATAAAATCCTAGAAGCAATAATCACGTTGCCATTTGACAAATCATGAACTCTAGACCTTGAAAGAACTTGGAGAAGCTTGTGGGAGGTAGAAAAGTGAGTTGTGAAGCAATGAAGTTTGGTGTAGCCAATCGGCACAAGACCAGCCCTTGAGCTTAATGAGACTCAAATAGACCTTATAGGCATGTGATAAGTGCAATAAAATGCACTATGTACATTGGATCATGAAAGAGAAAGAGTCGATACAAAATAGATAGGTTTTGCGCATCGACTAGCTCAAAAAACTTACTATCTATGGATGAGACAATGAACTTCAAATGCTCATAGAGATCATCGTGATTACAATTAGAAAAACTCCTTCTATGGGAGTGATATACATAGGGTTTAGTGTATAGAATGATCAAAATAATGAATAAGAAAAATATGCTATAGGAATGAATCAGACACTCAACAGTGGTACTTCCTATTTTTCAGGAATATGCAGAGATTGACCCCCTGAAAGAAAAGACAAGATTTCTCCCAATCTACTGAACCAAATGCTATCAAAATGTAGAGGCATAAACTAGACACTAATACCTTTCAATGAGCCATGTCACATCCAATTTGGAGCTCTGTAGAGAGAGCAGTAGCCTCTGTAAGATTACTATTGGTGAAGAAGATGATGCAAAGAAATGAAGGAGCAAGACAATGATGGTCTTAAGTGTATGTATATTGCTTCCATCTATTGCACAAGTGTTTTGAAGTCTTTATATAGATTCTAGAAGTGATCCAAGACTAATATAAGTGGATTTTGAATTCAAATGAAGGTGGAAATGGTTGTTGGAGGGAATCAATTCACTTTCCTACAATCTAGGAAAAGTGAAGATCTAGTTTGATCTACTTTTAGGTGATTGATTGATTAATTGAATGCAACTCAACCACCAAAAGTTTGTGGAATTTGGGCTCTATCTTTCTACTTTTACATGTGTAAAGCTCAAGGCCTTTACAATGGTAAAAGATCCATGAAAAATCTTTTAGAAAAATACAATAAGTGAGCATAAGAAAAAGAACTCTCCAATGGATATTCCTTAAACATAATCCAAGCCATAGTTTTTGATGTAGATAAAATCCACCTCAAGCATAGTGTAAGCTTGATGTTCCAACACACACGTCATCAAAAAATTTCACAACCAAGCCAATCTTGGCTAAAGCCAGAACTGATAAAAGATTCTTCTTGATCCCTAGCACAAATAAAGCATCTGAAAAAGTGAAAGAACTACCATCAACAGTAGTCAGAATGATCTTACCAACTCCCATGACACGATAAGAAGAGTTTTTGGCACATGTGATAGTATTCCCTGTAGGGGCAGGCTCCAGTGAAGTGAAGAGACTATGTTGCGATGTAATATGTTTGGTCGCCCCACTATCAAAATACCAAACATCTTAGTCTACTACAGACATACACTACTCATGAGAAGATGGGTCAAAACTGTGAATAGTAGTAAATGCCCATTCTTCATTCTGCACAAGATTAGCAGACTCGATTTTCGTGTAGAGGCTTTTGTAGCAACCATTCCGACCTCTTTCTTCTTTGCCTCTTTAGCAGCCAGTTTTGGACAGCTCTTGATGACATGATCATTTGCTTTATAGTATTTGCAAAACAATTTTTGCTTTCTTGATTTCTTCTCATCTTTGTCTTCGTTCTCAAATGTGCAACATTTGCAGATTTCTGCTTACTAGTAGATGAGCTCCATTTACCTTTGACCTTTTGACTAGCCAGGAAAGCTTGATCAGCAACACACATAATGGACCTATTTTGCCTAGATCGATCGTCTTGCAATGGAATAGAGAATAACTCCTCAAATGATAGGGCATTTGGATTTCCTTTCATCATCAAACAAAGAGTCAAAGCAAAACTCTTATATGAATCAGGAAGACAATTCAGAACGGTCTGCGCAAGTGAGCTATCTGGTATAACTTCATTAGTAGAAAGCAACTATTCCTTCAAATCCTTGGTCTTTGTCAGAAAACTATCCATAGAATCACCTTCGTTCATGTGCTCACTCTCCAATTGTTTTCGAAGGTAAGCAACACGAGCCTCATTCCTAGCCTGGTACAATGTGGTAAGTATATCCCAAGCATCCTTAGCTATTCTACAAGAGCGAATGTGAGGAATAATGGCACGTTTGATAGACAAGGCTATCAATGCATGTGCCTGAGCATCTCTGCCATCCCAATGAGTTTGCTCTGCAATTGGTGCAGCAAAAACCCTAACACAAACATGAATCTGAAGAATATGAACATCTTCAACACTGTCTGCATCAACTTCAATACCTATATTTGCAGGTGTAATAGGATGTTTTTCAACACCCTACACAATGTTCCACAGTCCTTTTGTAACCAATACATGTCACATCATATAAGCCCACAATGGGTAATTGGTACCATCCAATGTATCCTCAACAAGCAACATACGGAATACATCATTGCTTTTAGCAATGGCCAATGACTAAAATACCCTAACGCAAAAAAATGATTGTATCTGAAAAAGTTGAACAAAAGTACCCTAACGAGTTCTGCTAAACCTGTAGCAGACTTTGAGATGCTTATACTGGTGAACCAAAATTGGTATATAACTTTGGCACAAAAAGACAAAATAGCCTACACAAGCACTGTGATAATGTGTTTGGAGGTTGAAACAAGCTCAGATCGTTATTTTGGCACCATAGAGCGAAGCAGTTTTGATCTTCTAATTAGCATATTGAATGTATTACCACTAGTGTGTACAATGATAAGTAGCCCATTAGGGCAATAGGCATACATAAAAGCCGGGGGGAAAAAACCTCCTAAAGAGGGAAAAAAGTGCCTCAGTGGTCATAGAGTGTTCACACACATCACTACCTAAATATATCAACAGTGTTGGATACTTGGTTCTTTGGCATACATCACAAATTTGTACATAACTTTCCACATCAATATGTAGGGTTGGTCGCCATATGCCTACAAAGAGAATCATTTTAGAAGTTTTGTTGGCTGAGAAATGACACCTAGGTGCTCTCGCATGTGCCATCTCTAGTATGGGCAAGTATTCTCCTTCATGCACACACATTCGTAGTTGATTATCTTTTCCCCATTTGAGTAGTTGTGTGCCCAAAATTACATAATCTTTACTTTGTTCATCTAGGGCTCTTTTCCTTGCTAGGCTAGCTCCTTCTAGATATGTTTGTGTTTTCAAAAGTTCCATGAGTGACTTAATCCACTGAGGTGTTTTAGTCGAACAACACAAGGATGAATGGTCATCTGGAATTGATATTTGACACACGTGACAGGATTGTTGCATATTTATGTACAACTTTTTGCATACTCAGCCAATACACTTCTTTTCTCTTTAACTCCTGTGTGGTTCCACAATATCCTTTATATGTTCTCCATTTGTTCTCATGAACTCGTTTGATTATACTACTTCTTTCCTCATCTTCGATGCATCTTAGAAGCATTTCATTAGAGTCCTTGTAACATAAGCTTCTGGCAGCTATGTTTATGTTTCTTACTTTCCAAAGTTCTTGGTCTCTAGTTGCGTTGATCATATGACTTGGTCCATGTGTGAGTATAGTTACCAATTTCTTAGCCCATTTAGGACATACTTCTAGGTTAAATAAATATATATATGGTAGTTCATCTTCTACTCCTATTCGTGGTTCTCCATGGATCATCCTAAACAAATGATCAGCTCTTATGTGCATATTGACTTTCTTGAACACTACTTCAAAATCAAATTCCATTAATAGAAACCATCCGACTAGCCATCCAGTGTTACAAGGTTTATTAACAAGGTATAATAGAGCTTCGTGATCAATAAAGAAGTTGAACTTGTTGGCTAGGAGGTAATGTCTAAATTTCTTTATTGCGTACAACATCATTAAACCTTCTCACTCAATTGCAGTGTAATTTCATTCTGCTTGGTTTAGTTGTCTATTGGCATAGGCTTTTGGGTGATCTAGTTTTCCTTCATTTGCTGGTTGTGCTAGTATGCATCCAATGACAAAATTAGATGCATCCACGTGTATATGGAAAGTTTTATCTAGATCGGCGCTTTTAGAATTGGTGTTGAGCTTAATCTTTTCGTTAACTCATTGAATGCATGTTTGCATTCATCTGTCCAATTGAATTGAGTTAGCAGTCCATATAATGGTTTCACAATTATGGCGTACATGTGAATAAATCTATGATAATATCCACAATGACCCATAAAAGCTTGCACCCCTTTCACATTTTTGGATCTTGGCAATTCAAGTATTACTTTGATTTTGTTCTCATTTGTAGATATACCATTTTTTGACACTATATGTCCTAGTATTTTGCCTTGTCTTAGCATGAACACGCATTTCTCAGGGTTCAAACAAACTTGATACTATCTAGATTTGTCAAAGATTTTTCTAACTTCTAGTATATGGACTAGACGGTGAGATGAATATGTGCATAAATAATCTACATAGACCTCCATATTTTTCTTGAGGAATTCTTTGAATACATGACACATTAGTCTTTGAAAAGTTGCTCAGGCATTAGTTAAGCCAAAAGGCATAACCCTAAATGCGTATACTCCCCATTCAATAGAAAAAGTGGTCTTGTGTTGGTCTTCAGTAGCAAGTGCTACTTGATTATACCTTGAAAATCCATCAAGAAAGTTTTAAACTTCCTTTCCCTCTTCTCTTTCCAATAGATGATCTGTATTGGGTAATGGGTAGCTATCTTGAATATTGATAGCATTAACCATTTTGAGGTTAATACATACCCTAAATTTACCATTTTTCTTTGGTATGGCCACCAAAGAAGAAACCCATTTGATGTGTTCTATCTCATATATGAATCCAACTATTGACAGTTTGTCTATTTCTTCTTTAATTATGGTTGCATCAACGCCATTATAAACATAGGGTCTTTGCTTAGATGGTTTAGCATCAGGTGTCATAGGAGTTCTATGAGAATATATAGAAGGATCAACACCTTTTAGGTCTTTGTAAGTCCAAGCAAACAGATTCCTATATTCTCATAGCAATGCTATTATCTCCTGTTCTTCTTCTAATGACACATCTTTACCTATATAGGTGCATCTTTCTTGATCTCCCTCTAGGGTTACTACAAATTTCTTTGTTTGTTCTTTGTTATCATATTTGACTCCCTCTTGTGCCTCTCTCTTAGGCATTTGAATCGCTATCTTTCTTTCCTCTACTTCATATCTTTTAAAATGTTCATGCACTTCGAACTATTCATGTGGTAAATTCTCTTCCTCTATTTGATCACTCTCCTTTCTTGGGTTTTCCTGATATTCTTATATGGATAACATTTTTTTTGTTTTCCTTAGACTCTTCTCCTTCTATTTCTGTCAGGTATTGTTTTTCTGAGTCAAACTTGGGTTCCATTTCTATGCTTTCATATTCTTCTTTTTGTTCCTTTTCTATTAATTTTCCTTCTTCTACCTCTTGGAGTACTACCATGTACAAGCTCAAATCATATCCTTCCTCATCCACACACTTGTCCAATGTTAGTACTTCTTCATTTACACATACACCTAGTGTTGCTAGGATTTCCATCCATCCATGTGGTTCAAATGCTTCACCTAGAAATGTTTGAGGCACGTAAGCCAGGCCTTCTGATGGTCTTTCTTCTTCTGTTTGTAACTACCAATGTTGTACCTTTTCTCCTCATGTTGTGCTACCTTACAGATGCATAATTGAGTATCTTCCTTCAATCAAGATGGGTCACTAGATCCAACACTACTGATTGATACTTCATCCTCCTCTTTATGTACAAGATTCCATTGAAGGGGTGGAGTGTTCCTATACGAGAAATTTTGGAGATTTATTTTGGTTGTAGTGCCTTGGTGTTGAAGGTACAAGGCATCTCATCCCCAATCTTGAACTACCTTGAGTTGTCGCATGAATGGTCTTCCTAGGACCATCTTGTAGTTGCTTGCCTTGCCAAATTGACATATCACTAAGGTATGTTCAAATTCTAAGCAACATATATTCAAGCCTTTTTTCATTATCTACGAGTCCTAGAGGTCATTCAACATGACCATCAGCTAGTTGTAACTTCATTCAAGTTGGTCTCAAGGCTGGTTTTTACCATTTCTCCCAAGTTCCTTTGGCAGCTATTTATGGCTTTGGTCATATATCCTCAAAAGGTAATCAGAAGGCATGTATTTTGTTCATCACCATCAATAAAATCTCCCACTTTATGCACATGTATCTTAATAGTTGGTGTTCTTTCCACTTTTCTTCCTTGGTTGACATGTTCTGTTCATCTAGATTTAGCTATTTAGCTAGTCTTTTCCATAGAGGAGGCTTGACTTGCAAAAGTCCTTCTAGGGTTAATGAACCATTGAAATTTTGATCTCTTTAACTCTTGCAATGTGGTTGATGCTTACTTTGAGGATTTCTTTTCTTATTCTCTTAATGTTGGAGCATGAAGAAATTTGGATTTTTGTTCATGTTCACCTGTATAATTTAAAAGCATGGTTAGAATAATTGCTTCATCCCTATTTTGATTCTGATTGGATAGTTCTTCCATGTCTAATCCCTTCTCCACCATTGATTGGTTCATAGAAGCATCTAGTTCTATGAAGGGAGGGACATCTTCTTGAGTTTTCTTCCACTTCTTTTTTTGAACATTGACCCACAAATCATGTGGCCAAATTGCTTCAAGTTTTGGGATCATTGAATCCCTTTCCATGGTCTCAAAACCTAATTCTTCTTTAATCTCCTTAGTTTGCTCCAGTTTCTTCTATTCTCAGTTATGGTTTCTTAAGCATCCCTGGAATGTCTCTTCTGGGATTCTCATCTTAGGGAGGCTTGGTATTGATTGTTCAAACAAATTTCATACATATTTCAAGCCTTTCCTTCTCAAGATCTCCTCTTGGGTAGCTTTTATCGCATTGCTCCAGACCAGATCCTATCTCCATTCTAGATCGATAAGCTTTCAATCACATTTTCATATCTTCAAGCATAGGATCTACTAGAATTGATCCTACCTACTCTTGCATTTTGAAAGAACTTGGAGAAGCTTGTAGGAGGTAGAAAAGTGCATTTTGAAGCGACAAAGTTTGGTCCAGCCAACCGACACAAGACCAGCCCTTGAGCTTATGGAGACTCAAATAGACCTTATAGGCATGTGATAAGTGCAAAGAAATGCACTATGTACTTTGGAGCATCAAGGACAAGAAGTCAATACAAAACAAATAGGTTTGCACATCGACTAGCTCAAAAAACGTACCATCTATGGAAGAGACAATGAACTTCAAATGCCCATAGCAACTAGAGTGATTACAATTAGAAAAACTCCTTTTATGGGAGTGATAAACATAATGTTTAGTGTACATAATGCACAAAAGTATAAAGAATAAGCAAAATATGCTATAGGAATGAATCAGACACTCAATGGTACCTCCTATTTTTTAGGAATATGTAGAGATTGACCCCGAGACAGAAAAACTAAGATTTCTCTCAATCTACTGCACCAAATGCTTTGAAAATTTATAGGCATAAACTAGAAGTATTACCTTTTCAATCAGCCATCTTACACACAATTTGTAGCTCTGGAGAGAGAGCAGCAGCCTTTGCAAGATTACTATTGGCGAAGAAGATGATGTAGAAAATTGAAGGAGCAAGATAATGATGGTCACAAGTGTATGTATATTGCTTCCATGTATTGTACAAGTGATTTCAAGTCTTTATATAGACTCTAGAAGTTCTCCAAGACTTCTAAAAGTGGAATTTGAATTCAAATGAAGGTGGGAATGGTTGTTGGAGGGAATCAATTCACTTTCCTACAATCTAGGAAAAGTGAAGATCTAGTTTGATCTACTTTGAGGTGATTGATTGCTTGATTGAATGCAACTCAACCACCACAAATTTGTGGGATTTGAACTCCATACTTCTACATTTGCATGTGTAAAGCTCAAAGCTTTTACAATGGTAAAAGATCCATGAAAAATCCTTTTTAAAAAAGTACAATATGTGAGCATAAATAAAAGAACTCTCCAACGGATATTCTTTCGATGTGATATGAACAGAGAAGTACCTGCTATACTCATGCTAAAACCTTGATCCTGAAGACATCAAAGGCCTTAAAATTTCCTAGTTTGATCACTGAGTGCTTTGTGTCATCACATGTTTGTACCTGATGCTTACCCTTTGGTTCCTCAAGGTCAGAGAGAAGAACTACATTGCTTGCCACATGGTTTGAGCATCCTGAGTCAATGTAGAAGAGATGGTCATCATTTATACCTGGTTTTGAAGTCATGTTCATAATTAGAAGAGAATCTTCTTGCTCCTTTGTGTAGTTCTTGTAACATTTTCTTGATTTGCAGCCTCCTTGGTAGTTGCTATTGTAGTTGTTGTTGTAGTTGTTGTTGTAGTTGTTGTTGTAGTTGTTGTTGTATCCTTGATGGTGATTGAATCTTCCTCTTGATTGTGTATATCCACATCTTTGATATCCTCTACCTCTCTGATTCTTGAAGTTCATGAAACACTCATGTGTAGTATGATTTGAAAATCCACAAATATTGCATGGTGAGGAGTTATAAGGTCTCCCCCTACCTTGCTCACCTCCTCTGCCCCTTCCTCTTGAGGTTCTACCTTTCCCTGCATAGTTGGCTTGGGAGGTAGTTCCTTCATCTTCAACCTTTTTGTTCTTCCCTTTATCTTTCGACTTACTTTTATCGATGTATAGGGTAGAAGAGCTATTACCTCTTGATGAATCTCCATTCTTGTTGAGCTTGGCTTCATGGGTAAATAGTTGCCCCATGAGTGTGGTAAGGTCTGGAATCTGCATGTCCATGTACAAGTCCATGGTAGTTGTGAAGCTCTCCCATTTGTCATCAGCTTTAATACCATTGATTACTTGTCTTACAATCTGCTCTTCTTCAATTTCTTCTCCTATGCTTGCCAATTGATCTGCTACATCTTTGACTTTGGTCACATACTCTAAGATACCTTGCTTAGGTTGCTTTCTTTGAGTGGTAAACTCAATCCACAATTGGTTCTTCCTAGCCCTTGTGTTGGAAGAGAAATAAGAAGACAATATTTCCCAAGTCTCTTGGGATGTCTTACAGTTCCTAATACGTGGAAGAAGAAAATCAGAGATTGAGTTAAGTAAGTAGGACCTTGCTAATGCATCCTTGGCACCCCATGTGTTGAGTCTTTCATGCTCCTCTCTTGTAGGTTGGCCTTTGCTTCTGAATATGGGCATCTTCTCATCTCCTGAGATGTATCCATAGAGGCTCCTTCCTTGTAAGTATGTCTTCATCCTCAAAGACCATGCTTGATAGTTCTTCCTGTCCAATTTATCAATGAAAGAAGGAAAACCTTCTCCCATTTTACCTTAGCTAAGCTCTGATACCACTGTTGGGAAAGATGGGTGGACACTCCAAGAAATGAGTAGGTACTGCCAAGTATTGCTTAGTACCAGCCCCTTGTAGCTTCAGATTTGAGATGTGGGCCCTCTTAGCTTTCCAATGACACTATATAAGTGCCTATGTACTTTGGAAATGATGTAAGAAAAAATTGAATCAAAACTACTTCCAAATAGAAGGATCAAAGAAAACCTTCTATTTTTTATCATACACCTGTTGCTTGTTATGCTTAGTGCTACCAGTACAATAGGAATTAGAAAAAATCCTTTTAGAGGTATCTAATTAGCTTAGTAAACTAATGATTCCAAGTAGAATCACTTGAAATGATGCACTATACACAGAGCAATCAATTTATCAATTTAATCATTACCCCCGATTTTTAAGGACCTTTGTAGAGTTTGACCACTGAGCGATTCGACACATTTTTCTCCAAATTGGCTGAATGGATTTCCTTCAAAATTTGTGAGCATGTAGATAACTTAAATGTGATTCCAAGAAGCTATAGATCATTGAAAATAGCGAAGAATTGATTGAGATATGAGCAGTACAAGTTGATAATTATGAATGACTATAACATAGAGATCATAGATGAACAATGTAGATCTATTGTATTATTGAACAATGTTGTACAAGATCATAGGCTTGAAAATCATAGCCTAATGATGGTGAGTAGTGTAGGCTACAATGTAGACTTCATAGTCTTACAAAATAGCAATGGAGAACTCCGGAATTGGGACTTCTTCACGCGACTTTTTCAAGTCACCTTTTATAAGTGTTACATTCAAATTTGAATTTGAATTCAACTTTTGGCTCTCTCTAAAAGTAGTCCTTCAATCTAGGAAATATTCCCTCAATGAAGTAGTTACTTTTCCATCTAACAAGTCCATGAGTTTTTCGTAGGTGATTACAAATATTCTCTCAAGTCACAACATGAATTTTACAAATGGTAAAGATTAAAACTCTTCCTAGCAATAGTTTCCATGGAGCTTCATATGCTTATGAACTTCAAGCCAAATGTGTGGGCTTGCACTTTGCACCAACAGTAAAGAATGGTCCATCTACTATGTTCATCGATAAATGAGACATAGTACCTTGATCCTGCCAATGAAGGTTCTTGAATTGGTCCCCATACATCTGTATGTACTAAGTCCAATAAGTTGTTGTGGATGTAGCCTTTGTGGTTGAACGGTTGTCTTTGTGCCTTCCCAATCTGACATGCATCACACCTGTTGATCATGTGTTGCTTTGATATGTTAGGTAGTCCTAGAACACTTTTATCCCTACATATATCCTTCAAGGTTCTTTCATTCACATGAGCAAGTCTCTTATGACACAGTTCAAGCTCACTTAGGGTTTGAGACCCAAAAGTTAATAGAGTTATGTTCCTGGTTTCTCCTACTTCAAAAGTAAAGAGCCTACCATGCTTCTCACCTTTGGTTATCTTCTTGAAGCCTTGACATGGATCTTCCACAAAAGTGCCATGTTGGGTGAACCTAACTTGCAAGCCTTTTTCAACTATTTGGCCTAAACTTATTAGATTTTTAGTGATAGTGGGTACATAGAGAACCTTACTGAAAATGTTTGTCCTGCCATTGGAAGCTTTAACATTACCAATCTTCTCCACATTTTGCTTTGTATCATCCCCTCTTTTCACTTCATGTCTATGCTTTGGACTTTCCAAGTCAGATAGAAGAGCAATATTGCCTGTAACATGATTCGAACATCCTGAATCTATGTAGAACAAATGATCATCTTCTTTACCTTCTTTGTGGCTTAGATTCATGAGAACCAATGAGTCTTCATGTGTTTGATCTTCTGAATAATTGTTATAGTCCCTTCTATTATAGCCTCTATTGTTATTGTTGAAGTTGTGTCCACCTGTGCCTCTATTGCTGCCATATCCACCTCTTCCACTTCCTTTCTGGGTCTTCCCATTGAACCAACAATTCTGAGTGGTGTGGTTGGTCTTATCGCATATGGCACAAGGTTGAACATTCTGAACTTTGGATTTGTCTTGCTTTGGTCCTTTCTTCTTCCCTTTCCACTTGCTCTTGCTTGAGAAGTTGGCTTGGGAAGTCTCTTCTTCATCTTCTTCCTTCTTCTTGCCTTTTTGCTTCTTATCCTTCCTATCTGCATATAGAGCACAAGTTGAACTACCATGATAGGATTTACCTTCTTTTATGCTATTGTTGGCCTCTTGATTGAAGAGTTGTCCAAGAAAGATGTTGAAGTCTAGAGTTTGCACATCCATGATGAGATCATAAGCCGTAGTGAAAGATTGCCATTGCTTATCACTTCGAATGCCATTGAGAATTTTCATCATGATAGCCTCTTCTTCAATCAGCTCTCCAATGGATGCTAACTGATCCGCAACCTCCTTGACCAAAACTCTGTGATGGTTTGTTTAGGTGTCTTCTTCATTTGGTTGAACCCGTTCTAAAGATGATTCTTTCTTGCTTTGGTACTAGCAAAAAAGAAAGTCTCGAGGGCATCCCAAGTCTCTTGAGATGTCTTGCATCCTCTAATATGTGGTAATAGAAAGTCAGAGATAGATTTTAGTATGTATGACCTTGCTTGCGCATCCCTTGGACACCAAAGTGTAAGCTTATCTGTCTCCTCTTGTGTAGGTCCTCCTTTGGATCTTGGAATAGGCATAACTTGATCACTTGTTACAATTCCATAAAGATTTCTACCTTGCAAATAGGCCTCCATTTGGATTTGCCAAGCCGCGTAGTTGTGTCGATCAAGCTTCTCGATCATTGAGGGAAAGTTGTCACCCATATTGATCTAGCTCTAATGCCACTGAAAGAACTTGGAGAAGCTTATAGGAGGTAGAAAAGTGTGTTTCGAAGCAACAAAGTTTGGTCCAGCCAACCGGCACAAGACCAGCCCTTGAGATTATGGAGACTCAAATAGACCTTATACGCATGCGATAAGTGCAAAGAAATGCACTATGTACTTTAGAGCATCAAGGAGAAGAAGTCGATACAAAACAGATAGGTTTGCACATCGACTAGCTCAAAAAACTTACTATCTATGGAAGAGACAATGAACTTCAAATGCCCATAGCAATCAAGGTGATTACAATTAGAAAAAATCCTTTTATGGGAGTGATACACATAATGTTTAGTGTATATAATGCACAAAATCATAAGTAATAAGCAAAATATGCTATAGGAATGAATCAAACACTCAACGGTGGTACCTCCTATTTTTCAGGAATACATAGATATTGACCTCGAGACAGAAAAACTGCCCAATCTACTACACCAAATGCTTTGAACATTTATACCCATAAATTAGAAACTAATACATTTTCAATGAGCCATTGTGCACTCAATTTGAAGCTCTGGAGAGAGAGCAAAAGCCTCTGCAAGATTACTATTGGTGAAGAAGATGATGCAAAAAATTGAAGGAGCAAGACAATGATGGTCACAAGTGTATGTATATTATTTCCATGTATTGTATAAGTGATTTCAAGTCTTTATATAGACTCTAGAAGTGCTCCACGACTTCTACAAGTGGAATTTGAATTCAAATGAAGGTGGGAATGGTTGTTGGAGGGAAGTTTTACTAATTTTTCCTTCTCTTCATCCAACTTCTTAATCCACTTGTTTTTTGTTTTCTCTCGTCTAGCTTTCCATGTTAGAGCTTTCTTCCTCTTTGAGGTTTCAAATAATTCTTTTGAATCTTCTACCGCTTGAGTTGAAGATTCTATCTTCTTCTCCTTTTCTAGACTATTAGTTCTTTGATTTTCCAAGTTTTCTTTGGCTTTGGCTTTGGTGATGGTTTTTAAAGGTACGATATATTCTTTATCACTTCTTGAGGACTCTATTACCTCAATTACATTGATATGAGAACAAGTGTTCTTTTCCATAGTGTCACTCTAGCACAATGGTAAGCACCAACTTGAGGAGATCCACCTCATAAATGTCAATCCATGGAGATGTGAGGACTGGTATGACGACCATGAGCAAGTGAAGGCACAAGTGCATGAGTGAGAAGCACACTAGCATGCACACACATACACACATGTGCACACAAGGCAAGAGCAAAGAGAGGAACAATGGAGTGCTTTCTATTACTCAAGAAATCTCTTACAAAAGCTCAACCCTCTCACAAGCTAACCCCAAAATGAGCTCTCTAACTCTTTTTATAGTTTTTGACTTGCTTTGGTCCTGTCCAGACGTAGTGTCGGGCCTAGTTGAAAACTAGGTTCTAGGGCTTATTTGAGGGCTCAAACGGAGTCCAAAAATTATGAAAATTGATATTCGAGGACTACTCAACTTAATGACTCCTGAACTTGAACAAAATGGAGTCTAATCTACAAAAAATGGTATGTACAATGTTGGTGTAGTGAAAAAAATACTTTTGAAAAGGATTTATCTTTTTAAAAATCGGATATGCCTCATTGTCGGATCTTCTTTAGCTGCTTTGCCTACTTGGTCCTACTTAACTATTCCTCTGCTATGAATCTTTGCATCAGCTCCTATTCTTGTAACACCCTGACTTCCCTAGCTAATGCAAACATCCCTCTCTCTCATGTCTATCGTCCCTGATAGAACTTTGTTCTAGGGAGTGTTTGATGTAATATTCAACGACATCTGTCGTCCATAGACCTTTGTTCTAGGGAGTATTTGATGTAGGCCTCATTGTCGAATCTTCTTTAATTGCTTTGCCTACTCAGTCCTACTTAATTATTCCTCTATTATGACTCTTCGCATCAGCTCCCTTTTCTTGTAACACCCTGACTTCCCTGGCTACTGCAAACACCCCCACTCTCTCGTGTCTATCATCCCTGATAGACCTTGTTCTAGGGAGTGTTTGATGTAATATTCAACGACATCTATGGCGAGGTGATGTTCTTGTATTCGCACTCCTCTTGCCAGATCTATCATCATATGATCCCAATCAACTGGACCTAGAAGATTTGGATGATGGCAGGCATAGCTAATCGGCATGTATGGCTTGTTCTATTGCAAATAGATGTAATAGGTGGGTGGGATTTGGAATGAAGATTTTTGAGTGGTATTCCCAAAACCCGGTAGAGAACATCTCCTCAAATGATTGCTTGTAGCAAGCAGGTAAGCACTCGATGCATGCATGCCATGCATAAATTGTGTTGATGAAGGGGGTTTGGCTCACATTGTATACCAAATCATGATTCCCTTTAGAAAACCTAGGAGCATAAATATAAGGAGCTTGGATTTTGCAAAATCTTTTGGACACTACCGTCATTAGGTAAAAAATCTTCATATACATCTTTGTAGCAATGTTCGGTATATTTTTTAATCGTGGAGACGAGTGGTGTATGGTCAAGATCATATATGCAATTGTGAGTGATGATGTAGGAAGAGAAAAATGGATACTTAACCCAATCGGAACACCCTTTATTGTTGTAGACTTTGATTGCAAATGATTGCCAGGATTTACAGCAGACAACAAGACAATAACATGGGCTATATTTAATATATAGTGGCATGTTTGACCATGTGCACATCATTTCAAGGTATTCAGTTAATAGCCACACACGCCATTTTTTTTGAAAAATAGAGCCTTCTTGTGCCTCTTCTGATAGGTCATTTGGCTTGAATTGAGTGGCAAATGTTGGTTCTTTCCTTGTATGCCTCTTAATCTCTGCATTATGATATGCTAACAATAAAAAATATGGCATGTACTACATTTCAGATGTGGTAATGAGCCGTTGATGGAATAGGTTCTAAAAATAAGAGGACTTAAGAATTGTGTCTTCCAGATTGGAGAGTGATTAGATTTGTACGGCTACTCTATCGTCATGGGTTTGGCCTATCTGCTCTACCCACTTCAGCTAATCTAGTACTTCTATTTCAAAGGTATCTTGGCCTTGGTCAGTGATGTGCCCTCCAGGTATTGGCATAGGCTCATACACTTCTTCAAAACTTTCCTCGAGTGGATTCTACCACTATGTCGGGTTTTGGGTCTTCAAATGGAGAGGGTGGTCTCTCATATTGCAATAGTCTTGCTTGTAGTTCTTCCACCTATTTTCTGAGGGCTTCCACTTCCTCAGTAGGCTGAGGGGGGATGGGTGGCTCCAGTTGATATGTGTTGATAGTGGTTAACTACTTCTTGAGGTCTGCACATTTTGATTCCACCTTTTCATATGACTCTAAGAAGTTAGCATGTTTCACAAGTAATATCTTGATTTTTGTTGAGGGCACAACTTGAAACTTCATAGGACTTATCTTTGTGCCTTAGGTCCCTTCCATAGCAGCTTCAAGATTATCTTGGTTCTATTGTTGCAGTCACTTGTTCTCTACCAATGCCATAGACATGTGCTTCCTGAGAAGCCCTAGGTTTCTTTGTAGCTTTACATTGGTGAGATTTTGCTCGTGAAGCATTATCTCCAAGTCCTTGATGACTTGAGCATCCATATTTGATGTCTTGGCCTCTAGTTCTGTATGAGCTTGCTGCAAGGTGAAGTATTATGCCTGTGCTTCATTGTCAGCTTCCAAAACTGTGACTCTTGCTTGCAATCTTTGCGATTTTGCCTGGAAGGTAGCATTCAGATCTTCCAATCTTTGGTAATTTTGTAGTTGTGATACACATTGAATTATTGTGTTGAATGTATTATGTACAATATGAGATGCAAGGGAGATGGGGTGGAGTGTAGGGGGAATGGGAATGGGGATGGGAATGGGGATGGGAATGGTGGATGTTGTGTTGAGGATGGGGGATGGTGGAATCGTGGGGGGGAGGGGGAGGTGCGATGGATGGTGAAATGTCCATAGGGTCAGGTAGTGTGGTATATGCTGGAACTACCATGTAAGTGGGGCTGATAGGTGAAGTGATCATGGTGTGTGTACGCAATGAAGTGGAAGTGAGTGTTTGTGAGCCTAACATGTGTGAGGTGGGGACATGAATGAAACTTTCCATAAAGGACACATATTGGGGTGGGGCTATGGTCACGATTGAAGTGTATGGAAAGATGGAGGAAGCAAATGGGAAATATGGACCAGGGGAAAGAGGAACGTGGGAATGGGGTATGTGGGGATACCTAAACTACCTTCGATGGGTCTTGGGCATCCTTCTATGCTAGGTATAAGCGCGTGTCCAATGATGGGCTCTCTAGGCAAAAATGGGGAAGTAAAAAGAGGGTTGGTAAGAGAAGAAAAGAGAGTGACTTGAGAGGTTGGTTCATGGAATAACAAGGACGATGATGAGGTTCGGGTTTGGGTAATGGTGGTTATTACTACAACGGTCTCATGAGTGGTTGGTAGCAGAGGTGGGGGTGATGGAGGAGATGGGGGGTGTTGGGGTGAGATTGGTGATGTTTGTACAAATGTCTCTGTAGTAAGATCGATGGTAGTTGTTGGGGTGGCCATTGGTTTGATGGTTGCTTTTGGTTTAGATATCGGTATCCGTATGTTTTTGCCTGCCCATGGTCTTGTTTCCACTCTATGTTTGTCATAGTGGATTGATTGTCATAGAGCTATGTGTACGGCCTCTTGAACTCGCAGTGACTTTGTTAAGAATTTGAGTGAATTAATGAAGTGAGGATCCACCCCTTCCTCTACAAACATCTATTCTATCAAGGCTTGGTTGGATGTGAATATAATTATATGCCTTTCTTGCACTAGCTTGATTGTATCATATAATCTTTGTAGCTGAGAGGTATATGTTGGAGCACCTACAAGTTTCGACACTTCTATTTGCTCTCCTTGATGTCTTCCCTCATAGTCGTCATCTCCTCCTTCTGATTCTTCATCCTCATTATCATCTTCATCATCTTCTTCATCCTCATCGATTAATTGGTACTTGAGAGGTGGTTGCTTGTGGTTGAGGGCCTTCCACCTGTTGTTCCTTAGCTGAATCAAGATTCACTTCTCTTAGGATCTACCCAAAATCCTCATTGATGAGCTCCTCCAGATGTACTCCTCCAAGGAACTCAAGGTCTGTGGGGACTAGCGAAAATATCAAGTTTGGGCCTTCAGTGCTGCATCTCAGGAGGCGTAGTGTAAATGGGCATACACGTTCAGGTGGGGGAGTGACATATGGGGTTAATGTGGCCCCTCGTGGTTGAGCAAGCACATGGTATTGCTCCTCACATTCTTTTTGATGGGGGTCTAGTGGATGTTCGGCCCTTGAATTAATGTACCCTAGTCCACATGAGAACCCTCTAGATTGGAATGTCATAAGCCAAACATCTATAAATGATCCTAGTCAATGCACAACATCCATACAGGACTAACTTTTGTGGCCATCATTTGTGTTACCATTAGTGTCCATGTGAAAGGCCAAATGGCTACTAGACACTTCTTTGTATATGTTCTTTAATAAAACATATAGTGGCCTAGTCAGTCATAGACTGTAAGTTTGACCGCATTTGTAAGACCTAAGAAGTATGACTTTGTGCTCCTTGTGTACTGTGTTTTTTTGCGAATTCTGTAGCCTCTGTGTAGAGAACTATGTGCAGCCTCAGGAGCTTGGCTTTCTACTCCGAGGATATCTTCATGGAGCTCTCAAGAAGGAGACTCGTGGTGGTGCATCACCATCGAATTAGTTCACTAGCACCCCAACTTTCTCCAAGGCTTACGACTAAGGCGGCGACCAAGGCATAGACCTTGGCGTACCTTGTCATCCGAGTCACTAAAGTCACTGTTGGTGTCATTGGTTGCGCACAAGGGAGGACCTCAATGATCAAGGAAGATAGAGGTTCTCAGTACTTCCCGAGAGGTCACCCATCCCAATATTGTTCCCCCTAGAGCTCGCTTAACTGTGGCAATCTCTTGCCACTAAGCTACACTCTTGTGGTGTCTGAAGAAGGGGAAGACTAAGGTTGACATTACCTTGAACATGTTTTGGTCACTCAAATCTTCATTCTTTGCTTTCAAAACCTATTTTTGAAGCATTTTTGGGGTGTCTTTTGGAGCCATTTTGGAGTACTCTTGCACATAGTTCTCTTCACATAGGTCCAAGAACATCAAGAAGAGTGTTCTTTGTACTTCTCCAACAATTAAATATCAACCTTTGGGGCTCTTTTTTCAGCCACACTCGTAAAATTACAAGTTTCTTGAAAGGTTTTCAGTTTTGGTGGTAGTAGCCATTGTAAATTTATGCAGGTTTTTTGAGCCTAAAACATCAGAGTTGATAGACACTTGTAGGTGTTGTTGGCTAGTTTTTGGGTTGTGCATTGAGCCTTTTAGTGTCATTTTACTGCATATATTGAGCACATACACAGCATGTACGCTTCTATGGATACCGCTTATGTACGTCCATGTGGTCATTGATATTTTGATTGTGAAGAAAAGTTGGCTCACTTTATCCTTTATTTGTATCACAGAAAGAACACTTGTTAGCTTTTATTAAACAACCTATGGCTTGTATTTGGCATGGTCATTTGGGCCATATATCTTGTAGTGGAATGTAAAATCTTTCTCATTCTGGCTACTTACCTGTGTTATCTTTCTCTCATTTTTCATTTTGTGAGCATTGTCAATATGGAAAGCAAACCAGAAATCTGCATAGAATGCACATTGACTCTTCAATTCAGCCTTTAGATCTCGTTCATACATATGTGTGTGGTCCTATGCCCAGTAGGTCCTTAGGTGGTTCTCTTTACTTTGTCACTTTCATAGATGATGCTACTAGAAAAGTCTGGGCATATCCTATCAAATCAAAGAATGAGGTATTCCCTAGTTTCAGAAAATGGCTTGCTTCAATTGAGACTAAAAAAGGAAATAAGCTTAAGGCTTTACGTTCAGATAATGGGGGTGAGTATACCTCACATGAATTCAGTCTTTTCTATTAGTCTAGAGGGAGTTGTAGAGAGTTTACAGCTCCTTATACCCCAGTACTAAATGGTGTAGCTGAAAGAATGAATAGAACTATTCAAGATATATTAGTTTCTATGTTGCATCATGAAAACCTCTCACAAGACTTTTGGGCAGAAGCAGTATTGACTGCAGTTAATGTGATTAACCTTTCATCTAGTACTGCCAAAGTTCTGAAAGTGGCACAAGAGTTATGGATAGGGAAGCCACCATATTATGATCATCTTCGAGTTTTCGCGTGTGAAGCATATGTTCATATACCCAAGAATCTTAGACAAAAGTTAGACATAAGTCAAAGAAATGTATTTTTCTTGGATATGGTCGAGAAGGACAATTTGGATATCGCTTATGGGATCCTAAAACACGGTCAGTGATCAAAAGTAGTGATGTCGTGTTCAATGAGTCTAAGATGCATAAACAACCCATTAAGGAGGTTGAAATGAGAAGAGTGGTGTTTTAGGATACTAGTCCTCCAGTTAGCATGGATAAAAATGTTGCACATAGGGACGTTCAAGAGAATGTCCAATTTGATCAGTCTGCACATGTTCGTGTTCAACAACCATTGAGATGCTCTATACATGTATCACATCCACCTGATAGACATGTTCCCAGGTTTAGATTTTGTTATGCTAATAGATTCCGGTGAGCCTTCTTGCTAGAAAGAGGCTATGCAGATAGAGGATCATGTCAAATGGGAGCAAGCCATGAAGAGTGAGTTAGATTCTATTCATAAGAATGGTACTTGGGATTTAGTACCTTTGCCAAAGGGCACAAAAGCTTTACCATGTAAATGGGTATATAAGCTGAAATTCACATCAGATAGTGCTTCTCCATAGTATAAAGCATGACTTGTTGCAAAGGGTTTTAAGCAACAACATGGTATTGATTTTGAGGAAATATTCTTTCCAGTGGTCAAGATGACTACCTTGCGCATGATGCTTGGATTCGTTGCATTGGAGGACTTACAGCTAGTCCAAATGGATGTGAAAACTGCTTTCTTGCATGGAGATCTTACAGATGAGATCTATATGGAACAACCAGAGGGTTATGTAGTTCCTCACAAGGAAAGTCTAGTTTGTAAGCTCAAGAAGAGCTTGTATGGACTTAAACAGTCCCCTAGACAATGGTACTAAAAGTTTGATGCTTTTATGAAGTCTCAAGGCTATTCTCAAAGCAATGAGGATCATTGTCTCTACACAAAGAGATGCTAAGATGGCAGCTTGATATGCTTGATACTTTATGTCGATGATTTGTTGATTGTTGGGAAGACCTCTTATGATTTGCCGATTCTCAAAAAGAAGTTGAGTCAAAAATTTGATATGAAGGATTTGGGGGATGCCAAACATATTCTTGGCATGCGCATTACTCGTGATAGGAGTAAATGATGCATATACTTGTCTCAAAGTGAGAACATATCCAAAGTACTTCACAGGCTCAATATGCAGGGTTGAAAGGCATTGAGTACACCTTTATCCACATATGTGAAATTGAGCAAGGATGATTGCCCCAAATCAGATGAGGAAAAGGAATTCATGACCAAAATTCCCTATCAGCCTACTGTTGGTAGTCTCATATATGCTATGGTAGCGATGAGACCAGACATTGCATTTGCAGTGGGAGTTGTGAGCAGATATATGTCTAATCATGGCAAGAAACATTGGGAAGGGGTCAAGATGATTTTGAGATACTTGAGTAGCACTAAGGAAAAGTGTCTATGCTTAGGTAGAGTGAAAGCATCCATTATTAGTTACATAGATTCTGACTATGCTGGTTGTTTAGACAATCATAAGTCCACATCAGCGTACATTTTTCATTTTGCTAGAGGTGCTATCCCTTGGAGATCTTGTCTTCAAGAATGTACAGTTGTTTCCACCACATAAGCAAAGTATGTTGCAGCAAGTGAGGCATGTAAGGAAGCATTGTGGCTCTCTTGTCTTGCTTGTGATATGGGTTTACCTCAGCATGTACCTCATTTTCTGAGTGACAGTCAGAGTGCAATTTCTTTGGCTAAGAATCCGGTCTATCATGCAAAGAACAAGCACATTGAGGTGAGGTATCACTTCATTAGAGATTGCTTAGCCATTAGGTGCATTATTCTTGACAAGGTTCATACTCGAGATAATGCTACAGATGCTTTGACTAAAGCTGTACCACATGATAGCTTTCAACATTGTTGTGACTTGATGGGGGTTATTTGATTCATGATCTTACATAGTCACTTGTATACTGTGTAACATGCCTTCAGGTGGGAGGTATAGTTTGTATGCTTAAACTCATGTATTCTTTATGATTCTTTATTTTTTCTCCCATAGTTACGTTGGCCATATTGGCCTTTAGTGGGAGATTGTTATCGTTAGTGTCCATGTGAAAGGAAAAATGGCCACCAAACACTTCTTTGTATATGTTCTTTAATAAAAAATATAGTGGTCTGGTTATTCATAGACTGTAAGTTCCACCACATTTGTAAGACCTAAGAAGTCTGTCTTTT
This sequence comes from Ceratopteris richardii, assembly GCA_020310875.1. Classification (NCBI taxonomy): domain Eukaryota; kingdom Viridiplantae; phylum Streptophyta; class Polypodiopsida; order Polypodiales; family Pteridaceae; genus Ceratopteris; species Ceratopteris richardii. The sequence continues at coordinate 16,722,979 of CM035433.1, read as the reverse complement.
GTACTGTGTTTTTCTACAAATTCTACAACCTCTGTGCAGAGTATTGTGTGCGGCCTTAGGAGCTCAATTTTCTACTGTGAGGATATCATTGTGGAACTCTCAAGAAGGAGAGCTCACCATGGTGCATCGCCATCGAATTAATTCAATTTGTGCACCAAGTGGATTTGATCAATAATCCAGTGAGGTATGTTAATAGTTAGGTTTTAAGACTCTACAAGGTATAAACTAAATCGAATCTTCTTACATGGCAAGGTGAATCTATCTTCAGTTGGGAATGCAAAGTGTTGCATGCACATTCTCAGGTGAACTGCAATGTTTGGCATCATGGCCACCATATCTTTCAGCTTTGTGAGTTTCCTATTCTTCATGTTATCTGGTACTAGAATCTCCTTCTCCATGGGTATGTGCATTCCTTTCATATCCAGAGCCTCTGGTAAGAGGTTATTGGTTAACTTAAACTGATTCAATTTGTTACCTCTGGTTAACGATGGAAGCACAAATGTGCTTGAAGCTTGGGGATGCTTGCTAGGAGTCAAGGTGTTGATAAGATAATAGCACTGCATGAAGTTAGGTTTGGATAGTTGAGCACTGAAGTATGCATCCAATCATTCTTTTTGCCACACTGGGCATAGTGCTTTAGCATTCTGTAACTTTTCAAACTCCCACATGAAGAAATGATGCTTGCCCCCCTTTCCATTGAATTCTAGCTCTTCCTCCCAAAGGTACGAGCCCTCGCCCAATGGTCTTGCTCCTTCACTAAACCAATGAGAGGTTTCGCCTATAGGCATGGTATGGCTGCTCGGTGGGTCTTATATCAATATGATTTGTATGGCGTGCAACTCCTTTGGTCTTTCATTCATCTTAGGCATGATGGGTAAGCTCTCCAACGGTTGACAACTTGTTGACTTATGCCTGCCTGAGAGCTAGTTCTTGCTACTTCAGCCATGATATTGCTTGTAGTATCTGGCGCTTATCTGTTGGAAGAAGAAAACCATAGTAGCATTGTGTAGGAAACATGATAATATTGTGTTCCCTCTACAATACCAACATGTCATTATTTGAGGTAAGGGGTTAGTCCGAGTGGTGTAATGTGTGTGTAAGTGAGAGTTAGGGAGTTAGTAATGTTCCTATATGCATACTCTGGATGTGCATTGTACTTGGAATGCATCTATTAAGGTGTGAATCAATTTACAAAATTGGGTCAGGGGGTTTCATACAAGGTTTTACTCTCCAATTTTTCTTTGTGGGCTGACATCTTTTGGCTATGATGATCTTCTTGTTGGAGACCTCTTAATCTCCAAAGGTTTGATCTATAGTGATCTAAGAACACCTCTATATCAGTTATGGACCAAACTTTACACAAATGTTATCTTTATTTATCAAAACTTTCACTATCACTTCTCTGAGTGAAGAAATTTCTTCTTCAAAAAGTCTGCTTCAAAATTTGACTTCATTACTTGCACATATCTTCAGATTTCTTCAAACTAATGATGCACATATCTCCACACTACCTTTGTGCAATCATATCAACCATTAGTTCTTCAAAAGAATCATTAAAAATTTAATTTGATCCTTAAGATCAAAAGCATGTTAGAAACTCTCTTCTTGAACAAGCGACTTTGACATAGGTAACTTCTAAGGTTGATTTCTCAAAGCACAGATCCCGTTTTGCTAAATGCTTTTAGCCATAGCTTCCTTACCTTCTAACTTATATTTTCAATGCTCACTCATAAAAAATTTTACACTGTGAACTGAGATCTAAGCAAAACATTGACACAAAAAAGTGCGCGACTCTGAGAGATCTACCTGCAGACGTTACATACACATGTTCCTATTGATCATACTCACAGCATGAAAGGAATTAGACCATGAAACTTTGAACATAGCTTCATTAGCTTCTAGATTAGATGTGTACAAAAGGATTTCTGATCCACATTACCAGACTGAGAGAAATCTACGAAATACTCGTCGCTATTTCCTGAAGATAACTCTCTTCACATCTATCTCTATGACACTTGTCTTCTAATGACTCTCTCATGTATTTCTTTACATCATTGACTTATATACATATGGTTCTAGACTTATCCCGTGTCTATTACATTACTCCTTATCATCCTAAGGATTATCTATACTCAAATTACAAGAACTTCCAACTGTAATGTACATATGTATACAAGCTTCACTTCTGAGATCTCTTCACTTTCTCAAATGACTTCTTGAACTTCAATCTGATCATAGACTTGCTTCAAGCTCTTTGTAATCATCAATTTGTGATTGTTTTGTTCCAACCGCTCCCCCTCAATCACTAATTGTGATTATTCCATTCTTCTTCACTCCTGCCATCTCTTTGAATCTCTGTAGCTTAGGTCCATCCAAGCTTTTTGTTAACATATCTGCAACTTGTTCTTTTGTTGGAGTATACAACACTTCAATCTCTTAATCTAGTACCTTTTCCCTCAAGAAATGATACTGAATTTCTATATGCTTAGTCCTGGCATGAAAAATAGGGTTAGCTGCCAAATATAATGAACTCATATTATCTCCAAAAATAATTGGAGTACTCTGATCAGTTCCAAAACTCTTCAACAAGGTCTTTAACCATATCACTTCCTTTGCAACCTCTACCATTCCTTTATACTCAACTTCTGTGGATGACAAAGCAACTCTATGTTGCTTCTTTGAGCACCAAGAAACTAATTTATCTCCAATATAACAGAGATATCCATAAGTAGACCTTCTATCATCTGAATCACCTGCCCAATCTGCATCACTAAACACTTTGATTCTTGTATCAGAAGTAAATCCATAATACAGACCTTCACTTAGGGTTCCTTTGATATATCTGAGTACCCTTTGAGCTGCAATCCAATGAGTCTTCTTTGGACAATGCATAAATTGTGATAACACACCTACTGCATATGATAGATCTAGCATTGTCAAGGTAGCATAGATTAAACTACCTACCAAACTCTGATATTTCTTCATATCATTAAACTCTTCACCTCCATACCTGCTCAACTTATGATTTACCTCCAATGGTGTGGTTGAAGACTTGCAATCCTCCATGTTGAACTTGACCAGAAGATTCTTCAAGTGTCTCTCTTGTGTAACATATACTCCATGTTGCGTATATATAATCTGCATTCCTAAGAAATAAGTTAAGTTTCCAAAATCACTTATCTTAAACTCCTTCTCTATTTGTTTCTTAAGCTCATTGATTCCTTGAGCATCTATACCTGTGACAATAATATCATCAACATAAATACACATGTATATGTATCCATTTTCACTTGCCTTCACTAGCAAGCTACTATCTGCCTTTGATGCTTGAAATCCACATTCATTCAAGAACTTAACAAGCCTGTAATTCCATGCTCTTGGGGTCTGCTTCAACCCATACAAAGCTCTCTTGAGCTTACACACATAATCTGATCCAATTGAATCCATGAAGCCTTCTGGTTGCTCCATGTACACTTCATCTGCAATGTATCCATTCAGGAATGCATTCTTCACATCTAATTGTGATAACTTCCATCCTTTACAAGTAGCAATAGCAATCAATGATCTAATTGTAGACATCTTAGCAACAAGACTAAAGGTTTCATCATAATCTACCCCATAAGTCTGGGCATAACCTTTGACCACAAGTCTAGCCTTGTATCTAGACACTTTACCATATGCAAAACTTTTTGTTTTATACACCCACTTACATCCAATGACCTTCTGATTCTTTGGCCTTGGCACCAAGTCCCATGTTTCATTTTCAAGTAGAGCATCATACTCTTCTTGCATTGCCTTCTCCCAATTCTATTTACCTTTAGCTTCTTCATATGTGATTGGATCCTCTTCTCTCTTCACAATGTAAGCATAATCTTTTGTTGTTAGAAAAGATGTATCATAACTATACCTGATAGGTTCTTTTCTTTCTCTCAAGGATCTTTTGACCTCTGCACTTCTTGAAGTCTCAGCCACATTTGATTTTGGATCAAATCTTGGCCCATCTTCAACATTATCCTGCAATTTACTTTTATAATTAACATCATCAATATCTTCTTCATACAAACTTACTTTTGTCTTGCCTTTCCTTTGTATTTCTTTAACATATGCATACTCATTTTTTGACCCTGTATACCATGTGCTTTGCTCATCAAATGTAACATCTTTGGTAACAAGAAATTTCTTTGTGGATGGACTCCACAATGTGTAACCCATTTGTCTATCATCATACCCAATAAACACATACTTCTCTGCTTTGGGTTCTAGCTTATGTCTTAATTGTGAAGGAACATAAGCATATGCTAAACATCCAAATACCTTACAATGATCAAGAGTAGGTTTCTTACCCCACCATGCTTCATAAGGAGTTCTTCCATCCAAAGCTTTACAAGGTAACCTATTCACAAGGTATGTTGCAGTGTTGATAGCTTTTGCCCATAAGTAATTTGGGCAATTCTTTTCTTTCATCATTGCTCTTGCAAACTCTACAAGAGTTCTATTTCTTCTTTCTGCAATTCCATTTTGTTGAGGAGAGTTCTTGCAAGTTACTTCTCTTTTTATACTTGCATTCCACAAATAATCATCAAACTCTTTAGAGAAATACTCTCCCGCTCCATCTGATCTCAATCTCTTGAGTTTTTGTCTTGTAATCCTTTCTACATAAGCATGATAATGCTTGAATATCTTAAACACTTTTGATTTGTCCTTGATTATATATAAAGTAATCCATCTGGTTACATCATCAACAAACAACACATAATATCTGGATCCATTTATGCTATAGTCCCTTGAAGGACCCCACACATCTGTATGAATCAATTCAAGCATATTTGAATACTTATATCCTAATTTATTGTATGAACTTTTGTGTGCTTTACCTAATTGACAAGCTTCACACTTGTACACCATGTGTTGCCCTTCAACATTTGGCAAACCAAGCACCACATCATTCCTTGACATTTCCTTTATGGCTCTCTCATTGAAATGACCTAGCCTTTTATGCCATAGGTCTAACTCAGACATCTTTTGACTTCCATAAGTAAATAAATCATGTCCCACATTACCTTGGACTTTGAGAGTAAACAACCTTCCTTCCTTTTTACCTGCAATGATGTTTCTATATCCCTGATTTGGATCTTGCACATAAACACCATCATTTGTGAATCTGACTTCATAGCACTTCTCCACAATTTTCCCTACACTTATCAAGTTTTTAGGAATAGTAGGAACATAAAGTACCTTGCTCAAGAGTGTACTTCCATTCTTTGTCTTCACTGATCCAATGCTTTCCACCTTATGCTTGGTGTTGTCACCTATTTGAAGTGTATGTCCATTCACCTTTGCTTCCATATCAGTCATCAATGATATATTGCCACTCAGATGATTGCTACATCCTGAGTCAATATAAAACACCCTTTGATCTTCTCCTACTACTTCATGAGTTGCATTCAAGATAAGAGTCATGTCATCCTTCTGATCTGATGCATAATTATAATAATTGTTGTTGTAGGACTGAGATTGAAAACTTCTTCCACCTCCTCTAGCATATGATGTCCTACCACTTCTTCCTCTGAAGTTGCCTCTTTGGTTTCTGCCTCTTCTACCTCTTTGATTGAAGCTTTGGTTATTACTTCCACTATTTTGATTGTTATACCAACAATCATTTGCCAAATGATTGGTTCTGCCACAAATCCAACAAGCTTTAGTATTATCTTTGTTCTTACCTCCTCTTCCTTTACCTCTGGCATTCATCTTTCCTTTTGTAAATTTAGCTTGACTTGAAGTTCCTTCATCATCAGTTGACTGCTTCCCTTTGCCATTCTTTTTCTTGTCCTTGGAGTACATGGCTTGACTTTCACTTCTATCATTGTCTCCTTTAATGTCCTGCTCAAAAGTTAAAATGTGTCCTAGCAATTGATTAAGATCAGGAGTAAAGTGATCAAGTGACAATTCTATGGACAATATGAAAGGCTTCCACTTCTCATTTCCTCTCAGACCTGTAAGTATTTGCCTTACCAACTTATCCTCTTCAATGTCTTCATATACTGCTCCCAAGCTATCTGCATCATCCTTGCCACATAATCAGAAATTGATTGTGAACTCTTCTTCTTGAAAGTTGTGAATTCTGCCCATAATGAGGACTTCCTTGACTTGGTTGTGTTTTGGAAATGCTCTTCCAAAGCATTCCACACATCTGTTGCACTTTCTAATCCTCTGATGTGAGGTAGAAGATAATCATTTACAGACATGTAAATGATGCTCCTAGCTTGAGCATCCTTTCTCATCCAATTCTTCAAACATGTAAGTTCCTCCCTAGTTGGAACACTAGGATCTTCAAACTCAGGCTTTTCTTCTTCTCCTGTAATGAATGCCATCAAATCTTTGCTCATGAGGTGTGCCTCCATCCTCATGGACCAAGGTAGATAGTTCTCCTTATCTAGCTTATCAATCTGCAAGCTTTCTCCCATCTTCTATCTTCTGTGTCTACAATTACTATGATTTATGATAATAAAGTGTACATTTGATATGAAGCTTTAATCCTTCTTGATCCTTTGATCTCCTGCTTTGTACTTCTGCAGGTTATCTCCAAGAATTTGGCTTTGTCCACCTTCAATTAGAAGGAACTTCAATATCTGCAGCAGTCTGGACTTCCAATGCCTTTACTTCACTTGTATTGCACCTTATGCCCTGATACCACTGTTGGAGACCTCTTAATCTCCAAAGGTCTGATCTATACTGATCTAAGAACACCTCTATATCAGTTATGGACCAAACGTTACACAAATGTTATCTTTATTTATCAAAACTTTCACTATCACTTCTCTGAGTGAAGAAATTTCTTCTTCAGAAAGTCTACTTCAGAAATTAACTTCATTACCTGCACATATCTTCAACCATTAGTTCTTCAAAAGAACCATTAAAACTTTAATTTGATCCTTAAGATCAAAAGCATGTCAGAAACTGCCTTCCTGAATAAGCGACTTTGACATAGGTAACTTCTAAGGTTGATTTCTCACAGTACAAATCCCGTTTTGCTAAATGCTTTTAGACATAGCTTCCTTACCTTCTAACTTAGATTTTGAATGCTCATTCATCAAAAACTTTACACTCTGCACTGAGATCTAAGCAAAACATTGACACGAAAAAGTGCGCGACTCTGAGAGATCTACCTGCAGACTTTACATACACATGTTCCTATTGATCATACTCACAACATGAAAGGAATTAGACCATGAAACTTTGAACATAGCTTCATTAGCTTCTAGATTAGATGTGTACAAAAGGATTTCTGATCCACATGACCAGACTGAGAGAAATCTACGAAATACTTGTCGCTATTTCCTGAAGATAACTCTCTTCACATCTATCTCTATGACACTTGTCTTCTAATGACTCTCTCATGTATTTCTTTACATCATTGACTTATATACATATGGTTCTAGACTTATCCCACGTCTATTACATTACTCCTTATCATCCTAAGGATTATCTATACTCAAATTACAAGAATTTCCAACTGTAATGTACATATGTATACAAGCTTCACTTCTAAGATCTCTTCACTTTCTCAAATGACTTCTTGAACTTCAATCTGATCATAGACTTGCTTCAAGCTCTTTGTAATCATCAATTTGTGATTATTTTGTTCCAACACTTCTCATGTTTCTGACATATGTCTTCTTGGATTCAAGACTTTTTGGGTACCCATTTCCGGACAGTCCTAGGTGTGATTTCATGTGTGGAGGTGTTGATTGCAAATATGTGCCCTAAAGTGTATGATGTGAGTGATGGCGAGTGGCGATTCAAGCTTCTAAGCTTATGTGAAGCTACTTGAGCATGTAAGCAGGTCTTGGGTACCCAGATTTGTCATGCATTGGGGTCAGCCTTCATTGATCGCTTTGGGACACAAATGGAAATGGTCCATTTTGGGAGATTCATGGAATACTCTTTCTTTGTATTCCTTGCCCGAGTAGTTGGTTTGGTGCATCATTGGGGTACTGTAGCTCGAGCAGAGGGTTGATCATCCTTTTGTATCCAATTTTGCTTCATGGTTTGAGTCATCTGGCTTTGTGCCCTCCTTTCACTATGAACATAGACCATCTGCTTCCTCTGCTTCTTGTACTTCTTTGTTTGCTTCGTTTCAATCACTTTTGGAAGAGAAGGAAGTTCCATTAGATCCTTGACTCCTTGTTGAGAGCATCCTCCTTCTGCATCATAGAGTTTTGGACAAGAACATCATCTTTATCTTCATGTGTACTCTTGGAAGGACCAAGATTTGGTGTTTTTCCTAGTTCCTTGAGTGCGTGATTTTGATCCACCCAGACCTGAAGAAGTCTATTTCTTATGTTCATGTTGATTGCATGATTATAGATCCAATCTTGACCCAAGATAAGAGGTTTTGTGAGATCCTCATATTGGCATGCTAGCACCTTCACTGTCATAGGAATATCCTGAATGTAGATGGGAAGCTCCACCTCACCCATGCAAGGGGTTTCCACACCACCCAATCCGAGCATTTATTATTCACCAATTTTTTCAATACATTACATAGTATCTTATTCATGCTTTCGGCCTAGCCATTGGATTGTGGGTGATATGGAGCTAACTTTTTGTGAACCTGTTAGAGTATGATCAATGTCTACCCCTCATGATTGTATGCACATTTTGTAAGGCCCCCTTTATGAGGAGAAGCCAAGCGTGCATTACCCAATTGATGGGAATCCCAACTTGAATGTTGGATGAAGGTCATATTGGACCATGTAATATATTATAAGGAAAGGGAGTTACCAGGGTCCCCAATTGTGGGGTCCGGGGCAGCGTGAGCAGCCCCGGCTGGGGGGTCCAAAGGGGCCAGCGGGCCCCCTGGCTGGGGGGTCCCAGGGGGCCAGCGGGCCCCCTGGTGGGGGTCCGGGGGCAGCACCCCCGGCGCGACGGTAAAGGGAATATTCCATGGAATATTCCCTGTCAGAGTCAGAAATCATTTATATTTGTTAGGTCGGTTCAACCAGTCTAAGCCGTGTATGGCAATTACGCGGGCGGTGGCCGCCCACGCTCTACCGCCCATGTATAGCCGTCCATGACAGGCCACCCATGATCCTATATATATACATGACTTCTGCACTACCTAAGACATTGAGTTGAGCCAGCATACCTCTACCTTGTATCTCCCTATCTAGAGTTGTCTAGATCACCATTTAAGCTCTACCTTGAGAGCGCACGGGTGGACAACGCCATCATCTTTGTACTTGCTGCTAGTAGAAAATTGTTGAGATTCTCCTATATCTGTTATCTTCTCTGCTATTGCTCCTGTGTTATATTGCGTAACTATTGTCTTACATGGTATCAGAGCTGTAAGGTTCGAATAGCTTGAGAAGTATCATTATTTTAGCCTACTAGCAGACTAGAATATCAATAGATTATTCGAGTGATTACATGATGGCTTCATCGTCGAACACTAGTCTTGGTGCTTCACCTAATGTTAATGCTGCACCTATTCGAATTCGTCCACCTGCATTCACTGAAGGGAAGCTGGATGGAACCAACTATACACTCTGGAAGTTCAAAATTTCTGCAATTTTGGACTCCTATGAATTACTTGACACTGTCATGGGACCGATGGGATTGGATCCAGAGCCTATACCAGTTGAAGATCCAGCAAATTCAAGATTGATGATTCAGCCAAATCCAGATCTTCTACGAGCTTGGAAGAGGCGGAATGCTGATGCATTATGTGCGATTGTCACTAGTGTAAGTGATTTTGTGCTTACTTTAGTTCAACATACTACTAAAGCACATGAGGCTTGGGGCATATTGGCTCGACAATATGAGACCAAGAACCACACTAGGATACAGAATTTAGAAAATCAGTTGGCAAATGAAAAGCATTCTGATTCTGAAAAGGCTGAAGATTTTATCAAACGGATAAAGCATCTTCAAGATCAATTGGCTGCAGTTGGTGTTGTTATAACACCAGAAGAGCTAGCTCGAAGATCTGTACGTGTTCTTCCAGCAAAGTATGATGGATTAGTAACAGCCCTTAACACTCAGGTAAGGCCAACTCCTCTTACATTTGAAGAGTTTTGTGCCATGCTTTTAGAAGAAGAGATGCGGCTGAAGAATCGGCAAAGTACAACTGATGCTGCATTCTCAGCAAATGCAAAAGGTAAAGGCTCTTCAGAGGGATCAAAGAAGAAGCCAAAGAAGAAAAAGTTCACAGGAAGTTGCTTCTATTGTGAAAAGAAAGGCCATGCCATCAAGGATTGCAGAAAGAAGCAAGCTGATGAACGGAATGGGACTGTAAAATCATCATGGAAGAACAAAGAGTCTGCAAACAACACAGAGCTGGAACTTTGGGTAGCTATTGAAGAGGTATGTTCATCTGCTCAAGCTCGTGTTGATGAGCCATGGATTTTAGATAGTGGAGCTTCTCGCCATATGACTAGTAAAAAGGATTGGTATAGTTCCCTAGTGCCTCTGCGGGAATCCATCAATGTAGTGGTGGGAAACGACTCCAAGTGTCCAGCTGAAGGAACTGGAACCATCTCTTTTATCACTTCTCCAGGTGTTGAGAAAAAGTTATCCGATGTTCTCTATGTACCTACACTCAAAAGAAATTTGTTGTCAGTTTCTGCAATAACAGATCGTGGACTCGAAGTTCACTTCAATAAGAGTGGTGCGGAAATCATGGATTCATCAGGTAATGTTGTAGGTAAAGGCACACGATGGGATAACTTGTATGAGTTAAGTGCTTTAACTGCTACAGAAGATAAAGATGTAAGCAGGTTATGGCACCAACGATTTGGGCATCTCGGATTTGCAGTTTTGAAGGAGATGCAACGAACAGGGATGGTTGCTCATTTGCCTGCATTTTCAGAGTTGCAGGAACCTTGTGAAGCTTGTATGATGGGCAAGCAACAACGAAAGGCATTTCCAAGAGAGACCAGCAATCGATCTCAAGCTCCTCTAGAGTTGGTACATGCTGATCTCTGCGGTAAAATGTCTACACCTGCTTTAGGAGGATCTTTCTACTTCTTGCTGTTAGTCGACGATTATAGTAGAAAGATGTGGGTTTATTTCATTCGAGAGAAGGCTGATGCTTTTGAAAAATTTAAAGCGTGGCATAAGTATGTAGAAAGTGAATCAGGAAGGAAACTGAAGAAATTTAGAACAGATAGAGGAGGTGAATTCTTGTCAACAGAATTCAACAATTACTGTAAGGAGCATGGTGTGAAAAGGCAACTTACCACAGCTCATACACCTCAACAAAATGGCGTTGTTGAGCGCAGGAACAGGACAGTAGTTGAAATGGCTCGTTGTATGTTAAAGGCTCAAGACATGCCTGATTCATTCTGGGCAGAAGCAGTCAATACAGCAGTCTACATCCTCAATCGAAGCTACACAAAAGCTCTGAAGGGGATGACTCCTCAAGAAGCATATTCTGGTAAAAAGCCTTCAGTTTTGCATTTCAGAATTTTTGGTTGTTTCTGTTATGCACATATTCCTGATTCAACAAGATCAAAGTTGGATTCAAAAAGCAAAAAGTGTGTCTTCCTAGGATATAGTGAAGAGTCTAAAGCATACAGGTTATGGGATCCTGAGGCAAGGAAGATTTTTGTCAGCCGAGATGTGGTGTTTGATGAACGACCACACTTAGTAGAAGATAAAGGTAAATCTACTATCTCATCAAACGGAGAAATATCTCACCTTGTGCCTATCAAAAGACAGGTTAAAGTTGAGGAGGAGGAAACATCTGATGGAGAAATTTCCTCAATAAAAAGCCAACCAATTGTAGCTGCACAGCGTAAGCCACTACCGAAGTGGGCACAACAGCTCTTTGATGATCACAATCCACATGTAGATGCACCAGAATCATCATCGGATGGATTACGAAGATCAAAGAGAATAGAGGAGCAAAGAAGAGCCTCAGAACACATTGTTAACATGGCTCTAATGGCAGATATCATGGGTTCGATAAAGGAACCTACCACCATTGAAGAAGCCATTGATGATCCAGATTGGAGAGCGGCAATGCAGTCTGAGTATGATAGTATACTCAAAAATGATACATGGGATCTAGTCGACTTGCCGCCAAAGAAGAAGGTAATAGGTACTAAATGGATTTGGAAAGCTAAGTATAAAGCTGATGGAACATTAGAAAAGTATAAGGCACGATTAGTTGCACAGGGTTTTTCACAGATTGAAGGATTTGATGTTCAAGAAACTTTTGCACCAACAGCACGCATGACAACTATTCGGACAGTACTTGCAGTAGCTGCACAAAAGTCTTGGCCTATTTTCCAGATGGATGTCAAATCTGCATTTTTGAATGGTCACCTCAAGGAGGAGGTATATGTATCTCAACCACCAGGTTTTGAGGTGCCCAATTCAGAAAATAAAGTTTGCAGGTTGAAGAAAGCTTTGTATGGACTTAAGCAAGCTCCACGGGCTTGGTACCAACGAATTGATCATTTTTTCAAAAATATGGGTTTTGAAAGAAGTACTTCTGATGCTAACTTGTATGTAACGAAAAGGGATAGCAAGCTAGTTGTTGTCATTGTATATGTAGATGATTTGATCATTACAGGAGATCATCAGGAACTCATCAATCAAACTCGGATCAGCTTGGGAACTGAGTTTGAAATGACAGACTTAGGTCTACTCCATTTTTGTCTGGGAATTGAAGTATGGCAAAGGAAGGATGGCATTTTCATCTCACAACAAAAATATTCCAAAGAAATTCTCAAGGCATTTGGAATGATGGACTGCAAACCAACTAGCACACCTATGGAGGTAAATCATAAGCTATCTATGGATGATAACATGCCTGATGTAGATGCTAAGAAGTATAGGAAGCTCGTTGGAAGTCTTATTTTTCTGTGCAACACTAGACCAGACATTTGCTATGCTCTTGGAGTGTTAAGCAGGTTTTCCAACAAACCTAAGGAGAGTCACTGGAATGCTGGAATGCGAATTCTAAGGTACATTGCAGGAACCTTGGATTTTGGTATTTTGTATACCACAGGTGATACACTCCAAGGATATTGTGATTCAGATTGGGCTGGAGATTGTGATTCTAGAAAATCAGTTTCTGGATATTGTTTCTCACTTGGTTCAGGAATATTTTCTTGGGTAAGTAGGAAGCAACCAACTCTCGCACTCTCCTCCACTGAAGCAGAGTACAAAGCAGCTTGTTTTGCTTCTTGTGAGGCAGTCTGGTTAAGGAGAATTCTTGCAGATATAGGCTTTCCATCAAATATGCCAATTGTACTCAAGTGTGATAATCAAAGTTGTATGGCTATTGCAAAGAACCCAGTATTTCATGCTCGCACCAAGCACATAGAAGTACAGTACCATTACATTCGTGAGCTAATTGAAGATGAAATTGTGGAGCTAGAATATTGCCCAACAGAGGCAAATTGTGCTGACATATTCACTAAAGCACTTGGAAGAGAGCAGCTCAACAAGCATCTTCAACAGATGGGCATAGGACCGAGACCTACTTGATTTATCATCGGTAAACATTGAGGGGGGGTGTTAGAGTATGATCAATGTCTACCCCTCATGATTGTATGCACATTTTGTAAGGCCCCCTTTATGAGGAGAAGCCAAGCGTGCATTACCCAATTGATGGGAATCCCAACTTGAATGTTGGATGAAGGTCATATTGGACCATGTAAGATATTATAAGGAAAGGGAGTTACCAGGGTCCCCAATTGTGGGGTCCGGGGCAGCGTGAGCAGCCCCGGCTGGGGGGTCCAAAGGGGCCAGCGGGCCCCCTGGCTGGGGGGTCCCAGGGGGCCAGCGGGCCCCCTGGTGGGGGTCCGGGGGCAGCACCCCCGGCGCGACGGTAAAGGGAATATTCCATGGAATATTCCCTGTCAGAGTCAGAAATCATTTATATTTGTTAGGTCGGTTCAACCAGTCTAAGCCGTGTATGGCAATTACGCGGGCGGTGGCCGCCCACGCTCTACCGCCCATGTATAGCCGTCCATGGCAGGCCACCCATGATCCTATATATACATGACTTCTGCACTACCTAAGACATTGAGTTGAGCCAGCATACCTCTACCTTGTATCTCCCTATCTAGAGTTGTCTAGATCACCATTTAAGCTCTACCTTGAGAGCGCACGGGTGGACAACGCCATCATCTTTGTACTTGCTGCTAGTAGAAAATTGTTGAGATTCTCCTATATCTGTTATCTTCTCTGCTATTGCTCCTGTGTTATATTGCGTAACTATTGTCTTACAGAACCACCATGAATTCTTGTATCAAGTGTTCAATGGCCTCATTCAAGAAGTGGGTGCCATGATCGCTCACCAATTCTATTGACAATCTATATCTTGTAAACACATTCTTAAATAGAAACTTGGTTGTGGTCTGTGCGTCCCTCTTTCTTGTTGTTTTCACTTCCATCCATTTAGTCAGATAATTGGTAGCCACAATGACGTATTAAACATGTGAACCCTTAGCTGGGGGATTAATAGGACCAACAAAGTCTATTCCCCACTTAGAGAATGCAAGTCCACCCATCATAGGTTTCAAAGGCATATCATCTTTACGTATCGGGTACTGAGTTCACTTGCAAGTATCACATCTCTTCACATAGGTATGTGCATCCATGTGAAGTGTTGGCCACCAAAGACCTACAAATAGTATAGCTTTGATCACACGGTCTAGTCCAAAATGTCCTCCTGCCACACTTTGGTGAGCAGTCTCCAAGATCTTAAGATATTCGCTTTCATGGATATATAGTCTTAGGTGACGATTTTCGTCCTTAAGAAGTATACCAAAGGTTCGCTCCAATCTAGCACTAAAGAAACTTGATATAGAGTGGTATGTTCCACTGGTGTTCTAATAGCACATATTGGGCATTCCTTACACATCCTATGGACATCTGCCTCCATTGTTGGCCAATATACCCCTAACCTTTGCAAAGTCTGTAGACTTTGATGTTTGGAGTGAAGTTGTTGTAGTGCACCTACATGTGTTATTTGCAACAACTTTGCACATTCATTTTGAATTTCATCTACACAGCAAGCCAGTATGCCTTGATTGGTGTGCTTATACATGCAGCCTACCATGATGTGGTATTTCTGAGACTTGACTAATTTCTTATCTTTAGTTCTCAATACATGATGTTTAGGTCCAAAGGTGAGAATAGGCACTATGTTCTTGGCCCATTCAGGCACTACTTCTAGATCGAAAAAGTAAGCACCAGGAAGTCCATCTAATACTCAATGAGAGGAATCTCTTGAAGTTATTCTAGAAAAGTGATCCGCCCTAAGGTGAGTCCTACCTTTCCTAACCACAACTTCAAAGTCATATTCCATTAGTAAGACGAATCATCTTACTAGTCTACCAGTATTGCAAGGTTTGTTCACTAGATATAATAGTGCTTGATGGTTTGTAAAAACTTTAAACTTATTTGCAAGAAAATAATATCTAAACTTTTTAACCGCATATAGTATGCCTAATCCTTCTCTCTCAGTAGTGGTATAATTTCATTCAGCCACATTCAAGTATCTACTGGCATAAGCAATGGGAAAATTTGTATTAGCTTCACCAGTAGGTTGTGCTAATACAACCCAATAGCGTAATTAGAGGCATCCACATGAACATGCAATGGATTGTTCCAATCAGGTGTACTCATTATTGGTGCTGAACATGCATCATTTAAGCTGGTTAAAGGAGTTTCAACATTCGTCCATCCACTCAAATTTAGTCAACAGGGAGTACAGTGGCTTTGCAAGGATTGCATACATGTGAATGAAACGTCGATAATATCCGCAATGCCCCATGAAAGGTTGTGCTTCCTTGACATTCTTCAGCCTAGGTAGCTCTGCAATTGCTCTAACTTTCTCCTCATCAATGGATATGCCATTCTTTGACACTATGTGTCCTAGAATCTTGCCTTGTCTGACCTTAAAAACATACTTTTCTGGGTTCAGGTAGACTTGATATTCTCTACATTTATCAAAGATTTGTTTGAGCTTAGGTATATGTGTTTGTTTAATGTTGGAATGAGCATAGAGATCATCAACATAGACTTCCAAGTTTTTACGCAAGAATTCTTTAAATACATGACACATCAGCCTTTGGAAGGTAGCTGGTGCATTAGAGAACCCAAATGGCATTACCCAAAAAGCGAATATGCCCCACTCTGTGGCAAAAGCTATCTTATGCTCATCCTCTGGGGTAATGGCCAGTTGATTGTAGCCAGAGAATCCATCAAGGAAGTTGTATACTTCCTTGCTTGCTACTCTTTCTAAGAGATGTTCAGTGATAGGAAGCGGATATCTATCTTTTATAGTGGTTGTGTTAACCTTCTTCAAGTTAATGCATATGCGTAACTTTCCATTCTTTTTGGGCACCACTACAATAGGGGATACCCATCCAATGTGCTCAATTTCATAGATAAATCCAGCTTCTACCAATTGATCTATCTCTTCCTTGATCTTGGAAGCATAATTGTTGTTTTATGTGTATGGCTTCTACTTAGAGGGTTTGGCTTCTGATGTCATGGGGATCGTATGTGAGCATATGTCACGATCTAATCCTTTTAGATCCTTGTAACTCCATGCAAACACATCTTTGTATTCTTGTAATAAAGCAATCAAGCCTCTTTCCTCTTCTTCAGTCAGGTCATGTCCTATGTACGTGCATCGTTCTTCACCTTCCTCTACGGTCACAATGATTTTCTTAGTTTTCTCTTTGTTATCATAGGCCTCTCCTGGTTATGCGTCACGTTTAGGCATCCTTATCATGACTTTTCTATCTTCTATCTCATACTTCTTAAAATTTTCAAGGACATCAAACAAAGATTCCTCCTCATCTGGTGAGATTTCTCTTTTCTTTCTTTTCTTGCCTTCATTCTTGGTAGTCACCTGTGTAGATACCTTCAACCCGTTGGTGTGCTCTTCTCGTCCTTGAGGGTGACCTTCTACTTCATATAGGTATTCCTCTTTTGATGTACAAAAGGATCCATAATAATTGATTCTAGATTTGAGTCACTTGCTTCTTCAATTACATGAGTGTTAGGCTCACATTCTTTGATAACTGAATGACACATGATTGATTCTATAGTGAAAACAAAAATTTCATAGCCATCTTCATCAGAGTGTGGTTTCCATTGTTCTTTGTTGATGGTTACATCCATTGTGGCTAGAATCTTTGCCCAACCATGAGGTTCAAACTCTTTGTCTCAAAATAATACAGGTGCATAGGTTGGATCTCGAATTGATCTATGAGTTTCCTTTGCACCTACCTCTCTGGCATGTTCTCTTTCCCCTTCTTCTACTGCCACTTTGCACATCCATAAGTGAGTGTCTTCATGCATTGATGAGGATCTAGATCCTATGGAATGCATTTCCTTTGTATCATCTGTGGCTCTATGGATGGGACTCCATTGAATAGGGTGCACGTCTCTATGAGAGTAGTCCTTGAGATTGACTTTGGTGTTCACACCTAGTGTTGCAAATACAAGGAATTGGTTCCCCAATCTTGTACTACTTGCAAGTGTCTCATGAATGGGCTTCCCAAAATCATCTCATAGGCCTGGTTTTTGTTAAAGTCACATAGGGAAAAAGTATGCTCAAACTCTACACCACAAGTAGTGCGTGTTATCCCTTCTAGCAATCTTAAAGGTCTCTCTATGTGACCATCGGCCATCTGTAGTTTCATTCTCATTGGTCTAAGTGTTGTTTTGCCCCAATGCTTCCATACGTAAGTGGTAGCAATTAGAACTCCAGCTCTCAACTCCAAAATAGCCTTGGTTATGTAACCCTGATGACTGATAGGGAGATAAATGTTTCCGTCTTCTCCTTTGCTCATATCCTCTATCTTATCCAAGTGTATTTTTGGCACTATTCTATGTGATCCTACTTGGGAATGAATTTTTTCTACTTCTGGCACTTAATTGGCTACATGTTTCCACAACTCTAGCTTAACCTTGAGTAGCTCCTCTAAGGTGAGATTGCACTACACTTTAGTATTCTTTAATACCTCTATATTCCTAGGTATGACTGAGTCTTTGTTCCTTATCATAATAGTGGGAGCTCTCATACATGTGGACTTTACTTCCCATGGACCTTTGAAATGGCATAATTCCTGCAAGGAATTAGACTGGAAGTTGAATCATTCACTTGATTGGACATCCTCATATTCTCCATAAATAGAAGGCATATCTTGTGGGAATTGATCTTGTACGTCACCCACAAGTTCAATGGGAGGAGGATTTTCAATTTCTTTTGTCCATTTCTCTTCTTGAATCTCTCTTAGAGATTCTTGGGAATAACGGTTCATAGAAGAAAAGGTGTTTGGTTTAGTGGAATTAGGCATGTAAGCTTCCTTGGGAGGAATGCTCATTCATTCACTTGCCTTGTTCTTATCGTGGGAGGTGGCTTCCTTTCCAGATTTTGCAATTAAACTCTTCAATCTTTCTAATAGTCCATCAAAATGCAACTAAGTCTTAGCCGAACTAGAGTAATTGAAGAGACGACTTCAAACATGGTTTGTGCCAGTTCTACCATCTTAAGCACAAAGCTTGGTTCACTCAATCTCTAGGTCAGCTCTAGGGTAACACTTTTCATGTTTTATCACATTTGGTGCTTCTTGCATTCTGGCATGATATGCTTTAAGCATCATGTCTAGGCCTTCGAGAGTGGTATTTGCTAGGACTAATGCTACTCTAGGTGGTGGTGGGGTTATATGAGGTGGATTAGAAGGTGATGGGGATGGTATTGGAGGTGATGTGTGAGAGTGTGTTTGAGATGTGAGTTCAATTATCTTGGCCTTTGTTTCTCCCAGGGTTTCCTCAAGCTCGCTCATTTTTCTTTGACCATTGTCTCTTCATTCTTTCACGACTATCCTTCCAGGCTCTTGTCATTTTCTTGGCCTAAGCCTTGGTTCTATTGTTATGCTTGAGCTCTAGTGACTACTTGCACTGGGGCAGTGCAAGTCACACTTCTATTAGAATCTGCTACTGATGGAGAGTGTTAATCTCCAAAAGAACAAGTTGACCTTGAATTTAGATCACCTCTATATCAAGATCAACTTTAGACTCCACCTAATTTAGAGAATCTTCACCAAATTATCAGGAAATTGATTATTCTGAAAAATTCAGTTTCTTCAGAAAAGTCTGCTGCAGATTAGTCACTCATTGACTAATCAATCCTGTAAAGTTTTTGATAAAACTTTGCACAACACTTCGCCTTAAGGTTGCGCAACTTTGCCAAGTTAAATCTCTCAAAAAGATTAAGTACACACTGAGAAATGTGTGAAACACTTTACCTATGTCTGAAAGTGCTTCTCTGCAATGGCGACTTTGACACCTGCAACTTCTTAGCACTGGTTCTCCCAACTCTGAACCCGTTTGATCAAGATCTTCTAGCCATAGATAGCTTACCTTCCAACTTAGATTTTGAGCCCTCACTTGTGTAAAACTTTACACTGTGGACTGAGCACTGACCATTTCTTTGAAGATGAAATGTGCGCCAGATTTTTCGACTCTCAGAACATCTTCACATATGAATGTTCCTAAACAAAATTCTCACAGCCTGATTGAAATTAATCTCTCAAATTCTAGCCATAGATAGATTAGCTATGGACTTAGATACGTGCAAAAGGATTCTTCAAAAGATTAAGCACAGAAGGAGAATGGGAAAGAAGATCGACGCGCAGAATTCTACAACATTTTCTTCTTCATTACTTTTCATACATATGGTTGATGATACATACAATGTTCATCACCTCTTCACCTATTCTTCTCTATCTGATCTATATCACTCTCTATTCCTATGAATACGTATCTGTAGATATATATACGAGTCTAACTCGTCATCTTTTTCAAAATACATTGAACTATTTACAAGAGTAATATACAAAAGAAACATTTCTGATTCTATTTTCTTCCTCTGAAAGTAATCTTCATTCTTCCACATATCTTCTCACTTTGATCTTCATATAATCACTATTGATGATTGTTCTGCTCCAACAGCTCCCCCTCAATCTTCAATTGTGATTACCTGCATCTTCTTTATTCCTTCCATATCTTTAAACCTCTGCAACTTAGGTCCATCCAAACTTTTAGTCATCATATCTGCAAGTTGATCTTTTGTAGGGGTGTGTATGACTTCAATTTCCTTCTCAATGACCTTCTCTCTCAGAAAATGATACTGTATTTCAATATGCTTAGTTCTAGCATGAAATACAGGATTAGCTGCCAAGTATAATGAACTCATATTGTCTCCACAAATAATAGGAGTACTCTGAATCACATCAAAAACTTTCAAAAGTGTCTTTAGCCATATTACCTCTTTTGCAGCTTCCACCATACCTTTATATTCTGCTTCTGTAGATGACAAAGCAACTGTATGTTGCTTCTTGGAACACCATGAAATCAATTTGTCTCCTACATAGCACAAGTATCCATGTGTTGATCTTCTATCATCCACATTACCTGCCCAATCTGCATCACTATATATCTTGATTCTTGTATCTGAAGTAAACCCATAGTACAACCCTTCTTTGAGTGTACCCTTGATGTACCTAAGCACTCTTTGTCCTGCAATCCAATGTTCCTTTCTAGGACAATGCATGAATTGTGAAAGCACACCAACTGCATATGACAAGTCAGGCCTTGTCAATGTAGCATAAATCAAGCTACCAACCAAACTTTGATAGAGTTTCACATCTCTGAACTCTTCTCCTCCAAACCTAGACAATTTATGGTTCACTTCCAAAGGTGTAGGTGCAACCCTGCAATCTTCCATTTTAAATTTGGTTAGCAAATTTTTAAGATACCTTTCTTGGGTCACATATACTCCATGTTGAGTATAAGAGATCTCCATTCCCAAGAAGAATGATAGGTTCCCCAAATCACTGATTTTGAACTCTTTCTCCATCTGCTTCTTGATCATTTGTATCCCCTTATCATCTGTTCCTGTAAGTATTATGTCATCAACATAAATACACACATAAATGAATCCATTTTCACTTGCTTTGACTAGCAAGCTACTATCTGCCTTTGATGCTTGAAATCCAAGATCATTCAAGAATTTTACAAGCCTATAATTCCAAGCCCTTGGGGCTTGCTTCAACCCATACAAAGCTCTCTTGAGCTTACATACATAATTTGGACTCACTTGATCTTTGAACCCATCTGGTTGCTCCATATAGACTTCATCTGAAATGTAACCATTCAAGAAAGCATTTTTAACATCTAATTGAGACAACTTCCAACCTTTACAAGCAGCAATTGCAATGAGTGTCCTGATGGTTGTCATCTTTGCCACAGGACTATAAGTCTCATCATAGTCCACTCCATATGTCTGTGCATACCCTTTCACAACAAGTCTAGCTTTGTACCTAGACACACTTCCATCTGCAAATCTCTTTGTTTTGTAAACCCACTTACATCCAATAATCTTCTGACTATTAGGTTTAGGAACCAAATCCCATGTTTGATTCTCTATCAATGCATCATACTCCTCTTGCATAGCATCTTCCCAATTCTTCTTCCCTTTGGCTTCTTCATATGTAGAAGGGTCTTCATCTGCTTTTACCAAATAAGCATAATCTTTAGTAGTCAAGAATGAAGTGTCATAGCTATACCTTGTAGGTTGCCATTTGTGCCTAGATGATCTCCTAACTTCTGCACTTCTTGAGGTCTCTGGTTCATCACATTCTGGATCAAACCTTGGCCTCTCTTCAACTTCAATCTGCACTTCATTACTCTCACTTTCATCAAGTAATTGAATCTTTGCTTTACCTTTCCTTTGTTCCACTACTTCTTCATCATCTGCATGTACATTATATTTACCTGCATACCAAGTACCTTGCTCATCAAATGTAACATCCTTGGATACAATAAATTGCTTTGTGGATGGACTCCACAACCTGTATCCCATTTGCTTATCATCATAACCAATGAATACATACTTCTCTGCCTTAGGCTCCAACTTATGCCTCAATTGAGATGGCACATATGCATATGCCAAGCATCCAAATATTCTGCAATGATCCAAGGTAGGTTTCTTACCCCACCAAGCTTCATATGGTGTCATACCCTGCAAAGCTTTACAAGGCAATCTATTAACCAAATATGTAGCTGTATTAACAGCCTCAGCCCACAAATAATTTGGGCAATTCTTCTCTTTCATCATGGACCTTGAAAACTCAACAAGAGTCCTATTTCTTCTTTCTGCTACCCCATTTTGTTGAGGAGAGTACCTGCAAGTAACTTCTCTCTTTATACCTGCATTCCACAAATAATCATTGAACTCATTTGAAAAATACTCTCCCCCTCCATCTGACCTTAGTCTCTTCAATTTTTGACCTGTAATCCTTTCTGCATATGCATGATAGTGTTTAAATGTATTAAACACTTCTGACTTTTCCTTAATCACATAAATTGTGATCCACCTGGTAGCATCATCAACATATATGACATAATATCTTGAACCATTTATACTAAAGTCCTTTGAAGGACCCCACACATCTGTATGCACCAGTTCAAGTCTTTCTGAATACATAAATCCATGCTTGGAATAGGATTGCTTATGAGCCTTACCTAATTGACATGCCTCACATCTGTATGTCATGTGTTGACCTGCAATGTTAGGCATTCCAAGGACTGAATCATTGTTAATCATTTCTTTGATACCTCTTTCATTAAAGTGTCCAAGTCTTTTGTGCCAAAGATCCAATTCTGACACCTTCTGCTCTCCATATGTGAACATAGCATGTCCAACATTTCCTTGTACCTTCAATGTGAAAAGCCTTCCTTCTTTCTTTCCTGCAACAACTTGTTTATACCCTTGACTAGGGTCTTCAACATAAACTCCATCATTGGTAAACCTTACCTCATAACCTTTTTCCACAATTTGACCTACACTGATCAAATTCTTTGGAATTGTGGGAACATAAAGTACCTTACTCAGAAGAGTGCTCCCATCCTTAGCCTTGACTGAACCAATTGACTTTACCTTATGCTTTGTATTATCACCTGTCTGAACTGTATGATTAATTGCATTATGATCTAGGTCAGTCATCAAAGCAATATTTCCACTTAAATGATTACTACATCCTGAATCAATATAGAACACTCTCATGTCCTCATGTGAGGTTTCACATGTATTCATAATGAGAGTCGAATCCTCCTTTTGATCTGATGCATAGTTGTAGTAGGTGTTATTATAGGATTGATTTTGGAAGTTTCTTCCACCACCTCTTCCAAAAGAATTCCTACCACCTCTACCTCTGAAATTTCCTCTCTGAAATCTACCACCTCTTGCTCTTTGATTAAAGTTCTGATAATTACCATTGTTTTGATTATTGTGCCAACAATCATGAGATAGATGATTGGTCTTACCACATATCCAACAAGCTCTTGCATTATCTTTGTTGTTTCTGCCTCTTCCTCTACTTCTTCCATTTCCTCTTCCTCTTATGAAGTTTGCTTGATTTGATGTACCTTCTTCTTCACCTGATTGTTGCTTCCCTTTGTTGGCTTTCTTCTTGTCTTTAGAATACATTGCATGACCTGCACTCTTATCAACATCTCCTTTGACATCATTCTCAAAAGTTAGCATATGACCTAACAATTGATTCAAATCAGGAGTAAAGTGATCTAATGAAAGTTCTGTAGATAAAATGAAAGGCTTCCACTTCTCATCTCCTCTTAGCCCTGTAAGTATTTGTCTTACCAATTTGTCTTCTTCAATATCTTCATCAACTACACCTAAAGAATCTGCAATGTCCTTCATCTTTGTCACATAATCAGAGATTGATTGTGAGGCCTTCTTCTTGAAGGTAGTAAATTCTGCCCATAGTGAAGCCTTCCTTGATTTGGTTGTATTTTGGAAATGCTCTTCCAAAGCATTCCAAATGTCACAAGCACTCTCAAGTCCTCTAATGTGAGGAAGCAAATAGTCATTGACTGCCATGTAGATGATGCTTCTTGCTTGAGCATCCTTCTTCATCCAATTCTTCAAATCTGCAAGCTCCTCCCTAGTTGGAACACTAGGATCTCTGAATTCTGGCTTTTCTTCATCTCCTGTGATGTATCCTATCAGATCTTTGCTCATAAGGTGAGCTTCCATCCTCATAGACCATGCAGGATAGTTCTCTCTATCCAACTTTTCAATTTGGAGACTATCTCCCATCTTTACTTCACCTGTAGCTTCAAATCTTTAACCTTTACAGATAATAAATGTACCTTTACTTTGAATGTTGCTCCTTCTGATCCTTTTGATGCTCTTTGTATGTCTTCCTTCAATCTTTCTTCAACCTTTACCCTTCTGCACCTTCAAAATGTAAAGATTTGTACTTCTGCAATAGTCGGAGTCTTCTTCTTCTCAATTTTGACACAACCTGCTCTGATACCACTGATGGAGAGTGTTAATCTCCAAAAGAACAAGTTGACCTTGAATTTAGATCACCTCTATATCAAGATCAACTTTAGACTCCACCTAATTTAGAGAATCTTCACCAAATTATCAGGAAATTGATTATTCTGAAAAATTCAGTTTCTTCAGAAAAGTCTGCTGCAGATTAGTCACTCATTGACTAATCAATCCTGTAAAGTTTTTGATAAAACTTTGCACAACACTTCGCCTTAAGGTTGCGCAACTTTGCCAAGTTAAATCTCTCAAAAAGATTAAGTACACACTGAGAAATGTGTGAAACACTTTACCTATGTCTGAAAGTGCTTCTCTGCAATGGCGACTTTGACACCTGCAACTTCTTAGCACTGGTTCTCCCAACTCTGAACCCGTTTGATCAAGATCTTCTAGCCATAGATAGCTTACCTTCCAACTTAGATTTTGAGCCCTCACTTGTGTAAAACTTTACACTGTGGACTGAGCACTAACCATTTCTTTGAAGATGAAATGTGCGCCAGATTTTTCGACTCTCAGAACATCTTCACATATGAATGTTCCTAAACAAAATTCTCACAGCCTGATTGAAATTAATCTCTCAAATTCTAGCCATAGATAGATTAGCTATGGACTTAGATACGTGCAAAAGGATTCTTCAAAAGATTAAGCACAGAAGGAGAATGGGAAAGAAGATCGACGCGCAGAATTCTACAACATTTTCTTCTTCATTACTTTTCATACATATGGTTGATGATACATACAATGTTCATCACCTCTTCACCTATTCTTCTCTATCTGATCTATATCACTCTCTATTCCTATGAATACGTATCTGTAGATATATATACGAGTCTAACTCGTCATCTTTTTCAAAATACATTGAACTATTTACAAGAGTAATATACAAAAGAAACATTTCTGATTCTATTTTCTTCCTCTGAAAGTAATCTTCATTCTTCCACATATCTTCTCACTTTGATCTTCATATAATCACTATTGATGATTGTTCTGCTCCAACAGCTACTAACCCAAAACATTGATGGAAGTGATCTTTGATGCATTGTTTGGGTTCTTAGGGCAATCTCCTAAGAGGTGGTCTTTCCCACAATCTTGGCAAAAGCCTTGAATTGTCACTAATTGGGGTTGTATAGGTGTAGGTATAGGGCAATCACAAATGAAGTGATCACCTTGGCATTTGTAGCATGGTTCTCTAGGTGCTTGGGGTCTAACCTATCTAGGTTGGGGCCTAGAGTTAGGATTTGCATATATGACATTAGCATATTCCAGAGCTCCAAACTAGGTTCGCTCAGGTCTTCATAATAATAAGCCTTGTTATGCTCAGGTGACTACATATAGTAAGCATGTGGACTATTGATATGAGTTGAGTCAAATATGTGATTAGTTGGGTCACTTTCTGTAATCAATGGTGATGCTAGCACTAAGGCTCTATTTGAGTTTTTCCTCACCGGTTGCATACTTCACTAGAATCACATTGGCTGAAGTTGGAGGTTGCTGAGCTAGCACAGGCTGAGGCCTTTGTTGAGTATGATAGGGTGGTTGGTAGGGTAGTTGTGGCCTAACATACTGCTATGGGTACTCATTCTGGTATCTCCCTTGTTGTGGATATTGTTGTGGATAATTTTGTCTAATTGTTTGCTTATTATAAGGGTAGTCTTGTGCGACGTGGTTAGTGTGCCTCCTTTCTATGGTGCCATATTGGCTATTAGGTTTCACTTGGGGTTTAGCCATAATCCGACATACATTAGCCATGTGGTCTCCTCCATAGGTATAGCATCATCTCACTCGGGTAAATCTAGGTATCTATTTGCTAGAGACTCCCAATTTCTGAGCTACCTTTTTTGTAAGTTCCTCGATAAATGTGGATTGTTTGGAAGTGAGGCTAGTAGAGCTGTGTGAATATTTATAGATTTTTGAAAGCTCCAATTCCTCCCCTAGATTATCTCAATGTCTATGCACATTCGTACACACTCTCCTATGGATCTAGGGTCTTTGTACACATAAGATCTCAGCTTGGTACTTAACAATCCATCTAAGAATAATGCCACTTGTTTGGCTAATGTTGGTAACTCTGGCACAGGGCATCTCTTCAAGTATTGTCTAAACCTTCTTCTTATGAGTCTTAATGTCCCTTGAGATGTTTGTTTAAAGCTATGGATCAGTGAGGAAGTATTGTGTTTAATGCCACTTTTTGAGAATTGGGTAATGAATGCTTCTATTAACTAGTCTATATTCCTAAACTGGCCTTGATGTAGTGGTTGAAACCATGTTAAGGTAGTGTTCTTGAGAGTTTGACCAAATGCATTGTACTAAGTGAACAAATCCTCAACTTGTGTAGCTCTCAACACTTGTCTAAACTCTACTACATGATCATATGGATCTCTAGTGCCATTGTAGCTCATGCATAAGCATTACCTCCTTTACTTGTCAATCCGTGGAAGAGATAGCAGTGATATGAAGATTGTGAATGCAAGAAGTAGTGAGAGTGAAGGTGAGAAGCATGGAGATGCACAAACACATTCACACACATGGAAGAGACAAGCATACCCAAAGCGAAAGCGTAGTGCTCATGTCGTAGGTGAGGTCTTGGTTTCCATGCTCAAAGCCTGGGGTATTGACATGTGGTGCCTTGACGCGCTGAAAGATCTTGAAAACTATTTGCATCATATCAAAGATTTTAATCATGGTGTATGCGACGACATCGTCATGCAGTGTAAGCAGGGGAGTGGCAGTGGCGGATGGTTGCCATCATCTATCCAACGGTTGGGGGGCCATGTGGTTGTGCTAGATAGGGGTAGTTTAACAAGTCTTGGCATTGCTTGTTATTTTGAACCTTGATGGCAAATGCCTTCTAGGAGCGGCATCGTGGCATAGGACCCCAGCACGGATTTTACTTTAGGTGTAGTTGTGCTTTCGTCCACATGTGCATCATTTCTTGGTATTCTTGTAACAGATCCATGCGCCAGTTTGGCTGAAAGATCTTTCCTTTCTTTGCTTCAGGAGGTAGGTCTTCAACTCAAATTGTGTAGTGTGAGTTGGTTTCGTCCATGTTTCTTTTTCAATAGCTAATTGATACTCTGCCATGTATAGAAAGTATGGTTTGTACTGAAGTTCATTAATGGAGATGTACCTTCAAGAGGCCAACTAAGCAAAATAGGGTGATTGTAAAATCTGTTCCTTGATCATGGCCATGGCATGTAACTGTGCTTCGACACGTGCAGAGTGATTCTTTCCAAGTTCTTCCATTGATTTGAGCCATGTGGGAATCAGAAGTTCAAATGTGTCTTGGCCTTCTACCGTGACACGTCTTCCTGGGATTGGTTGTGGTTCGTAGGCCCCTTTGTATGTGTCCTCCACCAGTATAGAAACAATTTCTTCGTCAGCAGGAATCTCTGGTGGGGAATTCGGCCTTAGAGGTGAACTATCCAAGAATGGACTTAGAAATTGAGAGAACAACGCATTCCATGAAGATGGTAGAATTAGCCCAAGCCATGTTTGAGGCCTCTTGATACATTAATTGGAGTAATATAGCGAAACAAGAGTTACACTTTCAAGGACTATTGGAGAAGCTAGAATATTTGATTGCTAGCAACGAGAAGAGGAATCTCATAAGAACCCTATTGTTCCAAAGACATAGGAAGATAATGTGCCATCTTTGCCTCAACCGAACAGGGTGTGCGAAGAAAACCTTTCTTCCATACATAAGTACTCCCAAGATTTTCTAAGAGAGATCCAAGAGGAAATGTGGAGACAAGAGCAAGAAACCCATCCCCCTATTCAAGAGATAGATGACTTGCAAGAACAATTTCCCCAAGACATACCCTCAATCTATGACGATGTAGAGGAAGAACAACTTAGTGAACAAACAGATTTTGAATCTAACTCTTTGCAAGTGTTACCTCAGTTCACACGACCTTGGGAAGTTAAGTCTATCAGTATGAGAGCACCCACCATAATGGTCAGAAATGAAGAATCAGTAATCCCTAGAAACACGAAAGTGATCAAGAACACTAAAGTGCAGTGTCATCTCACTTTACAAGAATTGTTGAAAGTTAAGCCAGAGTTGTCGAAGCACGTAGCAAACCTATACCCAGATATTGCTACTTCCCACTCCCAGGAAGGTTCATGTAAGAAGGTACTAGAAATACTTGTGGAAAGAATTGGAGACATGAGTGAAGGCAAGGAAGGTAATACCTATCTTCCAATAACTCATGAAGGCTACACCACCAAAGCCATCTCAAATTCAAGAGTCAGTGTTGCCATAGCTACCACTACTTTATGGAAACATTGGGGTAAACCAACTTTAAGACCCACATGAATGAAGCTACAAATGGCTGACAGACATATAGAGAAACCGTGAGGATTACTCAAAGGCATATCTCTCACCACTTGTGATGTAGAATTTGAGCACACTTTTGCCATTTGCGATTTTTGGAAAAATCACGCTTACGAGATGATTTTAGGACGACCATTCATGCTTTAATTGAAAATCGTACAAGATTGGGGAACTAACACTTTATACTTGCAACATCTAGGAGTAACCACCAAAGTTAATCTCAAGGATTATTCTCATCGTGATGTACCCCCAATTTAGTGGAATACCATCCATAGGAAACAAGAAGAAACAAAGTCAGTGCACTCATTAGACTCAGAGCACGAGGACACTCATTTATGGATGTGTAAGGTAGCCAAACAAGAAGGAGAATGATTAGAAGCTAGAACTTTAGGTTCGGGATGACACCCATGAACCCTACAAGATCCTACTTATGCACCTATAATGTTTCCAGATGAGGAATTCGAACCTCATGGTTGAGAAGAGATCTTAGTTATGATGGATATAGCAATGAATGAAGAACAATGGACTCCTCATTGTGATGAGGACGGATATGATATTTCCATCTTTATGATAGAGCCCTTAGAGGAAGACTTTATCCTAGAAGAATGCATGGAGGTGACTCAAGAATCAAATGAGTCTAGTGATGAGGACCTAGAGTCCATTATTATGGAACCCTTCTATTCAACAAAAGAGGAATATTTTTACTTTGTAGAAGCCAAAACTCCTGAAATTGGTAAGGAAAGTCAAAGTGAACAACCCAAGTCATTCACCGAATGTACAAAAAGTAAGCACAAGAAGAGAATGAAATCACCAAAGACAGAAGAAGAAGAAGAACCACTCATGGAATTACCCAAAAATTTCAAAAAATATGAAATAGAAGATAGAAGAATCATGGTACAAATGCCTTAAAGAGAAGCAGGCACTAGAGAAGTATATGATAGCCGTGAGAAATTCAAGAAAATACTAGTCACAATAGAAAACGAAGAAGAAAAATGTACCTACATAGGGCATGATTTGATGGGAGAAGAAGAAGAGTTAACCGCCCTATTGTGAGAATATAAAGATGTGTTTGCTTGGAGTTACAAAGATTTGAAAGGAGTAGATCCAGATATATGCTCCCATAGAATTCCTATGACTCTAGAGGCCAAACCTTCTAAGCAAAAACCATACACTTACAATGATAATTATTCCGCCAAGATTAAAGAAGAGATAGATCACTTGGTAAAAGGAGGATTATGAAATTGAGCATACCGAATGGGTATCCCGCATTGTGGTTTTACCAAAGAAGAACGGGAAATTGCACATCCGTATTAACCTCAAAAAATTCAATGTTGCCACAATTAGGGACAATTATCCTCTTCCTATCAGAAAACAATTATTGGAAAGAGTCACAGAGATGAAATGCCATTGAAACCCATGATGGGAGGAAGTGCATTCTCTAAGTGGGGAATAGACCTTGTAGGACCCATTAACCTCCTTGCAAAAGGTACTCATGCCGAATACATCATAGTGGCAATAGATTATCTTACCAAATGGGTAGAAGCTAAGGCGACCACAAAGAATGATGCACACACGACTGCAAAATTCTTATTTGAAAATGACTTTACGAGATATGGATTGCCTATAGAACTAGTGAGCAATCGAGGAACTCACTTTCTAAACCAAGTCATTGAATATTTGTTACAAGATTTTATGGTGATTCACAAGAAATCTGCACCATATCATCCTCATGCCAATGGTTAGGTAGAAAGTACTAACAAGATCCTTTGTAATGTATTGATGAAACTCGTAAACAACAAATGTTCAGATTGGGACAAACAATTACACCACGTTGTTTGGGCATATCGAGTGGCATACAAGACCGTGCAACTCCCTTTTAGATGGTATTTGGTCAAAACATTGTGCTCTCTTTGGACTTTTTGATACCCACCCTTAAGGTTGCACATGAACATCAGTGGACCGGCCATGAATTATCATCAAGGATAATGGACTTGGAATGATTAGGAGAAACCAGGTTGAAAGCAGTAGTAGGCATATATGCAGCAAAGTAACGATAGAAATCCTATTTCGATGCACATGTGAAAGATAAAGGCTTAAAGGAAAGTGACTTAGTCCTAATATTTACCCGGAAACAACATGCATGGAAGCTAGAGAAACGTGGTTATGGACCCATGATTATTAACCGACTCTCGACAAGTCGAGTGGTACAATTAGCCACACTAGAAGGAGAGAATGTCTAATTACATTAGTGGTTGTAGAGTCAAAGTTTATCAAGAACCTCTCATAGAGGATATGCTTAGAAGACTCACATTGGCAAAAAACCATAAGGAGGAAGAAAAGAGAATACACGTGGAAGCTTAGGCAGAAGCTCTAGAACACATTAAACGCATGAAACTAAGAAGACAAGGATTAGGGCGAGAACATTATAACCATCTTACAAAAACACCGAGATACCCCATGGCCATGTGTCAACCAAAGTCAACTGCTCATCCTAGCATAGTGGATAGGAGACCATTCATTATAGTCATGCTAAACCAATGCAACACCTACCATGAGCTTAGATCTTTAATTGATTTAGGTGCTGCGACTAGTGCAATTTTGAAGAGTTTTGAGAGCAAGCAGAGAATCGTTATTGTTCTCCACATTATCAGATGGAAAAGAAAATGGAATTCTACTCTTTCAAGCAATATGAGGATGATAGATATAACTTGTTTGTTGAAGAATATAAAGAGAAATTTTTTCGTTTACATAAGTATGCACTAGAAGTTTTTGGAGATGCCCTAAAGAGAAAATTTATTGAGGGTTTACGAGAAGAACTTTGCTATCAAGTAAAGGGATCCGGATGTGTAGATTTTCTTGATGCAGTTGCAAAACTAGAAAACTTTGAGAAGATGGAGAAGCTTACTATGAAAAAGGCATCCAAATCAAGGTTTATCTCAACAGGACATCGAACCCCAATACCTATTTCAATAAATCAGAATGGACAGAAATCGACTAACTCTATTAATGGTCAAGGAGGAAAAACTAAGCCGAAGCATACGGATACACCTAAGAAACAAGACGTGCATTGGCAACGTGATTTTGATTCCTTGGAGCGGGCTAAAAGATTGGAAATTTGCTTTCAATGTGGAGAACAAGGACATCGCACTTTTGAATGTCCAAACAAGGCCATCAACTGTTCTATGCAGGTGAAGATGGCTCATCTACAAGAAGAAAACATAACAATGGAGGAAGTGGATGATCAAGGTAAGTGTTCTAACCCTAGACTTCAATGCATGACAACTTCTTCTCATTCAAGGGCATCAATAATTAGGATTATAGCGGACATATCCTCACGTAAGGTTATTTTCTTGATTGATTCGGGTAGTACAAATTGTTTCCTTTCACTTAAGTTGGTAGAGGCTTCAGGATTGCATATTGAGATGTAGACCAAAAGAGTTGTACAGATGGCTAATGGTAGGATACACTATACTCAAGGCTATATTGAGAATCTTGATTTTATGTTAGGAGAACATAAGTTTTTGGGTACCTTCCATGTACTTGAACTAAGAGAATGTGATGTTATCATCGGAATGGACTGGTTAGTTCATAACAGTGTCGTGATTGATTGTGAAAGTGGGATCCTTACTTTGAAAATAGAAGGGAAGGAACATCGTCTAGTAAGCAAGTGTAAGTTTGGTTTTTCTCCTATTTCTGTTATAAAGTTCATAAGGGGTATTCGACAAGGTTGTGAGACATATTTGGTTTATATGCATGACCTTTAGAGGAAGGAGGAAGGAAGAAGGAGGAGGAAGAAGAAGGAGGAAGAAGGAGGAGGAAGAAGAAGGAGGAAGAAGGAGGAGGAAGAAGAAGGAGGGTGTTTTCTCGAATTGCAAATCCTCTTATAGAATTGACAAAGAAAACTAGAGAGTTCACATGGAAGGATGAGTGTCAAAATGCATTTGAAGAGTTAAAACAGAAAATTATCAAAAATTGTGTGCTAAAGATACCTGAGCTAGGGAAGCCATTTGATGCAAATTCCTGCTTCACACTAGCCAAAATTGAGTTGATGAGTGCAAAATAGACACCATTAGCTTCCTAGGAAGCTCAAATAATCACCCAAATACTTTGGATTATGATCCTCAAATCATAGGATCAAAACAGATGAGGAGGAGTTTCAACCATGAACCAAAACTTGCTATTTTGGTCAGCACACCTACTCAAAGAAATGAAAAGTACTCCCTCTCTGCTAGCAATTGAATAAAATGCTTTTGGGCATATCTAATTAACTAGGATAGCTAACATTTGCAAGTTATTTCACTTGAAATGATGAACCATGCTCAAAAAATGATGTTTAGCAAGTTAGAGATGATCCCCGACATTTTCGGGTTCCAACAATATGCAAACTAGTGAGTAGTGTTTTGCACATATCTCGAGATTGGATAAGGCAATGATAATGAAACTTGATAGCAAGAAGACAATATACTAAATCTATAGCAACTTAAATCACATGAAATAATCAAGTATACACTGAGAACCAAGTCAGAGAAGTTCACTATTTTGAGTGATACATGACAGAGAAGAGAAAGTGAGATATAGTCAACATGTATATATTAATGCACATAGATTACAATGTCATTGGCAGTGAAACATTGCGTAATGTGAGGGTAATGGTAGAGCTATGATGAGAGCTCAATACTCACTTGAAGTCCCTTCTAATATCTCTATAAATCAGGCTCTAAATCATGTGAATAGATGAGCTTCTTTTATAGCATCTTTGTCAAAGCCAAGTTTCAGATTTGAATTTGAATCTTCAGCTAAAAGTAATCCAAAGTTTTAGGACTTGATTTTCCATAGTTCCTCATCAAATAAATCATGGAAAGATTCTCCTAGTAACTCATAATTGAAAAATGATTCCACCTATGCACTTTTACAAGGATAAAAATCATGAGTTTACGAGAGATGATTCATGTGCTAATACATGAATACACATATGAGTCTTAGGGTATGTTACCAAGCATTTGGGCTTGAATTAATTGCACCAATAGCTCTACCTCAATCCTAACATGCTTGGGCTTCACTTTTCTTTAATCTCCTGCAATCCAATCATCATCTTGAACCTGTTCAACTTAGTTCCATCCATAGATTTGGTTAGCATATCTGCACATTGCAAATTGGTTGATACATAGAACAATTGTATGTCCTTGCTAAGTAGCTTCTCTCTCACATAATGATAATGGACTTCAATGATCTTAGTCCTTGCATGATACATAGGATTAGCAACCAAATGTAATGAGCTAGTGTTATCTCCAAAGATCATTGGAGTGTATGTATGTATGCCTAATTCTGAGTAGAGTAGCTTTAACCACATTGCTTCTTGTGTTGCATTTGCTAGGCCTCTATATTCAGATATAGTTGAAGATAATGCCACAATTGGTTGTTTCTTTGATGACCATGAAATCAACTATAGCTTGATATCCAATTCAGATGTGGATGGATAAAATAAACCTTCATTTATGTTTATCTTCAAGTATTTTAGAATCCCTTTGGTAGCTTCCATGTGAGGTTTTCTTGGTGTATGCATGAATTGACTCAATGTACTTACTCCATAGCATATGTCCACTCTTGTTAGGGTTGCATAATTGAGACTCCCAACAAGACTTTGATAACCTGTAATGTCTTCAAGTAGTTCTCCTTCATGAGAACTAAGTTTGTGATTCAATTCCATAGGTGTACGTGCACTTTTTGAGTTTTCCATTTTGAACTTAACTATCATATCACGTATATACTTTCTTTGAGTAATTAAAACACCATAATTTGTATAAATAATCTCTAAGCCAAGAAAATATGTAAGCAATCCAAGATCATTGATCTTGAATTCTTCCTTCATCTGAGCTTTGATCTTCTTGATGCCATTGGCATCATCTCCTATAATAATAATGCCATCCACATAAACACATGGGTGAATAACCTCTGGATTAGTCTTCTTAATGAATAATGAAGAATTTGCCTTGCTTACAACAAAGCCTTGGTCATGCAAATATGTGATAAGCCTATTATTCCAAGCTCTAGGAGCTTGGTTTAAACCATACAATGATTTCCTTTATTTACATACATAATCAGGTTTGTCCTTGTCTTCATCTCCTGGTGGTTGAGCCATGTAGACCTCTTCAGAGATCCATCCATTAAGGAATGCATTTTTAACATCTAACTGGTACAAATTCCAATTCTTTGAAGCAGCACTACTTACTAAAAATATAATTGTTGGCATCTTGGCTATAGGTGAGAAGGTCTCCTCATAATCCACTCCATGTGTTTCAAAGAATCCCTTTGCTATTAGGCTTGTTTTATACCTGTTGATTGTGCCATCTGAATTGTTCTTCACTTTGTAAATCCACCTGGATCTTATTACCTTCATGAATGATTTCTTAGGGACCAAATCCCAAGTGTTGTTCTCTTGAAGTGCTTCAATTTCTTCCTACATAGCTTCTCTCCATTCTTCCTTCTTATTGGCTTCTTCAAATGAAGAAGGCTTCTCTGACATAGAATCTTTAGCCATGTATATAGAATGTTTGGTGACTAGTGATGTGTCATAGTCATACCTTATAGGTTTCTTGCTTTTCCTTTGAGACGACCTAAGTGCCTGATTGGATGACTCTGGAATGTCTTCCAATTGTTTGAATTTTGCTTTGCCCTTGGACTTCCAAGCTTTGAATTCTTCAAGGTTGATCTATTCTTCATCTTCTAAGTTGACATCCTCTCATGTATGCGGTTCTTCCTTGGTTAGATTTGGAAAGTCATTTTCCAAATCGTAGGGTAGCTTTATGTTCGTGCAATCATCTTCAAACTAGGAGTTATTTTCATCAAACACCACATCCCTAATAATTGTAAATCCTTTGTTAATGGGATTATACAACCTATATCCTTTCTCATTTTGGTCATAGCCAATGAATATGCATCTTTCAACCTTTGGATCAAGCTTTCCCCTAATGTGTGAGGGGTATATGTGCATAAGCAATGCACCCAAAGAGCTTACAATGATCTAAATGAGGTCTCCTGCCATTCCATGTCTCATACAGTGTCATTCCATCCAGAGACTTGGATGGAAGCTTGTTAATTAGATAAGCAGTTGTGGAAACAGCCTCTGCCCATAAGTAATTAGGAAGTTTTTTCTCATTCAACATTGATCTTGCAGCCTCTACTATTAGTCTATTTCTTCTCTCTGCCACTCCATTATGTTCAAGTTTGTACCTTGTTGTAATCTCTCTCTTTATACATCTGTTCGTAAGAAGGAGTCAAATTCATGTGAGAAATACTCACCACCTCCATCATATCTGAGCCTCTTCAAGCTTTTACCTGTTTGATTTTCAACCA
Source organism: Ceratopteris richardii (assembly GCA_020310875.1). Lineage (NCBI taxonomy): Eukaryota > Viridiplantae > Streptophyta > Polypodiopsida > Polypodiales > Pteridaceae > Ceratopteris > Ceratopteris richardii. Next base: position 16,686,896 of record CM035433.1, on the reverse strand, counting down.
ATGCCAAATACTTCTTGAAACAAGTGAAGACTTCATCTTTATGCTTCATAAAGTACAGTATTGTCCACCTACTATAGGCATCTATGAAAACATGATACCTTGAGCCTAAAATTGATGGCTCTCTACTAGGACCCCACACATCTGTGTGCACAAGCTCCAAGTAGTCTTCATAGATGTGTCCTCTTTTGTTGAATGGTTGCCTATGTAATTTGCCAACTTGGCATGCTCCACATTTGTAAATCATATGTTGCTTAGATACATTTGGAATGCCAAGAACATTGTAATCCCTGCATATTTGCTTCAATGTTCTTTCACCTATATGACCTAGTCTCTTATGCCATATCTCCAATTTAGATATGGTTTGATCTTTGTAATTGAACAAAACAATATTCCTTGTATCTTCAAATTCAAATCTAAAAAGTCTACCAGATCTTTCACCTTTTTCAATCCTCTTAAATCCTTGTTGAGGGTCCTCCACATATGCTCCATGCCTTGTGAATCTAACTTGTAAACCCTTCTCAACAATCTTCCAACATTGATTAGGTTTTTTGTTATTGTTGGCACATACAATACCCTACTTAGAAGATTCATGTTACCATCAGATGCTTTAACATTTCCAATCTTCTTGTCTTAAATGAAAGGGTGGTTTGTTCATTTTCTTGCTCCCCAAATGGGTATTGGTATGGTGTTGGTACTTGGTCTGGTAAATTGAATGTGTGGTCTTATTGGGATACTTTGCTGACTAGTTGGACCTATGAATTAGTTCTCCTTACTTTTCTACTACCCTTCAGGGTTTTGGGAAGTGGTTGGCTAATCCCTAGGTGGGAATAGTGGCAAAACCAAGTATTGTAGTCCAGATCTCTCTATATCATTGACTTCCCAATACCTTCTCTTGTTTTGGTCAAGATAAGTGACTTTGTAAGAGTCTTCAGGATCATGCAGTTCATAAATGGTGGCAAGGTTTGTGCTTTCTCCCTTTTAGGGTGAAGTGGCTTGTAACAATTTTTCAATTCCTACTATCAAGTAGAAGTCCATCAAGTAATCATCTTGAGAGATTGTATCCCCTCTCCAAACATTTACTGCTATCGATCTTCATCTGGGAGTAGATATTCCCTCTCTATTATCTGTCCCAATAGGGTTACTACAGTCCTCAATTTCTCCTCTTTCATTGGATCTTTTGGGGTGTTTGATCACGAAATGTAGTTGTACTCATTTGTGCATGTAAGATCCTCCCTCAAAATCCACAGTCGGTCTGAGTAAAACTTCAGGTTCCATGGAATTTCTAAGTCTTACCACCAACCTATTGACTCCATCCAAGTAAATAGGAACTGTGTGCAAGTTTGTAGAGGCATACTATAGGGAAATCCTATACTCTCCTTCTATTGTCATCATGAGTTCCACTAAATGGATAGAGCTATGCATGTCCTCAGAGGCCATAATAAATTCTTCTTCTGAGTCACTAGTGTTAGAGTAGATAGAGTGAATACTCTTTTGAGTTATGCTCCCTCCAAAGGATATTACACTTCTTCAACTCCCTAAGATGTGTCCAGGTCTGAGGTTCATTCACAATTGACAGCCTTAGTCAATCTTATCTTCTCTTGTTTGCTCCTATATTATTTGGTCAAGACTTGGAGATGGTTGGAATAGTGTTTGAGTACTAAGATTCCTCAAAACTTTCAATTCAGGACTAGTTAGAGTTTGATTCTAATTTTCCCCACAATTTTTAACATGATCGCTATAATTTGGCACTAGATATCTTGTGTGAAGCCCATGCTTGACATCATCGCATAGATGCTATTCAAGATTTTTTATTTAATGCAGGTAGTCTTCAAACCTTTCACCAATGTAAAAGCTCATGTTGTATCTATGCTAGGGTTTGAAAATGGCAATCTAAATTTTGTGAACAACCTCAGTGCCACTCTTTCCATCAAAATTTTTTGTGCATGGCATGCTCGCATAAAGTATCTCCCCACCTACTATAAGCAGACTTTTAAAGACATGTTTACAACAAGATTTGGGGAGTATCACTCAAAGATTTTAATCTCCATACCAACTCACCTACTCCAAATTTTCACTATGAACAAGCCATGTACTCAAAACATTACAGACACCCCAAAGTCCCGAGTGCCATCAATCAGGAATGTTTGACAATAGATCTTGCAAAGGGAATTTGATTACAATAACATGAATTAGACACAAATGTCATTTAGTACTATATTGATCACCCTACACAACAAAGGTCTATTATCACATGCAAAAGACAAATATCCAAAAGTACACCTGTCATCCTTACAACCTGCCCAATCTACATCTGAGTATAGCTTTGTCCAAATCTAATGTGTATGGAAAGTAAAAACCTTGATTTTGAGTACCCTTGAGATACTTCAAAATCCTTTTGATAGCTTCCAAGTGAGGTGCTCTAGGTTTATGCATGAATTGACTTAAAACACTTACTCCATAAGCTATGTCAATCCTTGTCAATGTTGTGTAGTTTAGAGTTCTAACTATGCTTTGATATCCTGCAATGTCTTCAAGCAAATCACCTTCATGAGCACTCAATTTTTTATTTACCTCCATAGGGGTGGTAGCAACCTTTTCACTCCCCAAGTGGAACTTCTTCAACATGTCTTGCACATATTTCCTTTGAGTAATGTAAATTCAAAAATTTGTGTAGACCAATTCAAGTCCAAGAAAATACTTCAAAAACCCAAAATCATTAATTTTGAACTCCTACATCATTAGGTTCTTGATTTGTTTTATGCCATTGGCATCACTACTTGTAAGTATGATGTCATCAACATACACACATAAGTATATCATTTTTGAGTTGCTTCTCTTAACAAACAGAGAAGAATCTGCTTTGCTCCTTGATCTTGAAGGTAGATACATAATTTACCTTGCTTGGATCTTCATAGCTAGGAGGTTGAGCCATGTAAACGTCCTCTAAAATCCAACCATTGAGAAAAGCATTTTTTACATCCAATTGATACATATTCCAATTCCTAGATGCAATCACACTTACCAATACTCTGATGGTTGGCATTTTAGCCACATGTGAGAATGTCTCTTCATAATCAAGTCCTTGTGTTTGTGCAAAACCCTTGGCCACAAGTCTAGCTTTATACCTATTTATGGAACCATCTGAGTTCCTTTTGATTTTGTAAATCCATCTAGAACCAATTACCTTCATTGATGCCTTCTTGGGTACTAGTTCCCAAGTATCATTCTCTTGGAGTGCTTCTATTTCTTCATCCATAGCTTCCGTCCATTCTTCCTTGGTACTTGCTTCTTCATATGAAGAAGGTTCCTCAAGTGATAAATCTTTAGCAAGATAAATGGAATGCTTAGTAACAAATGAAGTATCATACCTATATCTGATTGGCTTCTTACTTGATGGAGAGTGTTAATCTCCAAAAGAAAAAGCTACTCTTGAAGTTAGAGCACCTCTATATCAAGAGTAACTCAAACCATTCACCAATTTAAAGGATCAATGATCAATTGTCAAAATTTTGATCAAACTGTGAAGAAGATGACTACACAGAAAGTCTGCTACACATAACTCTCTCATTGACTTATCAAATGTGTAACGTTTTTTATAAAACTTTGCACAAGGTGTTGCCTATAGTTTGCACACCTCCTCCAAGTTAAATCACTTCAAAAGATTCAGTAGATCTTGAGAAATGAACTTAACAAGACACCTATTTCTAAAACTGTTCTTCTGAGAAGTCAGTTCAAACACCTATAACTTCTAACACTTGGTTCTCGCAATCTAGAACCCGTTTATGCAAATGTTTTTAGCCACAAGTAGCTTACCTTCCAACTTAAAGATTGAGTGCTTGCTTGCTCAAAACTTTACACTGTGGAAGGAGAACTGACCAAAACATTAGCATCAAATTTTGTGCCTATTTTAGGAAACAGTGAACACTTCTTCACATATGAATGTTCCTACTCATAATTCTCATAGCCTGTTTACAATTAGGCTCTCAAACTTTAACCATAGACTCATTAAATATGGATTTAGACATATACAAAAGGATTCTTGAAATGATCAAGCACAGAAGGAGAATGCACAGAAAGTTCGGGCGCAACATTTTTCATTTCTGATAAATTTTACATCTGAGTAATGAGAGAGATTCTATTCACTTCTAAAAGGTCTAATGACATCTAATTCTCCTCAAAACTTATTCTAACACATTCTCTCCTATTTGGCCTGACATTTTCTTTGTATATATAGGCAAATATTTACAAGCTCATGACCATACAAAAGTATGTGATGAACTGACTCTAAAATAATGTACATATGTATAGACATCTTTATCTCCTGGATATGCACTTCCTTCATGCTTCATGACTTGGTATTTTCTTCAGTCCTTGACTTCAATTCTTCATCCAAAACTTCAATTCTTCATCCAAAACTTCAATTGTTGATTGTCCTGCACCAACAGCTCCCCCTCAATCATCAATTGAGGTTTTCTCTATCTTCTTTATGCCTGCCATGTCTTTGAATCTCTGTAGCTTTGGTCCATCCAAGCTTTTGGTTAGCATATCAGCTATCTGATCTTTTGTTGAAGTATGTATGACTTCAATCTCTTTATCCATCACCTTCTCTCTTAGAAAGTGATACTAAATCTCAATGTGTTTAATCCTCGCATGAAACACAGGGTTAGCAGCTAAATACAAAGAACTCATGTTATCTCCATGAATAGTGGGTATGCTCTGAATGATGTCAAAACTCTTCATCAGAGTCTTAAGCCATATCACTTCCTTTGCAGCTTCCACCATACCTTTATACTCAGCCTCTGTGGATGATAAAGCAACTTTGTGTTCCTTCTTTGAACACCAAGAAATTAACTTATCTCCCACATAACACAAGTATCCATAAGTTGATCTCCTATCATCAGGATTACCTACCCAATCTGCATCACTATATATCTTGATGTTTGTATCTGATGTAAAACCATAATACAAACCCTCTTTGAGTGTACCCTTAATGTACCTCAACACTCTTTGACCTGCAATCCAATGTTCTTTCCTAGGAAAATGCATGAATTGAGACAATACTCCTATTGCATATGATAAGTCAGGCCTAGTTAGTGTAGCATACATCAGACTACCAACCAAACTTTTATATAGCTTCATGTCCTTGAACTCTTTTCCTCCATATCTGCTCAATTTGTGATTCACCTCCATTGGAGTAGGTGCTACCCTGCAATCATTCATCTTAAACTTGATCAACAAGTTCTTCAAATACCTTTCTTGAGTTACATACACTCCATGTTGAGTGTATGAGATCTCCATGCCCAAGAAATATGACAAGTCTCCCAAATCATTGATCTTGAATTCTTTCTCCATTTGCTTCTTTAGGCTTTGAATGCCTTTCTCATCTGTACCTGTAAGAATTATATCATCAACATATATGCACATGTAAATGAACCCATCATCACTTGCTTTAACAAGCAAGCTACTATCTGCTTTAGATACTTGGAAACCAAGTTCTTTCAAGAACTTCACAAGTCTATAATTCCGTGCCCTTGGGGCGTGCTTCAAACCATACAAAGCTCTCTTGAGCTTGCACACATGATCTAGATACCTTCCATCTTTGAATCCTTGTGGTTGCTCCATGAAAACATCATCTGAAATATAACCATTTAGAAAAGCATTCTTCACATCTAGTTGACATAACTTCCAACCTTTACATGCAGCAATAGCTATGAGTGTCCTGATAGTTGTCATCTTTGCCACAGGACTATAGGTCTCATCATAATCTATACCATATGTCTGAGCAAAACCCTTCACAACAAGTCTAGCTTTATACCTAGACACACTTCCATCTGCAAACCTCTTTGTCTTGTAGACCCATTTACATCCAATGATCTTCTGACTATTTGGTTTAGGAACCAAATCCCAAGTCTCATTCTCCATCAATGCATCATACTCTTCCTGCATAGCTTTCTCCCAATTTTCCTTACCTTTTGTCTCTTCATATGTAGAAGGGTCTTCATCTACCTTTACCATATAAGCATAATCTTTGGTAGCCAAAAAAGGAGTGTCATAGCTATACCTTGTAGGTTGCCATTTGTGCCTTATTGACCTTTTGAGTTCTCCACTTCTTGAAGTTTCTGGTTCATCACATTCTGGATCAAACCTTGGCACTTCTTCAACTTCAACATGTACTTCATTGTTCTTCTCTTCATCAAATGTCTAAACCTTTGATTTACCTTTCTTTTGATCCACAATTTCTTCATCACCTGCATAAATATTGATTGTACCTGCATACCAAGTACCTTGCTCATCATATGTAACATCCTTAGATACAAGGAATTGTTTTGTGGATGGACTCCACAACCTATATCCCATCTTCTTATCATCATATCCAATAAACACATATTTTTCTGCTTTAGGCTCCAATTTATGCCTCAATTGTGATGGCACATATGCATATGCCAAACATCCAAATACTTTGCAATGATCTAGAGTAGGTCTCTTACCCCACCATGCCTCATATGGTGTCATACCCTGCAAAGCTTTACATGGTAACCTATTGACCAAATAAGTAGCTGTGTTTACAGCCTCAGCCCACAAATAATTAGGGCAATTTTTCTCCTTCATCACTGACCTTGCAAACTCAACAAGAGTTCTATTTCTTCTCTCTGCTACCCCATTTTGTTGAGGAGAGTACCTGCAAGTAACCTCTTTCTTTATACCTGCATTCCACAAATAATCACTGAACTCATTAGAGAAATACTCTCCCCCTCCATCTGACCTTAGTCTCTTCAACTTATGACCTGTAATTCTCTCTGCATACACATGATAATGTTTGAATGTATTGAATACCTCTTACTTATCTTTGATCACATAGATAGTGATCCATCTGGTAGCATCATCAACATAAATCACATAATACCTTGAGCCATTGATACTAAAATCCTTTGATGGTCCCCACACATCTGTGTGTACCAATTCAAGCTTCTCTGAATACATAAACCCATGCTTGGAATAAGATTGCTTATGAGCCTTACCTAATTGACATGCCTAACATCTATATGTCATATGTTGACCTGCAATATTAGGCAATCCAAGCACTGAACCATGATTAACCATATCTTTGATACCTCTTTCATTGAAATGTCCAAGCCTCTTGTGCCAAAGATCTAACTGAGAGATCTTATGTCCTCCATAAGTGAACAAGGCATGACCAACATTACCTTGGATCTTCAATGTGAACAATCTTCCTTCTTTCTTCCCTGAAACAATTTGTTTGTACCCATTGCTAGGGTCTTCTACAAACACTCCTTCATTACTGAACCTAACTTCATAACCTTTTTCAACAATTTGTCCTACACTTATCAAATTCTTAGGAATTGTAGGAACATACAAAACCTTACTCAAGAGAATACTACCATCCTTGGCCTTCACTGATCCAATTGACTTCACATTGTGCTTTGTATTGTCACATGTTTGAACTACATGATTAGTTACCTTATTTTCCAAATCGGTCATCAATGGTATGTTACCACTCAATTGCGTTGACTTTGGAATCCTCTACTTGCATTTCTTCCAAAGTAACCCCTACTACCTCTACCTCTGAAATTACCTATTTGATTTTTGCCACCTCTTTCTCATGAATTAAAGTTCTGATTATATCCACCATTACTCTGAGTATTATGCCAACAATCATTAGCTAAGTGATTTGTCTTACCACAAATCCAGCAAGCCTTGACTCCATCTTTATTACTCCTGCCTCTTCCTCTACCTTTGCCACCTCCTCTTCCTCTTAGGAAGTTAGCTTGGCTAGTTGTACCTTCATCCTCATTTGCTTGTTGCTTTCCTTTGATATTCTTCTTCTTATCCTTTGAATACATTGCATGACCTATACTCTTGTCACCTTCACCTTTGACATCCTGCTCAAAGGTTAATATATGTCCTAGCAATTGATTTAAGTCAGGATTAAAATGATCAAGTGATAATTCAGTAGACAAAATGAATGGCTTCCATTTGTCATCACCTCATAAACATGTGAGAATTTTCCTTACCAATTTATCCTCCTCAATGTCTTCATCAACTGCTCCTAATGCATCTGCAATGTCCTTCATCCTTGTTACATAGTCTGAGATAGATTGAGAGGTCTTCTTCTTGAAAGTGGTAAATTTTTCCCACAAGGATGCCTTCCTTGACTTTGTGGTGTTTTGAAAATGCTCCTCCAAAGCATTCCATATATCACTTGCAATTTCAAGACCTCTAACGTAAGGTAGCAAGTAGTCATTGACTGCCATATAGATAATGCTCCTAGCTTGAGCATCTTTCTTCATCCAATTCTTCAATTCTGATAATTCCTCCCTAGTTGGAACACTAGGATCTCTGAACTGAGGCTTTTCTTCTTCACCTATAATATAAGCTATAAATTCTTTGCTCACAAGATGAGCTTCCACCCTCATTGACCATGAACAGCGAGTCGTAACAAACGAGAACTATGTCGTAAAAAGAGAACACTCTCGTCAAAAATTACATGTTTTCACCTCATTTTTGGAATTCCTTTACACTAGTATACATATATTACAAAAATAAGGTGAAAACAAGTAATTTTTGACATTTTTTGTCATTTTCTCAAAAAAAAATGAGCTCAAAATGTAGTCAAAATTTCACTATATTAGGCATTGACGTGTCCCAAAATGTATATGATAAGACATTGACATGTCCAAAATCTATATGATAAGACATTGACATGTCTAAAATATATATAAGAATGTAGAAATCAATAGTTTTTACACAAAAATAACATTTTAGACATATCTTTAATGGGTGGATATCTGATTGTTATTCAAAATTGCTACAAAACATGGTTTCATTAACCAAACTACTTTGAGGCATTTACATAAGCACTAAAAATGTCTGAGAGCTTCAATGCAACTCACAACTTTGTCGATCTATGTCTACACCCTCATCATCTGATGCACTTGATTCAGTCTCATACTGTTGAGAGCTCTCTTCTTCTTCTTCTATATCCACAAGAGCTCTATCTTCATCCACGTACATACCAAATTCTGCAGGATCATGCACAACTCTTCTTGTTTTCCTATGATTTCCTGTACCACATACATCTGGAAGCTTTTGTTTTATCATGTTGATGGTTGCTTTCCTCAAGTGACCAGTTTTTGTCAAGGAAAAATCATAAACAAGAATATCTACATCATCCATTTTAAGAGTGGATGTGCTTCGAATATTCTTTTTCCTTTTTGAACCTGCTCGTTTGTTGGAGAATGTTAATCTCCAAAAGAACAACTTACTCTTGTGATTAGAGCACCTCTATACCAAGAGTAAGTCAAACACTTCACTAATTTAGAGGATCAATTGCTAACTTATCAAAAATTAACAAATCTGTGAATTAGATGATACACAGAAAAGTCTGCTGCATTGTTCATTCACATTGACCTATCAAATCTGTAAAGTTTTTTATGAAACTTTGTACAAATCATCTCCTAGAGATTGCGCAACTACTCCAAGTTGAATTACTCCAAAAGATTAAGTATAACTTGAGAAATTGATTTCACAAGTTACCTATGTCAGAAACTGTTATCCAAAACAGTCGACTTTACACCTGTAACTTTTAAGACTTGGTTCTCCTTGAATAGAACCCGTTTTACAAAATGCTTCTAGACATAAGTAGCTTATCTTCCAACTTAAAGATTAAGCCCTCACTCATGCAAAACTTTAAACTGTGCTAGGAGAAATGACCAAAACATTAACTTCGAAATATGCGCCTGTTTTAGGAACCAGTGAATACACTTCACATATGAATGTTCCTACACTCAATTCACTCAGCCTGATTACAATTGGAAGCTGAAACTTTGCACAGAGGTCAAGCAACTCTCAACTTAGACTTGTACAAAAGCATTTCACAATTGATCTACTGTAGAAGGAGAACACACAGAAACATCGGGCGCAAAACTTTTCATTTACTCAGAGAAAATACAACTGAGTGATGAGAGCAAACTCAAAATTCACTTTCCTCTATCTCATGACTTCTATCTCCCTCATTCTTGACTTCTAACTAATGTCACATAAGCTCTCATACATGCCCCGACTTTTCTCAAAGTATTTATAGATAATTTGTACATAATCTTTACTGAACAAAAGATCTAAGTCATCTATGACTATGCTAATGTACATATGTGTACACTTCTCTTGTCCTCTGAATGTAATCTTCTTCCACACTTTAGGAATTAATTCTTCCTTCATCATTTGATCTTCCAAGCCTTCAATTGGTGATTGGTATGCACCAACAGCTCCCCCTCAATCATCAATTGAGGTCTTCTCTGTCTTCTTGATACTTGCCATGTCTTTGAACCTTTGTAACTTAGGTCCATCCAAACTCTTTGTCATCATATCTGCCACCTGTTCTTTTGTTGGAGTGTACATCACTTCAATCTCTTTATCTAGTACCTTTTCCCTCAAGAAATGATACTGTATCTCTATATGCTTAGTCCTGGCATGAAAAACAGGGTTAGCTGCCAAATACAAAGAACTCATATTGTCTCCAAAAATTATTGGAGTACTATGATCAATCTCAAAACTTTTCATCAAGGTCTTCAACCATATGACTTCTTTTGCAGCTTCTACCATTCCCTTATACTCAGCTTCTGTGGATGATAAAGCAACTGTATGTTGCTTCTTTGAACACCAAGACACTAACTTGTCTCCAACATAACATAGATATCCATGGGTAGACCTTCTATCATCTGAGTCACCTGCCCAATCTGCATCACTAAACACTTTGATTCTTGTGTCAGAAGTGAAACCATAATACAAACCTTCACTTAGGGTTCCTTTGATATATCTGAGTACCCTTTGGGCTGCAATCCAATGAGTCTTCTTTGGACAATGCATGAATTGTGACAACACACCTACTGCATATGATAGATCTGGCCTTGTCAAGGTAGCATAGATTAGACTACCTACCAAACTCTGATATTTCTTCATGTCATTGAACTCTTCACCTCCACTTTGATTGTTATACCAACAATCATTTGCCAAATGATTTGTTCTGCCACAAATCCAACAAGCTTTAGCATTATCTTTGTTCTTACCTCCTCTTCCTTTACCTCTGAAATTTGTCTTCCCTTTTGTGAAGTTGGCTTGATTTGAATTCCCTTCATCATCATTTGATTGCTTTCCTTTGCCATTCTTTTTCTTGTCTTTGGAGTACATAGCTTGACTTGTACTTCTATCATTGTCTCCTTTAAGATCCTGCTCAAAGGTTAGCATGTGTCCTAGCAATTGATTAAGGTCAGGAGTAAAGTGATCAAGTGACAACTCTATGGATAATATAAAAGGCTTCCACTTCTCATCACCTCTTAGACCTGTAAGTATTTGTCTTACCAACTTTTCTTCTTCAATATCTTCATCCACTGCTCCCAAGCTATCTGCAATATCTTTCATCCTTGCCACATAATCTGAAATTGATTGTGAGCTCTTCTTCTTGAAGGTTGTGAACTCAGCCCATAGTGAGGACTTCCTTGACTTAGTTGTATTTTGGAAATGCTCTTCCAAGGCATTCCAAACGTCTGTAGCACTTTCTAAACCTCTGATGTGAGGTAAAAGGTAATCATTTACAGACATGTAGATGATACTCCTTGCTTGAGCATCCTTTCTCATCCAAGTCTTCAACATTGCAAGTTCTTCTCTAGTAGGAATACTTGGATCTGCAAACTCTGGTTTTTCTTCATCTCCTGTAATAAATGATATAAGATCTTTGCTCATGAGGTGTGCTTCCATCCTCATGGACCATGCTGGATAGTTCTCCCTATCTAGCTTATCAATCTGCAAGCTTTCTCCCATCTTGTGTCCACCTGTGTATTGAAATCTTCAAGCTTTACAAACAATGTATGTACCTTTACTTCGAATTGAACTCCTTTTGCCTTTCTTGATGTCAATTAGTCTTCTCCCCAAGCTTTGACTCCAAGCTTTCACTTCTTGATCCTTCAAATGTTGAATCTCTTGAATCTGCAGCAGTCGGGATCCTCCTTTCCTTGAAATTGATGTCTCCTGCTCTGATACCACTGTTGGAGAATGTTAATCTCCAAAAGAACAACTTACTCTTGTGATTAGAGCACCTCTATACCAAGAGTAAGTCAAACACTTCACTAATTTAGAGGATCAATTGCTAACTTATCAAAAATTAACAAATCTGTGAATTAGATGATACACAGAAAAGTCTGCTGCATTGTTCATTCACATTGACCTATCAAATCTGTAAAGTTTTTTATGAAACTTTGTACGAATCATCTCCTAGAGATTGCGCAACTACTCCAAGTTGAATTACTCCAAAAGATTAAGTATAACTTGAGAAATTGATTTCACAAGTTACCTATGTCAGAAACTGTTATCCAAAACAGTCGACTTTACACCTGTAACTTTTAAGACTTGGTTCTCCTTGAATAGAACCCGTTTTACAAAATGCTTCTAGACATAAGTAGCTTATCTTCCAACTTAAAGATTAAGCCCTCACTCATGCAAAACTTTAAACTGTGCTAGGAGAAATGACCAAAACATTAACTTCGAAATATGCGCCTGTTTTAGGAACCAGTGAATACACTTCACATATGAATGTTCCTACACTCAATTCACTCAGCCTGATTACAATTGGAAGCTGAAACTTTGCACAGAGGTCAAGCAACTCTCAACTTAGACTTGTACAAAAGCATTTCACAATTGATCTACTGTAGAAGGAGAACACACAGAAACATCGGGCGCAAAACTTTTCATTTACTCAGAGAAAATACAACTGAGTGATGAGAGCAAACTCAAAATTCACTTTCCTCTATCTCATGACTTCTATCTCCCTCATTCTTGACTTCTAACTAATGTCACATAAGCTCTCATACATGCCCCGACTTTTCTCAAAGTATTTATAGATAATTTGTACATAATCTTTACTGAACAAAAGATCTAAGTCATCTATGACTATGCTAATGTACATATGTGTACACTTCTCTTGTCCTCTGAATGTAATCTTCTTCCACACTTTAGGAATTAATTCTTCCTTCATCATTTGATCTTCCAAGCCTTCAATTGGTGATTGGTATGCACCAACATCGTTTAGTATCACACACCATTTCTAAGTTATATTTACCTGTGAATGCATTACTACTTTTAGTGTAATACCAATGCACCACCAAAGCCTCTATTCTTCTCTGATCAATATCTTTAGTTATCTCTAAAACCTTTGCAATCCAAAATGGTCTGGTAGCCTCATCACCATCAGCAAGTACTTCAATAAGCGTTCCAACATTTATCTCTATTAAATTTCCTTGCCATCTTGCTTCTGCCTGTTTTGTCATCCTTGGGCCTACATAAATATTTCTTTCTGGTGGATGTATAAAACTTTGAAGTGCATCTGCATTACATGCTTGGGCCACATTCACGGATCTTTGTGTACAAAAATCCCATGTGAATGGAACATCAACTGGCCAGTGACCTGCAATTGTATACTGTATAATCTCTTCTTGATGATTGAAAAAGTCCTCCCACCAAGATACATCTTGATCTCCAGCATATTTTTTTGCACGCTCAATATGTCTCTTCTTTTCAATGAGTGCATGCATCTAGCTTTTACTTTGATCAACCACACTTCCACATCTTTCTGTATTGTTTTTATCTTCATATGGTGATTGTTTTGCACCATACACTGTTACAGTAGACAAATTAGGCACCTGCAATAAGAAACAGCATCCCTCTTTAGGCTCCCACCCAAGAGAAGATGAATACTGCTTTGCAAATAAAAGGGTTATTTCATCAACCCTCCTCATCAAGAATACATGGTTGAAACTAATATTGTGCAATGGAGCCAAAACCTTAGCACTGTTATCAAGGCCCATTGAGCAAAAGTGCTTAAAGTCATAAATCTGTGTGAGGTGTTGAACTTCTGGTTTTGGAGTATATGCTTCTGAAATCAGCTCAGATAAAATCGGAAGAGTAAAAGCATTGTTACGTGCCAACTTCTTAGAGAAAGTACTGAACATTTGATCAATGTGATCATGAGTGTGGCCAACCAGAAGAAAATTTACCTTAACCTTCTGAAATACCTGTTTTTCAACAAGCATGCTTAAATATCCAAAGACTGTAGAATTTTTATTCTCTCTTGCAGTATTATCTAGTTGCAAATATAGAGTTGGTGGCAAAAGAACCTTCCATGATTGCAAAACACGATGAATGACAGTAACTGTAAGGTTTGGATCATTATGCACATTCGGATATGTGAAGAAAACCTTGGACATTACAGTTCCATTGTATACCAAAGCGCCAACCAAATGCATTTGCACAAGGACTTCATCTCCAATGTCCTTAGGGATGCGATAAAAATGTGGCAAACAAGTTTTTTTTTTATCCATACCATCGATCAACAAACACATATAACACTCCGGATTTCTGAGTGCCTTACTTCGATGATGAATTGCTTTCTTTCTCTCTAATGCTTGACTATCACGATGGTTGTTAAGAAGGTTTTTAAAATTATGCTTTTCCTGTGGTGTTGTAGCCCCTTTTGCCATGTTTTTCAAAGTGGCGCAAACTGAACATTCACCCATTCTAACTTTACGAGGAATAGAAACATTGTTAAACTCTTCCTTCCATAATCGAGTAAAGTGACGATACAACATATACTTCTCATTTCTATTTTCCATGTCTTCTCTATATATTTGAAATACCTCTCGACGAGTAAAGTTATCTGACAAGTGCAACCTTCCAGTTGTAGGCATAACTTCACAATGCAAGCTAAAATAGTTCATCATCCAATTCATTGCATGACGTCCAACAAATCCTTTCGTCCCAACATGGAACGTATCCAAAATGAGATCCCCATTCAAAAACCCTTGTTGAACCCTATGTATTCTAAAATTTCCTACACCCATTGCAATTTTAAATGCAGCCCTACAGCATGGCATCCCTTGAGTAAAGAAATATTCAAAACCAACACGCGTTACTGACATGTTATCCTCAATCATTTGCATGCAAGAAACAAGGTATATATCTTGCCTTTCACTATCTAAATGGAGGAATTTTTCTCTTATGTGCTTTAGTTTCTTCATTCCTAAATTATACAAACATTTCAAACCACAACAATGCTTCACAATATCCAATGCAATCTGTCTATCTGAAGTAAGAAATTTAAATCTTTTTCGACTTACTTCACGAGACCTTCTTTTAAATCGTAGATTGAGCTTGCTTTGCTTTTTCATTGCTCCACATGCACTTGAGTCAGAAGGGAGATCAATGGTTGGATCAGATGGGAGATCAAGAGGTGCATTTGGTTGAGCAGCATTGCACTGTGAATTGGATAACTTAAATGACTCAACAGAAAACATGGAATCATCAGCACGTTCTAAATCATAGGGATCATCACTTCTCTGGAAAGGTTCAACTGAGAACAATGAATCAATATGAGCAGAGGAAGCTGATGCCCAAGCATCCACTGAAAAGATTGAGCTCATCTTCACTGAGTTCACAGAAGACTAAAGATGAATGACCTTTTTAAATAAGTAGAAATCCGAGATCAAGTGAAGATGTCACATCAAATGTCACATCAAGAAGATATGAAATCAAAAGCTTATTAAAGTACATTAAATAACATTAAACATCAAATTACATCAAATCACTTAATTACTCAAATATACACTAATAAGGGAACCAAAGATTTGATTCACTTTTGATTCAAATGAGAAACACAGTTGATTTCTAACTACATATGAGTCATTGAGTCTAAGCATTGTGAATGAATCAAAATATATCCAAGTTGAGTTCCAACAGGAATATATAATAAAATTGTTTGGAGAAATTTTACAAGAAGAAATTTTACAACTGGAATATATCCAAGTTGAGTTCCAACTGGAATATGCTATGCCATTGAACACTATACAAGAAGAAATTTTACATTTGGTTAAGATTTCAAGGATTAGGTTTTATTGTGGTCTTGGCTAGATATCAAAGAGGTAGATGAAAGTATATTAAAAAAGAATTATGTGTAAAAGAGGCACACAGAAAGTTTATTCATACATTGATTTTCCATTTCAACAATGTGTTACAAGATAAATGTGAATATGAACTAAAGTGTGGAGGATAACACTATAAAGATGTCATTAATCTCACAACTTAGACCTAATTTTCTCCCAAGCAACAGACTCTAAGAAAAAACTTCTACATGAGATTAGAAATCCTCATGTACATACCATATTGTTGCCATTGAAGTTTAATTTCCATGCAAATGTATATAAATAGTTGCAAGGTTCTGTACTTGAATGTTTATTCATACATTGATTTTCCATTTCAACAGTGAGTTACAAGATAAATGTGAATATGAACTAAAGTGAGGAGGGTAATATTATAAAGATGTCATTAGTCTCCCACATTTAACACAACTTTGACTTGATTTTCTCCCAAGAAAGAGATTCTAAGAAAAAAATCTCTACATGAGTTTAGACATCCTCATGGACATACCATACTCTTGCCATTGAAATGTAATTTCTATGCAAATGTATATAAATAGTTGCAAGGGTCTATGAATATTTCATTAAAGTGGCTCTGAAACAGCCTATTTGTGTGGGTGCTATTCCCTGGTTAGATAAGTTGACAGATTTAGTTAGCAACTGGACTCATTCAGTTAGATCCAGTTAGTCTCTGGTTCAAGTTACCCAATTGCCTATAAATACCAGAGGAGGAGATCATTCGCATTTTCAAAATCCACGAGCAAGAGAGAGCAGCAGAGCACAGACAGCCATGGAGCACAGAGGTCAGCATACCAGCAAGCCAAGTCTGATGGAGAAGAAGAATGTTGGCAAAAGTACCAAGAGGTAGACAAAATCATAACATAAATAAAGATTCCAAAAAGATTCCCTCTGTATGTTTTTGTAAAAAGTCTGATTTCTAGGTATTTATTTTTCTTACCTCTAGAAATATGGATCCAAAGCATGTACAGCTCGATGCCTGGCATCGACTTTAAGGTGTAAGTCGATGCCAGGCATCGACTTAGGATTGCAAGTCGATGCCAGGCATCGACTTGGGCCCAAAAGTCGATGCCAAGCATCGACTTGCCGGCATCAACATGCACTGAAAAGTCGATGCCAGGCATCGACTTTAGGGTGCAAAGTCGATGCTTGGCATCGGCTTTTGGGCCCAAGTCGATGCTTGGCATCGACTTTTGGGCCCAAGTCGATGCCAGGCATCGACTTTGTGTGCAAGTCGATGCCAGGCATCGACTTGAGGGTAAAAGTATATGCCAGGCATCGACTTGGCCCAAAAGTCGATGCCAAGCATCGACTTGGGCCCAAAAGTCGATGCCAAGCATCGACTCTTGCACCCCCAAGTCGATGCCTGGCATCGACTTTCACCCTCAAGTCGATGCCGGGCATCGACTTGCACACAAAGTCGATGCCTGGCATCGACATGCACTTAAACATCGATGCCTTGCATCGACCTGAAGCTCAAAATCGATGCCTTGCATGGACTTGGGCCTTTGAAACCACATTTACGTTTGATCTGATATTTCCAAGTGCCTTCAGGGATGCGGAGTACAAGGATGAAAGGCCCATCAAGAAGCTCAGAGTCACCATGGGCTCTGGTGACCAGCAACGTGACAAAGGCAGTGGTCACCAAGCAAAGCCAAAGAAAATTATTGCACCATTATCCTCTGAGAAGGCCAGCAACCCACTAGGAATATCCTCAGGTGGACAGAGTAGCATAAAAATTCCTGTGGAGGATCCAAATATGAAGGAAAGGTCTAGGGAGACGGAGGTCATGAGGACAGATCATCCACTTCGAGACATGACAAATCTCGAGTGGTGCCTTCAGTACGTTGAAGAGAAGAATGCAGTCCTCCTTGTGTTCGCAAGGGCCTATGGCAGAGGAAAGATCACGACAACACAAGGTTTTCAGTATGGACTTGTTTACAAACTGGATTATGAAGATGAAGATTCTGACAACCTGCTTTTCTTGGTGGAGACATCGAAAGGATTAAGAAATGTCATATGCAAGATGGATTTCTTGTGCCCAGAGTGCTGTGTTCCAGAAGGGCTAGCTCAGATATGCAGAGACTCAGTGAATTTCATCAAGGACCTGATGCCATGGATCCAGGGCAATATCATGCCAACACAGCAGAAGAAGACGACCCCTGTAAAGGCAAGGGGTAAGCAGAGCGTGCACAAAAAGCCCCAAAAGAAAAAGAAGATAATTTCAGAAGAGGAGTTTTCTGACTCAAGCTCTAGCTCTGGGGACATAATTGTTGCACCTGGTGGAGAGCTTGCATCTGGTGTTCTTGGTACTGAGCAGAATAAGATGAGGGAGGACATAGCTAGAAGAAAAGTTGTGAAGAAGGGGCAGTTGTTCCACCTGCCGATTAATATTATCCACAGGCCACCCGTAGATCCAGTCACAGGGAGGAGGCCCCTTGAGATCAGGGAGCCACATAATTTGCACGTCCAGAATCTTAAGAAGAAAATGAAAATAAATCCTCATGCTACTGTTGTGCCATTCCTTGTCATGGTGGATCCGAATGAGTGCAGTTGTGTGGAGGATTTCAATGAGGGTTTGTTTGATGATTACACTTATTATGTGATTGGAGGTTCACACTCTGCAGAGGCTCGTAGACAGTTAGTGAAGGAGCACCCTACTACATTTTTCTTTAGGTATGCAGAGTGTAAGATATATGCTGGTCTTACAACTGAGGAAGCCAAGCTTCTTGCTTGGGATCACAACAACGACAATGACTACAGGCAAAAAATGTCCTCCATAGAGAGAATTCGGTTCTTCCACCATGAATATCAAGATTGTCTTGTGAAGGAAGTTGGAAGAATACATCCCAATCTACGAAAGCAATGCCTTATTGAGGTTGGAATTGCATTGGATGAGAATAGAAAGTCAGATGCTTTGAGGAAATATGATCCATGGTTTCAACTGGCATTCAGATCAGGTGAGATCTGGGATCTACAGGATAGAATTTTCACAATGTGGGAGCACAAGGAGGTCAAGGGCCAGAAGCAACGAAAGTCGAGGCCAGACCCACAAGTTGATCTGAAGGGAAAGGGAAGGAAAGTTGACCTTTCAATTGAAGAGGCTCCTGAGGACATGAAGCTGACCCCATGGAGGGCCCTTCAAGGAATCAAGGATGATACATTGATCATATCAACTTTGTCAAGGGTAATCTCGAAGGAGTTAAGCCTGGAGGAGATGGTGACTGAGCTCAATAAGTATGTATGTTATTCTTAGATCCTTTTTCCCTCCTCCCATGCTTCTTGTCTAACCTAGTCTCTTTTATATTTCTGTGTCTGTATTCATAAAGTGTACATGAAGATTCAGGAGGTGATGATGAAGAGGCTGGGTTGCTTTTCTTGGACAGAGGTCCAAGCAGACTATCCAACCACATCATCCTACAAAGCCTTATCAGAATATTTCATCCTGTTTCGTGATTGGGTAGGTTCTCTTATCAGAATATTTCATCCTAACCAATTTGATGCATTGCATGGCATCGACTTGGGGGCATAAGTCGATGCCTGGCATCAACTTGGGGGCATAAGTCGATGCCTGGCATCGACTTGCAACATAAGTCGATGCCTGGCATCGACTTGGGGGCATAAGTCGATGCCTGGCATCGACTTACAGCATAAGTCGATGCCTGGCATCGACCTGCAACAAAAGTCGATGCCTGGCATCGACCTCGTGGCAAAAGTCGATGCCAGGCATCGACTTAGGTCCCAAGGTCGATGCCAAGCATCGATTTTGAGTAGAAGGTCGATGCCTAGCATCTACCCCAACAAGAAATCGATGCCATGCATCCGTTCTTTATGTTTTGTTTGCTGTACTGAAGAGCTCTTTTAATTGTCTTTCCAATTTGTTCTGCAGAAACCAAGGAAAAGTAAGTCTACAGAGGTACTAGATGATTGCCCCCCTGCATTCCTTGCTCACATTCAAAGAGCAAGGCATGAGAAATCTAGACTGAAAGCGAAGGAGATGGATTTTGATGATGAACCTGATCTTAAATGTTTCTCCAATCCCCTAGACCCCCTTAGGCCTGTATATTACAATGTGTTCTGTAGTGATGTAAATAATATTTGTTCTGTTGTGCCTAGAAAACATTTCTCCCTTCTCATAGCGGACATACCCTATGGATTTAGGATGTTAGGATCAGTTAATGATGATGAACCCTTCAAACACCCTCAGATTCGGAAGATGGTCACTGATTTTGCAGAGTTGACTATGTCTCCTCTTTGGAGGATAGTAATTTTCCATAGCAGAGACCAGTCTTTCTCTGTTTCAACTGCTCTGAAGGCAAGATGTCATGCTGTGGAGTGCCTCACTTGGTAAGTAATCTTCTTTCTATCTCCATGGCTTTAATGATGCTCTCTGTGACTCATAGTTCTTTTTTGCAGGGTGAAGACAAACGTAAATCACACTCCTTTGCATCGGTTTGTGAGCGCCACTGAATGCATTACAGTTGGCTATTATGATGAAGTAAGCAAAAGGAGAGTCAGGGAGCATTGCAATGAGAATGGGATCTCAAATGTGCTCATGTTCCCAGCCGTTACCAAGAAACTTCGTCATGTAGCTGGGGACATGACATTGGTTAACCCTTATCAGAAGCCACAAAAACTCATAATGAGATTGCTTCAGCTATTTTCCAATGATGATGACTGGGTCCTAGACCTTTTTTCGGGCACAGGTAATTTCAATTTTCACAATTTTCATTAGTCATGGTTGATTGAAGCCTCTAAGTGGTTTTCTGCTGTTTCAGGAACGACTCTGGCTTGCTCCTTGAAGATGTTCAGGCACTGCATAACTGTGGAGAAGGATGATGCTCAAGTGAGCTTCATTGGAATGAGAATCAATGGGCTGAATGAATGCCCAGATGAAGACCAAGAGGTTGGAAGGAAGCACATTGCAGATACGGAGAGATTCCAACCAGCTTCAAGGGAGCCTGTTCCCCCACTTGCAGATGAACCGGGGGACATGGCTGACCTTGAAGAGCCAATCTTGGAGCAAGAGAGGCAAGATAGGTGTTCTAATGTGCCAGAGGATCCCAATATCCTTGAGCCTGAGGAAAGCTATGATCAGCTTCTATTGTAGATTCACATTACTCTTGTAGAACACATGAAATGTAAAAGATCATTTTAATGCAAATATAATTTGGAGTTCTGCTTCCACTTGGTGTTCAGCTTGATTTATCTTGAGCATTTCTCTGATCATGTGTGAATGTTTCTTAGTATAATTTTGTTGAATATTATCTTCTCTTGGGAATGCTTTTGTGAAGTGTATTTCATATTCTGTTAATATGGCCAGGCATTCAATGGGGATCTTAACCATACAAAGGGGATGATCTTAATTGCCTTGTTAAAATGCTCTGATTTTTGCAACACATGTACTCTAATCTTCGAGTAACTTTTAATTAGCTATCATCTGTGCTTGTTGAGGTTATAGATGTAATGAAGGAGCTTCGCGAATTCTTACTTGTACCTTTTCAACTCTAATCTATTGTCCAAGATCATGATGTGGGATTCTTGGTCATGCTCAACAACTAGTTTTCATGGCAGCAAGAATTTTCGTATATCTATCTTGACTAGTTGGGATATGAGATCAAGCTTCTAGTGACAATATTTACAAGCAAGACTCGTGATGCTTTCTAGATATTGTAAAATGCCCACTTTTTTGCTTCATATAATGGTATTTAGGTAAAAAGAAAAAGAGAACATGTCTTTGTTCTCCTTTGTTGTGACTCAGTGTTCATGTTGGATAGTTCTCTCTATCCAACTTCTCTATCTGAAGAGAATCTCCCATCTTTTTCACCTGTGTATTGAATTCTTCAAATTTAATGAGTAATAGATGTACCTTTACTTTGAATAATGTTCCTTTTGTCTTCCTTGATGTCGTATTACCTCCTTCTCAAGCTTTTCCCTCAAGCTTTCACCTTCTAAACCTTCAGATGTTGAATTCTTTATGACTGACCACAAAAGCTCCATATTTGTTGAACCTAACTTGCAAACCCTTTTCCACTATTTGTCCAACACTCATCAGATTCTTGGTGATAGTAGGTACATAAAGTACCCTGCTCAACAGATTTCTATTCCCATCAGAAGTTTTGACATTTCCTACCTTGACCAGTGAATGCTTGGTGTCATCACTTATCTACACTTGGTGCTTTCCCTTGGGCTCCTCAAGATTAGAAAGAAGAGCTACATTGCATGCTACATGGTTTGAACAACCTGAGTCAATATAGCTCACAATACAATAGCAATTGATAAAAAATCCTTTTGAGGGTATCTAATTAGCTTAGATAGCTAATGATTACAAGTGAAATCACTTAAAATGATAAACCATACACTGAGCAATCAACTTAGCAACTGGATGCTTACCCTTGACTTTTTAAGGGTTGTACAGAGAATGACCAAAGAGCACTTCGACGAGGATTTCTCTAAATCGGCTGAATCAAATCCCTTAAAATTTTGGAAGCTTAAAATAGCTTTGAGATGGTTCCAACAAGCTATAGAACATGTAAAATGGATAAGAACTCACTGAGATATGATCAAGCCAAGTACAATGTTCTGAGTAGACATAGCAAAGAAGTCAACAGATGTGATCAATAATGTATATGTAATATAGCACATGCGTTTACAAGATCATTTGCACGATAATGATGCCAAATGATAGTGAGATGAGTAGGCTATGGTGTAGGCCACCCAAACTCAATAGATGATCAAAGGAAGAGCTCTACAAGAGGCATACATACTGTGACTTTTTACAAGTCATTTATAAGTGTTTGATTCTAAGTTGAATTTCAAAATTCAAACTTGGCTCAATTTGAAAAGTGATTCCTATGATTTTGGAGATATTCTCTCATAAAGAATTAGTAGCTAATATGCTCTCTACCTCCACGAGATTCAAGCATTTACAAGATTCTGTCATGAACTTATCTTTTACAAATGGTAACTAATCAAAAGAGTTACAAGCCATGGTTCATATGATCCATCAAAATCTTCTTCAATGCCTAGCCAAATGTGAAGGCTTGAAATTTGCACCAACAATCTTCACCATAGTGGTACTTCCATTGTACCAGAGTGACACACATGCATTGATATGTTTGTTTTTCAAATGTTCCATTATCCCTCACATTCGCTCATGCAGAACATCCAGAGATACTTAACATACACTTACCACAATATACCAAGAAAAAAATGAGGCTCATGCCGCTTACCTTTGAAAATAGTTGGAGAGTGAGCATATCAATTAATGATATCCAATGGAAACTTCTATGACAAATTTTAAGGCTTTAAAAGATCAATTGATTTTCCTCAATGAAATTGTGCCATATAATTCACTTGTCTAGACTGTTCTTAATGGTCTTCTGGATTCTTATCAAAAATTTTCTTTGATTCTTTGTGTGATAATGAATGGCAGTCAAAATTCCTTAAATTTTAAGAAGATAGACTATTTTTGTTGCAAGAAAATCAATTTAGACAAAACATGCCAATTATGCATGTTGCAGATAAATCTTTCTTAGCTAGTCAAAAGGGCAAAGGTAAATACAGCTCGTCTACTAGAAATCCAAAATTTGTTAATGCTAGAAAATCAAAGAAGGAAGCTAAAGATGAAAGAAAAAAAATGCAAAAATAATTTTTCAAGTATTTTAAGGTGAATGATCATGTCATTAAGAGTTGTCTTGAGTTGGCTGCAAAAGTGTCAAAGAAGAAAGAGGTTCGAATGGTTGGTCCTGAGGCTTCTACACCTAAAATTAAGTCTACCTTTTATTTTTGTTCAGAATAAAGAATGGGTGTTTACTACTCATTTAGGCTATGACCCATCTTCTCATGACTAATTTATGATTGTAGTAGACATTGATGTTTGGTATTTTGATAGTGGTAAAACCAAACATACTACATCGTAATGTAGTTTCTCCACTTCACTCAAGTCTATGTAGGGAATACTATCACATGTGCAAAAAAATCCACTTATCTTGTCATGCGATTTAGAATGATCATTATTACTATTGTTGATGGTAGTAATCTCATGTTGTCAAATACTCAAGAGAAATATGTTATTTGTTGGTACATTTTTATCCAAGCCTAGTGCTTGATCATCTATCACTTTGATATGTATACTCTCAATGAGAGAAGCCATAAGATCAACCTCTTGTAAAAGTGATTCCTTGAAAAGTAATTAACTCAAAAGTAAAAGCCAAAGAGAATCTCACAATTTTTTTAGGTGTAAATCACGCATCTAAATTTGTAGAAATCACTTAGATAAGATCCCCTATGTTGAAGGAACTCTTAGGTGGAATCCCCCCAAAGTTTGAATTCAAATTTCTCTATATATACACATGAAGAGAGTCGTAGATCAGAGCAAGCTTTTGTGCTACATTTAGAGGAGTTTCTGGTCGAATTTTGTGTTATTGGTGAAGCACACATAGTTCTCCTTATCCTTAACCTTCATGCTCACTCACATCATGTATTATATGCTCAATATAGATTGATTTTTCAAGTCATCTTTGGAGTTCAATACAATTGTTGTCTTAGGTTCATATCTCATTTTCAGTCAACTTTGATCATTGATTTCTCTATGTGTACTTACTCTTTTGATAAGATTTAAATTGTTATAGATAAAGTGATAAGTCTTTTTGCTTTATCTCAATTTGCAACATATTTGATTCATTATTCTTTGAGCAACATCTATTTGAACTGATCTATGTATGCAAGCACTGTATTCTTGCAAAGTCAGTATGACACCCCAATGTTCCTAAATTAATTTCTCTCAGTATAGTCCACTAAAGTTCATCACATTGTTGCTTTAGGTTCATCATATAGCTAATTGAAAGTGTAAAAAGTATCTCTGATGAATTATCAATAGATTGTGAGCTCTGAGTGAAATTTTTGAGTGTTCTTCATCCCAAAATAGCAAATTTTTATCATTTGTTTTGTATCAAGTTATCTGTTTTGATGAATCAATTTGAGATTGATCTTATAAAGTAATAACAAGGTATTAATGCATCACTAGCAAGCTCAAGGTGTCTACTTAGCCTCTCTGAAGTTAATTTGGTAGGTGTAGAGCAATTCCTTGCAACACCAGACTCATCCTTAGAGTGTGTCCACTTTCTCTTCTCAGAGTGGTATCAGAGCATACTTGAATCAACATGGGAGATGGTTTCCCATCTACCATTGACAAATTGGATAGGAACAACTACCCAGTCTAGTCTCTGAGGGTGGAGGCCTACCTTCAAGGAAGAAATCTCTTTGGATACATATTTGAAGATGAATTCATGCCAACAATAAGAAGCAAAGGGAAACCATCACTTGAAGAGCAAGAGAGACTTACAAATTATGGTCAAAGGATGCATTAGAAAGGTCCTATATCCTAAGCTGGATTTCTTATTTTCTCTTACCTCATGTGAAAGGATGCAAGACCTCAAGGGAGACGTGGAATGCACTTTCTGCCTTCTTCTCTTTAAGCATCAGAGCAAGGAAGAACCAACTATGGATGGAGTTCACTACCTTGAAGAAAAGTCCCAAGCAAAGTGTGAGTGATTATGTCACCAAGATGAAGGAGATCTATGATCAATTAGGAATCATTGGAGAGGTGATTGAGGAAGAGCAAATCATAAGGCAAATTATCAATGGCATTAAAGCTGATGACAAGTGGGAATCCTTCACAACTACCATGGTTCTATACATTTACATGCAGGTGCCGGACCTCAATACTATGATGGGCCAACTCTTCAAACATAAAGTAAAGCTAAACAAAAATGGTGAATCCTCAAAAGGTAATCAACCTTCTGCCCTATACTCTGATAAAGCTAAATCTAAGGATAAGTCAAAGTCCAAGAAGAATGAAGATGAAGGAAGTTCTTTCCAAGCCAACTTCACAGGTAGAGAAAGAGCTAGAGGTAAAGGTAGAGGAGGAAAGAAAGGTAGGGGGAGACCCCAAACATCTCAACCTTGTAATATATGTGGTTATTCTAATCACACTACTAAAGAATGTTATAGGAATCCAAGAAATTCTAGAGGAAGAGGATTCAATAAAGGTGGCTATGGATCAAATAGAGGCAGATACAACGGAGGATACAACAACAACTATCACAACAACAATAACAACTATCAAATTGGATATAGAGGAAGGAAGGACTACAAAAATTACACTGAGGATCAAAGTCAAGAAGACTCACTTCTTCTCATGAAACTATCACTAAAGCAGGGTAAGGATGATGATCATGTCTTTTATATTGACTACAAAAATTACACTGAGGATCAAAGTCAAGAAGACTCACTTCTTCTCATGAAACTATCACTAAAGCAGGGTAAGGATGATGATCATGTCTTTTATTGCTCTCTAACTCAGAACATCCCAAGAACAAACATGAAGTGCAAATAGGTGATGATACAAGGCATTCAATGGAAAAGATAGGTAATGTGAAGACATGAGATGGCAATATGAATCTCTGAGCAAGGTACTATATGTACCTACAATAACCAAGAATTTGATAAGTGTTGGAAAAATTGTGGAGAAAGGATTATAGATTAGATTCACAAGACATGCAGAATATGTGGAAGACCCCAACCAAGGATTCAGAAGGATAGCTAAAGGTCATGACATGCTCTAGAAACATGAAGGGAGTGCCTTTGAGTAAAGATTCCATGTCAAGAGTCAAGAGCTAGCACTATAATATTCTATAATTCTTTTAGCAATGCTCATGGAGTGGCAATCTACTTGCATTGAGTAAACCAAAATGTTACAAAATTAGGTTCGCCCAAAGGATCTACTCCTTGGAAGAAGTGAGACATTAAGTTCATAGAAGTTCACTATCTTAATAAACAAGCCACCACGTATGTGGTGTGTGAGAATCATGATTGTACTAATGGTATGGGAGAGTTAGAGATGGAGAGTTGGGTCGATGTTGAGGAGTTAGTCAGTACTCCTCATGGAAAGTCCATGTTGAATAGGATACTCTATACAAATAGAGTTCCAACTGAATCTAAGCTCAAGCAATTTTAGTTTGTCATAGGAATAAACTTTGCCCTTTGCACTATTGGATCTTAGTGAAGGAATTAGCTCAATCATTGTAAAAGAGATGAAAGATCCTAAAAATGAGCTTTTGATTACTCAAATAGATGAGAAACAAAAGGTGTATTTCAAAGTGTTTGAGGAGGACAAAGTGGAACATACCTATCTAGGATAGCCTATCTTCCCTCCCAAGAAGCTGGAACAAAAGAGCCAAGAGAGGCCAGAGACTAGTGATGACTCTCAAGAGAAACAAAACTAGATGTGGATCAATCCCACATTCCTAATGACACTAGAAGAGAGCAATAGAGTTGATTTAGGAGGAGGAAACCCTAATCATCACTTTAGACCTCCCAATGGGTAGACAATTCTTGATCCATAAGTGATGCAACAAAATGTATTTCCTTTTATACTCGTAAGATGACAAGATATTGGTACAAGACTTTGAGCTTCTCAAATTTCCAAATGCATGAGCAACAATTATGCATGATCACAGATGTACAGTTCATGATCTATCAAATGGTGACATCATTATTGCTTCTGGCATTTTATGTCTTGGGTTGTATAAGTTCATAGACTATGATAGATCTTTGAATGATTCAACATGTGCAATACATGATTCTCAGGCTATGTCAGATGCAAAGCTTTGGCATGCACGCTTTGGTAATCTGAATTTTGCTAGTTTTCTACACACGCAAAAATCTGAAATGGTGTCCTCTTTGCCCAAACTTGAGGCACCTGAAAAACATGTCTGTGAAGACTGTATTTTGGGAAAAATGCAGCATTCCTCCTTTCCAAAAGATGGTTTAGTTTGGGCTACTCAAAAATTGCAGCTCATACATAGTGATGTTTGTGGTCCTATGCAAACACATACATAGTGATGTTTGTGGTATATGT
Source organism: Ceratopteris richardii (assembly GCA_020310875.1). Taxonomy (NCBI): domain Eukaryota; kingdom Viridiplantae; phylum Streptophyta; class Polypodiopsida; order Polypodiales; family Pteridaceae; genus Ceratopteris; species Ceratopteris richardii. The sequence goes on along the minus strand of CM035433.1, from coordinate 16,658,978 downwards.
TTGGAAACTATCTTTACTTCGTGACTTTCATTGATGATTTTTCCAGGCATGCATGTATATGTCTTCAAACAGTTTTTGGTTTTGGCTGAAAACTTGTCAACCTATAAAATGGGCACCCTTTGTTCTAATCGAGAGGGGAATATATGTCTTCTGACTTTAATGCATTTCTAGCTAAACGTGGGATAAAACATCAATGTAAAGTGTTGTATACACCTCAAGAGAACGTGTTGAATGAAAGAACAGGTCACTCATGGAGATGGCGAGGTGTATGGTCAAGAGTTAGGCTTTACCACATAGTTTTTGGCTGGAGGTTTTCATGTGTGTAGCATATGCACAAAACAGGTATCCCACTAAAGCACTGCAATCTATCACTCCATATGAGGCTTGGCATGGTTGCAAGCCATCTGTTGCCCACTTTTTGGATGGATTGCTTAGCAATGCGTTGCAGAAATCTATCTATGTAAAGCACTTACCAACACTTGATGCCTGCTTGAAAGAATGCATAGTCTTGGAAGATAATCTTGTAAAAGATCTAAATTTTCTCCAAGTACACATTGCATCAAATTCTTATATGGGTAGTGGATTACACTTGCTCTCTATTGATGAACTTGCTGACATGGTGGCTAAAAAGTTGAGAACTCAACAAACATTGGGAAACCGAGTTTACCAAGGTGCACCTCAATGTGTGAAATCACCCAAAAGACATTATCAGTGCATAGGAGACCATCCAATGCAAACTTCTACTTTTGGGAAAGCTCAACCACATTCAAAAAGAACAGAACCATAATACTTTCAATATTGTTAGAAGCTCATAAACCAAACCACGGCTCACTTTCATTACAATCCGCAATATGTGAGACACACTCTTGCATATCAACCAAGACCATGTCCTTATCCACGTCATGGTCTGCTAGGAGACTAAAATTGGTGGCACTATTATCAAGCACTAAGGCCAAAAATGGGTCATAACTATCATACTCCCCAACATCCTATCTTAGGACAACAACCTCCTCCACCACAAATGTTGTTCAAAATACACCAATCCAAAAGATACAAAGAATGAGCCATTGTGCATATTTCATCAAAACCACCACTAGACATGCAAGAACCTACTTATGAGTATCCTAGAGGAGATCAACATTATTTGGAGGAGTCACAAACAAACTATTTTTCTTCATACAATGCTCCATACTACAGCCATGATTCGAATTGGAATCAATGCCTGGAAAAAGATTATCCTAATGTGTGGTACATCATATGAGACATCCAATGAGGAAAAATAAAGTACCACCAATTAGAGGGCCTTGCTACCAAGGACCACTTTATTCGTGAATTTCCTCATCCATCCAATTATTAGCCTAGTTCTAGAGTTGAGGGTGGATCTTGCAGTACTTGCAAGAAAAAGAATCTCTCTAGGAATGGCCTTAAAAATAAAAACAAAGGAAAGAGCACTTAAATAAACATCATAGAGATAGTACAACCTACCTATAAAAGCTAAGACACCTCAGTACTGGTGCAAGAAGTGACTAGATCTCAAGTGCAACAGAGAAGTCCAAAAAGAGTTTGAGATTTTCAATCCCTTTGAAAAGAATGAAGAAGGACATAAACCCAAGATCATAGAAAAAACCATGGAAAAGTGTGAAAGTCCATTGGAAAAGACAAATCAAGGTTGAAAAGATAGAAAAGATAAATCTAAGAGGAACTAGAAACAACAAATGAGTGACTTACAAGAGAAATTGCAAGAACAATAAAAGAATCAAATTTTTAGCGAATCTCTTAGAAATAATGTGCAATCATCAATTCAACTGAGATCAATTCTAGAGGAACATATAAGGAATCACACAAAACCACCCCACATGATTGAGTCTAACAGATCCTATGCCTAAAGAGCTACAGATGTTCCTAAAGGAACATTAAGCGCGAGAATAGCCAAATGATCCGGCTTAGAGAACCATGAACAATGTTATCCTAGAGGACAACTAGAAAGGGAAATGTTATCCTTGTGCAAGAAAACGGTAGAGGTTGATCAAGCTATGCTAGAATGTGTGCCCATAATGGTACCCAATACCAAGATTCTAGAACCTCAATTCTAGGAATTTACCCAAAAAGTGGTACATAAAGATCCATCTCAACTACACCTTAGATTACCTCAAGAAACTCCTCGTATATGACGAGTGCCAAGAGCAGAAGTATAAATCAAGAAAATCATCCCATACATGGGTGAATTTCGGCCTCAAGAATTTTGGAAAAGGTTTCACGAAACTAGATGGAAGAAAGAGAAACCAATGAACCCGCCTATCCTTGAGGTAATTGTGCAATAATAGAAGTATCATCCAAAAGGATCTCGTTAGTGTGATGCTCAAAAACTTAGTATTCATGAGGAAGACTCTTTGAGTCTACAAACTCTTCCTAAATACATGGTAGAGTATGAAGCCAAGTAGAAAGCACCAACCATAAGAAAAGGGTGCATCAAGGGAAGTGAATATAAGACATCCATAGTAGAAACCCAAAGGAAAGCTAGATTTCAATGCACACTCACTTTAGAAGAGTTGTGGAAAGTAAAACTACATCTTTGGAACAAGCTAGCCCAATAAGTGAAGCCACACGAAGGAGCCAACTTAGCCACTTCTTCTACTCTAGCTAGATCATGTGTAAAGAAAATCCTAATGGATAAGAATGGGGAATACTTTTAACGGGATGAGAGAAACACTTGAAGGGGATGATTTCACAAATAGGACAATCTTAGATGTAGGATCAAGAGTTACCATAGCTACTAAAGAGCTTTGGTAGAAATGGGTTCTACATGCCTTCAGGACCACTCCAATGAAATATCAATTAGCATATGTACATGTAGAGTGTCCCCTTAGAATTTTGGAAGGAATCATAATCTCTATGTGTGGAGTTAAGTGTGAGCACACATTAGCTATTTATCAATTTGGAAAGGCTACACTACCACACAATGGGGTTTGTAGTGATACCCCCTATTAAAAAAACAAATAGGAAGCATTTCTTATGTGACACTTCATAAATGAAGCATTGCATAAGTGATGCACATAAAAAAAATATTGACCATCACATGAGCGATGCAAAGTGTTGCTTATGTGACATAAATAATAGCATCACACCTTACCAATGCTGGTGAACTCGCTCCAATGCAAAAGCATCGCATAAGAAACTCCTAGTAAAATAAAAAAGAAATCGTAACTTCTCCTACAACATGTGCCAAAAGCATTCAAACCAAGAAAGCAAGAAGAAGCTCTTCAAAGCAAGCACAAGCAAGAGAAGGTAGCACAAAAAAAAGAGGTATACATGCATACACACACATGCATATATCATACACACATTCACAAACATATATATGCATCACACACACATGCATACGTACACATGCATGCATACACACAAACATGCATACATACATACATGCAGACACAGATACACATATGCATGCACACACATATATTTCACACACATGGACATACATACACATCACACACGCATCCATACATACACACACATATATCACATACACATAGACACACATGCATATATATACATACACATACAAGCATGCATACACACACACTCATATGTATAGACATACATATACACACATGCATACATGCATACACACATGCATACATGCATACACACATATGCATGTGTACACACATGCATACATGCATGTCTAAACACACATGCATATATCGCATAAACATGCACATACATAGATACATGCATATACATCACACACATGCACAAACATGCATACATATCACACACACATACATGCATATAGACATGCATACATGCATGCATATGTCACACACATGCACATACATAAGTACATAGCACACATATGCATACATACATACATACATACATACATATATATATACATACATGCATACATACACACATGCATACACAGATATGCATGCATACATGCACATTGCATACACACATGCATGCATACATGCACATTGCATATACTTGTGCATACACACATACATGCACACATATACACACATATCACACATGCATACATACATACACATATGCACACACACGCTTGCATACATACATACATTCACATATGCACAGACACACTTGCATGCATACACACACATGTATATATTACCCACATACACATCACACACACATGCATATATCACACACACATACACATAAGTACATACACATCACACACACATGCATATATCACACACACATACACATAAATACATACACTACACACACACATACATATAAACATATGCATACACACATTCATACATGCATGCATACACACGTATATGCACATACATACATACATACATACACACATACATCATATACGCATGTATGTTGCATGCATACACACACATGCATATATAGAAACATGTATACAATCATGCATAATTGTACATGCATATATCCCATACACATGCACATACATACATATACATCATGCATGCACACACATGCACATACATACATACATATACATCACACATGCATACACACACATGCACATACATGCATACATACCACACACACACATGCATACATACAGAAATGCATAAATACACATGCATATATGCATGCATACACACATGCATATATCACACACACATTCACATACATACACATCATAGAGACATGCATACACACACATGCATACATACACATGCATGCATACACACACACACATTCATATTTCACACACACATACATACACATCACACACATGCATACATACATACATGCATACATGCATACATGCATACATACACACATGCATACACACACGTACATACACACATGCCTACATACATGCACACATGCATACATGCATGCATCCACACACACATTCTCAAACATCACACACATGCATACATACATACACATGCATACACCCATGCATACATACATACAAACAAGCATACATGCATGCATACACACACATGATATATACATACACTCACACATGCATTAGCATGCATGCACATACATACACTCATCACACATACACATGCAAACATAAACTCATTACACATATACATACACATCTCAAATATATATACATACATACACACATACATACATACATACATACACTCACACATACACATACATACATGCACATCACACACACGGATAGACACACATGCATAGATGCATGCATACACACTATGCATAGCTATACATACACACACATGCATACATGCATTCATACACACATGCATATATCCCATGTTGGGGGAAGTATCTCAACCCCTATGCAAGGATGAAGCGTGAACGACCTCCATAGGTACCCTTATTTGACCTCTGCACACCAAAAATGCTCTTTCTCATATCATATGCAGAGAACTTCTGTGTGATTTTGCACACTTGTAGGTGACACCAAGATCTTTCCAATAAAACAAATTTCACTCTAAATGGATGCTTACACAAAGAGAAACAATGTCCATCCACAAGATGAGCTAGTTGAATGCTCACAACTGCTAGTCAAATAGAGACCTCACTTCACTCCAGCAAGCATTTCTTAGAGAATAAATAGAGTATGAATCTCAAAATTGGGTTAACTTTAAAAATCTCTAATAGCTACCCAATGACACCAAAATCATAGAAAATGAATAAATAGAGAAGGAGAATCAGCCCTTACAACACATAGCAAAATAGTTCCAATAGAGCCTACACATAGAGAGAGAGAGATATCAATCACCCAACTTCACTAAAATGAATATTTCTCCTAGCCTACTTAGAGGTTTCTTCATTGAATTGATGAGCATAAAATAGATATCAATAGACATCCAATGAGACAAGAATTACATCAAATGGATACATAAGGAGAGAGAACGAATGCGAACAACTCAAGGGTAGAGAGTTACAACATTGCTAACAACTCCAGGGTAGAGAGTTACAACATTGTCTGTGCACACACATACATATGCCTACTGAAAGAAAAAAACAACCAAGAAAGGGGCGTGCTTATTACAATTTTAGCACTTAGTGCTCACTTTACATGAGCTAAAACTCCAAGAAGATGGCCCAAAAGAAGTCTGGATACATGTTCCTTTTATAGTGAGAAGTATGCCCCTAAAATTTAGGGACTACCTTTCCAAATCAGCCTCCTAAAGGACTTGATTGAGATGACTTGGGAAGTGGTTGAGTGACTTTTCTTGACAAAAACTCATGGCGTTTGGCTTCCATAGATTGCTCCACATGTCCATGAATGATTTTCCACAAATTTTTAGCTTGAATTTTGACTTTTAACACTCCCCCTCAAGTTTCAATTTTTGTCTTCATCCAAGCTCCTTCATGTTGATGCATTGCTTAAACTTTGAAATCTTCATTCCATCCAAAGCCTTTGTAAAAATATTGGTAACTTGGTCATTGGTACCAATATGATGTACTGAAACTTCCTTGGATGTCACCCTTTCCCTTATGAAGTGATGGTGCACTTCAATATGCTTGGTTCTAGCATGATAGACAGGATTCGATTCTAGATGAATGCTACTCATATTGTCACAAAAGAGTGGATATGTGTGAACTTGCAAATGAAGCTCCATAAGTAACTTCTTAATCCACATTATCTCACATGTGACTTGAGCCAAAGCTCTATACTCAGCCTCAGTAGAAGATAATACCAATGTGGGTTGCTTCTTTGAAATCCATGAGATGATCTTGCTACCTAGCATGACTAGGTAACACTTGCACTCCTTCTATCTTCCTTTGAACCCGCCCAATCATCATTGAAGTAAGCTTTTACCTGCATATCATCATCAAATGATTAGAACAATCCTTCATTTATAGTGGCCTTGAGATAGCATAACATTCTTCATGCAACTTGCAAGTGTGTAGTCCTTGGACTATGCATAAACTATGATAACACTCCAACTTCATATGCTATGTCGGGCCTAGTTATTGTGCCATAATTGAAAGAGCCTACAATATATTGATACAAATTTACATCCTCTAATGGTTCTCCATCAATGGATCTTAGCTCTACATTAACTTCCATGGGATTTGAAATAGGCTTACAATGTAGCATCTCAAACCTCTCAAGTAGGTCTAGAATATAATTCCTTTCTATGAGCATAATACCTTCTTCTTTGTATACAACTTCAATGCCAAGAAAATACCTAAGATCTCCAAGATTAGAGATCCAAAACTCCTTTCCTAGCTTTTCCTTGATCTCCTCAATCCCTTTGTATCATTACCTATAATGATAAGATCATCTACATACATGCACATATAGACTACAAGTTCTCCTCTTTGTTTGATGAAGAGAGATGGATCTGCCTTGCATTGATTGTAACCACATTTGATCAAATAATCCACCAATCTTTGGTTCCAAGCCCATGGAGCTTGCTTTGGGCCATGAAGTGCCTTCTTTGATCTACAGACGTGGAAACTTTTTATGAACAAAACCTAGTGGTTGCTCCATGTATACCTCTTCCTCCAAGTCTCCACTTAGAAAGGCATTCTTGAAACGAGTGTCCTAATTGTGATCATCATTTCCATGGGTCTGATTGTCTCTTCAAAGTTCACTCCATAGGTTTGTGCAAAACCCTTGGCCAGCAATCTTGCTTTGAACCTAGAAATAGATCCATCTAAATTCCTCCTTACTTTATACACCCACTTATTAACTATTACCTACATGTTCTCCTTCTTATGCACTAGAGTCCATATTTGATTCTCCTCAAGTGTGTCAATATCTTCTTGCATTGCTTGTTTCCATTCGGTGTACTCGCTTGCATCTTCATAACAATTGGGCTCATGATCTTCTACTACTTTGTTCATATATGCATAATGGGCTTTCCATGTGAGAATCACAAGTAAACATTTGAGTTGGATACTTAACCCTAGAAGACTTCCTTTCTTCACTTTCTGGAGGAATAACCTCGTTTGCCTTGGGTACTTGATCTCTTTCTTTGATGTGGCTTCTTTCTCCATCATGTGTTCTTCATTGTCTTTAATTTCATTGCCTTCTTCATCCAACTCCACCAATGTTGCTTTGCCTTTTTGATTGATTGTGCTTCATATCTTGATGAAGATCTCCCCCTCCATGGTGATGTCATGCTTGAACTATCTTCATTGATGGAACACCTTGGGTCGCTTAGCTCTAAATCGATGTGTTCTTCATCATGTCCATGCTTTCCTTCTTCATATTCCTGTATACAATCATATTTATACAAAGGGAGTAGCTTATCAAATGCTACATCCCTTGATATCCTCAAGTCCTTTGTGTTTGGGTTGAAGCACCTGTAACCTTTATGATCATTTGAATATCCTAGAAACATATTTTCTGCCTTTGGTTGTAGTTTGTGCCTCAATCCACTTGGCACATGTACATAATAAGTACATCCAAATATCTTCAAGTGGAAAAGATCACGTTTCTTACCATAATAGGTTTGATATGGTGTCAAGCCATAGATCCCTAAGGTAGAAGCCCTATTCATAAGATACATGGTAGTATTCATTGCATCACTCCAAAACATGTTAGCTACATTCATCTCGTGAAGCATTGCTCTAGCGATCTCTGCGATGTATCTATTCTTTCTCTCTAGCGATCTCTGTGTAGCATATGCACAAAACAGGTATCCCACTAAAGCACTGCAATCTATCACTCCATATGAGGCTTGGCATGGTCGCAAGCCATCTGTTGCCCACTTTTTGGATGGATTGCTTAGCAATGAGTTGCAAAAATCTGTCTACGTAAAGCACTTAACAACACTTGATGCCTGCTTGAAAGAATGCATAGTCTTGGAAGATAATCTTGTAAAAGATCTAAATATTCTGCAAGTACACATTGCATCAAATTCTTATATGGGTAGTGGATTACACTTGCTCTCTATTGATGAACTTGCTGACATGGTGGCTAAAAAGTTGAGAACTCAACAAACATTGGGAAACCGAGTTTACCAAGGTGCACCTCCATGTGTGAAATCACCCAGAAGACATTATCAGTGCATAGGAGACCATCCAATGCAAACTTCTACTTTTGGGAAAGCTCAACCACATTCAAAAAGAACAGAACCATAATATTTTCAATATTGTTAGAAGCTCATAAATCATACCACGGCTCACTTTCATTACAATCGGCACTATGTGAGACACACTCTTGCATATCAACCAAGACCATGTCCTTATCCACGTCATGGTCTTCTAGGAGACTAAAATTGGTGGCACTATTATCAAGCACTAAGGCCAAAAATGGGTCATAACTATCATACACCCCGACATCCTATCTTAGGACAACAACCTCCTCCACCACAAATGTTGTTCAAAATACACCAATCCAAAAGATACAAAGAATGAGCCATTGTGCATATTTCATCAAAACCACCACTAGACATGCAAGAACCTACTTATGAGTATGCTAGAGGAGAGCAACATTATTTGAAGGAGTCACAAACAAACTATTTTTCTTCATACAATGCTCCGTACTATAGAAATATTAAATAATGTAAAACATCATTTTAATAGAAATATAATGTCGAGTTCTGCTTCCACTTTGTGTTCAGCTTGACTTATCTTAAGCATTTCTCTTATGAATGTGTGAATGTTTTTTAGTATAATTTTGTTGATTATAATCTTCTCTTGGGAATGCTTTTGTGAAATTTATTTCATATTCTGTGAATATGGCCCAGCATTCAATGAAGATCTTAACTATACAAAGGGGATGATCTTAATTGCCTTGCTAAAATGTTCCGATTTTTGCAACACATGTACTCTGATTTTCGCGTAGCTTTTAATCAGCTATAATCTGTGCTTGTTGAGGTTCTAGATGTAATGAAGGAGCTTCCCGAACTCTTACTTGTACCTTCAACTCTAATCTCTTGTCAAAGATCATGATGTGGGATTCTTGATCGTGCTGAACAACTAGTTTTCATGGCACCAAGTATTTTATTATATCTATGTAAGCCGCCGGATTGGCAATTGTAAAATCTGACTCTTAACAAACCAAAAGGTCATTGCAAATGTTCTAACCTTGATTGATGTTGTAACCTTTATATAAAACAATGAAAAAAGACGCTTTGGGGACGACACTCAGAGGAGTCACCAGACTGTTCGTCTGGTTGATGATGTCTGTGTAGTTTTCGTGGTGTTGTTTGAGAACTCTGAGTTATTCTGTGTCTTTCTGTTCTGTTTGATTATCTGCAGCTGTACGGTACAAATTGAGTTACTGTTATTGTCTCTGTTGTTTACAGTGATTGTGTTTGGATCAGCTCTTAAGTTAGACGAAGTGATTCTGTATTATGGTAATGATAGTTTCGCCGCTGTCTGTTGAGAACGCGTAACTGGATTGTAATAGGTAGATTTTGGAAGAGTCTGATACCTATCCGGTAAAGATTAAGTTACAGTAAGGTTATCTTAAGTTAAGTACTGAATCACGGTTCCGCTAAGTTTATTACTGTCAGTTTGTGTTACGGTCATCTTTGCATTGTGCGTTGGTCACTGAGGAAGTCTTAATCTGTGTATGAATCGACATTTTGTGAGTAGATGAATCAGAGGAAGTCCGAGTTTTCGGTTAGTAAGTTGGATTAGTAAAGTTATTGAATAGACTGTTATGTGAGTGAGTTGATTTGGGAAAATCAAGTATAGGGCATCTGTTTAACAGACCCCTTCCACTCCCAAGAACCCGAATAGATGTTTAAACGCATCTCTGACGGCAAGACCCGCGTTTAACACTAGCGTCGTCTGTGGGAATGTGGCACCAGAGTGATGCAATATAGTTGTGGGAAAGTGGCACCAGAGCGTTGTAAATTGATTGTGAGAAAGTGGTCATAGATTTTGAATCGACGAGTAGTACGCAAAGTGTTGCAAACGTGATATATGCCGATTACTCGTTCCGATGAAATGTACCCGAAGTATAGGAGAAATGAACAGTATTGGGCGATACCTAATTTGCTAAGGACGCCCCCAGGAGCTAGAAGTGCAGATAAGTTTAAGCCAGTTGTCAAGGAAGCGAAGAACGTTAGTAGTGAGTCTAGTAACATTCTGGTGGAACGTACTGCAATGTTGGTAGATTTCGGTGCGATTTCGGCACAGTCTGTCAAAGATATAGTAACTCCAGAGTCTACCAGGATGCAGTATGCAGTTAACTTAACACCATCTGGACAAGATTCGAGTTTGTCTGTGAATAGAAGCGTGTTGGCCAAAGAAATCAGTGAAGGTGAAAAAGTACCTTGTTTTGGTGAAATTTCGACAAATTCCGATGATATTTCGGTCCCAGTTACAGAGAGTTCATAGTCTCCCGGTGACGGTTTACCATTTCCTGGTGAATCTTCATTCCGATCACCACTAATCAGAGTAAGCTTCCCTACATTTTATATCAAGGAGGAAGGTAGCTTATTCGAAGCTGAAATCCGAAAGAGACTGAATGATATTATCAAGCCGAAGAGTGCACAGGCTGACGATACAGATTCCGACGGTCAAGAAATTCAACCTCGGAACTCAGGAGATAGTAACAATACAACAGCAAGCACCATGAGTGGGCAACAACAACAACAACAACAACAACAACAACAACAACATCTACTTCCACCTCGTCCGGTTCCGACAGGAGTTACCTACACAAAATTTGGTGGATTTCTAGGTGATGATCCTGATGCTCATGTACGAACTTTTGAAATTAGTTATGCAGTACTTAATCATCCACCCGATCCGGCGTACAAGGCCATAGTATTCCAGTCAACACTAGTTAATGAAGCCTCCAGGTGGCTTACCGAATATGATATCAACTATTTTGGTACCTATGAAGCAGTAAGAGATGCGTTTCTGCAGAGATTCCGGCTAAAGAAGAACCCTGCCGAAATTTTTGATTACCTGCAAAACAATAGACAGAAGCTGAATCAAACAGTGCAGGAATATGCCACCCTATTCAGAACTCATTTGAGACAACTACCGTCGGCCCATGCAAACCTGCCGGATGATGTCATCACACAGTGGTTTATTAATGGTTTGACTCCGCAGCTCCGACAGATTATGATCATTCGTTGTGTGGGAGCTATGATGCTAGATGCGGTTATTGCAATGGCCCTGTAGCTCGAGAATAAGGTTGGAGGTTTTACCGAAGATTTGGAGTGGTTAAAATCCAGTAAAAATGTTGCAGAAGATCCGGCTAGACAAATGTACTACACCACGTGCAAGAATCCAGGGCATACCAGTGCCACTTGTGCATTTAATCAGATGTATTGCGCTATCTGCAATACAAACGGACATTCCACCGAAAATTGTGCCTATAACGCCAAAGTGCAAGGAACAGCAACAGTAAATGCAAGTATACAAGAATAATGTACCACCTCAGAGGAGAAATAATCAGCAGCAAGGATACAGAAATTATAAAGGACAGAGGAATACCAACTATAATGGAAATCGTTGGCAGACAGGAACATCACAAGAAGGAAATGCCTTGCCACCACCTCGCTGTCATTTTTGCGGTGAATTTGGTCACATCAAAAGATTCTGTAAAGATGCAGCCGAATATGATCAGAGGAAAAAAGAGCGTCAGAACCCAATGACAAATATGGTTCATATCACACCAATAGAAACACAAGCTTCAGTAATTCAGACCAGATCTGGTAAGCAGTTGCAACCCGCAGCTGAAGTGTTTGAACCGGGTATTCGTGAAAAACAGAGAATGTATGACAAAGCTAGTCAGTGGATCACCACAGAACCTCCAGTGTTCCCAGATCCAATTCCGGTAACACAAGTTCCGCTGCCAAAGGAAACCGCGCAGGAGCAAGAGTCAATCCCAGTAACAGATGCATCATCTTCAGAATCAGTAAAAAGTACAAGTCAAGTAGATCAGGCATGGGAAATTTTATCTAAGGCGTCCATTACTCTTCCTCTTGGACAGTTACTGGCATTAGTACCAGGAGTTCAGCAACAATTCCAGTAGCAGTTCAGTTCTGTGTCTTCTTGCATTCCAGCAACAGCGACAGTACAACCGGAAACTGACTCTACGGTGGAGCACTTTGTAAAAAGTTAGGCTGGACCAAAATTGAACCTGTCCAGTTTTTTGTTAGAATGGCCGACCAATCCAGAGTCCACCCAGTAGGACTTGTATGGAATGTCCCAATCACTTTGCAGGGTACAACTTTTAAGATGACTTTTGTAGTTTTAGAACTACCGGAGTCTAGTCTTGATTATAATCTTCTTTTCGGTCGACCCTGGTTGAAGCAAGCTAAGGTTATACAAGATTGGTCAGCCCAGGAACTTACTTTTAAGGACAACCACCGAAAATATGTTGTAAAATTAGATGCTATTCAATCCTGTGAACTACATGCTAGACCATATGTAGCAGAACCGGTCCATATGCTAGATGGGTTATCCGATGATGAAGAAGAAGAATTTTTAAAGAATAACATTGATTTGATTTCCTTGGGAACGGTCGACTTACAATCTGTTGTAGATAACTGGAATCCGGCAGTTTGTACGGTGGTGCCTGTGACCGAACAAGTAGAGACAGAAGATATTGTTGTCAAGGATGAGGTTGATATACAGCAACTTTTGCAGTCAGTTGATGGTTCAAAAAAACCTAATCAATTCTATGTTCCCGAAGATCAGTTGATCACATATAATTTAGGAGATGAAGTAAATCCACGACCTATCAAGATAAAGGAAGGATTGTCTGAAGCATTTCAAGCAGATTTGATACAACTTATTCGTGAGTTCTCTGACGTTTTTGCATGGGATTATCGTGATATGAAGGGTCTAGACCCTCGCCTCTATCAGCATCGGGTCGTACTTAAACCGGAAGCAAAACCAATTAAACAACCAAGCTACAGGATGAATCCTAACTATGTAGCACAGGTAAAGGTAGAGCTTGATAGGTTATTACAAGTCGGATTCATCGTTCCAGTAGAACATGCTGAGTGGATATCTCCAATTGTTATTGTTCCCAAGAAAAATAAGCAACTCCGAATATGTGTGGATTATCGGAAACTGAATGCAGCCACGGTGCCTGATCCGTTTCCTCTTCCATTCCTTGATACAATGCTAGACAGAGTAGCAGGACATGAAATTTACTCCTTTTTGGATGGTTACAGTGGGTATAATCAAGTCAGAATGGCTGAACAAGACATACCGAAAACAGCTTTCATTACCAACTAGGGTGTTTTTGCTTGTACGGTCATGTGGTTTGGATTAAGAAATGCTCCTAGTACTTTTCAATGATGTATGCAAGAAATCTTCTCCCCCTATCTTACTTCTTTCATGCAAGTATATCTAGATGATTTCTCTTTATTTGGTAAGATGGTAGCACACCTCTATCATTTACGATGTTGCTTTGAGAAGTGTCGTGAATAGAGACTCTGCCTGAACCCAAACAAGTCTGTGTTTGCGGTTTCATGTGGTAAGTTGCTTGGCCATATTGTGTCTGCACAAGGCATACAAGTCGATCCTGATAAAATTGCAGTTGTGTTAGAAGCACCTGTACCTACTACGCCGAAAGAAGTAATGAGATTCATGGGTCAAGTCAGGTGGCATGGTCGACATTTACGGTGGCTTGCTCATTTGGCAATACCCCTCAATAGATTAATAATCAGTACTCCTCGACAGTTTGCTTGGACTCAGGAATGTCAAACAGCATTTGATCGTCTAAAAGGCTTATTAACGCAGGTTCCAATTCTACAACCTCCTGATTGGGAACGTCCATTTCATGTTTTTGTAGATGCATCAGATATAGCCATTGGAAGTGTCTTAATGCAACAAACTGATAAGTGGTTTCGGCCTGTTTATTATGCAAGTAGAAGGCTTGCTCCTGCTGAAAAGAATTATTCAGTAACTGAAAGAGAATGCCTTGGTTTAGTATATTCTGTAAAGAAATTTCGGCATTATTTGTTAGGCCGAAAATTCGTCTTTCATGTAGATCATGCTGCGCTAGTATATCTGGTTCGACAGCAGCATTTAGGTGGTCGTTTAGCACGTTGGGTTCCACTATTACAAGAGTTTGATTACGAAGTGATTCATCAGCCTCGAACTGCACATGCATTAGCAGATTTCCTTTCTCGATTGGATTCCGGTGAAGCTCCGATCGGTGTTGATGACACCACACCTGCAATTTATGTTACTGACCCAACTAATGATGAATCTGCAGAACCTCCTGTGACATCTACTTACTATGATCAGTTATTAGTCTTTCTTACTGATGGATATCTTCCTGCTCAGACTTCTCCTGCAATGCGTAGGAAAATTGCAGTTTACAGTCACAGATTCCGGTTGATTGCTGGAGAATTGTATTATATGGATCACACTGGAGTTTTACTTCGTTGTATTCCTCCACATGAAGTAAACTCAGTTATCACTCTGGCACACTCCATACCTTCCAGTGGACATTTTGCAGCAGATTTAACACACCAAAAAATTCTGCAAAGTGGGCTTTGGTGGCCTACCATGTACAGAGATGTATCTCAGTTTGTTGAACAAACTGTGTGACAATTGTCAACGGTCTGGATAGCCTTTACAACGACATTTTTTCCCTCTCCAACCTGTAGTACCATTGGAGCCGTTTCAGAAATGGGGTCTTGACTTTATTGGACCAATCACACCTCCAGCAATCCTTAGCAACAACAGATATATTCTGACATGCACAGATTATGCTACAAGATGGGCAGAAGCTTGGGCTTTACAGTCCGCTACAGCTATTTCGGTAGCAAAATTTTAATGAAAGATGTATTTCCACGATTTGGGTTACCTCTAGAACTAGTGACTGATCAAGGCACACATTTTGTTAACAATTTAATGAAAGTGCTCACACACTCTTTTCATATTCTGCATAGATTCAGTTGTCCTTATTACCCTCCTGCTTATGGCTTGGCTGAAAGTACAAACAAGACCTTGCTGAGTATGCTTCGTAAATTGATTGTCGAATCACCAGAAAGATGGGATCAATTACTACCTGCAGTATTATGGGCATACCGGACTACTTACAAAGTTGCCACCGGACTGACTCCTTTCAAACTTGCATATGGAATGGAGGCAATTGCACCAATGGAGCTTGTAGTACCAAGCTTACGTGTGGCCATCTCTCAGAAATTGTTACCTTAAGATTCTTTGCCGTTTCGGTTGGACACACTCAGAGAACTACATGAGCATCGCTGAGAAAGTTTTCTGATTCTTCAAGAAGTGCAGTTGCGGCAAGCTCGTACACATGATCGGTATCTAAAAACTCCAGTTTTTACGGTAGGTCAACTTATGTTGTTTTATAATGCAAAATCAAATCGCTCTGCTGGAAAATTCAAGTTACGCTGGTTTGGTCCTTACCGAATTACTGAACAAGTGGGCCCAGCAACTTTTCGGTTGGCTACTTTGACCGGAATTCCTCTTCCGAAAGTGATAAATGGTTCAAAGTTGCGGCCGTATCATCAAGCGCCTGATTCGCATTGAAGTGTTCTGCGGTTGCCCGCGTATTTTTTCTTTTTCTTTTCTTTTCCTTTTTAGTTTTGTGTGATAAATAAAATAAGTCTGTAAATATTCTCGTTTCATACCTAATTATGATCAACAGCTACCCTGCATTATCATTTTGCTCATGCATGCACACCGAAGTTATGAGGTTATCATTTCAACATCACGCTGTCGGGAAGATTTGCATCTTCCAATTGATGACCCAAAAAATTAAAATATTTATTGGTGAATTCTAAACCTCTTTTATATCACTGTTGATCAGTTGTGTTAATTGGATTAACTATTTTGAAAGTGTTTTCAGGTATGAAGGATGAAGCAGGACATATGTTCATGTTAGGGTTTACCCTAATTACTCATTTAATGAGAATTTCCTATTTTTACATTCAAGAATTATGGGTATTCAGCCTAGGGTTTCTTGAATTCATGTGTTGTTTATAAGATTTGGTTAATGTTAAGGGTTTAGATGATTTCTTTGCAGAAACATTGATGAGTTCAAGCTATTGAAGTGAAGTAAAGAGAAGCAGCAAGATTGAAGATTCATTTAAATCTTATTTTCCAATTAGTCAGCTATCCAATTGATTAGACATTTATCCCTTTATTTAGACCTTCCATTTGTATTAGAATTATTGATTTGAACCATTAGCTTATCAATTAATTTATTCAAGCAGTTTTGCAACAATATTGTTTTCCATTACTTTCTTTGATGTCTTCTAAATTAGTTCACGAGTCTGAGCACAGTACTATTGAAAATATAGAAAATGTTCCGCCAACTCTAGACAGACCAGAAACCTCTAGCTTACCTGATAGTTTAGTAGAAGAAACCATGATGGAACGCGTAACAGAAGAGTCACTAGTTTTAATCTCATATCAGGAAGCTGTTGCTAGGTACGAGGCTACCCGTCCTTACGGTCCATAGCTATTTAAACTATTTAAAGACCTTAGTTTCAGTCATAGAAATAGGTAATTTAAATTGTTTTGTCATTAGAACCCTTATTTTCATAAGCCTGAGTTTGCTACAGACACCCCGCGTGTGCCGAACGATTTAGGCGGATGACTTGATCCACCATCCGAGCATCTCTCACGACCCGACATTGGTGAAATCGATGTGAAGATCGGCTTGCGACTCAGACGGATATTATCAGTTTGCATTGCATATACATTCATACGATTTTACATCAGTGCAGCTGCGTCTTCATCCCTGGAAGTTGTGGCATTTATGTGAGCTTGCAATCTTATTGGTGTCGAGGGCTGGTCTGGTGACCTGAGCGCCTCCACGAAGATTGGCAAGTAGGAGAACCTCGTCTCGCCACCCCTTTCATCAAAAATTGAAGCACAAAACGCTCGCACCCATTTTAGCAAAATATGTATTTAGATTTTTGATTCAAATCAATAAATGTATTGAATTTCACAGAAAGCACTGTTTTGAGCCTCATCTTCGAGCAGCTGGTATAATTTCTTTACTCTTACATTCTTGCATACATAATTTTATTTAAGGTTGAATTATTGGTATAGGTTAAAGGCAACTGTTTGTTAATCATAGGTTAAGCGTTAATCATAGCTTTACTTGAAGCATATTGGGATAGTAAAAACTTATCAAGCTGGACTCCAACGGAATTTCAGAATTAGTAGCTGAACATAAGGAAAGAGTAACAAAAGAAGTTCAGGATATAGTTAGAATTGTTCAAGCTAGATCAAAACAAACTTCAAAAATGGACGAACTATTTCAAACTATGATGCACGAGACGCAAGGACAAAAAGTAGTTGAAACGTTATTAAAGGATAAAGGGAAATTTACTGGTATGAATGTTACAAATTATTTAGACACGTTTGAGGAATTAGCTAAGTTACACGGATTACCTGAAACAAAGTGGAAATCCTATCTTGGACGACTTGCCATAGGTACAGTGAAAGCTATTATGGATCTACATGACAATAAGGAATGGGATGAGTTTAGAAAAGAGCTACATAAAGAATTTTATTTAGAGGACTATAGTCAACACAGTAGAGAGGGATTTATGAAATGGATTAGTTCTCCTAAGCTTCACATTTCTTTAACTCAACTCCATGGCGAATTTATGAAAAGATTCTCTCAATTACCTGAACAAGATAGAGTTGCCCTTACCCCACATATCATTTTATATTTCCTTAAAATCTTGACTCCAGATATAAGGGTAGAGGTTGAGCGTAGGCTTGAAGAACCGGGAAAGAAATATGGGCTTACAGATGACTGGGGTGTAGTGAAAACTGTAGTTGAGGCGGTTGCTCACATGAACCAACGTAAAACACTCCTTTATGATTCGATGTCTCAACCATCCTCCAGTTTTCCTCCGATTCAAGCAACTAGGGATACACATATAGATTCAAAAGTTGAGCCTACGGCATCCACATCTAGAGTACCAACTGAGTTGCAATTTGAGATTTTGTTTAACAAGTTGGACAATATGATGCATATGCACGAAAATATGTCTAAAGAGGTAGCGGCTTTGTAGAATGTGGTATATGCTTTAAACTTACAAGATAAACCTGCAATGCAAGCTCATCCGACTATTTATCCTCAACCAGTAAGTGCACCTAATCCTCCATTAGTAGCTCCGAATCATCCTTTTATACCTCCTAATCCACCTTTTATACCTCCTAATCCTCTAGTTGTACCCCAACCAATTCCTCAACCAATTCCTCAAGCATTTAACCAAAGAAATTTCAATGAAAGGAAAATGCCAATGTGAGGAGATGTATCTGGTGCAATGCCACAGATCATTTGACTTACACATGTGAAGCATTGAAAGATGCGAAAGAGAAAAGACTTGTAATTGATATTGACAAGCGATTGTGCGACTATAGAACACATTTACCCTTAACTGCCAATTGGGGAAAGGGAGGGATGCAGAAGCTATATGAAAACCTTTCTGAGTCTTCGAAATTTACTTCTGCTGTTAAACTAGAATATGTTGATAGTGACTCTGATTCCGAACAAACAAGGGAAACAAGGAACTACTCAATTGAAGCTTTGATAAAGGCGAGAGATGATATTATGCAGAAAACTACGTGGAACTCTCCTGTCGATCAATTCTCGATATATTCGTATATTGCGAATGTTGAAGAGAAAAGAAAGAGGGATGATGAGCAAGATACAAATGATTCAGGTAGACGAATGACTAGAAGTAAGATGAGAGATAAGCCGAAGCCTAAGAAAGTTCAGTTTGAACAAGGCGAAAGTTCTAAAACAAATGAGGAACGAAGAAAAGAAATTAGGGAGGGTAAACAACCTGTGTTTAGTGAGCCAATTCAAACATCAGACAAAGTAGAGCAAATTCCTAGAACTGAAACAAAACCTGAAGAGAAACCAGAAAAGAAACCAAAACGAGTACCGAAAGCTATTCTTATTTCTGAACTTGAACAAAAAGTTGATTCGAAAGAAATATTGTATGACATGTTATTAAAAAGTGCAGTAACAATGACTTTACAACAAATCTTCTCAATAGCAAAAATTGAATTTAAGGAAAATTTTATTAAACTAATTAAAAGGAAGAGATTCCCTCTGTCACAAGAGGTAGAGATGCAAGATGTTGCCGATGTAACTCACTTGATTCATGAATCTCTTTCTTTAGAATCAGAGGATGAAGAAGATAATACCTGTAATGTGAACAAAAATTTCTTAGGGCCGATTGTACCAGATGACGAAACAGAAAACTCAGAGAGTGATTTTAGAAAAAGTTTTTGGGTGAGAGGCACACCGGAGATTAAAGTTAACTTAGGAGATCAGAAGAGATCATATTCTGCTTTAGCCCTAATTGACTCTGGGTCTGAAATCAATGTGATTTCGAAAGGATTATATGATAAGTTTAAATGGCCTATTGATAAAAATCACGGCTGGATAATGCGAACTGCGGACAATGGTTGTGGATCACTCCTAGGAGCATGTGCCAACATACCTCTAATGATAGGTGGAATCTCTGAGACATTCCACTTTTTCATTCAGGACAACTGCTCTTATGAAATTATCTTAGGTCAACCATTTATATGTGAAGCCAGAATGGAGACTAAAGTAATGGATGACGGCTCAGCATACGCAAGAATTAGATCTAAAGATGATCTACAATCACTACAAGTTATGATAGTCAGCCCAAACCATGTACGAAATAGGGAGCAAATTAGGAAGACGCCCATCCGTTCTCATGAAAAGATACGCGAAGATCATATGCCTCTTCGTGAGTTTGGAACTTATTATGATCAAAATTTTGCCTAGATGCCACTGTTGAGCGAGACAACGGTGGTTCTTGGTTTGATGTCTCGCACCCATCTGTAGATACTTTAGATAGTTTTTCTTTATATTTCCCTTCATCATATTTGCAATTCAGTCATTATAAACAAATTCCTAAAAAAATTATAAAACATTATGAAAAATTTTATAAAGAGAAAGGACTCATTTCATCTGATGAACACATTGAAACCGTAATTGAAACTTTATCTTCAAACTCATTGATTGAAGAACTTCAAAATATTTTGCATGAAAAAGAAAATTTTAGATTTGTACTTTTAAATTCTATTGAAGAATATGATTTGATTATTAAATTTGTCATGAGTAATGAAAAGGAAGCAAAAGTAAATACAAAATACAAAACCGTTGACAAAAAAATTAAACCGATTGCCCAATCATTACCACGAGAGAGTGAAAAGAAGTTTAGGGCAGTTAGCAATGATCCTTATTTAAGAGAGCGCACAAATATAGGTCATACCTTCACAGAAGAAACTTTAAAGCTAATCAAGATAGGAAATGATGAAAATTTTTTGTTACCCAAGGAACGTGAACTATTTCAAAGAGTGATTAGAAAGCATGGAAAGGCATTTTCTTTATATTCCCATGAGATAGGTTGTGCAGACCCACAAATTGTACCACCAATGATCATCTTTACAGTGCCTCACATTCCATGGAATCTTCGACCCATACCTGTTCCGAAAGCCCATTTACCAGAGTTAATGCGGCTTCTTAAGGAAAAGATTCACATGCGAATTTTAGAGCCATCGTCTGCACCCTACTCAAATAGGTGGTTTACTGTTCCAAAGAAAAATGGCAAGTTACGATTCATTCAAGATTTACAACCTGTTAACAAGGTTACTATTAGGAATGTAGGTACTGGGCCCATTGTAGGAGAATTCGTTGAAGCCTTCGCTGGTCATGCCATTTACTCAATGGGAGACTTGTATTCTGGCTACGATCAATTTCAGCTTGCTATTGAAAGTAGAGACATTACGACCATGAAAACTCCTTTAGGCTTAGTTCGCATGTGCACTTTGCCGCAAGGAGCTACTAATTCAGTAGCGCATATAATGAACGCCATGAATTCAATATTACATGACTTCATTCCTAATATAGCCATGCCATTTATTGATGACGTTCCTATTAAAGGATGTATTGAGAATGCGAAAGATGAAACTTTAGATTCCTCTGGCTGCAGGAAGTTTGTAGTAGATCATATCTCTGACTGTGAAAGGATTTTCCAGAGATTTGAAGAGGTTGGTCTCACATTCTCCATTGAGAAATCTGTTTTTGGTGTCAATGAGGTACTTATAGTTGGGCATTTATGTGGACATTACGGTCCGAGGCCATATCCACCTAAAGTTGACGCTATAAACAAGATTTTTGAAACCTGTAGTAATATTAGTGAGGTAAGACGATTCCTTGGTGCTTGTGTGTTTTATGCCATCTGGATCCCACACTATGCACATGTTGCAAACTGTCTTTATGCTTTGCTAAGGAAGAATCAAAAGTTTCTTTGGACTGAAGAACACTCAAAAGCTATGAAAAAGTTAAAGAAATTACTTCTTGAAGCTCCTATTTTAAAGCGAGTAGATTATACTGATCAAAAGCCTATCATTTTAACTGTTGATACGAGCCCTATAGGAATAGGATGGGTTATTGGTCAAGACGATGAAGAGGGCAATAGGTATGCTGTGAGATTTGGAGCAAAGATTTTACACGATACGCAAAGAAATTATCCGCAAATTAAACGAGAACTATGGGGTTTAGTCACGGCATTAAAATCCGATAAAGAATATTTTATAGGTGCAAATGTAATAGTTGAGACAGATTGTCTACCTCTGATTGGAATGATTACAAACTGTTCATCACCCGACATTGCCATGCTTAGATGGATTTCATACATCAAGTTTATAAATCCTGTTTTGATACATATTGCAGGTAAATCTAATTCTGTGGCTGATATGCTTTCTCGAGCTAGATTTGATAACGAGGAAGAAACAAAATTAGAAATAAATGCAATTAATTATGATTCTAAAGCATACGCATATGAACAGTTTAATATTGAAGAATACGAAGGAGAGTGGCAGGATATTGGAAAGTATTTAAGTACTTTGGTTAGGGCACCTTCATGGTCTTCAAATAGATTTCGGAATATTAGGAAAAGAGCTTACAACTTTTTTCTGAAAGATGGTTTCATTTGGAGACATGCGAGGGGAAAAATTAGATTGCCACAACGAGTACTAGGTACTAAGGATCTTCAGTTACAAGTCATGAAGAGTATGCATGATACTTTATGGGCAGGACATAAAGGTTTTGTAGCTACGTATGAAAAAATTAGAGAAGGATACTGGTGGCCAGGGATTTATGTTACTGTTAAAAATTATGTGAATTCATGTGACGTATGTCAGATTCATTCCTCAGTCAAACATAGGGATCCGTTGCATCCTACCTATCCACCATGCATCCATTATAAATGGGTTGTAGACTTAGTTACCATGCCCAAAGGTATCGATAAGATGAAATATATAGTCTTGGCACGTGAAGATCTTACGAATCATGTAGAAGGCCGAGCTTTAAGATCTAAGATAACTTTTAATGTATGCAAATTTCTTCTTGAGGATGTCATTTCACGATTTGGTTATGTAGAAAAGGTAGTGGCTGATAGGGGAGAGTTAGATGCGCAGGAGGCTAGAGAATTCTTTGCTAGGCATGGAATTCGCTTAGCCCTTACTACTGCTTACAACCCTGAAGCTAATGGGAAGATTGAACGAGAGCATTCTCCTATTATTAAAGCAATTTCCAAAGCTTGTAATGGAGAAATTAAGAATTGGCCAAAATATCTGCCATTTGCGTTGTGGGCTGATAGAATGACCTGCACTAGAACAACGGGGTATATGCCGGCAGAGTTGATGTATTGCCAGAAACCGATATTCCCTGTGCATACGCAAATTCTTACTTGGACTACTTTACCATGGGAAGATAATCTGTCGACAGAAGATTTATTAGCTCTGCGAATCCAGCAATTAGAGCAAGGGAATGAACGTTTAGAAGAGGCTATAGTTAAACTAAAAGATTCTCGACTGAAAAATAAGAAGTATTTTGATAAATCACATAGGTTAAGGCCAAAGCCAGTTCAAGTTAATGATTGGGTTTTACTGTATGATAGTATGTTTGATTCTCAGTATGATGCCCGTAGGAAACTTAAAAGACGTTGGTTTGGACCTTATGTGGTAGTCAAAACCTATGATAATGGAACGTATGCCTTACGCGAATTAGATGGCACTCCTCTTAAAAACTTAATTGCTGGCAAAAGAATTAAATTATTTAAACAAAGAGATGATGAAATGTATGAAGTAATGTTTGATGATGAGCATGATTAATTATGTATGAATGAATTTCTTTAGTGTGGGTTTCTTTTGCAGGAAAACTAAGAGAAGATTTGAATATGAAATTTAATAATTTTGCGTGTCTAGCTGTTGCTAGTTGAGTTTTTAACAGGTCTTTTGAAGAACAAATTAAGATGCATAAAGATGAAGCAGATTGAAGATGAAGTTGATTTTAGGTCGTATTTTTCTTTGTCATACAATTTTGATTTATGTATTTTCTTTGCAT